>JANHMN010000007.1:41388615-41413936 GCA_030674055.1 Rhabdomys pumilio | reverse complement strand
AAGGAAGGAAGGAAGGAAGGAAGGAAGAAACCTGTTCACTGTTCAATCTTCTTATTTTAAAGGAGGGGAAAATAAGATTCACATCTGGCCAAGTTTTAACTCTGAACACTTTGCATAATCAGTTAGAAACCTTTTGTTAGCAGGCCAGATGGCTGTTGAACCCACCCCTCCAAAAGGAAATTAAATATGTAGGCAGTGACAGCTCAAGGGAGAAATTAGAAACTCCTTTCTAAAAGGAAAGGATCTCATCTCGAGCTGCCCTGGAGGTCTGGCTCTTCCTACAACCAAAGCCCTTTCCCAACCAGAAGTCTTTCAGTACAAGATCTTTAAATGATCTCCATAGACATGGGAGGACAGAACCAGTACCCACAATGCCTTTCAGAAGAACAAAAATGTCCATCCCCATTAATGTAGGAGGATTGACTGCCCTTGCAGTCAATCTGGTTTATCTGATGCCACTTATGTAGTCACATTTAACACCAGCCCCTATTCTTATAATCTATAGAGTCCAGGATCCTGAAATATGCTGACACATAAATATATGGTTTCTACATCCAATATTTTATGCCCATATACCCATAATTCAAAGGCTTCATTAGTCACAGTTGCTCAACCATTAATATTTTTCACTTGGATGATAGTGACCAACTCAGAACTGATCTGCTCCTAAGCAAGCGCGTGCGTGGGCACACACGCACCCATACACACAAACACACACACTCACATACACTCAGAAATCAAACCCTACCTGTGTATGTAGAGTCATCTCTATGAAAGGATATCTACAGCTCCACCCTATAAGACCTTTACATTTTGTTCTTGCTTATTTCTCCATCCCCTAGAGTCTTCTGCATTTACCTTTTTCTTCAATAAATCATATTTGTAACAGGCTAAACCTGCTGTAGTTTGCGTGTACTTTGTCCCTTTGGTCTAGTTTGTTCTGCAAGGGTTCATGTGCTAGACTCTTGACCTCATGTGTGGCAATGTGGTTGTATCTTTAAGAGATAAACGTGCTAAGGGGTTGGAGGTGGCTCATTGGTACTGCTGTCCTCAGAAGAGATTAAGTTCTCATGGGGCTCTGGCGAGATGGTTCAGTCAATGAAATGACCATTTGCACATGTTGGCTTAAGTTTGGCTCCCCAGCAACAGTGCTAAAATAGGTCAGGCAAAGCAGTGCATGCATGTAATCTAAATGTGGAGGGATGAGAGAGGACAGAAGGATCCCTAGAGCTTTTTGGCCAAATAATTTAGTTAAATGAGTGAATTTGAGGCTCAGTGAGAGGCTTTATCTCAAAGAATAGTGTGAAGAGTAACTGAGGAAGACCCCTGACATTGGTTGACTTCTGCCTCTCTATGTACTTACATGTGCATAAATATTTGTACATACTCACAAGAGCATGTATATAGCACACACACATGCGCACACACACATTCATTCACACATGCACAATGGTTGTGTTGTGTATACACACTTATGAGAATTTGGGTATAGAAGAGCCATAGTCTCTGGCTTCCTGTTTTGACATTTGTGCCCTCACACGCACATCCACCATGATGCTATATACCATGGTGTGATATAATACAGGGGCCCTCACCAGAACTAATGTCTTGCTACCTAGACATTCAGATGCACAGATTATGTGCTAAATACATCCCTTTTCTTTATAAAGTATCTCCCATTTGGTAACTTACATCAACAAAACATATCAAACCAAGACCAAAATAACATTTTTGCACACTAGAAAAGTCTTAGCCTCCTGCAAGTTACAGAATAACTTCACTTCTAAAATTCTTTCTAACCTTTCTGAGCCTATGTTTGCTATGATTGTCCCCATCTCCACACCTATAGTACTTGATTTATGCCTAGCTCAATACTTAGAAAAGTGAACTGCAAATACAGACTTAGACTTACTTGTTTGTGCCCCAACATACATATGAATCCTTTAAGGACAGGAACCATTCATGTTTCTCCTTAGTCTCCATATGGAGGAGAGCACAAAGTCCAGAGCTAAACAATTACACAAGGGATGGATGACTAGATGACAAGGGGGTCAGCATGCTTGGCTTGGCTCCTACCCACGGCTTCACATATGTTTTCAGTTACTCTCTGAAGTAGAATCCTGCTCTTATGAGATGTCCTCTTTCCATTACAGAAAGAAATGTAAGTACTGACTTAACACTGCAGACAATAAGACTCACCCCCTCTTCTCCTGGAACGCAGTCCAGAAAGGGGTGTGTCCCGCAAGAGAACAGTGACAGAATCTGTAATGACCTCATACCTAGAAGGAAAAAATGTCCTTATAAATGACTCCAGTGATGTGTTTAAATGCTTCCCATAGTCATGAGCATGAACCTATCCTGTTGTTGAAACTAAGAAAAGCTGAGAACGAGCCATATCTTTCTTAATTATAAAATCTAATGTTTGTGTGCAGTGATTACAGCTTTTTGTATGTAAAATACATCTCTCTTTAGAAATTGGTTAAGATGTGCTTCCTTCTGCCTTCAACATCGTAGTTTGAACTCTGTCCTTTCTAGCAATCCAGGCAAAGTATTCTTTCTTGAGCATCATTCTTCAAAGATTAGAGGACTCCTTTTATGCTCTCCCTTGGCCTTTTGTTCTCTACATTAAATTCTTTTAGTCCTTTCAACTGCATCTCATGAGACACGGTCACCAGCCTTTGTGGGTTTTTTTTTTTTTTATCATATATAACATTCCTGATTGGGAAAAAAAAAAGAAAAAAGAAAGAAAAAAATCTGTCAAGACTGTAAATGACTAAGATTTCTGTAGTCTTTCCAAGTTAGAATTTAAAGGATCCAGTCAGAATTTAAAGGATGCAGGTGGAAGACACAAGATCTCCTGGTCAGAAACAAGAAAATGCAGCCAAAATGAACAGCAGAGGTGTTATCATATTATTGGGTACGTTTTGAATTTCTAGTTCACAATGATAAATAATTAAGATCAGAAACATCCATACTTGGGGAACCTTGCATCACAGACAAAGAATCACAAGCTTGAGTTCTCAGTCTGTGTTATTCTGCAAGCAAGCCTGTCTGAAGGTTGGTTAAAGGAGGATATTATCTTCATCTTCCAAGCCTATGCTATGCAAAATTGCTCAGAGATCACTCAGAAAAGTCTGCAAAGGTCTCTGTTTCCACAATGTCCAGAAATGTGAAAGCACCATAAAGAATCGCCTTGTAGTACCCACTACACACACCAGCATTCAGGAAATGAAACAGTTATATGACCGTAAATGAGCCATACAAAGGAGACAAATTGGAAACAGCTCTAGTCACAGAAAACAACGGTTTGAGCCTCGTCTTCAAGTTCATAGAGCAGAAAGAACCAAACCTCAGAGAAGCCATGGCCTTGAATTATAGAAAAAAAACAGTCAGTGGACATGCATCTGTTCATTAATTATACACGAGCCCTTTCCTCCCCCAAACAAAACGTGTATTTAGTGAAACAGGGTCAGGACCTATGGAATCCCCTTAGGAATGAATTCTAAGTCCCCAGTGGATAGTGCCACTTTTATTTATTATTTTAATTATGCAGTTGTAATCAATGTATAAAGTAAAGCAAAAAGCATGTGTCTGTGTGAACTGATTCTGTTATGGAAATGGCTAGTGGATTCTTATGAGCATAATGGTCAAGAAACACCTAAGTCCTAGGCAGAATGCTTATGAAATTAAGACTAAACTTGCACCAAGATTTTCAGGATCCCTCAGTCACATGCCTCTAGGCTTGAGAGGAACTTAGGTTCTATGTGTCTGTTTATTCGATAAATACACAATTAAACTATATTGAGTACTAGTAAAAGTAATAGAGGTCAAAGAAAACAAAAACTTCAGCTGGCCTGCATAGAGTCTACTTCTTAACGCTAAAGGTCAAACCAAACAAAAAATACATGTATAAACAATTTTAGGTTCAATGAGTCTGGAGAACTAAAGTTTCCGTTGTGTCTCTCATTTCAAAAACATCCATTTGAATAACCATCTTTCATAGAAGAAATAAGGACTCCAGATGGCAAGAGCTGAATCCCCTGGGTGCAGCAGAGAAATGACGAGAGAAGGTAACAAGGACAATTCCTCTTCACATTCTTCTTTCTCTGTGACCCTAAAGAGCACTATAGAAAGATACACTCAGTAACAGGAAAGGAGAGTGAAGTGAGCTTGTAGTTTCATTGTGGGCTCCAGGATCAGATCTCCTTAGCACAGGATGTCTCTCATGGGCTAACACTCTAGGACTGATATGATGCCAGGCCAGCACACATTTCTCCTAGCTCTACACCAACTCTATACCAGGCTGGCTCCTAAAAATCTAAACACCAGTCAACCCTCATAATGGCCAATTCCCTATCACCAAATTCTGTATTCACAGCAGTGACAGGCCCACTCTAATAACCCAGACTCTGTGGTACAACTCATAGACTCAAGCAATAGCCTGGCACTCACAGATCCAGATTCCAAGGAAACACTTGTAGAGCTAACTTCTAGACTTATTTCAGTCTAGGATATCCCTTGTATCTCCAGGTAAAAGGTATAAATCTGCGAATTCATGCACTAGACTCATTCTTGTGGATTTGATATCCAGGCTTACTCAAGTGGGACCCAATACTAGCCTTGTCTCTAAGGACCTAAGAACCATCCTAATCAAATGTAGTGAGTACCAGGCAAGCCCACTTGAGAAGTTAAGCAGAAAATCCACCCAAAGATGCTACTAGTCAACTCATGAAGAATCACTAGATAGATTAACTGAGTTTGCAAAAGCTGGTAAAATGACTACACCATCAAAGATGTTCACACTAACACAAGTCAGAAGGACTGCGAATGAATACAGAAACATTGAAACACCAAAGGGACACAGGGAAGTACCAGAAACTTACCCTACAGAGAGTTCTGTGAAATTCCTGTCAGAATTAAAATTGACAGTCTCAAGGAAACTCAGTGAGCTGTAGAAAACATAGGCACACAACAAAATGAGATTGGGAAAACAACAAAGGAACAAAATTGAAAAGTTCAACAACATAGAACTACATAAAAAGAACCAAGCAGACATTTTGATATTGACAACAAACATGTCCAAATTGAAAAAAAAAAAAAACTAACCCAGAAACAGAAGAGACAAGCCAACAAAAACTATGAAGAGTTTTAGGAGCCAACTCAATCAAGCACAGTAAAGTATTTACAAACTGGGTGACAGCCCATCTATAGTCACCCAGTCTGAGGAGTGAGTTCAAACAGAATGAATGGGAAAAGTGAAGAGCTCCCATGAGACTCACAGAACGCCATCAACATGACCATATACTAGCCACAGAAAGATAAATGATACATGGTCGTAATGCATGGAAGCTTGTGGACATCTAAATGACAAAAACAGATTATTATAAGATGCTGCTTATTGGGCTGTGGGAGTGAGGACAGTAAGGAGATAGTGGTCTATGGTATAAGGTTTTAATTACACGGGATAGATATGTTCTGGAGATCTAATACATAGTGTGGTGATGGAAGCTATTAATGCAACTCAATATTGATACAGTATCCTCGAAGAACGGCAACTATGTGAGGGAATTAGCTTAGTTATGATAATTATCTCATAATGCAAATGTCAAGATATCAGCTTGTATCATATATATATGTGACAGAACAGCAACACAGTGATGTGGGCTCAACAGAGAATAATCTAGATCAAGGTGCCTAACATAGAAGAAGATGGGGTATATCTGAAGCTGAGATTATTTTTTTTGCTTTGTTTTTCTCTATGTTTATTTGCTTATTTGGTTTTTGAGGGAGTATTATTAAAACACATTGGAAAACAGATGTTTCACCCCCCTCCATCCTCCATGTTTGGAGACAAGTATATGTTTCTTTGTCCTTATCTGCATCCTCACACACAATTTAACATGGAAACTATCACATAATAGTTTCATAATACTGCTTATCTTCCAATATTAAAACTTTTCACTGATTCCCCATGTATTAGCTCAACATATAATCATCTTAACAACTGGGGTCATTCTTCAATCTCATCTTTGACGCTTCACAAACTTTTTGCCATTGGATTCAGCTATGACCAAGTCCTTATGGATCCTTCACCAAACGACAACCCAGGCTTTTCCTTCTAACAACTTTTCTTCCCAAAGTACCTTTGTCTTCGCTTTTCTACATTTTTTAAAGACATCCTTCAAGACTTAGCTTGCCTATCACTGCTCTGAGAACTCAGACTTAAGCATCCAGCTTGTGTAATATACCCTGCTATGCCTTCACTGCTTCCCTGTGTCTTTCAATTTTCAATTTTAATTGCTTATCTATTGCTTACCATATTTGTCATTGTATCCAAAGTAGTGAGAGCACCTTGATATATATTTTTCTTATGTAGATATTTTTATGTGCATAATACATATTCTATTCTTTCATTTAAAGAGATTTAAAATATCATTATGAGCGTGTGTGTGTGTGTGTGCGCGCGCGTGTGTGTGCGTGTGTCTGGATGAGAGTAGAGTACAGGTGCCAGTAGGAACCAGAAAAGGAATACTAGATTCCCTGGAGCTGAAGTTATAGGTAGTCATGAGCCATTTGATGGAAGTGATGGGAACTAAACCTAGGTCCCCTGCAAGAGCAGCAAGTACTCTTAACCTCTGAGCCATCTCTCCAGCTCTTATACTTTCAATTCTTAACATGGTGTGTTTCCTTTAGTAGAAACTCCAAACTGTTTTTGGCAAAAATAAATCAATGAGTGAATGCCATACCTCTGAATGCTTTCTCTATTAGCAGGAATTTGAATGTACTCTGGACCACGGCAGCACTTTCTCTGATCACACTGACAACACTGCTGAGCTACGCAGGACATAATCCACTAAGTTGTGCTTTGAGAGTATATTAGTTACCTTTCTCATTTCTGTAACAAAATACCCCGACAAAGGCAATTTAAGAGGGAAAGGACTTATTTTGACTCACAGTTGGGGGCACAGTTCACTATGGCTGCTGTACCTTGAGGCAGCTGAACATGTGGTATCCACAATCAGGAACCAGAAAGCTATGAATGCTGGTCCCTAGCTCACTTTTCTTTTCTTATTTAGTTCAAGACCACCGGTAGAATGGTACTGCCAAAGGTAGGTCTTTCCACCTCTATTAACTTCATATAGATAATCCCTAACAGGCGTATCCAGAGACTTGTCTCTGAGGTAATTCTAGAGCACATCAAGTTAACAATTAGTATGAACCATCACAGAAAAATATTTGGTTTTGAGACAGTATCTATGTAGCCCAGCCTAGTCTGAAACACATGATGTAGCCCATCCCTCCTGGTCTCACTTCATGGTAACCCCCCTGTCTTAGTCTTCCTAGTGCTAGGATTATAGGGATGGGCCACCACACCAGGATCTAATAAATTGTTTTAAGTCTACAGTGAACTACATTTCAGAAGGTTCACACTGCTCCATTATCTAAGACTCTCAGTATCAGTAGTCTTTGGACTACTTTTCTCCTGAAAATGGACAACATTTTGTCCTGAGAATTCATCTATTTGTGATTCCAGGAATCATTTGCATTCTGCCATCTAAAAAACAAACAAACAAACAAACAAACAAAAATAGGGCTCAGTTGAGACAAATTAACTAGAGACCATAACCCTTCTGTGGGCAGGTTTCTTAATCACTTCTATAGAACTTAAAATGTCTTTATACGTATCCAAAAGGAAAATGGAAGTCTCTGCCAAGTAAGTTGACAATGAGTGTGTTAAGTGGTTAAACAACGTTCCCCAGAGTTACTGCTAAGTAAACAAGGAAGGGGCTTTTATTTATGCTTCTTTATTTTGTTTTGCTTTTTTGGTTGTTTTAGAAACAAAGTTTGAAATAAAGACTTCAGTTTGAGAATTATTTCAAATATGCTAGGAACCAAGAGATTATATCAGGAAGAAAAGGTACAGACTAAAGTATGTGATCTTTGGCCAGCTTCCTAAGTGGGTAGTCAGAGCTTTATCCAGGGAAATGACAAGACACAAGTACCTTGCTGAAAAAATAAGGAGTCAGATATTACACAAACAGCCACACCCAAAAGTTATTGGCTGGATTTTTTCAACTTCTAAGTTGATCATGTTTGCTTCTCACTCTAGCAAGTCTATCTGGGGGAAAGATAGAAAAAGCTCTATGCACAGAGGAAGACACTGCTGTCTATATATGGATTGGATGCTACAGTGACTCAGACACATAGTCAGGCTCTTAAATTGTGAAGAGAAACATATAGATTTACTCTAAGCTTGCATAAAAGTAAACTACTCTCTTAAAAAGAAAAAAAGCCCACATCCTTCAGCCATACACAACAGTGAGTTTCAGGGCAGTGCTCTGGTGAGGAAGAAGGTGTTAGCGCTCAGGAAACAAAAGCTTTCCTTACAATTAGCCAAAACTAGAACAAAACAACAAGGACAAAACCAAATGGGCATCTGGAGATTTACAGAGCCCATCGAAAGCATTTGGCAAAACTGAAAGAAACATAAATTGATAAAGACTCAACTTAAAGTGAACAGTGATTAATCACAGAAGCAATGGCTGAGGGAAAATCAGAGGGACAGAATGGCAGAGGGCATACACATGTGATCAGGTGGGTGGAGAGAACAGCAAGGGTGGCCATGCCGCCACAAGATCGTTGGTCCATCAAATTCAAGACTACCTCTAGCTTTTCTCACAAGAGGATATGGTTGCCAGTTAAGATCAGAAAAGGGCAACACTAAAATGCTGCTTTGGAATGTTAGGTACTTTGAAACAAAAGACATTCAAAGGCCTTAGAAACAACCTCAGCATCGGGACCTTTCTTACCATGCCCTGTCCTCCTGGCCTGGGCTCATTCTCACTGCAAAGTAGTAACAGAAACCAGACTCTTCCCCAAAGCAGAACTTGGAGACTCAGAATCCTTTTCCCATAAAAAAAGCCAGTCATTAAAACCATCACCACCAGTGTGACCTTCACCCACCTGTCTCAGAGCTGTTCCCAAAGAAACTTTTTCATCTGCCCTTGTCCATTAGTGGACATTAAGAGACCCTTCCTTCAGAGGATTTGTGACTCAGCCCTAAGAGAAACAAATGCTGTGCCTCAGTGATCAGACGTCTCTGAACAAAGACGCCTTCATTCATTCACACAGTCTCTTCATCCTAGACCATGCTCATTCTGTCTGGTCATAGCATAGCTCTGCATAGCTTTCCTTGCTTTATTGAATGTAAGAACAAGCAGGCTTTCCACTTTGTGTTTAAGTTTGAATTCTGGAGGCTGCCACATCTACTTACTGTGTTTTTTACTTTTTTAACCTGCTCCTTTGTCATAGCAATTTTCACTGTGACCCTTATGATGCGTAGACAGCAGACCTCCCTCTCTCTTCTGCAATGTCAATATTAGAGCATCTCTTTCTACCTAATCATATGTGTTGGTTCTCTTCCCATGGGGAAGAATGGATCTTGTTCAACTAATCTTTTTTTAGCTTTATACTAGAGAATCCTGAAGTCAACAACATACCCATGTATTGCTGTATTAAGATACTGGGTCTTTGAAAATACTGTGATTGTTACCAAGTCAAGAGTCTAGCACCCAGAAGGTACAAACCTTGAAAGTACCTTCTGAACACACACTCGAGTGCATGCACACACACACACACACACACACACACACCTCACACACACACAAATATACAGTTCTGCTGGGCTTGCTGGCTTCACATCACAAAGGTTTCCTGAACAGCAGGAATTTTAATTAAATAGGAGAAATCTAATTTGGCCTAAATTGGCTTGCAACAAAAGGTGTTAAGAGGAGCAGAAAGTGTTCGGCAACATGGGTGTTTGTGGAAGTGATGGGCTAAATCCATTGACAACTGTAATGGAAAGTGATGTTGAAAATATGAAGGTACAGAACATGCTGGAAATTGTGTAGATTCTCATCTGTATATTTTTGATAGCAGGAGATAACATATTATAAACATCTATTCCTGGAAATAATTTCCCCTGAAGTAAAACCATATACCCTGATAACCCTTCAAAGTAAAGATACACAGAAACTTATCAATTGTTTAGACTGAATGTCAAGGCTTGAACAGATAGTGGTGTGTACTGACTTCTTTATCCCAGCCATGGGGATTGCTAGACTGATAAAAGAATCTTTGCCAGGAAGGAAGAAAGAATGACTAAGAACAACTAGATAAGTCAAACAAAGAGAGTAGGTGGGAAATTTGAGAACCAGCAGTGAGGCTGATATTCCTGCCACTCCACTAAGACTTAGCAAAGAGAAAGTGAGACCCTAAGTAAAGGAGAGGTGACCTTGGTAGTAAAGGGGAACCAGGGAGGACGACAGCTGCAATAGAGCTGAAATCTGAAAGTAATATCAAAATAACAATTAAAAAAATTGGTTAGGTGTAAAAAGAAACTTAAGTCATTGTGGGACACAGTACTTACTTTGTTGCAGGTGTAGGATTCCTGGCATAAGATGAATGAAGGGGAAGTAAAAAGAAAGATCACACAAAGAGACATAGCCATGGAGATCTGGCTGTTGAGTGGTTCATCTGCACAGATGCTTCCCAAGGTGAGAGAAGGAATTGCAGTGGAGATGAAATGGTATGTATTATACAACGGTTAGGGTCTTCTGATATACAGGAAAAAAAAGGTCTGAAGTTAAAAAAATAAAGACAATGAGTAGTAAAGATGAGTATGAAAAGGTATCATTACTCTCTCAGGAGTGAGGATTTTTATGCCCACAACTGTAAAAGAGAATCATGATCTAGAAACAGAAAAACAATCTATGCTTGGGTCCCCTGAGCCTTGAAATATGAGAGGAACATAGCCTTCGGTCAAAGAGGAAGCAAGTATTCTTGCAAGTATTCTCTTCCAACTGCTGTTGAGGAGAAATGGTACTCCCCGGTGTGCTCTGTGTGAACTAGCTTCCCTTGAATGTTAGAGGTGAGAACCAAATAATAGATTTCCTGATTGTATAAGTCTGAGAAACCCTGTACCATGCCGCCTTCTCCATGAAGACCACACCACAGACTAAAACATCAGGAATGCTGTATGGTAGATGCACACTACCCTAAGTTTTTTTGTGTTTTTGACCACTGAACCATTGTTCTGAGAGAGATGTCTAGCAACACTGTGCTAAACAGACATCCTATATGTTCTGGTTAGTGTTTGTCAACTCAACCCAAACTAGAGTCACCTGGGAAGAGAGAGAAGTTCAGTGGAGGAATGGCCTTTATCAGACTGACCTGTGGACATGTTGTTGGGGTGTTTTCGTGATGAATGTATAATATGGGATGTTGCCACCCCTGGGAAGGGGCTCAATAGGCTGAATAATGCATTGAGATCAAGCCAGTAAGAAGCACTTCTGCCTCCAGGTTCCTGCCTTGAGCTCCTGCCCTGGCTTCTCTTCATGGTGGGTATTACTTTAAAATGTCAGATGAAGTAAACCCTTTCCTACCCAAATTGCTCTTGGTCCGTGTTTTATCACAGCAACAAGGAAACAAACAAAGACTCTATGGGATGAGGGAAACATGGAGTTAAGGTAAGAAGAAAGAAGGAGGCCTTCATGGAAAGATAAAAATGGTTGAAGCCAGGAAGGCCTGTATGGAATGCAAGTCAGCTTGGCCGGATTTGAACTCAGCTCAGACACTTCAAGGCTCTTTAACCTTGGATAAGCTATTTTACCTCTCTGCTACTTTTCTGTGGAAGAAAGTGGAGAAGGAGGGCCAGGAGCCATGTGACAGAGTGATGATAGAAATTTGATTCATGACCACACAACAGCTTAGACAAATGCCTAGCGTGTGGCATGTGTCCCTCCAGATAAGAGATGCTATTAGAGAGTCTACCTGCAGCAGCAGTTATTCTGAATGACAAACTGTTTTCCAAGCAGCGGGAGCTACTAGAGAGGAGCAACTGCAGCTGCAAGGAAAGGATGCAGGAGACCCAGCTCTCAGATGGACCTGAACTGTGTAGGAACCCAGATCCCAAGCGCTAGGTTCCCGAAACATAATTAAAAATCTTACCTGCCTGCAGAGCCTAAGGGCTCACAGTGTAACCATTTTATACTCCCTGCTACATAGACTGTCAAAGACAAGAGAGACACTTCCCAGTGGCCTGATCATGGAAACTTTCTCCCACATGAAAGCTTTTGTGCATTTTCTTTGCCCATTAGTACAGAAAGATCTTTAGTGAGCTTTCATCTGAAGTGTAGGTAGCTCTCCCCATCCTCCACACTGCTTCTTTCTCTTTCCCCAGTCAAGAGCTGGTCTATCCCTACTAGTTGGGTAAATGGCCTTCTTCAGAATAATAAGAGCCAAAGTCATTCAGCTTTGCTGGTGTGTGTATAATGTATGTGTTATATGTGTGTGCACACTTGTGTATATGAATATGGACACACATTCCCTAGCATGCATATGAAGAACCTGGGCTTACACCTTGCTTGAGAGAGGATTCTTTTGTTTTTTCTCTGATATATATGACAGACAAGCATGCCATTTGCTTCTGGAGAATCTCCTGTCTCTACTCTCTATCTCCTTGTAGAAATGTGACAATTATAGAGGCCTAAGCTCTGTGTCTATTACATGGGCTCTATGGATTTGAACTCAGGTCCTCATGCTTGTATAGCAAGTGGTTTTACCCACTGAGCCATCTCTCCATCTCTTCAGCCTACTTTGTAATAAGAAAAGCAAGGGATAGATACAGAGGTATTTCTAATCAGTCTCTCTTCAGATACTTAATGGTCACTTTTTCCTGTTCATTTATTATATTTTCCCAAGGCATCGTTGTCCTCTGTTCAATTCAAAACTGTTTAGCTGACAGTTTTGAATTGAAAAGACTGTGCGGTGTCCACATCTCGTGTTTGATTAAGAGAGCATGCTTTACTTACCCTCTGGATGAGAATAAGGCAAGTAGAGAAGGCTGCTCTGGGTCATAACAAAGGTGTCCTGCCAAGTTAGAGACATGGCACTGGAGGAGAAGTGGTCTAGTCATATATTTATTATTCAGGACTCGACCTGAGAAAGCACAGTGAGGTAGATGTTTGGGGGAAAATTCAGATTAAAAAAGACTCCTTGCTGAGTATCTAAACCCATATGGGACTTTATCAGAATCTCCTACCTTCCTGTTAGTTGCACATAACAACCATATTTCTGCGGGCAGGCCTATGTTGGTGAGATAATACCTGACTTCAGTATTTCTTTATGTATCAGGACATCTGAAATGGAATAATCTGTGCTTTGGAAAACAGTCAAGGGACTATTTGCTTACTGTGTTAACAGAACTGATCACAATAAAGGTGCTTGTTCACTTGGTGATCTGATGTTTAACATGCCAGGCAGCTTATTGAAGCACTAATTACCTTTTATTTGGTATTGATGGAGTAGACCATCAATCCTGGGCTTACCAGCCTTTGTAGTACTTGGGTTTATTCTTAGAGTGGCTAGGAAACCACAATGAAGAAAGAAGGAAGATGTGGAAGAGGAGTTAAAGAAAATTTAAAAGACTGGAAGGAAGGTGCTTAGATAGGTCTATAAAAGAGAAAAAAATTGTATTTTGTCAGCTAAGCAAGATTCATCCCTGGTACTCACATAATGAAACAGATTAGTAAAAGAAAAACATAGTAAATTTACCAATATTATGTTTACCACACGGGACTTTTAGAAATGAAGACATAAAGACTCGGGGAAAACTTCTTGATGTAGATACCGTTACAGAAGGAAGATGGGTTAACAAAAGACACAGCTAATTTTGAAAGAATTCAGCAAGGCTCTGGCTTGGGCTGTGCACCTACTTCCTTCCACAGCCCCCCTGAGAGGGAAGAGGGAAGCCCTTGAGACTAAAGTAGGTTTTTTAAAAAAGTGAAATTTGCAAGATGTGGGAAACTCACTCCAGAGGTCCCCAGCAGAGCTTATGCAAGCAGAAAATGGCTGCTGGAGAGGGGAAGATGTTAGCGAGACTGCACAGTGGGCAGAAGGCTTCTGGGATGCAGCATTCATGAGTTGTCACCTGTGATGGGTGAGGCTTTGGTGATGCAGATGTCTCTGAATCAACCAGTATCCTAAGTAACCCCAATAAACCCACTGGTTCGCTACTATGAACTTGAATGGAATTGTTTCTTTGGTCTGCTGTCAGTACCCTCCTCTCTGGAGGGAAAGCACAATTCTCCCCTGGATAAGTATCACAGCAGAGGTTGGTTCAGATTCTTCCTGTTCTCCTGTGTGACACTGCTTCCCTTCAGGTGGGGGTGGGACACCTGTCATATGAGAGTGATCAAGAGAAAATAAGAGAAGGGTCTGAGAGTAAACTTCCTAAAAATCACCGGCCTGCTGAGGAACCACATTTGGAATTAACGTGTTTGAAGCCCTGGTAAGACTAAGACCCAGGTTTTTGGACATAACTTCCCTAGTCAGTTTCTCTCCTTACTATTATATAGAAAGCCAAATGGAAAAATTTTCATTTTTTTTCTCAGAGGGCCCTCTGATAGATGTCTCTCAATTTTGAGCACAAAAGCTACAAAGCAGTAGAGATCTCACTTTGCTTTAAAAGCTAATGCAATGCTTCCAACAACCTTCGTCTTGTATTCTCCTTGTCACTGCTTTGCAAGTAAATGCTCTGTTGATGGACTAGAGCCAAAATGACGTGACCAAGATTTTTATGACCAAGGCTTTAAGGGAAACTTAATGATGGTTTGTTCAGCTTGTAGGCTCAGTTGCTCTGTGGATACACCAACAAGAGGCTGAATGTGAGCCTTTCTGGGCTCCCTTTCCCATCTCACCAAGAGTTGCACAGTGCACATCTGTAATATCAACTGGGGTTCTGTATTGTTATATCGCCAAAGGCTTCCACTGCTAAACAAAATCAAGGTTTGGAAACCATAACACTACACTAGGCTGGAAAGATTAGAAAGTGCTTCTCTCCATAAAGTTGCTGTCAAGGGAAAGGAGTTGTCATCATCCTTTAACGAAGTTAGAATATATTTGCGTTCCTATACTCTGGGGATTTTAAGATGTAGCCTAGTTATGAAGGAGCTCACAGCCCAGTCAATAATGGGTGTGTCTCTATAGTGTTAATCTAGGCAATAAGAACTAGTCAGCCCTTCAAGAGGAATGTCCGTGTATGGTGGTTTGAAAAAGAATGGCGCACATAGGCTCGTGGATTTGAATACTTGGTCATTAGGCTGTGCCATTACTTGACAGTCATTAGATAGTGTGTAGCATTGATGAACAAAGTGTTTTCGGTGGGGTTGACTTTGAGATTTCAAATGCTTAAGCCAAACCCAGCTTTCTGCCATGACAATAATGAACTAAGTCTCTGAATGTAAGCAAGCCCCAATCAAATGCTTTGCTTTATAAGAGTTGCCAGGATCATGACATCTTCACAGCAATAACACTGTCTAAGTTACACCACCCACCCAAAAGTTTATTGGAAAAAGAGGTCTTTCTTGAAATTACAATTTAAAAATGGGTTTTTCAGAATTTTTTTTCTGTGTATATAATTGCATATGTGGGCTATATGAGTACTTTTGTATGTCTTTATATATTTGAGTGGAAGCCATAGGATGACCATATGTGCCATTTCCAAGAATCTACCCATTGTTAATTTGAAATAAGGTTTTCAAACACACCAAGTAGGCTATTCTGGATAGAATGTAAGATGAAAGAGTTCACCCACCTCCACCTCACAGTTCTGGGATTAAAAGTCCTTGTCAGTGCATCTGGATTCTCTGATAGGTTCTGGCGATTGATCAGAGGTCCTTGTGTTTATAAGGAAAGCACTTTTCCAACTAAGCTACCCCAGCCTTCTTACCAGAATTTCATGAATTACTTATGAACTATGAGAGAAAAACCAGGGCAAAATGAAAATGGTTATTCAATATACATATATATATATGTGTGTGTGTGTGTGTGTGCGTTCATGTAAACATATTCATATAAAATATGTTTGGAGAGTAAGTAGTAGGCCCATTCACATGCCTTTCTGTATAGGAATTCTTACAAATTCTCAACACCATTCACTGATATTTGCCTCCACAATTTTCTAGGGGAATCAGTTGATAGAACTTTCAGTCACATGTTTCAAAGCTTAAATGTTCTTGTCTATTGACCCAAGAAACACCATTATAATGTTCTCTCAAAAAACTGAAACTAGACTTTGGGTATCTCTGCACATGTGTTCAAATTTAAACATGCCATCTTTCTGCTTAACTAAACTCACATCTATTTCTGTTCATGGTTTAATCCTCTTGATTTGGATGCTGGGAACTGAACTCAGGTTGTCTGCAAGAGCAGTCCAGCCCTCTCATCTAACAAATCTTTTAAAGTGAAATATTTAAATTGTTTCCAACTTTTGTAAGCTATTATTTATAATTCTTTCCCTTAAATAAAATTATAAAGGAGAAAATCATATCAAAAGACACCCAAAAGTCCATATTTTATGAATGCTACAGAGTCAAATTGTTCCATAAAAAGAGTGTTGACAACTTGTCCATGACAAATATATGATTTCTGTTGATACAGATGTTCTAGCTACCTACCAGTCTATTTGATGCCAAACTTAAAGGTAAAATGATGAGTCATTATTTCTAATTATTCCTCTGTAAGTTATGTTTTTATATTTTGCATTATTTAAATGAACTTTTGTGAATGCCTTTGCTACACTTTCCTACTGAGTTTTGAAGATCCCTCAATTTGTGAATTATATAATTACTGATAGATTTAAAACAATGACCCATTCTTTGGGCATGTGGTCTAGATACAAAGAGGTCTGGAAACACAACATTTCTTGTTTGCTCGCCTTCATTTCTTGTTGGTAAGTATGTCCTTTTTACTACTCCTGCTGCTGCCATCCTTCAGTGACATCATATTTAAGTTTCTTTGGCTTTCCAAAATAAAAAGATGATCAGCGACTCTCTCGGGAACTTCCTGAAACTTCAGCATCGGACTGGAATTTCTGAGATTTTTCAGCTTGTAGACTGAGCAATTCTCAGGTTCTCAGTTTCTCCAGTATGCAGATAGTACCATTGTTAGATATTGAAGAATTACCTATTGGGTATGTTTACCATATTTTATATATATATAATTTACATATCATATATTATATATATAATCTGATTATATATTATATATAATCTGATATATATATATATAAGATAAATATACCCATATATAAATTTATGTATATAAATACATACATACACATACATACACAGTTATACCATATATATCTTTTTAGAGAACTCTGCTTTCTATAGACTGTAGCACCAAGAATGGGGTCTTTCTTTCAAGGCACCTTTTGAATTTTCTTGGTGCAGAACACAGGTTTCTTTTTAATGATGCCAATATCTTTAACAATTGCAGCTTCTTTCTAGTCACCAATTTATTCCACAACTTCCTAGTCACTCATTTCTCAACAAACTA
Organism: Rhabdomys pumilio; assembly: GCA_030674055.1. Lineage (NCBI taxonomy): Eukaryota > Metazoa > Chordata > Mammalia > Rodentia > Muridae > Rhabdomys > Rhabdomys pumilio. The sequence goes on along the minus strand of JANHMN010000007.1, from coordinate 41,396,536 downwards.
TTATTCTCCATACCTTCCTGCTGCATTTGATGCTTTCTCACTGTAGAACTAGATAAGAGCTATAAACAGTAACCATGGCACAGCCTGAATATCTTCCACTCTTGAGAATTTTCTCCACCAACTACATTAGTCCATTGCTTTTCATTCAGCCTTACCAAGTTCTCTGAACACAGGCACGATACAGCCACACTGTTTGCTGCTATACTCTACCATAAAAGCAATAGCCTAATTCTTGAGAGAGTTCCAATTCTTCTCTGGAACCTCATTAGCCAGACTTCATTGTGCATATTTCCTGCCACATTCTGGTCTTTTCACATTCAATACAAAACTCTATAATGTATACTTCTTTGATCCCATAACTCCATAAATACTCATGTATTTTCTTCTAATGCTTTTTATTTTTATATTTAAATCTTTAATGTGCTATATAAGTTGCAAATGGAACAAAGCACAGATCTAAATTTTCCTCCAAAATGGGCAAGATTCATAATAAGCCATTGAATATTTCTCCCTTTTCATACAAATTTTAAATGCTATGTTTATTCTTCTGTTAAGTTCTCAGAAATGCCAGAGGCTAGATTTCATTCCTGTCCTAGCCAATTTGTACATTTCAAAACAGTATAAAGCTGCTGAATTTTTTTTCTGGTTTTTGTTCTTTGATAATTATATTTTATCCTGTTTATGTTTCTTTTTGTGTTATATGCTTATTTTTATTATCTTTCACATTGAACTTTAAGAGTCTTAGATTTTCATCTCTTTCAAGAATCTCATTCAAGTCTTATTTCCTTTAACTCATTAATTCATTTAACAAATGTTAAGTGATCACTTACTATAAACTAGGGATCAAAGGTTAGTGAAGAGTAAGGATTGAGAAAGCAAACAAATACAGCTGTACAGATGGAAGATTGCCATCTGTCTAAAAAGAATAAAACTCATATTCACTTAAAAATAATAATAAATAAAAGGAGAAAGAAATGAGGAAAGATGGAGAGTTTAGTGTTTAAACTCTGCCATATTGCTTTATACTTATTCATTTTGTATTGTTAAAAAACAGTCTCACAGAAGCTTTGCTCATTTCTTTGGATAATTTTGCTTTATTTATTTTCATTATCATTTTTCTAAGTCAGTTTTGAAATAGAATGATGATTATAATTATCATCTATTTCACATTCATGAGAACTCTTTGAAGTTTTACCAGGATGGATTATACTGGACATTCTTCACCAAAGAGAGACAGAGGGAGGAGGAAGGAGAGGAGAAGAAATAAGAGAAGGAGGAGGAGGAGAGAGAAGAGGAGAAGAAGGAGGAGGAAAAGAAGAAAGGAATAAGAAAAGAAGGAGGAGGAAGAGAAAGAAGAGTAAAGAAGAAAAGAAGGAGTTAGTTTTAGTAGGAGGAGAAGAATGCAAATCAATTTCCTAAGGAAATTTAAGTGATCAAAGCTAACTCATAAGATGTTGGTCCAGAAACATCTGTGGACAATATGCTCTTGTTTTTTCTGCCTTTCTTTGTATCTGGTATTATATCTTTTATCATATCTAGTGTTTATGTGTGTGCTTTTACTGCTCTTTTCTTCATGAGGCTTCCAAAAAATATCCTTCTTTTATGGGTCTTTCCAAAGAACCATCCCGTAAACATTCCTATCATCGCGGCCTATCTCTTCTCATTGATTAATTTCTGCTTTTATCTTTAACATTCCTTGATTTGTTCTACTTTCTACAAGATTATAAGTGAGAAAACATGAAACACATTTGTGCCTTCTTTTGCCATATTTTCTAATCCCATTGCTAAAAAAAATCACGTTTCACAGGATGCTTGAGGTCATGGTCAAGAATGTAGATTCTACTGTGGTACCAGTGGTCCATTTTCACAACTCAGCTCTGCCCTGAACAACTGTCTATTATGCATACACAGTTCCACATCTGCAAAATGAAGATGATGATTGTTATTATAAAACATCTCCCAGGGTTAGTATGAAGATTACTTGAGCAAAGATCTGTAAAGCTCTTGAAGCAGGGTTTGGCACACAGTCGCTGCTATGTAATACATGAATAAATTACATTGATGCAGTGCTTGATTCTTTACAAAGATTTTCACATTAATTTTCTCCCTTAGAGAGCAAGACAATCCCATGAGGCAATCAGTCTTCATCATGACTTTATGTAAGATAAACCCTAACTCTAAGCAGATTTAAATTAGTGAGCAGGAGAGCCAGGTCTTAGGGCTCTGTGATCAGGACATTGGTTTAAGGCCAAGTGAACTCTAATGCTCTCTTATGCTCAGGACACTTGGGTGGGTCAACACTGAGAAGTACGTGTCTGGCTCAAGTCCAGGCATTGGCAACAGTAGCAGCCTAGGAGCTCCTCCGTGGGACTGGACTGCAATCTACTCAACACTAGGACTAACAGCTCTGTCAACTATTGTGGAGCTGCCTGGTTCTGCCCAAGTACAGGCAGCTATCCCAGGAAGCAGTGGAGGGAGATACTGTCTGAGTGCAGGAGACGTGGGTTTCTGTTGTGCTCCTGCCTGGATTTTATTTAGTGAGCCTGAGATGGATAATTTGCTCCTCCAATCTTAATGTTCTCTAACAGGAAAGAGGAAATAATTTGTGCCCAACCTCCTTTATAAATGCCCTACAAAATTCAAAGGATGCTGGTGTTGGTATTAGTATGCAACCTGTGGCCACATACCTTTCAGTAGAGCTATGATTTGACTCAACATATTTGTGTATGGCAATGATGATGTCATATTCCAATGTCATCAACACTGTTTTTTACACAAGTGACATATCATATACAAAGATGATGTTTATATAAGAAATGTCTTTGCTTACACAACTCAAGAGTGAAATGTAACATGGAAGCAGCTTTCAAGCTTCACAGTAATTCTTCCACGCTACCATAATTGTATGTCTAGGAAACTTCTCAATTCTTGCTCATACTAGAAGCATTGATGTTCTCATGTGAGAGAGAGAAAAAAAAAAACCTTCTAGTCATGCAAACAGAAACACAGCCTTTAATTGTCTTCTACTTGTTGGTAAACTGTATGTGAAACACAACAGAATTTTCCATGAACAATTTTCCATGGAACCCCTTCAAAACTAAACAAGAGAGGTCTAGGTGTATAGTAGAGATAGTACAGAGCTTACCTACCATGGACAAGTTCCAAGACTCAACTCTTAGTATCACAAGGAAACAAAAAATATTAACTATGTAAGGTGCTAGGGATCCAAGCATTAGGGCTTAAAATAATCCCAGGGACATACAAGAGAAAGTGGCTGTGTGTATACCAATAAATCCAACATTGTGAAGGGGGATAAGAAAAGAGAATCCCTAGGCTTCATGGCTAACAACAATGTAGTTCCAAGTTCAATGAAGAACCCTGTCTCAAAGAAGTAATGTGGAAAGTAACAGAGCAGGATACTTGACACCCTCTTCTGGCTTCCACTTGCCCACAGAGGTATGCATGCACTTGCATGCATGCACGCATGTACACACACACACACACACACACACACACACACACACATCCCACAAAAGCTAAACAGGATAGATAAGGGAATAAAACTTTCCCTAGCTTTTCTTTGTTGTTCCAAGAGTGTAAGACACCTGGAGAAAATTAAATTTGGTGGGTAAAGAGATTAATTCACATCTGTTCATCTGCTACTTGTCACCCAGACCATGCCCATTGATATTTATGCCTGTAGATTCTGGGAATTGTCCACTATAATTCTCTGACATTTTTAACTTATTATATTTTGCTTGTAACATGGACTAAATTTGTTCGTTAACTAGCTTATATTTTCTAGATGAACAGTTAGTTTGACTTTCATAAAATTACAGAATAAAAATGGAAGACGACGTATAGGTCACAAGTGTAAAAAAGGCTGGTGAATGTGGGAGGCAGTACCCTGATTTCTGATTTCTATTCCAAGTAGAATCCCCTTCCTGCTCAAATATGTGAGTGTAAAGTTTAGAACATTTTCTCCTTTGCAGGGATAGAGAGAGGAGAGGGAGAAAGAGGAGAGAGATTTTTCTGAGAACCGAAAGGGTTTTACTTTTATTGTTTTATTCTCTTGCTGTGGGGGAGGCAGAGAATGAAGGGGAGGGAAAACATTAGGTAAGGAAAATAAAGAAATGCATGCTCAAAGGGTTTGTTGGTGAGGACCTGGGTTAGACTTGCCATTTGAGGAGAGAATATCATTGCCCTCTGGCTATTCATGAATACACTCATGCCTGCTCAAGCCATCAAAAGAACCCCAGAGTTGCTTCTCCAAAGCTCCTAGGAGATAAGATACTGTTAACCAGATTCAATATATGTCCTTAAGGAAGTTATCATCTACTGTAGGACCTGATAGAATGGCTGGCTGGTTTTGTTCAAAGCACTGCCTGGAAAGCCTGGAGACCCAACAAGTGTCCATTGCCTGTAAGGGACGGCATCTCTTCCACCAAGCTCGCAGAATCCAGGCTCCTAACACATGGCATGGAACTCCATTGACCTACACTGCTCAGTCACGTTCAGGGCAATGCAGCCCCGCCCAAAGAGCACAGGTAGAGGGTGTGACTACAGGCCTCAGGCCCTAGAGAGATTTACTACTAATGAGATGCCTGAAGGCCAGAGGGCGGAGCCAGTTAAACATACTTCCCCAGACCCTTCCCCCTTTCTCCCTTCCTATTTAATTCAGGTCTGCCCTGAGTTTTAAGAGGTGGGGTGTGCATCCAGATCCATCCACCATCCACCATCCACCATGACATTAAAGCCTATAAAAACCGATGGACTTTCTCATGTCTTTTGGGGCCCACCATGGGGAACTGTAGAGAAGGCCTTTAAATGAGCCGCTGTAGCGTTGAGCCTAACTTCCCGCCTGGAGGAACTTTCTGCATTTCCAGCCACCCTACCCACAGTCTACCCCAATTGCTCTGCCATCATCAGATCATCCCAGAGTCATACATTCACTTAGAAAGGTGGAAAGGAATGAATGTCAATTTGATATCTACTGTCACATACCCCAGATGATCCCAGGGAGATAAAAGCAAAACAAAACATCTCATCTAACCCACTAGAAAACAAAGTTTTGTCTTGTTTTACTCACTTGACATGTAAAAAGTATACAAGCAATGTCTGCAAAATGAATGAATGAGTCTTTACAACTCAGTAGAGATGTAGATAATTATGATGATGTTGCAGTCCATACACAATGTAGCCCCTGAATACATGGGTTGAATATTTGTGGTCTCTAATGCAGCAGTATGCAGAGGTGACAATTTGGGGAAATGATCATGAGGACTCTATCTACAGCAATGAATTAATCGATCGATTGATCAGACTTTAAATGTTAGTGGAAGGTAATGAAACTGTGGACAGTGGAGCTTCAGTAATGGAAGTGTCATTGATAACATGTCCTGGAAAGATATACTTATCCTAGATCTTCTTCTGTCACTCTGTCTGTTTCATGGCTACCATGGTGCAAGCAACTCCTTTCTTCCACATGCCCCTGCCCCTATGATGCTCTGCCTTTCCCCCTTGTCTGGAACAACAGGGCAAACCAATCATAGGCTCAAACAATGAGTGATGCTATTTAATTTTTGCCAGACGTTTATCCCAGCAATAAAAGGTCAGGAAAATAAAATTAGTATGGAACATTTAAGAAATGCTAGTGAGGAGAGGCACTGGGATTAGAAGCCAGGTATGTCTGGACTCTACAACGAATACCTTTTAAGGTACCTTACTGTCCTCCTGTAACTGTGACGAATGCAGAGAGCAGTGTGCTCTGGGACTTCAAGTCACATTCTCCAAAGATCCAGTGAAGAATGGAAATACTTATCTGAGAAAAGTATGTCTCTATAAAACTATACCAAGGCCCTAAACTGAAAGGATTAATCCAAGAACAAATAATTGGCATATATACTGTCACCAAGACTGCCATTCCTATAACAGATAATTGGCATATATACTATCACCCAGGGCTGCCATTCCTATAATAGACTTCCACATGCCTCTCAGCATTCCTTCCCACTGAATATTTTCAGCAATGGTCCATGCACTCCTACATGTAGACTGAAGTAAGATGCTTGATAAATGTTCTTTGATGTCATTAGGCTAATTTCCAACATCCCTGCTTCAAATTTGTTTTTATCCATTGCTTTTTTTTTTTAAATCTTATCCTTGTTTTTGTTTTACAATGTGAAATGAAACATGAAAATCTCCATTCTACCCCAAAAGCCATGGCACAAAAGTCCTGGTAGACTCCAGCTGATTGCTAACAGTGTTCTCTATTAAAATGGCCTTCCAGATTAGAAAACGTTGTATTAACTACAGCTCATACAAATACTGATGGCAGGAAAAGATGCCCTTTTCAGAGATTTAGACAATGACTCTCATAAGTACTGCATCGCATGAGCGAGCTAAAGCAAAGGGCTGGGGCACATTTTAGATGTAAAGGGCTAGCTCTGTGCATTGACTTAAAGTCAACATTTTCCTGGGTTCCATGTACAGTGAAGACTACCAGGAGACAAGTTGACACATTGAAAATAACATTTTCTAAGCAGCATCATCTTTGGATTTTGGCCAAGCTCAAAGGACTATAAAATAAGGCTTGATTTTTTTTTTTTTTTTTTTGCCTTAATGTGAGTTTCACAGCTATAGGCTTCTTGATGGTTTAGGAAGAATAAGAGGGAAGATTTCATATTGATTTGTTTCCAAGTTTACTTTTTAATAATCCTACCAATGCTATAACAGTATAAAGCTCAAATCTCTACATCTGAAATTCTAGCCTATTTTGGTCTACTCAGGGTTGATAGTTTCAAACAATAGAAATCAACTCTTATTGACTTAAGTATTAAGTAGGAAGTAAATGCATAGGATGGTCAAGGAATAGATCTGATGAGTGAAGCAACAGGCTCAAGAGCCTGGGCATCATGGGAGAGCTGGCCCAAAGTGTGAGGGTGTGCAAATAGGAGAGCTGGCTCTGCCTCTCGTCAGCTGTAACACTTGGGAGAGCTGGTCCTGCAACTCATCTGGGCAGTGCTGGATTGCTGGTCCCAATGGCATGAGCATTGGAGAGGTGTCAGGCTAACCAATGCAGCAACCATCCTGGCCTAGATCTAGGCCTTTGAATTGGCTTCCCAACATCTACCTCATCAATGAGCTATAGCACATGAAGAGGCTGTTCTCCAGAAACAAAGTTTCAGAATCTCCATGACAGATGACAGTAACATGATATCCAAGAGGAGTCCCAGCGAGGATCCAGTACTGACAGTGTAGCAGAAGCCAGAGGTCTCAAACAGACTAATGACACACCGCAATGAACATTTGCAAGGAAAGCTGTTTGGGCAAAAGAGCATACTGTGTGACACACAATGATACAGGCAGCTTCCATGGTGAGATTGTTTGTTCGTGGTTTTATTGTTTTCTTTGAGGAAAAGGTTGCAAGAACAGAGGGTGGATATGGAGGAATGGGGAGATAGGTGGAACTGAGGTGCATAATGTGAAAAACTTACAAACAATCAATAAAAAATTTAAAAACAAAGAAATGATTAAGATGTCTGATCACAGCCAAGATCTTGTGGCACCCACAGAGACCCTGATCTCCTTCTCAGCACTCTGTACTGCTAGACACAAAGATGCCTCAGATACTAACATCAGATACCACACCATTAATCTTGTCTGTTTATCCCTATCTCTTTGTATTATTTTTCATAATCCACTCAAAGATAATCACACTCAAAGTTTGGTCCAAGATCTTGCTGTCAGCAAGTAAAGACAGAAAATAACTGCCCTCTTCTTTGGCTTCTGTTCCAATAGCAAAGTGTTTAAGAGCTGGGCAGTCCAGATGATGAAATCCTGTTAAAATGTGCAAATGAATACAAAATAAATATTTCATGTCAATGAGATGCCTCAATGACAAGGACTCATAACTTATTAG
>JANHMN010000007.1:41360860-41385026 GCA_030674055.1 Rhabdomys pumilio | reverse complement strand
CACACACACACACACACACACACACACACACACACACACGTAGAATAAAACCAATGCATGTATCTCACAAACAAAGACATTCGTGTTTCCTCTGTATCCAATGTAAGTAAATCAACTCTGAGCTCAATATTGAGTGGAAATCTCTTGAGATACTGTGACACATACCCTGTCTGGGTATGATTAGCAAAGGCCTCCAATTAAAATGGGAATATTGATGGCTCGTGACTGTAGCTGATTGCCCAAGTTCTCATCACTACATAAAGTCTTAGCTTCAGGTCTTTCTGGGTGTGTAGCGCAGGAACTTGTATAAATTTTATTATTATTATAAATTCAACCAGCAGGTTGAAACTTTGAACAAATACTTCAAATCTCCTGGAAGAAATAAATCACTTAAAAGTAGAGTGTATTTCCTACTTCGACGCTCCCCTCCTCTCTTAGAAGCACACTGAATTCCCAAAGTCTGTCGGTGAGCCAGTGGTTTAGTATTCAGAGCACATTTCCCAACAGTTAACAGTTGCAGACATTACCACAGCTTTCCTAAGTTAGAAAAAAAAAAAAAAAAAAAGCCTAGTTAACTCCTAATGAGCCAGAAGAAAGTGCTAATGCCGCAGTGACATCGATGTAAACACATCATTCGGCCATTTTTGTTACTATAACTGGAGAGAGAAATATTTTAATTTGAATTTTATATCAGACTCCTGAAAGCATGTCTCTCACCCTGTCCTCTAGAATCAGTGACAGACAAGTCACTGAGCAGCAGGGAGGCCCAGCAAATACATTTGGATATTGGGCTTGGACGTTTGTTAACTCTCACAGCCCTGGAATTGCATATGAAGCCGACATTTTATTCTATGCTATTCATTACCTGTTACTTTGACTCAGGTAATAAAATGACTGCATAACAAACTACCCGTTAGCCCTGTGACCTTGGGCTGTTTAGTTACTCTCTGTGTGCTTCAGAGAGCTGTTGGGGAAATAACCATGATTAATATTTCTGCCACAGACACGGGCTCTTTGTCATCAGTGGTCTCTCCACCACCTTGAGATGCCCTCATCCTGGTTTAGCTGGCAATTGGGAGTGTCGACTACTCTCTCTCTCCTCCAGTTCTTACTTATCTTGTGTAACACTAGGATGTGATCTGGGCTGACCAATCAGAAATGGTAAATTTACCTGGCTTCCGGGATGACATCACAGAGATAGCTGCAAAGACAGACCATCTCCCTGAACAGATCCAGTCTATACCAAACGTCTTTTTCTCTGCAAGGTCTAACCCTGAGAAGATGGCTTCAGGAGCAACTGGAAGTCATCTTCATTTACCACAGTGCTTCTCACTGACTCACAGGGAACCTTTAGCCGTATCTGGGAACATTTTAGCTTGTCACAACTCTGGGGAAAGGACTGTTCTCATCTAATGAGAAGAGCCAGAGATGAGTAAATATCCTAAAATTGACCTCCCCAGCAAAGAAGGTCTCTCTCCACGGCGTCAGTACTAGAACCCAGAAGCCTCCTCTATTTCATTGATACATTTCACAACACCAAAGAAGCAGAGCTGAAGATCAGAAGCATTGGCAAATTCTAGCTTGTCACTTCTCTCCAGATGAAATTATCAAGTCTAGGACACAATGCCTGCCATCCACTAGGCATTCCATCACCAGTGGCTCTTTTCATTAAAAGTTACCACTCACAAGGTCACTATGAAACCCCAGATCTGCAGATACTCAAGTAACAGTTACTGTCTACAAAAGAAGCACGTGTTTTGTGCCCCCATGTCACACATCTGTGCCCTTGGCTGCTCACAGTGCATTCTATATTTCTGATTTGTACTCAAAATAATGCAGACCCGGAATATGGTGCCATTTGAGTCTGAAATTTATAGTGTTCTCTGATTTAAAACTCAAAGAATTAACTTTGTGCATCTGATAGGAGACTCAAAAAGGAAAGAAAGAAAGAAAGAAAGAAAGAAAGAAAGAAAGAAAGAAAGAAAGAAAGAAAGAAAAGATATCCATTCAGCAACAATTATACAAAAAGCCATGGTTCTGAAAGGGTGTGGGAAGAAGAAAGGGTTTGGTAGATGGTTTGGTAGACACAAGGCAAAAGTGAAAACTATGTAATTACAATGTTCTCATATATGAGAATCTTTCTCTTTTTCTGAGTCTCTCTCTCTCTCTCTCTCTCTCTCTCTCTCTCTCTCTCTCTCTCTTACCTCCCTCCTCCCCCCTCTCTTTCTCATTCTCTCTCAAATTTAAAGGTTTATGTTCCAGACTTTTCAGCTTTTGTATTTCTAAATTATGTCACAAAAGGGAACGGTGTCAGAGACTTATCAACAGGATAATTTAAACATCTTTTTCTTTGTTGTTAATGTTGCCAATTCCCCCGAAAGGTGGTTAAACTAAAACATACTTGCCAAGTCAAGGATTCTCACACATCTTGATTTTGCAAGTCTGTAGCTTTATGGGCATAAGTTTTACAGCATTTCTGTCCTCTTAACAGTTTGTGCATTTTCATTCCTCTGTAATATATGAATATCTTACTCTAAGATATATTATAGAAATGAGACCATTATTCAAGAAGAGAATCTTCTGTACTAACAGAATCACTATTTGTAGCATACAAGACTAAATAAATGTCTCCCATGAGTGAGTAAATGCAAAATAAAAAGTAACCACTCAACTTTAATAGTTTAAAAAATGCTATTAAACATAATGGCTTTTTGACATTCAAGTAGCACTATGTTTTAAGTGATCTTCTTCTTAAGAACTACTTTATTTTCATTTTAAATATTGATGGCAAATCAAGTTCTCCAGAGTATGGAGACTTGGGAGGAAACTCTCTGCATAAAACAAATTACTATGGATCCTAGAGTTCCAAGGTGCTGGAGTTTTGTTTGGTTTTGCGTTTATGTTTGTCTTCTCCTGAGGCTGTATAATAAGATCCTACAGATGAAGAACTTGAATACGGACAGAACAATCTTATTTCTCAAGATGTCCTTCTTTCTCCATGGTGCATGCTTGAAATCACTTCTGTACTTTACCTGACTTTGGCCTTAAAAGGATGTGCTTAAGAGGACATCCTTCACATCACAGAATAAGTTGCATGCAGTAAGGCTCAGAGAAGAGGAAGGAAGAAAGGGTGTTAAGACTTCCAGGGCTCTTTGTCACCTCTGCAGAGGTCTGTACTGGAGTCAAACTGAAAGGAAAAAGAAAACTTTAGGAACATGGCAGGTGTGCCAATCTATGCCCAAGGTTAGCCTGGGATTATACGATGGGCACTTCAAAGTTCTGTATTTATTTTATTCTACCCTAATTTAGCAGAATAAGAGAAAGCCCTGGCTAGGAATTGTGTGCATGGATGCTGTTCTCTGTGTTACATTAAGTGTATGATGTTATATCCGCATCAACCTGGACTCAGGGTGAGTTCAGGCAGAGGCATTGCTTCCAAGTGAAGAACAGAATAGTTGATAATGGGGTGATGTTAGGACAAAGACCCCAGTGTCCATCTGTTAGACCCCGAGTTCTCTGAAGGCAGCCCTAGCTCAGTATCAGCCCCACAGGGGAGTGTGATGTGATTCCTAGAGCCTAAGAGAGTCCCCAGGACATGGTTGATATATACCTATCAACAAATCTCTGGCAGAAGAAGAAAGAAACCAACTGCTACTCAAAGTTTAGAGCAAGTTGCCTAGCCTTTTTGGATTTGCCTTACTCCCAAGGATAAAACTGGACTAAATAAATGAATTGTCTCACCCCACAGTGAATTTATTAAGATTATGCCCTCTATGATTTTAGCCCAGGATTCAAATTTTACAGAAATCTAACTAACCAACCACCTTTGAATTGTATGATATCACTCAATGTCACAGTTGAGAAAAATTAAAAATATCAAAATACTTGTTAGGTTAAGTCATATTTGAGATGACTATCCAAGTTTATTGCATGCCGGTTCTAAAGATGGATCTATTTGAGTGACCATCCAACTGGGAATATTTTCATCTATTTGTGGTCAACAACCACATGGAAAATGATTTGTTCTGAGTTGTCAAAGATTTCATTGTCAGCTCACTGATCTGCTATTGTTGATATTATGCAACAGGAAAAAAAATGACCAAATCATAAAACATCAACAAAGATTGACAGGCCAGACACAGTAGTCAGAGCACAAACACTGGCATGATCTCTGTGGAAGCCTGGATGCCAGTACCACACTTGACCTGCTTGAGTGACAGCATTTTCTTCTGGGATGGAGCAGCAGCTCTTGCTTCATTACACTGTGAAGATAACAGGAAATGATACACGAGAAAGTGCCCATAGCTCATGGCAGAGACTGCTATTGTGTAAGACCCTTCACTTGTTCTGACACAGGAGGACAGAGATGTAAGGTATAAAAGGACAAACAACAAGTTCTCTTTGGAAGATGGAAAATCGAAAAATCCAAGAAAGAGGCAATTAAAATTTTAAAAATCCAGAATATCCCCTGTCTTTATGAATATATGATCTGGGGCAGGTCATTCTACTTTCCTCTTCTGTAGAACAAGATTAATCATAAATCCTAGGAAGAACCCTATAATGTGTGTGTGTGTGTGTGTGTGTGTGTGTGTGTGTGTGTGTGTGTGTGCATGTGTGTGTTTGTATGTATGTTTGTGCATGTATGTGTGCATGTGTGTATGTGTGTTATTCACATGCATACATGTGTAAGTGTGCAAACATGATATGGAAGCAAAGAAGTCTCCATCAGGTGTTTTTCTCTGTTAGTGTGTACATTATGTCTTTAGACAGGGTTTCTCACTAAACATGAAGCTCACTAATTTGACTAGACTGGTTGGTCAGTAGGTCCCAAGAATTCTCCTTCAGTTTTCTACCTCCCCAACTCTGGAATTACAGGTACCCTTGAGTGTCTGGACTCAGATATTTTTATACAGATCCTAGGTATCAAATTCAGATCTTTAGCAGTCTAACAACTGAGTCAACGCCCTGGTTCCTACAATACTCTCTGTATTATAAAGCACTATTCAAATGTTAGTTGCAAATATCATGACACTGTTACAGTAGTGACATTCAGACCAGTGATACAGGTTTGCACAACTGGACCAGCAGTGCAGACATGGAAAGTGGAAGCTGCGGGTTTGTTCATGCTGTGGAGTTGAGGGAACTGACCACAGACTAAGGGTTTTTCTATCTTTGGGCAACTATAAAGCAAAGGAAGCAGAAACAGGATTGGAACCATTTGCAAATGATTCCAATAGTACTAGCAGGCTCAGCAATAGACAAAACTTGCCTACACAGGATAGTATTCAGAATTATTTTCTTAGAGGTAATATTATCATGTCTGACTTCAAAAAGGTATGTAGTAATTTGAAAATGGTTTATGTACATATATTGGTTTCAAAAGGTAACATACCAATGCTGGGTGTAGTGACTTGTGTCTAATCCTGGTACACTGGAAAATGAGGCAGGGGGGTTGCTGTGAGTCCAAGGTTCACCCCAACAATACCGTGAATCCCAGACCATTATAGGTGACAGAATGAGATCTTGTCTCATTTAAAAACATCACATCCCAAAAGACAGGAGAACAAAGCTTTAACAGCAGAAAACATTATTGTAAGATACTTTAGAAAGAAAATCACACAGAAATTCAGAGAAAAGAGAAGCAAGCTCTTTGTGTACACACCGAGTGTATCAACGGCTACCTCAGAGGTTAGTCACGATATCCTCTTCAGCCATGTCAATATTGCCACAGGGTTTCCAAGAATCCACAAATCACTATTCACAAACCAATCCCCACCAGCTTTGACAAACACCGGAATTCCTTAGCAAGCCAAGGTAAGATGAGGAGTGTTTTGCCGAAGATGAATGGCAAGTTGGAAGGAGTTGGTAGTCCACTGAAGGGGCAGTAGAGGGCCATAAAGCCTAGCTAGTCATTAATCTCTGGGAGAAAGTCAGGGCTAAGGTCATTATCGGTATTATAAACTAAAACTGAAAAGGGAGAAAGAAAAAGAAGGCATGCCGCTCTTTCCATGGGTGACACAGTTTCAGCTGGTGCATATTGAGCATTTCTAGAGATTTAATTAAGCAATCAGATTGCTTGAGTGGTCTCAATATTCAGTGCCTTTTATAGAGTTCTTTAATGACTATGCATAGAATTATTCTGGATACTTTATGGACCATAGCAAGTGAAGCTTTATGTCTTCTTCCCAAGAACACAGTGCATCTTTCTACCACCACTCAGGCTAAAAGAAAGATGGTTATTGTTGTTTTGGTTGTTGGGAAGATTTTAGGGCCATGGCTAGAAAAGTTCATTCAATGAATTAAAGAAAAGGTGATTTTGGTAAACAAAAGAACATATGGCTTTACCTCCTCATGATTCACCTGTGAATTTCTGGCAATTTATTACAGGGACTGTGCTGGTATCAGAGAAAACAATGAGAGGTGATGTTTCCAGCACTCTAGACATGCTTTTGTTTATTCTCTAGTCAAAAAGACATAAGCAGTATTTTTAGAATGAAGGTTACACAAGAGAACAGACTCAGCGAGACTTGTACCCACATAAAGAAGAAGCAGCATTGCTGAAGGACTTGGGATCGTGGGCAATTCGCTTTCTCGGTGTCTCACTCTCTTTGTCTTTAACATGGGACTCAAAGAATTCTTTCCTCATAGGCTCCTGTAAAGAATAAGTGGGAAAATCTACAGGAGAGCCCTCAAAACAATTCCCAGAATGTAATATGAATTCTGTAAGTGTCGCTTACCAGCACTGTGTTCTTGCTCACAAAAGCAAGATTGTATGTACAGGGACAAATCAATATGCCAGATATTTGTGAATAGTGCTAACTAGTACCACCCACAAAAAACCATCACACACACACACACACACACACAATCATTAATGCAGTTGGAGTAGAGAGGATTTTTCAATAAATTCTTCTCTGAAAAGTAGTATTCGTATTTAGCCTTGGACCGTGGATTGCAGGGCTATGCTGGAGAATTAGGTGAAATGGCATGAGAGGAAGGAAGATAAGCTGCCTTAACTGCCTTAACTGATTAAAAATAACACAGGTGAGTTTTTAAGGAAAATTAACTTTACATCTTCCAGGTCAGTCAACACCATGATAAATACTCAAAATGGAACCAAACTGTACAATGCTAAAGCAACAGCAAAGGTGATCACAGGTATAATCACCTGTGAAATGAATGGGCTATCCTGCATGATTGCTAAGTTTTGGGAACTCTACATTTCTGTGGTTCCAGGGCCTTTGTATTTTACTTGATAGAAAATTCACCAGATTCCCAGAGAAATTGGGTCACATACAAAATTACTTCTGTAATTTCCACTTTTCTCAGCCCTTATGAATATGTACAACTTTGTGAGTACCAAGTTTGGATTTAAACATTTATAACTTATGGATACAAATACAAGTAGTTATCTATATCCATATCTATATCCATATACATAACCATACCCATATCATATCCATACTTATCTGTAATTTTAAGTACCCTAATCTTTCGAGCAATCACTGTGGAAAATTGTTAATGAATAATTCCTTGTTGGATACCATCTGTATACAACATGTAACTTAGTATTTCATTTACAACACACACACACACACACACACACACACACACACACACACCAACAGTAATAGAATGAACCATTTTATGAATATTAACAACCTTGTGACTATCAAGTTTAAATTCAAATATTCCTAATGTGCAGATTTAAAAAACAAAAGTTATGTGAATACCATATTTAATACACACACACACACATACACATATATCCTAATTTTTGATTAGTCTGTGTGAAATGGTGAATGAAAAGTCTTTCTGCAAAAATCACTGGCTCAGTGCCTTATATACATTACAAACACACATGCACATGCACACACATACACGCAAATTCAAATTCAGTAGTAATAAAATGAACCATTCTTTCTTCTTTCCTTTCACTGTTTTTTTAACTCTGTATATTAAAAAAGCTTAATACATTCTGCCTGTAAAGAGAATGGACTGCCTCTATATCTCTAATAAATCATCAGATTCTTAAGGTGTAAGAGAGCTACAGTTTGACTATGTAATGGCCATCATAAGTTCATTAGTTGGATTTGTGAGTTGGGCTTGGAGAAGTGAGTGGATCCTGAGAGTTCTGACCTAATTGATGTTTTTTCCTAGAGGTAAACTTTGAAGTGCAAATAGATCAAGATGGAAATTTTCACAAGTTAACAGGGTGATCAGGAAAATGAAAGTGTGGAAATTTTCACAAGCTGACAGAGTGATTGGGAAAATAAAGGGTTTATCTCATCAGTTGAGCTGGTAACTACAGGTTTTGATACATGTAGAAGAGATGGTTATTGATGGTGTGTGTCCTAGTTTTGTTTCCGCTTCTGTGATAAAACAGTATAACCAAGAGCAACCTGTGGAGGCAAGGGTTTATGTGGCTACAGGTTATACCCCATCATTACTCTCTTGTACAACCTAGGACCACCCGACCAGGGGTGGCGCCAACCTCAATGAGCTGGGCCATCGCTCTTCAATGATCAATAAAATGCTCCCACAGACTTGCTTCTAGGCCATCTGCTGGAAGCACTCCCTCAACTGAGGTTCTCTCTACCCAGCTGACTCTAGTTGTATCAGGTCATCAAAACCCATCACTGAGTGACAAACTATCAATGGATTGCTCTCTGGATGAATGAATGATATAATGACATTATTAGGAGATGGCGAAAGTGGGAGGTAAGGCATATTTGAGTGAAGTGAGTCATTGGAGATGCTTGTTCTGTTCCCTTGTCACTTCCTCAGCTCTCTCTGCTTCCTATCTGATGAGAAAATATGTTCCTGCTGCCATGATGTTAAGTCTTACCATAGCCACTATGAACTGAACCTTCTGAATCAGGAGCCAAATAAGAAATTCCTTTTTTGGTTGCCTTGTTGGGCGTTTACTCACAGCAACAAAACACAGCTGACCACCACAAAGGGCTCAGCTTAGATAATCGTTGCTTCTTCACAGCACCTGGTTATACAGTTGGTAGTGAGAAAGTCTTCTTTCTTTAATAAAATATAAGACAGGTCCTCCAGAATTATCCCTGAACCTGTGTGGGAATACTGAACACTGTGGGAGTCTATGGTCTGTATAGGTTACATAAGATTAGTTTCTAGACCATGAGGTTTCCAATGGAGATGTTAGAGAGAAGACTGAAGGAGCTGAAGGGTTTTGTGGCCCCATGGGGAGAGCAACAATACCAACCAACCAGAGCTCCCAGGGTCTAATCCACTAGCCTGGGGGCACATAGGGAGGGACCCATGGCTCAAACTGTATATATAGGGGAGGAAGGCCTTGTTGGGCATAGGTGGGAGAGGAGGTCCTTGGTCCTGTGAAGGCTGGATGCCCCAATGTGGGGGAATTCAAGGGCGGGGAGGTGGGAGTGAGTGAATGAGTGGGGCACTGACTCATAGAGACAGGAGGAGGGAGGATGGGATAGGAGGTTTCTGAGGGGGGGAAATGGGGGAAGGGGATAACATTTGAAATGTAAATAAAATATCCAATAATTTTTAAAAATTAGTTTCTATTCAAATTGTATAAAATAAACTCTTGTTATTCTAACACCTAACATCTCTAGGATGAAAACACATACTAACTAAGGTCTTAGAAGGAGAGTTATCCAGACTCCTACATTCACTATTCTTGATGAGGAAAAAGAGGTCCATTTTCTGTGCATAGTTTGGGCTGAAGCAGAGGTAACCATCACTTTATGAGAGGTTAAATGGGGACATAGTGGTATCTAGAGACAACATGATACAGTGTTGAAAATCCAAAGACTCATAATTACTTCCAGCTGTATCATTAAGAGGCCTTGGGAGAGTCACCCTCCTCTCTCCCTTGACTCACACATATCTTGGCTCTGAGCCTATTTGGGCTTCTCTAAAATGAGCGTTAGAATTTCATCCATTTTCATGTGGTGTCCTTGATTTCTCTAGCTCCCTCAATCCTTCCTCTCACTCTTCCATAAGACTCCCCAAGCTCTGCCTATTGTTTGACTGTGGGTTAAACAACCTGGGCCAATTAGGGATCACAGAGACTGCACCACCAAAGAGCATGTATTGTCTGGACCTGAGTTCCCTACACATTTTTAGCAAATGTTAAGCTTGTTCTTCATGTGGATCCCCCAACAATTGAGTCAAGGACTGTCTCTGACTCTGTTGCCTGCCTGTGGATCACTTTCCCCTAGCTGGGCTGCCTTGTCTGGCCTCAGCAGGAGAGTATGTGCTTATCCATACTTTGACTTGTTATGCCAGGGTGGATTGATACCTTTGGGAGGCCTCCTTTTCACTGAGGACAAGGGGAGGGGAGAATGAGAAGAGAGGGATGGAAGGGTGGGACTGGGGGGAGAGGAGAGGAGGACGGGTACTCTGATAAGGCTGTAAAGTGAATGAATGAATGAAGTAAAAAAAGAATTATGTCACTATTTGCAACATTGTAGTAATAACATTATTTTCTATTTGAATTGTGTAAAATAAACATTTGTTATTCTAACATCTTAAAAATATGTCACTAAGGCATTAAAAAAGAAAAGATTTATATCCATGACTGGGGTTAGAGAAATACCTAAGTGCTTGAAAACTCTTATTATTAATAGGGCTCTATCTGAGAACCCCAGTTCAGATCCCAGCACCCACATCCATGCCTATAACCCCAAAGAATCTGATGTCCCTTCTGAGCTATGTGAGTACCTTAATACATGCTTACACACACACATACACACACATAAATACTCTTTTTTAAAAGGCAAGTCTCTCAGGTTGGAGTAGTGAATTGATAACTCTCCCTCAAACAGCCTCCAAGACAATCTGGGACTCAAAAGAAATTTTCCTCCTCAGAGCTACATTTTTTACCATGTGTCCCCAGGCACACCGATCGTGAGCCTGTTGTCCGCACAGCTGCACACCATTTAAAGTACTCACACACCCCTTCCACCGAATGGAACTCCAGATCATTTTAAAGAGACCAAAGGTGAGAAGCAGTTAGATTTCCAGATATTAATTACCCAGCTTGTGGACAATGCAAGAGGTTCAGCATTCAAGAGAATCGAGGAGAACAAAATGAGTTTGAGAACTCTAACCAGGCTGGAACCTGCCCTTTGCAGATGCTTAAAGAATTTACTTAAGCTCTCACTTCATTCTAGTGTAAAAGTGAATGCTATTATTTATAATTACCATGCAAATTACATGAGCACTCAACAGGCTTAGCTAAATATACAAGAAAGCAGCTAATGCATAAAGTCTAGGAAAAATTGAGTCCCAGACTATTTTTTTCATATTTAAAGATATTTTATACTATAAATAATATGTGCTCATGACAAAAGAACAAAGATAAGAATTAACAGTTTTTGAAATTGCTCTCCATGAGTATATGTATCCTTGTGTTTTTACAAACTATAAACATTTTCACTAAAATTGGACAATATTGAATATATTTTTAAATCTGACGTTTTTCACACAATGTTTGATTATCAGTTCAGTTTAAACTGTACACTGTATCACCATTGTTTTGTGTTTCTTATGCAAGTCTGGCTTTCCATCCTTTGACTGGATGATAACTCTCATGCATTCAAACAATCAGCTATTGTTGAAAATATCAGTTATTTCTAATTTTTCCAAGAGCTACAGAAACAGTTCTTACCAGATCTTTGCCTCCTTGAGGAATATCTGAATCAAATTATATGCAAATTTCTTATAAAAATTTCAATGTGTGGGTTCCCAAATCCATCCTTACCACCGATACAGTGTGTGCTTCTTTCCACGATCTTAAAAATCAGGGTAGTATCATTCTCTGTACTTTTAAGCAAGATTTTAAGGGACTGACTTACTGTCTTTCCAACTCTTTTCTGGTCTTCGTGTCTTGGATTCTCTCCTTAATGTGAGGAACTTTTATCAGTGGCTAAGGATTTAGCATCAACTTAAGGTTTGCTCTAACCTGAATTTCCTCTTTCTACTCTCCATGACCATGAACAATTTAACAGCCTAAGATTTCTTCTCACACCCAAGTTCCACCAATGACTCACCTCGCCTAATCCCTGGGAACAGATTTTTGTCCTGGGATCTGTGTTGAATGAACAGTGGTCCCCCAAAAGATATTCTCAGAGAATCTGAGACTGTGCCTTTATTTGAAAGAGAGTAGAAAGAGTCTTGAGATTATATCATCCTAATTTGATTTAATTTTTTAACAACAACAAATAAATAACCTAATAAGAAAAGATGGAAGTCAGATCAAAACACACACACACACACACACACACACACACACAGAGAGAGAGAGAGAGAGAGAGAGAGAGAGAGAGAGAGAGAGAGAGAACAGAGGGCTGGTAAAAATGTGGCAGTCATGAGCCAAGTATTTTACTTTTCCATTGCCACAAGAAAACACCAGCAACTTATAAAACAGAGCATTTAAATGGAAGCTTGCTAACAGTTTCAGAGGATGAGCATCGTGGTGAGGAGGATGGCAGCAGGCAGACATTACACTGGAGCAGTTGCTGAGATCCACAAGCACAAAGCAGACAGAGAGATTACTAGAATAACATGGGATTTTAAAACCTCAAAGCCCACCTCCACGAACACACCTCCTTCAACAATGCCACACCTCCCAATCCTTACCAAACAGTCTAGCAAGTGAGGACCAAGCATTTAAGCACATGAACCCATGGCAAGGGACGGGGGTGGGGTGGGGGGGTTGTGCATTTTTATTCAAACTACCATATCAAGGAATGCCCAGAGCCACTAAATATTGAAGGAAAAAAGGAAAGGCTTAAAGAAATATATGTCTGCTGTTTTCAGCCCCTACATTTGTGGTAATTACTGCAGCTATTTAAAACCTATACAGGAACCTATAAGAGAGACCTGTTCTGAGTGGTTCTTAGTCACTAAGGAATCCTTAACAAGCAAGTATCACAGCAGTTGATATCCATCTTGGTTAGCCTGTCTCACTCATTTGGTAAGTAAGTATTGAGTACCTACAAGTCTTGTTTTAGGTGCTAGATGGAGGAAAAAAGTGAAGAATATACACTCATTTCCTTTGGGAAACAAACATTAAATAGCCACTATGCGGTCGATTTATTGCTATAGACTGAATATATAGGTTAAGACCATACAGAGTACCAAGTGTAAAGCTTGTGTTGCCCCAATAGCTGATGGGGCTTTGGAGTATTTAAGCAACTGTTAACAACCAAACACCTGTCAGACTGAATTTCCTTGACATCTGCTATAAAACTAGCCTATACCTCTGCCCATAGCTCTTGGTTGGACTCATCCGATTCTATGACTAACTACTCTGACTTTCATTATGACGAAAACTCAAGTTCATTCTATCTCCAGGTCTCCATGGTTCATGCTCAGTACCAAGTAAACAGCTAGTTTTAGCATCTGGCCCTATGTAAATGGCCACCTGAGCCGAGGTTGCCACATTCATTCATTTAGATTGGCTCATTTAGCACATACTATTTTCCAGTCTCTGGTGGTTCAAAAACTAGTAAAATATAGTGATTCTCCTGAAGATGCCTGCCATCTTTATTTTGATTCCTCAGGGTGCCATAATAAAATCCTATAGAACAGATTGCTTGAGTAACAGAAATTTTATTTTCTCACCATTCTGGGTATAAGTCTAAGAGCAAGGTGCCAGGAAGCCTGGGTCTGGTGATTACTTGGGTGGTAGATAATCACCTCAGCTACCTCATGTAGAACCATACATCCTTTTTTCTGAGCCTGCATTTTTTTTTTAGCTCTCCTTTTTTATCTATCAGGATACTAATTACCCCATCGGACTAAGGTCTTGTCCTTCTAATCTCACAGAAGCTCGATTATTCTCCTCAAAGGATCTTTTTCTCCAAATATTATCACAATGGCCTCAAAATGGAGTCCTAATTGTCATGGTTGTCTTCCTCTCATTGTAAATAAACATCATGATAAAAGCAACTTGGAGAGAAAAGGGCTTGCTTATTTTATCTTACGACTTACAGTCAGCCATGAGAAGAAGTTAGGGTAGCAACTCAAGGTAGGAGCCTGAGCCAGGAACTGAAACAGAAGCCATGGAGGAATGCCCTTACTTACTCCTGGCTTGCTCCTCATGGTTTGCTCACTTTGCTCTCTTATTTAACTTTGGACCATCTGTCTAGTGGCACTGCCCACAGTAGGCTGGGCCCTTCCTCTTCAATCATTAATATGGAAAAAAGTCCCATCAGCATACCTACAAGTCAATATTATGGCTATATTTTATCAGTTGAGGGTTCCATCTTCCAAAATGACTCTAGTTTGTGTCAAGTTGACAAAAGCTAACCATCTTACCAATAAAATACAAAGCTTGATGGAGGAAACATCAGAAGACAGTCAAGACTTCCCAAGACTGTCACCATCTAAGTTACAGGGCAAGGCTAATAACAGATAACTGCCCTGCAATAGGACAAACGCCATAAGGCTGCTGTTATCTCTGTGGTGAAGCATCTCACCCATCTAGGTGGATCTTAAAGAAGACAAAGTGTAATTCACAGGGCTGGATGGAGACAGAAAACTCTAGGTACATCTATAAAGCAGCAGCTTCTGTAACGTGGGTGGCAAATCATTCAGAGTGACCAACGGAAAGAGAAAGTAGCTCAGGGTTCCATGAAACATCATGCTGTTGTCTCCTGGAGCCCTAGGCTTCTGTCACAGCTTAATTACCATTGCTATAATAATTGTGACTCCTCTTTCTCCAATCAAAATACCATTACATATTTTATATAGCACTTAGAGTTTGCAAAGAGCTGTTCCATATGACTTGTCCCTCAGTTGTCCCAGTGGAGGATATATGTTACTATACACATCTCTAAGATAAAACTGAGATTCTAGAGATAACGAGAGTACCTTAGCTAACAAATATACTGTTAGAAAGACCTGATTTGCGCAAAGGCTGCTTGAGAGGTAGCTTAGGGATGGAACCCAGACTTGTTTTTTGGACTTAACTGCTTCCTTAGTTTTTTGTTGTTATTGTTGTTTTGTTTTTTTACTTGTGTTCTTCTCTGCTGTTTTTTTTCAGATGCTAAGATGCTTACTTCTCCAGTCCTGCAGTCACATCTTGACAGAGATTTCTGGGAATAGCATGTTAATCAAAAGAAAAAAAAGTATCTCTCAGAGTGTTGGGGTTAAAGGTTTTTTTTTTTTTTTTTTTTTTTTTTTTTTTTTTTTTTTTTTTTTTGCCTAGAAGGCCTGTCAAAGCCCATTGACACACATCTGCCTCACAAAGAGGCAACCCAGAGCAAAGCCCATGGGGTTACTTTGCCAAAAGGAGCAAATTAAAGCACTTCTAAGTCAGGAAATGCCAAGTAATGCTTTTCTGCGGTGTTAACTTACAGACCAAAGTAGACCAAATAATAATTTACCTACAGCTGCTCCTGCTTCCCACAATCCTCCACTGGACCTTTGTGTGTGTTGCCAAGGCAACAGCAACTACTGCCGCTATGGCAATTTTTAGTTTCAATCACGAATTTTGTATTGACTTGGCTGAAAGTTTGACACAGAAAGCTTGAAGTCCATGGAATGCAAAAGGAAAAAAAGTTCCTCCACTTGTAGCAAAACTCTGGTCCACCATCTTGGGTAAAAGTTTCTGCAAATTTCTTCTCTCCTACATGACTTCCTGACTTCCTCATGCAACCAGTGAGAAATAAAATAATTGAAGTTTCTTTCTGTGACTTGGTGTCAAAGTTATCTTTATAGAGTATAATTCCAACCCTAAATTATATCTAAACTTGACTAGTTTGGGTACGTTTATACTTCACATTCATCTATCTTTCCAACTTCATATTTCTTAATCTTTCCACATTTTGTCTATTCCAAGTACAAGGAATTTACCAGGAATTGGGCAACATTCATAGAGCACACCATGTTCTTCTATATTTCTGAGTATTCTATACAGGGAAGCCGTTTATCCATCTCTCTGCTTAAAGCACAGCTTTGCTCAGCCTTGACTCTGCAGCTAAATGGCTCCTTTGTACATGCAACCTATCCGGTCTTTCAGAAGGCCCTCCCACCATGATCCCAGGGCATTTTCCCCAAAAGCTGTGATGGTAAATATTGAAACGCCCGATCCTCTTTCCTCCTCTTTGTTCAGTGACATCTACTTAAATCAGCTGTGTGCTAACGTAGGTGCTAAGCTCACAATTAACCATTGATGTGATGTATGTACTATATGTCAAATGCTGTCATGGGAGCTCCTATATATTTTTCACTTAGTTCTACAACAATCCAGGAAAATCACGCTCCAAATTGCACTGATCTGTTCCATCTTCTAGATCCATGCAGCAGAATAAATACATGAATATGGTAAACTCAAAGCAATATACCATGATTGATGAGCAACTGAAGAGTCATTTTGGCATTAATGTCGTGGAGCAGTTGAATAGCAAAGAATAAAGGTAAGCTGAGGGAAGCTAGGGCCAAAGAGTTAACGAGGTAGGAGAGGGAGAACTGAAATCCAAGGTCAGAAAGATGCGATGTAGAGTCAAAGACGGATTCTGGAGTTACAAAGACAAATATACAGAACCCAGAGTCGGCAGTGTGAGTTTTCAGATGGTCTCAGACCTAAAAAAAAAAAAAGAGATGTAGGAGATTAAAGCAAACCACATCACTTCCACTCAAAACTCTTCTTCTCCAGTCTCACAGTCACATGATCCTCTGGGTCTAACTTCTATTTCTCTCCTGATAGTGATCTATGTACACAAAGCATTGTACATTGACTGATGTCCACAGTAGAAGAAACAATAATTCGTACATGGTGAAAATGGCAGTTGACCTTGGACTTCCAAGCAGATGCTATCGCAGGACCTTGACAGGCTCAATTTCAGGAGTGGGGAGGAGTCTGGAAATCATTTCCAGATGGCAGGAATGTGAAGAGAACCTGAAAAGTTGTATTGCTATGTGAAAGCATCTCTTCTTAAAAGTCAGAGCCGTATGACAAAGTGCTTATGACATTATGTAGAACCCGGCTAAACCATCATCCTGTGGAGATTTCTAAAACATAGACTCTGGGACTCCTATTCAAAATAGTCTGACTCAGTGGACCTCAGTAGAGGTGGACCATCTGCAGTTTCTGTAAGTTCCCAGGAAAAGCCACACCGCCATCACTCAGAAGAACACTAAGCTGCAAACTGCATCCAATCTCTGATACCCTGCTTGGTACCTTAATCCCAAAACCTAAAGAAGGAGAATGAGAACAGGAGACAACACATCAAATCCTGATCCCAGGAAAGCACTTACCATCTAATATTTACTTTGGTGAGTCTCTTAAGGAATGTACTTCAGAATAAAAGATATAGGACATCAGATCTCTAAAAGAAATCTTTTATATCCCAATGTCAACATATAAAGTATTCAAGAAGCTAAAAGGTGCACATACACTCTGCTGCAAATCAGAGAGTCCCAGACATTGGAAGATGAGATAGAAAGGAACTGAGTAAAGGACCTGATTATACTTTGACTTGGAAAAGTAAAAACCAAACAGTGGTTCACTAACAGTCTTCCACACGAAAGCAGAACTTCTGGGAAGATGGTGAACAGCTGCTCTCTGTTCCCAGTGAGGCTCAGCTAATAGAACCTGAGCTTTCAAAACAGCAGGCAGGGTTGAAGTAGAGAGGGAACTCTGGTACCTACCAGCTGTGAAAGGGAGGTGTCGATTGCCATGGGACCCACCATCTTTCAGAGCTCTAAATCAGATAAGTGATGGGCTCTCAGTGTTCAGGGGCCCACCCTGTTAGTGTTTTGTTTCTCGAAGTGCAACACTCCAGCTACTGGTGCAGAAGGCTTGCATGCTTCAGAGACACACGGTTATATATGACTGTGTATAGTAAATGATATAGACATTTTCTTTTTATCTCAGTTCTTTTCAATACTCGCGTGTGTCAAGGAGAACGTCTCCCCGATGTGCTGACATTTCTGACCCTGTAGCCCTTGCTCACTGCCTCTTTAATGGACACAGAGAGGACCTAAGTTGGATGATACGCAGCAGACACCAGTCTGATCAGCATTGTGCTATTTTATAATTTTTTAATAGTTTCCTTTATGACATAGGATACTAGCTTTTTGTTCAACAGAGAAATAGTAATTTTTCTTTTTAGGCCACAGTCCATGGAATTGTAGAGGATATAAAGTAAAGGTACTGATAGGTCATGGCCATAACAAAAATTGTGTAGCTGGTCCCTAGAAGGATGACATTTTGGAAACAGTAATCAGGTCTAAGCCTCTCTTTTCTACATGAGAAACTTGAGGCTTGGAAAGTTCAAAGACATCCTTAGTTTCATTCAATTCACATGGGTGGAACTTAGTGACTAAAGATGGGGTTGCCCAAGAGATGGGAAATGACGCATGTTGACTACTATATAAGGTACATCTATAGCAGTCCCCACTCAAGTGTGGTGACTGGTCAACCTCAGGTTGTGGTACATACAGACCCGCCTGAAATGAGCCAGTCCTTATGCAGAATACTGCTTGTTCACAAAGCAAAGTGTCATATAAGACCCTACTTCAGTGAGCTCTACAAGGTCTTCACTTGGAAAAGTATAAAGGACATAATGCCATATTCTACTGCTAAGTCTACTAATCTTTACACTAACGGTTTAGTAGTCAAAAACCAACATCAATTTTCTCATTGACCTTATTTTAAACAAAGTATTTCTATTTTATTGAAATCAATTTAAAAAAAATAAATTCACTTAAATGTAGCTGTAAATTTCTCCTCTTCCTCTTCCTCCTCCTCCTTTTCTTCCTTCTCTTTCTCCTCCTCTTCCTCCTCCTCCCCCCTCCTCCTCCTCTTCCTCTTCCTCCTCCTCTTCCTCCTCTTCTTCTTCCTCTTCTTTTCTGAATTAACCCTCACATGTAAACTATTAGTCAGCATGGGCCAAAATTATATATGTATTTTCTTGGCAGTTTAAATTTTCCATGCATATCAAGACTTTCCTCATTAAGAGGGTAAGAATGCTTCATAATTTGCATATTCAAATATACTAGCTTCACCAGAGGGTTGCTCTTAGTTGGGCATATCTAAGCATTTAAAAGCAGGTAATGTCGCTTAGGATATTTATGTTTAAACCATTCTGATACATATTTACCTATCATTCAGCTATCACTAAATGTGAGCTTCATCCCAGGATAAGACCAAATAATCACAGATTACTGTGTGATGTGTTTAAATCAGTAATTTTTTTGCTATAATCATATTAATGATATTTAGTCAACACAAATGCAGTAAATTTTTTGAGATTATTAAGAAGCCTTCAAATTCAGTGCAGTAAGAATTACATTTGCAGTCAGCCTGCCAGAAATATTTCACAAAACGTGTGATTTCTAGCCTCTGGTCATGTAAACTTGCAGCATTCATCGTATTGTGCAAATAGATCAGTCAGGGAGGTAAAGGTTGCTCCCAGAAATAATAGCTGCATAAAGGTGTTCGGTTCCCCAGCAAATTAAAGATTGCTGCCTCACTCTCTCTTTCCACAGTGAGCCGCACACTGCAGCAACCTATTAATGGCATCGTTAGTTTCAAGGAGGCAGCAAGCATCCATGGAATTCGGATCTTAATGTACAGAAATAGATACTCATCTACTCTCCAGCAATGCAACAGTCGTAATGCAATAAGCTTTGCAAAATGAAAACCCTGCCCTAATGAAACTTTTCCCCTTTCACTGAAATAAGAAAGGGCTGCCACAGAGTCAAGGCTCTTCATTTACATGAATGATCTCACAGCCCCACTAGAAATGTATAGTTAAGCCCGGGGAGTATTTGCTGGAAATGTTAATGGTAAACTAGCTGCAGAATACATTGAGCTGTAGATAATACAAACCAATAGACATTGAGAAGAACTTTTCCTGAGAATGGAACTTATAAATATTTATTTTAAAGGGTCAATAGGCTAACTTTTCTGCTACTGAAGGAAATTTATCACTACCGTGTAAAGTAGCTGAAGCTAAAGGAAATCAGTACTGCAAAATCTGTAGTACGGTAGGGCAGGTAGCTGAATGTAAGTACAGCAGACTTCAGTCCAGTGTTCTAGAAATGAAATCTGTAGTAACTAAACTGCCTTTGGGAACAATCTCTCTCTCTCTCTCTCTCTCTCTCTCTCTCTCTCTCTCTCTCTCTCTCTCTCTGTGTGTGTGTGTGTGTGTGTGTGTGTGTGTGTGTGTGTGTGTGTGTGTGTGTGTGTGTGTGTGTGTCGGGGGCAGCTCTCTACAAGGATAAGAATAACTCCTAGCAAAGAAAACGGATAGTTTTTCCTAGTGAAACTGAATTATAATAGGAAACAAACCCTCTGAAACTGTGAAACTGCAACCCATACAGGTTGACCTGTGTTGTCAGCCCGAATATGGTGACCATTATTCAAACACCAGAAGGAAACAGGGCTCATGTTGAAGAAGTGCATCCATGGGGTGTCATGATGACTCGGGTTATAAAGGATCTGTGTGACCTGAGGTCAATCACAAAGACCTACAAGTGGAAGGAGAGAACTGCCTCGGGCAAGTTGTTCTATGACCTCTCCACTCATTCTGTTGCATGCATATCCACACACCTTTACACATAAACACACACACACACACAAGCACTCATTCAGGTGCATGCTCGTACATACATGCACACATCATCAATTATATAACATAATTCTTTTTATTTATTCATATGTGTGTGGATGTCTAGTAAGCAGTGTCTGTCACATGCATGTAAGGTGTCTGTCCATAAACAACAGGAATGGATGTCAGATCCCTCAGACCTAGAAGTTACAAGTAGTTGTGCGTTACCCAATATGGATCCTGGGAACTGAACTAGGGGCCTCTGGAAGAGGCCCACCAAAATTAATATAATAATTTGTAACTACATCCACTCACTATTCCAATGACACTTTGCAGACTTTCCCAACAAAAGGAAAGATTTGTGTTCTCAGAGTATGAATCCAGACTGACCTCGTGACTTATGCTCAGAGTGACATTATACCAGTTGCAAGCCTAAGCCTTAAGAGTTCTTGTACACTTCTCCTCTTCCTTGTTCAACACTATGTCATGGCATAAGAAAGCCCAAATCACCCTTCTGGAAGCTGAGGGATCATAGAGAGGGAAATCAAGCCAACTAAGATCATCCCAGACTAATCAGATCCCTATCAATCAGCCTATCCTTGGCTGCAAACTAACAAGTCCATTGCCTCACAAGCAATCGCCAATGGTGGTTGTTTGTAATCACTAAGATTTGGGGTGATTGTTCATATAGCAAAACCTGCTACATCTTGTGCCAAATTCAAAGCTAAGGAAAAGGTTCAACGTTTGTGTTTCATGTCAGACAGATGGATGGGTTTGAGGCATTGAACTTCAGAAGACTAAATCTGAAAGGCTTAAGGGACCTTGAGAAAGTAGGGATGCTTCCCTCCAGAAGGTCACGTGGCTCATGTTGAGCAACAGAGAGGTGGCAACTGCTGACATGAAAGAGATTTTGCTGCAGAGGCCTCCAGAAGCATTGGTAAGTCAGAGAATGGTCTGGGTAATTGCAGGCTAGAAGGAAAGGATGTTGGAGAATCTTTGGAGTTGAAGTGGGAAGGACGTCTTCTATAACCTACTAAACCTTCCTATGTTCTCAAGAAGGGCAATGGGAGCAACTCCCCAGCAGCACCCACTGGTCTCCTTGTCAACCAGAATCAAAGAAATTTCAATGTTCCTTGGATTCATATAAATATATCCTAAATATTGCAGAACCACACATACATGCTGCTCAAAATAAAGAATCTCCCTGACCATCTTTGATCTTGACTGTGTGATATAAATATTACTATGGTGTCAGTCTTTTGATCACTTACAAATTTGTTAACCATGCTTTAAAATGATGCACTGTAATGTATACTTAAAAGAATGCGGTAACCAGGACCAGCCAGATGTTTGGTATAGAGCAGGCTAAATGGCAACACTTAATGAAGCGTGAGCTGTCAATACGCAGTCAGGGCTGAGAACTACTGATCTGTACTTCCCCTATGGATCCCACGCAATGGGCAACGTCCTCAGTACAGATTGACTTTTTCTCTGAACTGTCAAGTCTGCCTGGTTTTCTTGACAACACCTGGGATTTCTCTTCTTCCAGATTTCCTTTTTCTTTTTTGCTTAAACAGTATGCTTCTTGTGCTTTGGAAATTATTTCCATTTAATATTAGCCTCATTAATAACAATTATTTAGGCCTAATTACGAGTTCAGCTGCTCCCTCTGTTCATCTGCATGTTATTTTCAACCTCTCCTGTGAGGAGCTAATGCGTCAATTGACATATTTTCAGCAAGGAATGGCAGTGGTTTGTAAGATGAGGGTATTTTCCATCTCATACCTATAAGTAATGGACACAGTTTCTTCCCAAGTTGGAAATGTTGTCTCATCAAGGCCACCAGGTCATCTAGCTTGTTCTGCTGGCCTCAGCATGCCACTCAGTCCTTTCATGGTTTTAACATGACAATCACATTTTCTCAGAGTCTCTTTCAGGCAAATAGCACCTGGGAGAAGAAAAGATGCCTACTCCCATAGGGCTCAAGGAAAACCTTCTCAAAACAGACAGCTCAACTCCCAATTGGCTTTGTACCTTAAGAAAAATGTCATTTCTTAAGTCTGAATGGCAGTTTGGGCGGTGCATCAGCCTAAGTTATAAAAGCTTCTCGGAAGTCTTCTTAATCATTGATCCACTTCAGTCAAAATCGTGAAAATGAGTTTTTTAAAGTGATTTTTAACTTTTTTTTATCTTCTATATATATGGAAGTGAGTGCAGAGGGTATGGATGCTGGAAGAGACCATGAGATAGCCCACTCCTAGATCTCATGTGAGTTGTAGGTGGTTATGAGTCATGTGACATGAGAACCTAGCTCTGGTCCTCTACAGCACACATTCTTAGCAGCTGAGCCATCTGTCTAGACCTGGAAATTGAGCTTTAAAGAAGTTTTAAAATTAATTTAAAAGTAGACATGGAAACAAAATGTTTATGGAATAAAATCTTTATAGACAACAGAGCCAAATGACAATGCAGGAAGAAGAATTTTAAGTTGTATCAAAGGATGGCTATCTAAATATATAAACATCTTTGTAAAACAGCACTGCACACTGAGGCATCTAATTACTATTTCCACTAACATGAATTAAGGATTCTAGGAGCAGTAGCTTACTCCTACTCTGGGACAGAAATGTAATAGATAAGCCCCAGGGTGGGAGGCATTTAAAGAGGTTCTTCCCAGCCAAATAAGAGATAATGTGAACTTGAATAAGAGAATTAAATGCAATGGATTGAAACACATCTGTATATTCAAAGCTATGAGTTCACAATGGTATTTGAAAATAAAACAAAAATGTGTGAACAAAACATTTTGTTGAAGTCATTGGAAGTAGCTAGGGCAAAGGCCATTTAATCTAAAAATTAATCACTAAAATAGAAAAGAATAACAGTCTGTATTTGTTTATTTATTTCCTTATTTTTTTTTCTGCAAGCTCTATCTCTCTGGGTAACCAAGAGGTTGATAATGGATATATATATATATCCATTATATACAAATGAATATATATATATATATATATATATATATATATATATATACACACACATACATATATATTCATTCCCTGGTTGTTGTGCAGAAGGAGCCACTTCTACCAAGCCTCATTGCCATGATGTACAGCCACAGTCAGACTCACAAGCACTGGAGCCAACACAGAAAATTGGTACTGAGAAGTTTGCTGTTTCTGTGACCACCTGACCATGTAGTGCAGAGCTTTGGAATTAGTTTGTGGGAGGAATTTAGAAAAGGTGGAGATGCAGACTACAGAAGCCAATGGGTGCTGTAAGCACAGCTTAATGAGTGGTGCTGTGGGAGTTCAGTCGAGCAAAGCATGGACAGAAGCATGGCAGAAAATATGATAGCAGTAAGGAATCAGGGGGGACATGGCTATTAGAAATCAGACTCAAGGTCATAAATGTTTCCTTATGTAATAACTTGTCTGCATTTAGCACACATGGGGAGACTTTGAGATAGCTTTATGATAGACCAATGAATCAAGTCAAAGAGATTCTAAGGTAGACCAAACTATGGCAAAAGTATTGCTGGCTGATTTTTGCCAGGGTTCTCTCTCTCTCTCTCTCTCTCTCTCTCTCTCTCTCTCTCTCTCTCT
>JANHMN010000007.1:41332491-41360850 GCA_030674055.1 Rhabdomys pumilio | reverse complement strand
TCTCTCTCTCTCTCTCTCTCTCTCTCTCTCTCTCTCTCTCTCTCTCTTTGTGTGTGTGTGTGTGTGTGTGTGTGTGTGTGTGTGTGTACTGATTTGAAAGACTAACTATTTTGTCTAATGGAGAAAGTAGGTGGTCCTTTGAGAGGATGAAAGATGTTTCCAGCATGCAATTATAAGACTCATATATAAGAGGTCCATGACTTAGTTTGGTACTTTGGATTTCAGATGCTTTGACTACTTAGCATTATCAAGACCTTACCTCAGACTTGATCTTGCTCTGATCTCAAATTTATAACACAAGCTAAGAAAACACAGGTACACCATACTCTCTTGCATAAGAGGTGAATTGTTAGGCAGTTAGGCCAAGGGCAAATACTACAGTCTGAAAGCACTGGGTGCCCTCCAATATGTACCCTGACCAGCTTCCTATGGCTTCTTCCCATGGTCAGATAGAGAATTATTTATATAACTTAGTTTTCTTCCCATGGACAGATATATAACTTAGTGTTTAGGCTACATAGTATTAGCTTAGGTTTTAGGCCATGTAATATTGTTAATCTCAGATTTGGCACCATTTGGGAAGGGGTGTTGCAAAGCTACTGAAATCACTATTCCTGACTTCAACATCTTGTTTTGGAATCTTATTTTTTTATGTTTGTTTCTTGCTTCTATTCAGAGGAAGGGCTGGACAAAAAAGTTTCTGAATGTGGTTTCATAATCATTTTGAACTGATCCATTATTTTCACCTTAAATTTAGTTTGTTTTAGATAATGCTTTACATATAAATAAATATAATAGCAAATGGTATCAAACATGTAGTTATATCTTGGCCTTCAAGTTGTTTTTTATTTTAATTGCTTAAAATACAAATAGGTTTCTCTTACAACTCATCATCTAGTTAGAGAAAAGGACTTTTTAAGCTCAGGTTAGCCACTAACTTGCTGTGTAGCTGAGGCTGGCTTTGAACTTCTAATTCTCCTGCTTCTGGGTTCTAAGTATATTATTTTCTTTAGATTGATTTTAAATAGCATTATTTTTAACTTTTCGATGGTGAGCCTAGCCTTTAATGGCTGAGCTATCTCTCCAGCCTTTTAATTTTTTTAAAATTTTCATTATTGGTACATAGACAGGAGATTGGCTTTCTGTGTCTGTTTCTGTATAAATAATCTTGCTGAATTTACCTATTAATTTTAAGAATATTTTTTCTATATTCTTTATAGTATATTCTATGTAGAAAATCACATCATATTCAAATAAGAGAAGTTTTGTTTCTTCCTTCCTAATCTATTTAGCCAATGTGTTTTTCTTGTCTTCTTGCACTGGTTATGTTTTTTTTAATCTGGCATGGAATATGCTCAGTATTGATTAGTGTGTACTTTCATACTTGATCCATACTTGAGAGGCAAAGCATTTAGTCCTCACCACTAACAATAATGCCACCAGTTGCTTTTCTGTAGATACACACTGACAGCTTTTGCCTGAATGAGTACTAAACTTTGTCAACAGTTTTTTAACTTTTTGATAATGAGCCTAGCCTTTAATGGCTGAGCTACCTCTCCAGCCAGTTTTTTATGTAGCAATTGATATAATCTCCTGGAAACTGCCTGGGACAACAAACTGCCTTCTTCCAGACACTTCATCTGACTGAAGACTCCTGAGACACACGCTGAGTTCCAGAGAGATGCACTGAGTCCTACAGAAGACAAACTTAGACCTTCCAGCTACAAACTCTTTTGCCAAAGTCAAATGGCTACTGAACTTGGGGAAATTTACAAGAAAGTTACATGTTAGTAAGGAAAACAATGTCTATCTAGATTTATCAGATGTCATTACACTCAAAGTGTACAACCCGTGAAACAATTAATTGGTTCAATGATCCCTTGCCTTTCCAACCCCCACTCTCAACTCTTCTTACCCTGTGACTTAATTGTGCTACCCCCTACAGTCTGTGTAGTACTTTCTTTTTATACTTCTACCTCATCTACATTTTTTATTACAAATGACACAGTCACTCCAGTGATGCCTCTCTTTAAAAAAAAAAAGAAAAGAAAAGAAAAGAAAAAAGAAAAGTAAAGTAAAAGGAGGAATTTGGGGCAGAGGCTATGAGAGGCAGTTGGGTACCTGGTTGAGCTGGCTTCAAACCCTGGAGACCCTCAGGGATGGTAGGAGTTTGGCATTGCTCCTGGGCCCCCTGGTTCCTTTCACATAGCCACAGCCCTCTACAGCCCTTCCCAAAGAGAGGTTAGAGGCCATTGGTCACATAGCACAGGTAGAGGGTGTGACTACAGGCCACAGAGCCTCAAGACATCTCCATATTCATGAGATACCTAAAGGCTAGAGGGCATAGCCAATTAAGCATTCCTTCCCAGACCCTCCTCCTTGCAAAAGGTATTTAACCTCAGGCCCTCCCTGAGAACACGAGGTATAGCTTCATCCATTTTTCACCATGACAATAAATATTTTAAGGCCATGAACTATCTCATCTCTTTGGGGCCCATTATGGGAAAAAGTGGAAAAGGTCTTCAATTACTGAGCCTAGCTGCCATCTAATCTCCCACCAACAACTTCTCTATGTTCTAGCCACGGAGAACACCAACTCAAGCAAGGTAGCTGAACCAACCATGACCCAGCTAAGTGAGTTGCTGTGACCAAGAGTCTCATTCCCCATAGGACCAGTTGATTCCCTGCCTCTTTGGCCCAGGACCCCCTGCGGGACCCCAGAGTGTTCTCCCCACCCACCAATCGGAGCCCTGTGGCTTCTCACAGCCTGACATCCGCCCAGCACTGAATGGAGTGAACACAGTCAAATTCCCGAGTCTCTGCCTCTCTGAGCTATGGCCCCAGCCCCTTGGGGTGGCAGACACGCAGAACCCACAACTCAACACATAGGACCCACGCCCATGTGCACAATACAGCCCAACAATAATCCTGTGCTTAGTCTCCTATATATTAGAAAAACACAGTCAGTGGGGGACACACACACACACACACACACACACACACACACACACAAAAAGAGAGAGAAAGAGAGAGAGGGAGAGAGAGAGGGAGAAAGAGAGAGAGGAACTCATAGGTGTTACTTAAATGTTATAATTAAGATTTACTAGTGTAACTCTGCAGCATATATCAGTTCCAGCTTAAAGGAGGACAGGCTACTGCAGAGCTAGAAGAATCCTATGCCCTACCCTGGAGGCCATCACAGAAAAAGATCAGATGTTCTGGTCTAAAGATTGTCTGATACCAGCATTCTCTTCCTCTGGAGATGATTCAAGCTGTCAACCAATGAGATGAGGCCAACTCTGCAAGCTGCTTTCTTCAACCAGCTCTCTCACCCAATAAACACCTCCAAAGAAACACCTGAAACAGTATGTTGTCTGGGCATCCTATGGCCCTATGCTGTCCTTTGTATGATGCTTCTGATTTATTACAGATTGTATCTACTGACATTGTTTTATCAAAGAGTTACTATCATCTTGCTTTAACTCTGCTGACAATCCATATCGGTCAGGAGGAAAGACCAGGCTATCACATAGCCTTTATCCTTCCCTTATCCCCACTGTTCCAGCTCTCCCTCTAGCATAACTTTCCTTTTGTCTAAAGAAGTCTCATTAGCAATTCCTAACAGGAGCAGGGAATGAATTCTCTCCAATAACCATGAGCTCAGGGCATCTTTCATGTTGAAGAATATTTTCACTCGATTTAGAATTTCTTCCTATTCTTTTTTTTTTCTTTTTTAATACTTTTAAAATGCACTTTAAAACTGCTGTGTCACTCCCTCCTGGACTCCACAGTTGCTAATGAGAACTTGTTTCACTTGGAAAATTCTTCTTCCATCCATTTTTGCCTTGTTTCTTTCATGTTTTGTTTCCTCTCTGTTTTCATCAATGTTATTATGATGTTTTTAACATAGTTGTCTTTTATTTTGCCCTCTTTGGTGTTTACTACATTTCTTAATTCTGTAATTGATTTCTTTCTCAAAATGAGAAATTCTCAGTCCAAGTGTCTTAGCTCCATACTCTTCTTGAGCACGAAGACATCTTTTAGTGTACTGCCCCACCACAAATGGTTCACAATGTACAATTTCTATCCATCTGTCTTGAAGCTCTCAGAAGCCCTTCTTTGTCATGCCCATCCCCCTACACAGCCCATTCAGTCAATTATTTTCTTTTTGTTATTGACTTTACAGTTGTAAATTCTCCCTTTGTTTCTTCTTAGCGTTCTGCTGAGAACTGCTATCCTTTTGGTCATGTTACCAGTATCTGCTGTCAACTTTCACAATATTCTTTTCTATGAAAGTGGAGGTTTTTCTGGTTTCCCATATGCCAAGGAACTTGGGATTAATTAGATACACAGGAACAGAACATATATTAAAAATGCAATAATTAGGGCAGTCTTTGCTTGCAAAACAAATACATTTTCAGTGCAGAAGAATTTTTAAGTTAATAAAAAAGAAAATAAAATAACCTATGACTTAACTATAGGAATGATTATTTATTTCTCTTTATATGTAGCCTCTCAGAATGCATTTGATATTTCATCTCTACATAACTAATCGGATGTTCTAATGCCTATGCTTTCTCAATTATAGACTTTAATGCTTGCATTGGAATGTCCACTTCCTTGCAAGCCACTCCTTTCCTCATCTTGGTCCCCTTCATGTAATCCTGGTCCCTTCACACTTTCTTCTTTCGTTGTGAACCTATACTGTTATTTCATTTCTCAACCAAAAAACTCTCTTATCAGCCTCTGTTCCTCTAAGGATTCTATTGCCCTTATTGAGATTTCCAGAAAGATTCTGGTTTGTCCTGTATCCAGTGATAAGTCACTTTCCACTGGCACTGCCTCTGAGTTGTGAGGTGGTCTAACTCTGTAATAACTCCTCTGTTGTTTCCACTGTGAGCTCTTCCTCCCACTTACATGGTAAAGGCTTCTGCAGAAGCGGTGGTGCTGGATTTTATTTACAGAGTACATTTGATAGGATACAGTCTGAAACCAGCATTCTCCAGGCCATTCTGAACATCACACCCAGATCTGTTGGAAGTGAAAAGTAGTGTTTATAACACACACACACACACACACACACACACACACACACACACACACACAGTAGGAAATATCTCTTATGGGGAAGACAATGTGAATTTAACACTCCTCACTTGACCATACATCTGTACATCTGTACCCACTAGAAGAAGAACACATCTGTGTTCACCTAGATCTCTGGTACCTGAAATCAATGGAATTCTTATTTTTACAACCATTGCTTCCACTCTTAGCACCCTTCTTGTGCTAATCTCTCAAAATGTGGTAGTAGGTTGCAAAACAGCAAGGCAGTATACTCTTGGCTGCACACAATGTCCTTAATTATTTTACCAAACCCAAGACAATCAATCTTATAGCTATCAGAAGTTTCATCCTAGATCCTAACATTATGGTATCTTTTAAGGTCTACTCAACTGATCCAGGTACTAGCTATTTAAACCACAAATGACTGAAGTTTTCAAAGGGTTAGTTTATATGAAGCTATTTCATTTACGTATTTAAGCACAGGTACTGCAAACCCAACAGACAACTAGAGCAGATACCCACAGTGTTGGTAAGAACTGTCTTTTCTCTATCTGAACTTGTTTGTCTTTGAAATTTCTAGCACACAAGGGACAACTGAAAATATAGTTCTGTTATTCTCAACTGTACAACTATACCCCTTAAAAATGTTTACTGCACCTATGGTATTAAATGTTCAGTGGATGTACTATAGGGGGTTACAAGAAGTGTTCTATCTTCTTTCTCAGTATTTATATAGAA
The DNA here is from genome assembly GCA_030674055.1 of Rhabdomys pumilio. NCBI lineage: Eukaryota > Metazoa > Chordata > Mammalia > Rodentia > Muridae > Rhabdomys > Rhabdomys pumilio. The sequence continues at coordinate 41,355,045 of JANHMN010000007.1, read as the reverse complement.
AATCGAACGTGTGACATTTATAATTTTGGCAACATATCTCAATATGCATAGAAATAATTGAAAAAGTGTAATTAAAAATGTTTTGATGAGGGCTGGGAAGATGGCTAGAGCAGTCCAATGTTTGCCATTTCTGCAAGAGCATAGGATTTGACACCCATCTCCCATGTAAAAGACAAAACAACAACAGCAAAAAACCAGAGATGGTAGTGTGCCCTCATAATTCCAACACTGGGGAAGTGGAGAAAGAATCACAGTCCAGCCAGCCTAGACTAATTGGTGAGCTCCAGGTCAATGAGAGACCACGTCTCAAAGGAGGTGGGCAGTATTCCTGAGGATGACAGCTGATGATGTCCTCTAATTTCTACACATGGTGCACACCTACAGAAGCATATGCACATGCATAACAAAGAAAAAGGACAACTCAACACAACTCAACGAAGAAGATTCCACAAGATGCCATGCAATAGGTGGTAACTGTGTGGCTTTCTCACAGTTTAATTTGATCCTTGGATGTAATTTTAAACATCTTGGTAAATCCTTAAACAGAATCTTTCAAATAATCTGTTTCTTTCCTCACTCATCCCTTGGACAATATTTTGTGGTCTTTCAGCCACCCGAGGTAACATTCTTACTCTTACTAAATTGCATTTGTGGAGGTGGATGCTCGGGGGAGTTCAAATGTTTGGTGAAAGGTCAAATGGCTGGTGCAACAACTGGGGAAGGACTCAGATATAGAACTTCTGATTCTAAATTAGTAAACTCCATCTATTAGGCAGTTCTAGTGAGTTAGACAGCGATCTAAGACCTGAGGACGAGTGGTTGAGTAAGGGGATATATAATCCCTGTCCTCTAAGAGCCAATAGAAAAAAAAAACAGAGACAAAAAGCGTGTTTTATGCAAGTTAGTGGCCACAGAATTCTGGAGGCAACAGCAAGTGCAGAGCAGACCATCAGAGAGGAAAAAAAAATGCCAGTGGGAATCAATATTTTTGGCTGTCTCTCTTGGATCCTTCTAATTGTGTGATATATATTTTCACTACCCCAATTGTCAGAAGAAACACAGATGAAAAAGGACACAAACAGCATTTCTTTCAGGGGCTTTGCAGAGCCTCTTGGAAAAATCCAAAGCAAAGAGTGAATGTCTTGTTACACTGGGGGACATAGTGACGACATACAGTTTAGAGGAAGAAGGGCTGGCAAATATCAAGTATGAGAAGTATTTAAAATGCTGAGAAGTAAAGGTTTTCCTCCCAGAGTGACAGAAAGAGCACTCAGATGAGAAGTAGATCAGTAGAAGCAATTGCTCTGAGGTAGCCTGTGAGGACCCATTTGGTATCGGCCACTGTGTGGTTGTTAAACACAAACCACACTTCAAGCCGAATCTCATGTAAAACAGATAAAGGAGGGATTACTCCAGTCAATCGAATCATGTCAGTCTGTTTTCTGTTACTGAAACAAATCACCTGAGACCAATTCATTTAAATAATAATAATGATGGTGATGATGATGATGGTGGTGGTGGTGATGATGATGATGATGATAATGATGATGGTGATGATGATAAACAGTATAATTTCACTGTTCTGGAGCATGGTACCAGCATCAGGTAGGGATCTTCTCAATTCCTTGTATCAAGAGCATCACATGAAAAGGCAGAGTAAATACTCTAAGTTCTCCCTCCCTCTCTCTTTCTCTCTCTTTCTCTCTCCCCTAATAAAGCCACTAATGTTATTATAGGCTCCACCCTCATGAAATCATTTCATTCCAATTACTTCCAACATATTTCATCTTCAGATGTTGTTAATATATAAATTTGAGGTTTGAGTTTCCAACACAGGAAGTTTCAGTGGTTAGCCAAGCCCCAGCTACCCACCCTGAGTCACTGTTTCCTTTCTGACCACACTTCCAGGTGAACATTGAAGCATTGTTTAAAAAGTGGTGGGACTGATTCTGACAACTCAGAGGCCAGATACCCTGGGCTTTGTAAAATAGTTGCTTATGGTTACCTCTCTTTGATGGTGACCATGGAGCAAACTGTTAGCAGCCTTTAGGGAAACACTCATAATTTACATTTCCCACTCCTTTGTCACCTTCAGTGGTTCAAAGGCAGACAAAGCAGCTGGGCTTTGAAAGCTCCGATTAAAAAGAAAATAAAGGAAAGTTCACAGGAATGAACCCTCTCAAGAAAATACCTAGCAATCTTCCAGCTACTGGAACAGTACTAGCAAGCCCACCCACCACAGCCCCTAATTGAAATATTGATTCTTTGGTTAGGTCTCTAGCTTAAAATTCCAGGGCGGAGAGCCTCCACCATCTAGACTCTCCTTCACAGAATCACAGCACGGGGTGCACAGAGTTTCCTTAACATTAAACTCCCCCAGTTTTTCATTTCAATTAGTCATAAAAAAGACGAGGAAGGAAAGCATTGTCGGGAAGATTCCAGTCAGTGGTTTATTGCCTGAAACACTTCTCAGGCTTAACTATTTCATGGCAAAAGCTGTTTCCTTATAGGTAGGAAGCTAAGCAGAAAACAAACTAAAATCTACTTTCTTTTAAATGATTTATCCAGTATGTTTGTATTACCCAATCTCATTTACGACTCTTTTTTTTTTTCTTAACAAGCACCCAATTTATGATGAGAAATTATCGCCAATCCAACTTTTGCTATTCTTATTTTTTTCATTTAGATTCTAGGAGCAACGAAGTCCCTTGACATCATTATCTCCTGTGAATACTAATTATGTCACTACAACTGTGTGCCTGCTAATCTTCCAGAAATAATGTGAGAATTACTGGGACGTGATAGGAGCAGAATGGAATTAGAAACCTATTTGTGAATTTGAAAAAAAAAAAAAAAAGCCCAGCTTTCTAAGAGTGGTAAAATGTGCATAGCCCAAAATGCTTTCAGAAAGAGACAGATTACCACAATGGAGACAAATGATGGTTCCTAATACCACACTCTGAGCACAGAACAGCCACCCTGGCAAGGCAGCTCTCTGAAGGTTCTTTCCTCCTTACCAGAAATGTAGTTCATGGGATTTTTATCTCAGAGACCAGCCTCAACTCCAGGTAAGGCCTTTTTAAAAATCATATTTAATAGGTTCTGGTTTCTCAGAGAATAAAAGTTAAGGTAAAAACCTCTCCAGTAGAGTACAAAGTCAGTGTACCAGCACCCAAAGCACCTCTGTGATGGAAGGATTTATTTATTAAGGATTGTAGTGGCCATATTTGCTGAGTGTCTGGATACAATTTGTGCTTCCCTCTGGTAGGCAGAGATGAAACATATAGCAACTTGACTGGTTGCAATGACACTATCTTCTTATGACCCTACAATTGCAGAGGCATCTGAGGGCCACTAGGTGAAGGAATTTACCAGTGGTGTCTACCTGGTCACACAGGGTCAAAGCACAGAAGTATTTATCCCCCCAAACTCTGTTCATGATTCTTTTCTGTAGAATACAGCATCTCACATAACCCTCAAAACCTGGTCTTGGGTATTTATCCAAATCATTTCCCTTAACTCTCAGCTCGCTGAAGTGATCCAGGTAACTGGTCATCTCTTTCTAGTCCCCAGATGCAGGGTTTTGCTGATCCCTGGATCCCAATCTATCTCTTGTCTCACTATATAACCGTCCACCACAACCATGCTCCAGGTCTTTTTCTCATCTCATCTCTGACATTAATTTTCATATCTCTCTGTTCTGTATTCTCTCTCTCTCTCTCTCTCTCTCTCTCTCTCTCTCTCTCTCACACACACACACACACACACACACACACACACAAATACACACACATACCATGTTGGTGTACACATCTGGGTCTATTTTTACTTTTGAGGTCTAATTGAACTCACTTCTCATCCACCTGCCTCTTCTCATTCCATGCCATCATTTCTCCTGCACCTGTTCCTCTTCCTTCCCTCCCCCATACTCCAACCTAGGGTTAGGTTTCTCTATTTCTCCAATATCTACAACACCTACAACTAACTGTCTGTTCTTGTGGTTGCACTATACAAAGACATCAAAGTCCGCTCACAGCTGTTTTGGTTTGATTACAAAAATGCCCTTTAGAAGCTCATGTGTTTGAATACTTGGTCCCGGGTAACACTGGGAAGGTTATGAAGCCTTTAAGGAGGCGGAACCTTGCTGGAGGAAGTACATCAAAGGGGGTGGGCTTTGAGGATTTGTAGCCCCGCCTTACTTCCTATTTGCTCGCTGCTTTCCTGACTATATTGCTGGACTCATGCTTTTGCTTGCCATGCCTTCCCCTTCGTGATGCGTTGTAGCCCTCTGGAACTGGAAACCAAAATAAGTCTTCTCTTTTGGTTGCTTTTGTCAGGATATTTTATCACAGCAACAGAAAGGTAACTAATGTGAGACTACTAATACAAGCCTGGTTTCTCCCAGTTGCTTTAACCAATAAGTATGCAGGCATCCTTTGAAGCTGCATCTGCTGGCTTATAAATATTGACACAAATGGGTGACAGGTAGTTAGGGAGTGTTTATACAACCTTCCTGCAGCTCTAGGCATCAATTACCCCCATCTCTTTTTAGCTCTGTGAGTTATTGCAAATACAGTGCACCTGTGTTCTTTCTGATCCTCTCTCAGCATCAAAACGGAAACTCTGACACAACTTGGCTTCAGATTTCTAAAACTTGATGTTAGCTAAGGATAGCAACTGTGGTTTTCTCTCCAAAGCTCCATCATTAGGCTGAAAACGCTACTCTATCTGAGAAGAATGGAATTCTTAATTGTGTTTGTGATGAAATATATGAATAAGTAAATAGGACCCATTAATATTTCAGTAATGCTGTGGCTATCTTCTAGAATAGCACATGCACTGCCAAGTGCAGCTGGTTGTGTTCTAAGTATCTTTTTTATATGTCTGTTTCCCACACTTGATTCCAGGCTAATTGCCTGTCCAAACCATGTGGCCAGAATCAAGCATGGTAGTTGGCACATGATAAAAATTCAGTACTTTTGAATAAAAGATTTATATGGCCCTAAACCCTTTGTTGAACTTTGGCTAGGCTTAACCACCAGGCTTAACATCCAGATTAAAAGTCCATCCACACTTAAATTCAATTCATAGTCCATCACTACTAAAGTTTGTGTCCTATGAAAGCTACTTGTTGTATCCTATGTGTCTGTTGCTCTAGAGCAGAACTTTGACCTCTTCTCTAGGAATGTAAGGATGGTGACTTCTCTGCCAGGATGATGACATTTCCCTGATGCTCATCCATCTTCAGATGACTTGACTGCCTCTAAGGACCATTGAGAGATCACTCTCCCACTCAGACTGCCATCTAAATTCTATACTGCAATCCCTGGAATTCTGTTCAGAGCAGATGTCAGCAGGGAGCAGCTCCTTGGATATTGATATCATCCCTATACTTATGAATTCCAAGTGCATCAGTTTTTCAAATAACTACTAATTATGTTATAGATGCCCCACCCCCACTCTTTTCACATTTCCTGTTCCAAGAAGAGAGATCCCTTCTTGGAATGTCAGTTCCTCCCATGTGACTCCTAGACCCATCTCATTCAGTCTCTTCAAGGATTTTATACCATCACCCACAGCCCTCTTACTTCTGTGTAGCCCCTTCTTGTCTATGCCTCCTTCCACATAGCTTTGAGAATACTCAAGTGCCTCTCATCACACATGTATGATCTTGACTGTACATATATGTACATCTTCCATGTTACACTTGTGGCCTCGGAGCATCTTGCATATTGTCTTCCCAGAGTCTCACATGGTTTTATTTTCTGCTACATCTAGGGGACAGTCTAGCCTTTGCTTTTGACTACTCCATCAGACATGGACAAAAGCTTTTCCCCACAGTCCTGTCTCCCCCTAGCTTCCAGGGCATTGCCCTTCCCAACTTTCCTTCTATCTCTTGCCACTCCTTCCATTCCATAGGCAAGTTCCATCATCTCAATCCCTTCTCCAGATGTCATGTCCTCTGGGCCTGAACTTGCAGTCAATTTTCATTCTCATTTCTAAGGGGGGAATGTCACATTCTGTTATTTTCTTTCTTTTTAAGAACAGTTTTATTGTTCTTGAGTGTTTCCTACATGTATATAGTGAAACGTGTTAATACCCATTTCTACTTTGCCCCTCCAACATGCCCCATACCACCCCCAACACATCCCCTCCTTTAATGTCTTGTTTTCGTTTATTATTTTTTTTTATAACTCATTAAGTTCAATTAAGGCTGCCCACATTTGAGTGGGTTTGGCCACCCAATGGAAGAAGGAAACCTATCAGTGGACACACCTTCAAAGAAGAATGATTCTCCTTCCTGCAGCAGCTATAGTCAAATGTGTCTCCTAAGCTTTATATGCACAAGAGAAAGTGAGTGCCTGCTTGCTGGTCATCCTTTGCACTGTGCCATGCAGGGAGTCACCCTACTCTCTATTACTCTCTCTTCTTTTTGTCCCTCTCATCTGTCAACATCAATCATACACTATGCTCCCAGAGGTTCACAGGTAAGGACTCTCAGAACTTTTTGAATTGAGGGTCAGAGGAACTGATGGAGATGCACTTACATGTTAGTTTGACCTTTGCCTATAACAGTATCCTGCGTCAGACACCGCTTCCTGGTTGGGCCCCATCCTTGCCCTGAAGAACAAACTTCAAGCACCTTTGGATCACTGTTCAGTTGTGACAGCAGCCTCGCTGAGCTCTCTATCTTTCTCCCATGTTCTTAAAAGTCTAATTTGACTTAATCAAAATTAAATCTCACCATTTTAATCCTCTCGTACCAGGCACTGCCTCAGTTTAGGTTTGCTCTCTATACCAGAGATCCATACTAAGGAAAGAGACAAACTGGAGCATTTGTTTATATCTTTCCCTGGCTTTTTCTGTAACTCTGTTTCAGTCCTGTCATCTGAGAGTCACTGAGTGCCATTAGACTATTAACAACCATCACTTGGCCTCACTTTCTTCACAAAATTGACACTACTGCAGGACACAGCACCTAGGGACCCTTCCAAATCTGATCTCTTGAGGTTCTCGATTTCTTTCTCTCTGATGAATTCAATTCATTTTTCCCATTGCCTTGATAATTTTAAACTCCTAAACATGCTGATTAAAATGCAGGAGATACATTAGGGGTGTTTGTAAGTAAAAGTGAGTCATGCAGAGGCTGTGTTGGTAGTCTTGTGTTTTCAAAGACTAACATCAGCAAAGTGTCTAGTTAACATTCTTCTCCCTCCTGATGCTGTTGAGACTAATGCAGCATTTTTCATTCCATGTCACAAATGGGTCACATATATATATATATATTTTAAAATCATGATCACACTTCAGATAGGAAAGTTTGCAGCCTCGCAGAGTCCTTGGCAGTAAGTGATTCATTTACCTCTGAAATGGTACAAATGGTGACCTATGATTACATCAAAACCTTTTTATTTTTTCCAAATGCCTTGACTGTCATGTAATGGTTTGGTTGGTTTGCAGCCTTCCTCTTGTCTGATAACATATTTATGCTTTGGGATTACAAATAGGAGAATGATGTCGTTGATCAAACTTTTGTCAGCAGTTGTACAGTTTGAAATAAAACCTTTGCTAATCTCAATGCTTCCTCCTGTGCCTTAAATCACAACCTCCAGTGTGGCAACATTTCATTCTAGGTGATGCTAATCACAAATTATACATTTGTGTGTGCATGCCTGTGACTTATTTTAATGTACTTTTAACAGAAATAATGCCTGTGCACAATTTAAAGGGAAAAATAGTGGTCCCTTTCTCCATTCCCATTGGCCAAATTGTTCAAGCCTTTTAGCTATTCTTCAGTATTTCTAAATAGCATTTGTAACCATTCCTTGTTGATTTGTTCAACTGCAAACATTACTTTCAGTTTCTGAGTTGGGACATGGGTTTAAATACCACGACAGAGACTAAAATGGCATGACCTTAAAGTAGAAGTTTAGCTTTCCTTTATGAATGACCAGGCAGCCATTGGTTTAGATGCCTTTAGTCACCTGGTGGTAGATCAATTGCCACTCCATCCTCATTTCATCCCATGTGGTGGAGAGAATGGAACAGGAAGAGTTCATAGCTTCTTTGTCAGGATGTGGCCAAGAAAGTGTGTGTGTGTGTGTGTGTGTGTGTGTGTGTGTGTGTGTGTGTGTGTGTGGTATCATTTGTGGTCCTACCTAGCTGGAAGGAAGGTAGAAATATTGACCATTGGTCTTGAAAACTTTAGTATCAGCCACAATTCTCTCACTATAGAAGAAAAGATTGTCCATTTCTAGTCAACCATTAGCTTCTTCTACATGTTCTACTTTGGAATAGAAGCACTTGATCCTTATAACCAACACCCCCCCACACACACACACACGTTTGAAACCTACTCTCCTATTGTATCTCAATTTTGATTAGAAAATGTTTAGTGTTAAAACTGGGAAACACTACAACTAAATCATCATGTACTTCCTCTGTTGACCATCAGGAATTGAAAATACTTTGATATCTCTACACATAGTTATTTCTCCAGGATAATTTCATAGTCATAAGACATAACATAACCAGGTTCAGCTCTGGTTCACCTGGACTTCATTCTCCTCCTACGACTACCCAGCTATCAGGAATATCATCTCTGCATGATGATAAAGACTGAAGAGGGAAATCAGATGTATAAAACCTTGTAAACCTTGTCTTATAAGTGGCAGTTAACACTTGGACCCACATACCATTGTCCAGGCAAGTCACATGGGCAAGTCCAAAGTCAGCTATTTTCTACCAAGGACACATGTTAAAGATGCTACCAAAAGGAAGGGCAATGGATGGGACAGGGCTCAATTCTCCTGCTCCAGCCCAGCAATTGTCCTACTGTCTTGCTGGGTGCTAACATCCTAGCTTTTTTCTTATGTTCCAAGGAAATGTTCTTAGTCTCCTCCACATATGTTCCAGAATCACATGATATTTGGTATACTTCTTTCTTTTTAATCAATGTCTGAACATGTTCTTGGTTAAGACAATAAATGTTGAGTGTTCTGTACTATGGGTCTTGAAGGACTCATGTTAGGGCAACCCAGTCCTTTGAAAGAGAAAACCCCAAATATCATCATCTACAAGTTCTTTCTTTAAAGTTATCAATTTCCCTCAAAACAGAATTTTTCACATTTTAATCAGGGGAAGGTGATAGCTGCCAACATTTTCGTAGCAGAGATGGGAAAGTGTGACGATCGTCATTAAAATAACTCTCAGAAGATGATTCAAGGAAAGGGAAAGGCGTCCATATGGGAAGTCTAAAACTCAAGATGGAATAGTAAGCAAGTGGTAGATCTATACCAGGAAAGAGGGACACGATGCCAAACGGTTTTCAACAACCACCCAGTTTCTCACTCCTCAGTGTGCTCCCCTGATGGCAGAAATGTTTGTAGCAGCTTTGTTCCGAACTGAAAAGGCTGGGATGGGACAGTGGGATACCCACCAGCAAGATAATGGATAAGAGCTGGGAATGGGAAGGTGGGATGTCCCTCGAGAGGGCGGTGGATACAGTCATGGTTTCCTCACTTAAAATAGCATGGGATAGTAGTGAGGGAGGAAGACATACAATAGCACAGGACATTATGTGTTCTTGGAAATAAAATGTCAAGCTTAAAATCAAGGCAAATCCCAAGAGAAAGTATAACATTTTAACACCCCTAACAAAAGTTTTTAAGCAAGCTTAATTAAAAATAAATGTTATAGCTCAGTGATTAACTTGCTTCTTTTTCAAAGGAAATTAGTTCAGCTCCTGGCACTCATATCAAAGGTTCTGACTTTCTTCAGGAACCTGATCACATGTGGCACGTGTGCGCGTGCATGCGCACACACACATACACACACACATGCACGCATATACAAGAATAAATATAGAAATCAATCTTTGAAAATGTTTCTATGCTTACTGTGATTAAATAATTAACACAAAATTCAGAGAAGTGTTTCCCTCTGTGAAAGGAAAGAAGGGAGTAGACTAGTGTAAAGTATGTAACAGTTTGTAAGGAATGCTTAAACCATGCATTTGGAAGTGGGCATACAATGTTCCTTACATTATTCTGTTTTATAACGTGTATATATCATTAAATATAAGGAAATATTTTGAACACATTATCAAAAGTAAAACATGAGATAGAAGTAAATACCAAAACAGAGTTTCAGAAGATGTTTCTAATACCCTTGTAATATTGTGGGTAAGTGTAAATGCTAATTTGGAGTCTTAACCTAGAAAGGCATGTTCAAATTGTAGGGAAACAGGTAAGTATAAAGAACGTCGCCCGGGAGTGGTAATACATACCTGTAGTCCTAGCAGTTGAGAGGGTAAAGCAGAAGGCTTTAGAAGCCTCACAAGATTGAGGTTAGCCTAGGCTACATAGTGAGATTCGGTCCCTAAACTATGACAAAAGAAGATTTCAAACTAAGACAAATTATAGAAAAAGTTCACAAAATAACAGAACAAATTAAAATTCAGAGCAAGTAAAACATAAAAATGAAATCAATCGGTAAAGTAAGACTTATAAATATGCATGTTCGCCAATTGAAAGGGATACATAAGAATTTGTAGAACTCTAGCAAAATATTGTATATGAGATAAAAGAATACAGAATGATAGGGAGGGAGGAACCTATATATCAGGGGGAAAGTAAATGAAAGAAATCTGGCTTTATATCAGAGAAAAGATAAAGATCAAAAGCATTCTTAGAATTAAAAAGCATCACTATATAATAGCAAGGTTTCCCTTTACATCAAAGATACAGCCATCATGACTAGTGAGACATAATAATATGGCCTCAAAACTTACTGAGAAAAAAATATATGCTCTAGAATTAAGGTGGCTCCTTTCAAATCTCCAGAGAGATGTCATTTTTGTCTTAGACTTACTTATCTGAGATCCATCTTGCTCCCCACCTTGTTCCTCATACCCCACCTTTTCTCAGCTGTGCTCTTTCTTGCCAACTGTATTCTCCTAGGTTTCCATGACTGCTGACTTACTACAAGGTTTAGTTAATAGGAAGCCATTTTTCTCATTCCCTGCCAAATAACACATCTTTAGCAACAGGACTCCGAACTTCTTCAGATGCCATCTGTTAATCCACCTCAGTTTCAATGTCCAAACTGTTCTCTTTGTTACTGGAACCAATGAGTGCTCTTCACCCCTTATCCTCAACAAGCACTAGGTTCTCTTGATGTCTTTTTTTAGTCTCTTCAGCTTATTTACAGTAGAATACCCAAGTACACGCATTGTTGAGGTGCTAAATGTTCCTGCTTTTGTAAATGGACTGAGCTCCCATAACAAGTATCTTATATGTCACAAGCATTTGAGGTCTGAAGTCTGGTAGATTAGAGGGTTTCTGTACTCCAAATCTCACAAGGCTGAAGTTAAGGCACCTCCTGGATTGCATTCCTATGTGGAGGTAAGAGAAGGCTCTTTGTCTATAGGCATTCATGGTATTAGATTATTTTTTTCCTTACATGCACTTAGAGTTATAGAGTTCCTGATTCCTTGCTGCCTGTCACCCAGTGGCTGTATTCAGCCCTAAGGGCTCATGGTCCTTGTCTTTATCCTTTAAGCCAGCACACAAAGGGTCACAATGTTATATATTTTCCAAGTACTTTCAACTGTTTGTCTTCTATTACATTTTTTTAAAAGTTTTATGTTGAACAAAATATAGGGCTTCATCTCTTTATATCTCTATATATTACATTTCTATATATTATGACACTGCTAACTACATAATACTGTTGGCCATACTTCCCCCATTGGTAGTTGATGAATACTGAGGTAGAGTCAGTTTTCTTGTTGGGTACAACCACTGGAAGGTTGCTCATTCTCCAGTGGCTAGTATTACACTCATGTACCTGCAAGCATGGGTACTTGTACATGAGCTTAATACTATATGATTGAACATTTTATATTCTTCTCTTCTCTTTCCTAATAAACCCCGCCCCTTTTCTTCTTGTCCTTATCTCATGCCACACTTTCATATACAAGGAAAAAAAAATAAAATCCTTGTCTGTGAAAACATTCTTCTCTGCAGTGGAATAAAACCAAGGGTATATATTTACATTTTCTTTATCCATTCATCCACTGATGGACACCAAGACTGAGTCCATAGCGTGGTTCCTGTGAATAACACCACAAGGAATGTGAGTATTCAAGTGTCACTACAGTAAGCTGACTCGGATACACACTCAGAACAGTTATAGCTGGATCATATGGTACTTCTACTTTTAGTTTTCTGAGAAGCTTCCATACTGATTTCCATGGCACTGTACTGATTTACATTCTGACAGTATCTAAGTTCCTCTCCACCCCCATTCTTAGCAGAATTTGCAACTTGTTTTTTTTTTATGATAATCTTTGTGATTGGGGTAAAGGTGGAATCTCCATGTGGTGATTTTAATTATTCTTTGATAATTTCCTACCCTTTTACTCCTCCAGATACCTCTCGTCAACTCTCTCTCAACTTCAGATCTTTCCTTTTTAAACTACCCTCTGAGTCCAGATAGCACTGGTACATGTACATAGCCATAGCACCATCAATGTAGCATGGCAAACCTACAAGCTGCCATGATCATGGAGCAAACCGACTTTCTCGCCCTATCAGCTTTCAACTGCCAATAGTTCCACGGGGAGGAGAATGACCTGGTAAACCCCACTCTTAAAGTAGTTTGGATTTGCATTTCCCTAATGACTGAGTATACTGAACATTTTTCATTTACTTACAGACCATTTGTATTTCTTTACTTGAAAACGCCTATTCTGCTCATCTACCCATTTTTAAAATTTGATTATCTGATGTCTTAGTGTTCAGTGTTTTCAATTCTTTACATGTTAGAATCAGTCCCCTGTTAGGTGACCATCAGTCGCTGTTCTGCCCCGTCCCCCACCTCTCTGACTCTTCTCTTCCTCTACTGATTTTAAGTGCTCATGTAATTTTATTGGGCCTGCTCAAACAACTCAGAACAATTTCCTGATTTCATGTCTACTGGGAACAGCCTTGATTCCAACTGCAAAGGCCCCATTGCCAGGAAGCCACGCTGTCACAGACCTAATGGCAGGAGGGAAAGATCCTGGGGTAGAAAAGTCCATCAACTAAAGGCACTGTATTATTCCTTCTACGTATTGCTTAGTTGATAGTGTCTTGAACTATGCAGGTAATTCCTGCTAAGGCTTGATGTTCAGGAGAAATTATCCTGAATACGTAGGACCAAGTTGTATGCTGTTCCCCAGCCCTCTGCATTCCCCAAGGTAAAAACAACCAGCATTGAGGGCAATCTCAGTGATAAGGACTGATTCTATGCTTCTATTCTTTTTTCAACATCTTATGTGAAGGAAGCAAAACAGGGAGACTAAATTACTGCCAAGATCACAAAATCAGTCAATGACAGAGCAACAAAGTTATTTTATGTTCATTCACTTATATGTCTAATAACACTTGCTAAGCCCTAGGCTGCTAAGTGTTTGTACTTGGGAGACAAACATGAAATCACCTTTTTCCATCATCCTGCAGAGCTTCTTCTCTGTCTAGGACCCAAATGTGTCTGTATGTTTAATGCTAGGCATGTGAAATTTTCCATGCATTTTTACATGGGCATCTGAACTGCTATAGGAATATCTGTGTTTTCTCCATGACAGTTGCCAGAGTGGTTAGATCAAACCCAAATAGAGGCTGTGTGTCCTCAGACAATTCACTTAATAATAATTCTTCCTTAGTAAAGACATTGCAAGCAGGATTCAATGCTACATGCAGATCACTTGGAACTGGCTTATAAAGCCACACTTACTAAATAAGAACTGCTATCAAGATGATTGCTTAATCTCTCTTATCCTGCTTTACTATTTACAAAATGGAGATATGACAGTAATAATCAATTTATGAGGAAGTGGAAGGATTAAATGAAAAAATATATATATATACATACATATATATACAAACAAACACATACACATAATGCAGTTTTGTATCATGACATTCTTATTAACATCAAGATACACTTAAGAACTATGGAGTTTATACCTAATTAGCAAAGTGTTTATATATCAATAAAATAGTGAGCTCCAGAGGGCCCCTAGTAGAAAGACATGGAGCATGGATTATGATTTAAAGGAATCTGTAACTAAACAAAGGTTTTGTCCCTTCTTTTCTTCAGTGTCCTCATCCATGTAGGACAGGTTAAGATGCTAAGCCCTTGTGCTAGTTAGGGTTTCTTTTCTTTCTTTCTTTCTTTCTTTCTTTCTTTCTTTCTTTCTTTCCTCTTTCCTTCCTTCCTTCTTTCTTTCTTTCTTTTTAAACAAAAAACAAAAAGATTTAATTACAAAGAAAAAGATATAAAAGTCAGGGATGGCTATGCCCCACTCTAATTTCAATACTCCAGAGGCAGTAGTTGGTAAAGGGTTTCTACATGGTGAGTTCCAAGCCAGCCCATGTCACAACATTTTTATTTTGAGGCTAGAGAGAGATGCCTAACTAGTTAAAAACACAGACTACTCTTTCAGATCACCCATGCCAGGTGGCTTAAAACCACCTTTATGTAGCTATAGATTCCAAGATATCTCAAGGAATTCAATACCTTGCACTGTCTCAACTTTCATTTCTTTTTGGTACCAAATTTTTTTATTGGATATTTTATTTACATTTCAGGTGTCATCCCCTTTCCCCAATTCCCCTCCCTAGAAAACCCCTATCCCATGCCCCCTTTTCCTTTTTGCTTTTATACAATTTTTTAAAATGTTAATCAAAGGCTTTATAAGTTTGGTAATGCTCAGTCAGAAGTGTAACCCAATACTCAACCTAGATATATCAACTATCTTTGACTGGTGGAGACACGTGAACATCTGCCTCCATGTCCCCTCCCCTCTTTCTCTCTCTTTCTCTCTCTCATCACCTAGCTTCTCCTGTCCTTCTTATCCTCCTCTCCTTACTCCTTCTCTTCCTCTCCGTACTCCTCCCACCTTAGCTCCTCCTACATATCACCCTTCCTGTTAAAATAAAACTTTTATCTTAAAATACAATTAGAGCATAATTATGCCGATTTGTACCAGTGAGGTACAAGTTAGTCCTAATAACCAGTCCATCATTTTGTTGACTAACCAAAACTTCTGTCATCTCTCCTAACTAAAACATTTAGTTCTGAACCTGGATTTTTTCTTGACTTTAGAATGAATGTCAGCTGAAAACCATCCACTCAAGTCTTTTCTCTCAAAGTAGATAGCCAGGACTGGCTATGAGACTATAAGTTTTCAACCCCGTCAGAAATTCAGAATGACTGAGTTAACTGAAATTACGGGAAGCACAAAGCGAAGCCCATTGTATGTAATCTCAGCTTGATCCACCTCATGAAGTCCACACAGTACTGATCATTGAGAATGCCCAACAGAAAGCCATCCTCAGCATGAACATGTAGTGGTTGCATCAGCACTGTTGTGTGATCTTCCTCCTCTGACTGTGGCCATGACACTTGGGGAAGGACACATGTTGGAGTTCATATTTCCAGGAAGTCATGGTTGACATCCAGCAAATAGAATTCTTTGAGTCTACACTTCCTAGGCTTAGCCTTGCAGCCACTCAGCCAATCCACTCCATCCAACACAGCCTGGAAGCTAACAATATGGAAGTTGTCCATAAGGGACCCAAGATAGAGGTGTGGGTAGGGCCAAGTTACTACCATGTGCCTCACGATCTTTCTTCATCTGTTAATAAAGGCCTCCTTGAATGGGTCCTCCAGAGCAGAAACAGTCATTTTTTTGTTACTTTCTAGTTCATGGATGCCAGCTGTTAGAGTGTGGGAAGAACCTGGACACTTATCCTTAGGGATTCAAGTAGAGGGATCCAGACACAGACACAGGTGACAGGTCTTCTCTTCCAGCAAGGCACAGAGGTGACTCCAAGATTCCCCTAGTTAGGGTTTCTATTGCTTTGATGAAACATCCTGACCAAAAGCAACCTGGGGACTGAAGAATTCATTGTTCATTATCTAAGGAAGTCAGGACAGGAACTCAAAACAGAGAAGGAACCTGGACACAGAAGCAATTGTGGAGGCCATGGAGGGGTGCTGCTTATTAGCTTGCTCCCCATGGCTTGCTCAGCCTCCTTTCTTATAGAGCACAGAAACACCCAAGGGTAACCCTACCCACCTGGCCTGAAACTTCCCCCATCAATCACTAAGAAAATGCCCTACAGCCTGATCTTAAGGAAGCATTGTCTCAATTGCAGGTCCTTCATTCAGATAACTCTAGCTTGTGCCAGGTTGACATATAGCTATCCAGCACAGCTCTAGAATGTGGAGTTCCTATTGCTGCAGAAACAAAACTAGAAATGAGTTTTGATCAACTCCCATTAAGGGTTTTTAATTCATCAGAGCTAAACAATTCTTTGAAGATGAAATTGCCAATGTGCCATTGATTTGAAAATCCCTTTCAACACAAATCTCTGGAAGCCACTCTCACTGTTCACTCAGGTTCCTGCTGGTATAGCTGCTTTCTCTAGAGAGATCTTAAATGATAAAAAGAAGCTGGAAGCCGTGTGAGAACTGGAGAAGCACGGGAACAGATGAGAGTGAGCCAGACCAAAAAAGACTAGCTGCTGCCCAGGGAAGAAATAGCTGAGACTGTTTCTGCTGCAGCAACAGACTGAGAACAAAGCCCCAAGACAGTGGAGATGAGAATAGGAACACTGCTCTTGCTAACACCGTCTACCTCTTTAATGCCCACCTAGAGCTCAGTAGCCCCATGATAGGATCTCAGACTTCTATGTTAAAAGAGCCACGGGTCATTTTCTTGCTGTGGATAAGATCAAGAGCAGCAAGCAGAACAGAACCAAACACTCAAGCAGATCAGGGTTTGTCAGGCAGAGATTAAATCAGTATTCTTAAAGCAAAACCATGTCCTTAGCCAATTCAGAGAGAAATTCTTTGGCTTTTCTGGAAACAGAGGCTCTCTGTTAAGTCCCCTCAAACAGCAGACATCTTGTCACTCCATGCACTCAATGAGAGGGTCCTGGTCCCAAAAGCAGCTAGTTCCTCAACTCATACAAGAAGCATCATCAATACTGAGATTTGCCTCTTTCTCTCTCTTTTTCTATTAGTGTCTTCTTATTTCTCCTTTCTTACAAACTGGCACATTCTATGCGTTTTCCAACAAGTCTGCAACAGGAGCCAATATAGCGATCCTTCTGACTTCATTTGCCCTTGCTTTTCAGGTCCGCTTTCCTGATGACTCAATAGCCAGCTTACAAATTGGTTCCCTACAAGTCAAATGGTTGCTGCTAATCTGATAAAGTGCAACTCTCTGTTTAGGGAACCCTCTCAGGTCATTCTGGTGTGGCCCTGCTGCCTTCTGAGGGAGTGGTGAATTGGCAATTACTCTGATAAATGTGGCTGCTGGAGACCCATCTCTGTTCATACAACAAACATTAATCAAGAGTCTACAATGGGCCAGTGCCTACCAAGACCTGAGCCCTTGGGTTGGGTTCATTCCTGCCTTCCTATTCCAATGAAGGACAGTAATGAAAAGAAAGGGGATTTCATCAATGTATGAATAGAAACCTTTATCTTGGCCTTATGCTTGGTAGAATGAAAAACCAACAAGAATGTAGACAGCATCAGTCCAAGAAGTGCTGAGAGGTGATGCTACAGTAGATGACCTGAATGGACTTTCAAAGACAATTTCATTACATTGATTTAGTGTGTGCATGCATGAGTGTGTGAATGTGCCTCCTTCTAATATAGGTCCCAAGGATTAAACTGTGATTATTGGGCTTAGCAGCAAATGCCTTTACATACTAAGCCATTTTACTGACCCAACCTGTGTGGATTTTGTCAGGACCTAGGCGTGTTCTTGATGTAGAAAATGGTGTTAAAATTTATATATGCAGAGCCTCTCCCAACTGATGTGCCCATCCCAACTGAAGACGACCAAGATAATGTTCATACCTGTATGTTCCTTGTTTGGGAATCAAAAGGCCATGAATCAAGCTCCACCTCTGCTCTGAATAAGCCACTCAGTCCCTTGGGTTTCAGTGTTCTCATCCAAAAATCCATGCTTGAAAACAAAACAAAACAAAACAAAACAAAACAAAACAAAAACCCTTGCTTCCTATATTCTTCAGGCATCATTGCTATATTTGCATTTTTCTCATTCTTGTTATGTGATTTAACTATTTTGACTCTTAGATGCAATGTCTTTTCTCTTGTGACAAAATGTAAATTCAGGTGTGATAGAGAGGGGAGAAAGGACTTCCAGGACATATTATCTAGGGAATCAAAGTGAAGTGGAGGAATCTTGAGACTCTGTGCTCCATGACCTCTTCTTACATAGCTCTCCTGGAGACTTCCTGGCTCTATGGTATAAAAGAATCAATAGTTATAATATCCATGTTCAACCAGAGTTGACTCTGAAAATCCTTGGCGATTATACCTCAAAGAAGCAGCAGGATTGCCCCAGAAAATACCTCTAGAAGAGCTTATCCATTTTATTATATTACAGACACCTCTTGAACCCAAAGATAACACTATGGAGAAAGGACTCCCCGTGTCCTCTATCCATGCAACCAGATGAATGGGTCTTCAATAATTAAAAACAAGATCCCCGATTGGCATATCCTTCTGTTTACAATATTAAAACCATTCAACAGTTGCAGATACAACAAGAAGAAAATAGGGTTTGAAAATTGATTTTTCACATTGCCAACAAGTTTCCCAAGAATACTTTGCAGCAAGCAAGCACTGCATCAGTACAATGAGAACCCTCAGAGCTCTTTATTAATTCATGAGAGCAGAGATAAGAACATTGCTTCTCTGTTAATCTGGATATATGGTTGTAGACTGTTTTAATTTAAAAAAAAAAGTTAATGTACCACATGAGTGTCGTAAGTAAAGATAAGAAATCATGTAGATGATTGGCTCATGATCATGATCATGAGAAGATAATGTTTAAGCAGCAACAGGGTAGAGACCTAGCCATGTTGATCTTTTGAGCTTTGTACACATGTCTGTAGTGGTTGGGGGCCCACTTACGAATTTGTAGAGCTTCAGCTGTATAAGTCTGCTTATAATGACCAATCAAATGCTTGTACATGGGTTGTGATCACACAGAATAGAAAAATCCAGATGTCTCAGGCATATCAAAGAACCTAGAGTAGAGAGTGTAGATTCAGCCACGACTGCCTTGGATAGCATAAGGTTAAAATGTAGCTTTAAAAATCCCCAAATCAATAGAGCATGATCAGAATGGGCCAAGTAAGCGAGCTAGAAATGAAAGATGGTTCCTAGTGAGTATGGATGTTCTTCATGTGCTCACCCAAACTCCCCAATTCTGAAATCTTACTTTGGTAGCTAATTTATCACTCGCTCTATGCCTAAAATGTCATCTTTCTCAGATACCTGAGATACTTAGGATAATATTCAATCTCCACAAAGAACAATCATTTCTGAGTTTAAGCCCCAAATTCTTCCCCGTGCATGGCTATGCTACTAATGTTGGCATTTCAGCTTTATTCATGAATTATTTAACACCCTGCATAATGAGATGTTTTGGATAATTATAATGAAATTCATATAAAGAAAACAATTTAAATATCAATTCAATTCGCATAGATTAACTTAGCTTAAATATAATTTCATTTTCTTGAATTCATATTGCTATTTGAGTTATTGTTTTTTTAATTAATTAAATTTGTTCTTAGAGAATTCCACACATATATACAATGCATACTGACCACACTCATTCCCTACCCCCTCCAATCTCTCTACCACACCAGTACCAATCTTCTCCTTACAAATCTCTCTCACACATTTATATCTATTTGTTTTGTTTTGTGACTCACTATGTATAACGGGCTATCTCTTAGACCATGGCCTTAGAGATATCAGTTGGATGTTGCTGATGGACTCAGCAGTGGTTATAGAACTGAAAACAGTGATTCTCACTCTCTCAGAATCTACTAACAGTAAGGGCTAGGATGTTAGGATAGCCTCCCCATTTCACAGCTGATTGTTAATAGTGCCAATCTTGTGTGGCCCAGCATAGCTGTTGTGAGCTATATTGTTTGCAATAATTTATCAGTCTAAAGAATGGCATTTTATAGTCCTGTACCCTACCTTTCAGCTCTTATATACTTCACACCTGCTTTTCTGCAATGTTCTCTGAACCTTAGAGGGAGTGCTATAAATGTCTTGTTTAGAGCCGATCCCACACCTGTCAATAACTCTCATCATCTTAAGCAACATGAGTCTATATGCTCACCACCATTCACTCTCTGTAAAGGGAAAAAAATCACTAATTGTGGTTGCAAGTAGCTTTAGTCTATGGATAAAAGCACAGATATTTAGATAGCAGTTCAATGCTAAACTGATTTTTTCTTACTTTCCTGAGCTGTAAAGAGAACTGGTCATAAAATGACCATCTCAAACTTCCATCAATGGAAAATTCTAGAAGCTGTCAGTTAATAAAATAGTTCCAGTTGAACTGGTTATCAAATGAAATAGGAATTGTTTGTGGGTGGTGGTATTTTGGAATGTAGAAAGGCTTCCTGAATTGGAAACCTGTTGAGGAAAGACATGCCCTTGCTGTGTGAGCGTGTTAACTGTGCTTGGGTTTGGTTGAACTCATCATATTTGTGGTTTTAATGCACAAGATGTAAAAATATAAGAGGAAAAGACATAACATGACCTTGTATTTGTTAGATGGTAAACACCAAGCACAATACTTTGAATACAGTATTAGTATTTTATTTGACCTTGTTTTTAGATACGTCCTTAGACCCCTGTTTAACTCTTAAGAATAAACCCATTAATCCTTAGAGTTAATTCCTGTTTCTTCATTCACACAATTTAGAATAATACTGGTACTTGTTTCACAAACTGGTGGGTCTATGCATAGAAAAAAATTAAAGCATTAGGTGTTGTTATTTTGGCTGTTGCAAGTGATAACGTAGTTAATCTTCATAGCAATCTTACAAGACAAGTTCCATATGACCTGCTCCTGATTAAACAGCAAGAAAGCAACAGACTCCACCCAGATATCCAGGCTCTAGACCTTCTACTATTTTTACCAATATTTCAAGTATATACAATAACATTTTTATCCCAAATCAAGGACTATATCTGAAGCCTTGAAAAGAAGAAAAACCAGAAGGTGATGAAAGCATGATTTAAGTAAGTATAATTTTAGGGAAACTAGGAGATGGCTCAGTTGGTAAAGTGTTTGCCAGACAAAGTGTAAAGACCTGAAGTTCAGGTCTCTGGTACCAATGCAAAAATTTTGGGGAAGGGGTGTGGCGTGTCTGTAATCATAGCCCTAAAGAGGCAGACACAAGAAGATACCTGGCAGCTTGCTACTCAGCTAGCCTTGTCAGATCAGAGAGTTCCAGGCTCAGTGAGAAATCTTGCCTCCAAACACAAGGTGGAGAGCAGTGGAGGAAGACACTCAGTGTCTACCTCTGACCTCTACACATGCACACATGTACATGGACATGCATACACACCCAAAATATGATTTTTAAAAGCCAAGCATCACCACCTACAGCTAGCTTGATGTCCTTGAGCATGTCCTTTAAGCTCTCCAATCCATACATATGTTATCTTGAAAATGAAAACCTCTCTGAGCCTCAATATTACATTAGTTAAAGAAGTACTGACTTTAGAACAAGTAATCCTAAAGCCTCATTAGTAAAGGAAAAATGTTAATTTATTATTCATGTCATAAACAAATAAAAGCAAGGAAAATGAGAGAACCTTTCCAATATTGTGATTTAATTTAAGAATACAGGATACTATAATCAACTCTAGTATCATCAATACTGGGCTTCTAAGTTCCTCATAAGCTTAGAAATCATGTGAAAGAATAGAAGATTCCTTTAAAAAGTTTTTATTAGCCAACCACATAGGCTGTGTATAATACTTCTACCCAGATTCTATTGGTCAGAACTCAAGACAGACACATCAGCACATCCAATGCAAGGGTGTCTTGGTTATTGTTCTATTGCTATGATGAAACAGCATTGATCAAAGCAAATTATAGAAGAAAACATTCAACTGAGGCTTGCTTACAGTTTCCAAAGGTTAATTAGTCCATGACCAGCATGGCAGGGAGCATGGCAGCAGGCGGGTATAGTACTGGAGCAGTAGATGAGAGCTTACATCCTGATCCACAGGTAAGAGAGAGAGAGAGAGAGAGAGAGAGAGAGAGAGAGAGAGAGAGAGAGAGAGAGAGAGACTGAGCTTGCTCTCAGGGACATACCTCCTCCATTAAGGCCACACCTCTAACTAGAGACCAAGCATTTAAACTATGAGCCTATGGGGGCTGCTCTCATTCAGACCACCACAAGTAGAAATTAGAAAGCAAAAGCCCAAGTGGATGACAAGAGAGGGGAAAAAAGAGTGTTTGCTGAAGAACTAGAACTCTTGGAAGTCATCAAATTCTCTGCATCATGCACGATATACTCCCAAATTAAATTCTATATTTCTCAAAATTTATTGGAATGATTAAATGAAAGAGCATTTTACATGATGTTTGAACATGGTAGGTATGTACTAATTGTACAACATGGTAGGTATGTACTA
>JANHMN010000007.1:41280665-41332481 GCA_030674055.1 Rhabdomys pumilio | reverse complement strand
TGGTAGGTATGTACTAATTGTACAACATGGTAGGTATGTACTAATTGGTAGTTGTGCTGATCATAAACATCATCACTATTATTGCCACTACATAGCATTATCATCATCATTATTATTATTATTATTATTATTGATGATGATTATGATGATGATAAAAATACATGAGTATTTAAGGGCCTAAGGTATAATCGTATAGTCTACCATTGTCCCTGCTAGTTTTTTTTGTTGACAATTTAGTACAGCCTAGAGTCATCTGGGAAGATCATGATCTGAATACTTGGTCCCTACTTCTTAGAGAAGGATTAGGAGGTGTGGCCTTAATGGAAGAGGTATGTATCTCTTTCTGTCTCTCTGTCTGTCTGTCTGTCTGTCTCTGTTTATCTCTGTCTCTCTACCTCTCTACCTCTCTGTCTCTGACTGTCTTTCTACCTGTCTCTCTGTCTCTGTCTATTTTTCTGCCTCTCTGTCTCTCTGTTTCTCTCTCTGTTTCTCTCTCTCTCTTTCTGTCTCTCTCTCTTTGTGTTTGTTTCTTTGTGTGTGTGTGTGTGAGAGAGAGAGAGAGAGAGAGAAAGAGGGAGGGAGAGAGAGAGAGAGAGAGAGAGAGAGAGAGAGAGAGAGAGAGAGAGAGAGAAAGAGAGAGAGACCTGGGAAGACACTCAACTGCCTCCAACATACAGGCCAGAGGCCATGTCTGTGAGAGATTGTCTTTACTTTTATATAAATATAGTAGGCTCAGCCCACTGTGGGTGGCACCATCCCTAAGCAAATGGGCCTGAGCTATATAAGAAAGCTAGCTGAGCATGAGCCGGTAAGTGTGCCAGTAAACAGCATTCCTCTATTTTTATTTTTTTTATTTTCAGCTCCTGCTTGAGCTCCTGCATTGACATCCTTCAGTGATGAGTGATGATCTAAAAATGTAAGCTAAGTTGTTTCTGGTAGTGTTGTTTATCACAGCAATAGAAAAGTAACTAGAATAAACATAAATATTTTAAAAAAATCTCCAAAAGGTAGCAAAGTGAGAATGAGGCAAATTAATTGACCAAACTTTCAATACATGACAAGCTAGCTACCAAAAAGGGAAAATCAAAACAGAATTAGAGCACAAATTCTCTTCTGTGAACAGCTGTGCTATTAATTTTGTCACTTCAGCTTTATTTATGAGCCACTTAACACTCCACACAGCAGGATGTTTTTGGGTAACTATAATAAATTTTATATACAGAAAATAATTTAGATGTTGCTTAATTCAATCTAATGCACACAGAATGAATTAATAGTGATCAAGTTTTTTCCTAAATTTGATGAAAAGGATCAAACTATGCCTAGGTCATCATAAACCTATTGAAAAAAAATCAAAGAAAAAGATAAAATTTGAAAGCAGTCAGAGTGAAGAGACACACTGTAATCAAGGGGACAGGGATGCAGTCACTGCTGGCTCTGCACCATAATCATCACAGAGCACAGACAAGAGGAGGCTAGCCACAGGGTGTTGGGAGCAAGTACGTGTCATCATAACATAGACGATAGAATTTCTTCCCTGCCTAAAATATCCATGTCTAGTAAAATTCTCATCTGAAAGATAGGGGG
The DNA here is from genome assembly GCA_030674055.1 of Rhabdomys pumilio. NCBI lineage: Eukaryota > Metazoa > Chordata > Mammalia > Rodentia > Muridae > Rhabdomys > Rhabdomys pumilio. The sequence goes on along the minus strand of JANHMN010000007.1, from coordinate 41,330,894 downwards.
ATGTAGGTAATTCTAGGTTAGGCAGAAAGATTTAGTTGCCATCAGACATACACTGAACAACAACAAAACAAGCAAGCAAACAAACAAACAATAAAAACAAAAACAGATATTCTTTGGGCTGACGCAAAATAATTGCAGTGTAGCCTCAGACCTACAAAAAGGGTTCAAGAACACGAGAAGCTGTAAGTAAGGGACAATCGTAAAGCATGCAGTGTTCGGCTGTTGCTTGGACTCAGGGCCTGAAGCATAATGAGCCGTGATGTGCGTGCACCAAGCTACACACCCAGACCCAACGGTATGCTTTAACTTCCGGGTTTCCTTTGAAATATTACAGTTAAAGCCAAAGGAAACCAAAGCATTGTTTTAAATATATTAATTGATTGCAACTTAACATTTTATTTAGGAATTATTAGAAGTATGATCTAAGTAGAGTCAGTGGATCTTTATGTGAACAAGAGCATAATGGGGTGTGCTGGAGAGTTTTATGTCAAGTTGACACAAGATAAAGTCTCCTGAGAAGAGAAACTTCATTTAAGAAAATACCTCCATAAAATTGGGTTGTGGAGAAGCCTGTAGGGCATTTTCTTAATTAGTGATTGATGGGAGAGGGCTCAGACTATCATGGACTGGTGGCCCAGGGTTCTATATGAAAGCAAGGTGAGCAAGCCATGGGGAGCACTCCTCCATGTCCTGTGGCTCAGCTCCTGCCTCTGGGTTCCTGCCCGGTTTGAATTCCTGTGTTGACTTCTTTATATGAACAAAGATATAGAAGTGTAAGCCAAATAAACCTTTTCTTTCCAACTTGATTTATGGTGTAGGTTTCTCATAACAGCAATAAAAATCCCTAACAAAGGGGACAAAAAGAAAATGCTTCAACGTTATTACAATTAAAAGTGGAAAAATGGAAAAGCCCAAATTAAGAGGTTTTAAGTGGAAGATGGTCCGACATGAACTAGCAGTGGAGTGTGATAAGTTAAGGGTTCTCAACACTAAGGTGTAATTACACGAGATTAGACAAAAATTTCTATTCTAAAAGATATTAAATAATCATGGAGAAAAGAAAGAGAAGAAGATTACCAATAAGGAGGCAAACAGAGAAAAACTAGAGAAATAACCAAGAACAAAATAGTCAGAAGGAGACAAGATACAGACAATGGAGAAGCTGGAGGAGGCAATGGTGGCTGAATATGATCAATTTATATCCTATAAATGTATGCAATTTACAAAAATAAGCATACAATTGTAAAGTCCCTACTAATAAACATATGTAAACATACTGCAAGAATTAAAGTCTAACTAAAATATAGAAGTACCAAACTAGTTTCTTAAAAGGAAAAACGTAGCATGTTCCATACAAGACATGAACTTTCTCTGGCATATTTCTTCATTTCTGCCACCTTCCCCTTTCTTGCCTCCTCCTCTCCCGGCATATTACAACACCAACCAGCCTACTAGGCAAGATGCACCCCCACTGGTGCAATACTGGGATGCCTGTTTTAGGATAGCCAACCACTCTCGGATTAGACTGAGGCCTGCTCTACAGGAGGATATTTCTTCCTGGTACTGAAACCTGATCAAACATCCACAGGGTCTGAGTGGAACATACTGTTGTTTTGCTAAGTAGCCATATTATGAAGCTACCTTCTAAGCATTTATATTTACAACTATAAATCTGTACTGCTCTCAACCATAGTCAGAAAAGCTTCTTTTTGCAGTAGGCAGTGGTTTATGCAGCCTTATAACTAAAGTACTAAAAATACATATAGATGAGACATCTTTATCAACCCAACCCAAGGCTCAGAGAACATTGCAGAAGAGGAGGTAGAATTTAAGAGCCAGAGGACAGGAGAAAGGCTTTGAAATGCTGTTTTCCAGATAAGACATTTCTCTTTCGCCCATGAATTTCCAGAAGCTGTGGTTACCTGCACAAGACCTGCACAAGACCAGACCTGTTAAGGCTCTAGCATGAAAAGGGAAGGTGATCCTGAAGACTCGCTCCTAGCTGAGACTATTGGCAGTTGATAGTGGATAAGAGAGGAATTGCCACTTTTCTTTGGAGGTGTAACCAGTCAGGTTGCCCATGGCCCAGTGTGTCCTCACACCAAAGTGCTTTTGAACAACACTAATTAGACCCAGTGGTCTAATTATTTTAAAAGTTAAAAGTTAGAAAAAATCTTTGGGGTGGGGTATGTATGATCAAGATACATTGTATACATGTATGACCTTTTCAAAAATCAAACTCTACTTTAAAAAGAAAAATTATGTGATCCATATAGTTCATCAGACTAAATATAGAAAAAGCTTTTGACAGGCTGTAGCACGCATGGCAGATAAAAATCCTTCTATAAACTAGAAATAGAAGGAAATGATAACAAATAGTTACCAAAAGATTATGTCTAACTAAATATTTCACAGTGAGCAAATATTTTCCTTTTAAAGATGAGGAGAAAAGACAAACATATATTCTTTCTAAGACTCAAAATTGCTGAGGGCTCAGTGGAACAGAAGCTCACCATGGTTTTGCTTTTCATACTCGGTCAAGATGCCTTGCTAGATACAGTACTGTGTATTTCCACATTATCTCTTAGACTGCCACACTCTTTGAAGTGCGTATATTAGTTTTACCTATAAAGAAAGCATCACTCAGAGAAGTACAGTGCTATGCCAAGTAGGAGGAGGGACTAGAGTTCATCCCATCTGTTTCTACAGACCAGGAAACTATGTGACCAGAAGTCGTGTGCCCAGTGAGCCCAACCACCAGGACCAGTTCCTGTTAGATTCACAGGAAAAATTGCCAGGTCAAAGTAGGCTGACCTTCTGCCATGAAATAGCTGTCAGAATTCCTTCTTGCTGCCTAGAAACAGCCCCACGCTGTTCTACTGACCTATTTATAGCTCATCTAAAATATGTTTAAAGAGAGTTCATATGTACCTAATGCAAAGTATTGTGGAAGCTACTTTCCCCCAGTAACTGATGAAATTTAGGGACAAAGGAAAGTAAGGAAGAAGTACAGTGTCTGGTGCCCGTGAAGTCTGCTCATGGGTTAGTAGCCTAGTATATTAGTATACACTTCTCTTTTTCACTTTAGTATGTCTTAACCTAATGTGTATTGAAGACGCTTGGCAATGAGCATTCTCTTCTCTGAGTAATGCTGTCCAGGCAATGTGCTATTTTATAACTATTATTTAGGTTTCCTTTTGGCCCTTTCCTTTTGGTGGCTAAAGCAAAGGAAGATTCCGTACCATAATTTAAAAAGTAACAGGGTCTGGCAGCATTTCCTCAACAGTTAGTTCCTATTGTGTCCAACAGCCTTCACTTCAGGTAGTAAAACGCAGCTGGCAGTTGTAAAATAATTGTCCCAAAATAGCAATAACTATACTACTGTATATCAAAGGCCTTTGTTGGAAAAGAAGTAGTGATTCTGACTCATAAATGCCAGAAAAACCAAGTATCAAAATGAAACCTAGAATCTAAATATCATTTATTTGCCATCTTGCCAAGTATCATAATGAAATAAAAATAAAACCACCAGACATTGCCTTCAGATTTTCCTTCAAAAAGAGGAGCACTCATGTTCCCTGTTTTGGTTTTTGTAATGATAGAATTATTTTTATTATTCCCTTCTTTGAGATAATATAATTACATCATTTTCCTCCATTCTTTCCTCCCTCCAAATCCTCACATTTACCCCTCCTCGCTCTTTTTAAAATTCATGTCCCTTTTTTAGTAATTATTTTTACATACATACATATATATATATAAATATATACATCTACACATATATTCTTAAATATATAAATACACTCTTCTCTGTCTGTATAATGTTACATGTATGTATAACAGCACCCTCCATAGCCCTGGCTGACTTGGAACTCACTCTGTAGCCAAGAAGAACCTTGAATTTCTAATCCTCCTGTCTCCACCTCCTAAGTGCTGGGATTATAAGCAGGTACCACTTTAAGCAGTGTATATGGTGATGTAGATCAAACCCAGGGATTTGGGTGTGCTAGGCATGTAACTGAGCTACATCCCCAGCCTCACTTCTGAAATGTCCTATTTTATCAACAACCCCATGTAGAGTACAGGATTTTACACCTGAGACATAGTTCAGATCTTAAATGTCCCCCAAAGGGTAAAGAGAAGGCTTCCTTTCCAGTTTGTGATGTTACTTGGAAAGCAGAAAAACTTTTTGGAAGTGGAGCATCATGGGAAAGAGTTAGGTCACTCTGAACATGTTCATGAAGTATGTTCATGAAGTGTCTCTTGGGATCCCAGCCCTTCCCGTCACACTCTTTGTTTCCTGGCTTCCAGAAGGTAAACAGCTTGTGCTGCCACATATGCTCCCTGCCCCCATCAGTCACTTTCTTGTCTCATAGGGACATGATATAAAACCTGTGAATATATGAAGACTTTTGTTTTTTATTTAAGTTGAGTCTTTCAAAGAACCATCCCAGTGATGAAGCTAACTCGTCAAGGAGATGTGGGTTCTATCTAGAACCTTCTCAGATGCCAGCTTTGCACTGTCTTGCTATCCTCCACAGGATCTGGGCTTCCTTACCTGAAAACAACCTGTAAAATTTCTTAGGGGCTGCTAAAATTCCTGACAATGGGGGAAGATAATTGGTCACATGAAAGAAAAGCTGTGAAAGTTGAGAATGGAGAGTGTGCAGGAGGATGGTGAATAGAAGCTGTTCACGGTGAATATCTATTCATGATTAATAGAGGCTAACTTGTCCAGGGAAGGGAGTCCAAGCATGTGAGCTGTAGACCTCCTGAGTGAATGTACAAGCAGAGGATCTAGAAGCAAAGTACCAGGAAATAGTAACAAAGGAAGTGTCTCACGGAGGTTAAATGAGAGCAATGGAGTCAGGAGGAAAACAAAGGCCAAAATATCCCTTTGCCTCTATCCATCTCTTACAGAGACTAAACATTTATCTTTTTCCATAGTCTTTACATTCGGGGACTGCTCTACAGATCTCTGGCCCCAGGATCTGGCAGGGCTCCTGGGAATAGGGCATACCTATGAATTGTGGTAGACTCTCAGTAAAGAGCAGTCTGCACTTTACACCAAGGCAGCACTGAGAAGAGAGGAACCAGTCATCTACATTACGGTCCTTGCTGACCCAATACAAACAAGGAGACTCAGGAGCTCTCCAAATTTCCTGTCTAGTACATGGGATCCATCATTTTCTCCTAAACAAAAACCTTTTCTTGCATGGTCTGCCTCTCTGTCTACACTAACAAGAAAACCTGGAAGATGCACAGCATGCTAACTTAGCCTCCCCAAAGCCACAACTAAACCATTGTCCTTCTCTGTACTACTTTTTAAATAAGAACAAATGCGAAGTTGCCCTACCTGGTGGCTAAGTATGTAGACAAAACAGTTTGCCAGAAGACGAGGATAGGAAAAACTAGGACAGTTCTGAGGAGATGCTATCAAAGACTGGTAATGAGAATAATAACAATGTTAGCATTGGGCTTTGAGATGTACATACTTCTTTAATTGAATTCTGTTAGTAATCACATTATAAAAGACATTGCTACTGTGCCCCATTCATAGATGTAGATACTGAGGCACAGAGAGAATAAACTCCAGCAGTAAGGTTTCAAAAGGTAACTTGAAGAAAGGAACTGGGGAGTTGGGGGAAGTGAGGTGGGGGAGAGAAACTGGAGAGATGGTTCAGCAGATAAGAGCACTGACTGTTCTCCCAGCACCTACACCGTGGCTCACAATCATCTGTAACTCCAGCTCCAGGGATCAGATCCCCTCTTCTGTCTTCTGCCAGCATCAGGTACACATTTGGTAGACACAAAGTCATTCAAGCAAAACACTCATATACATAAAATAAAATAAATATTTTAAAGGAAAAAATAGAACCGAGGAAAAAGCAGATTTAGGAATACCATAATGAGATTTCAAGGAAGAGCATTCTCAAAGCTACAGAGGGTGCAGTTTAAAGAAGGGGCATACACGTGTCAGAATAGGCTGACACACTAAGGGCGGGCGGGAGGAGAGACTGTTACAGTTCTATATGTAGAAAGGCTTTGATTCTAGGAAAGACACTGCTTCGTGTGGCTCAAATTGGCACAACTTAAAAACTGCTTCGCATCAAAAGTAATATGTGATTATTATAGAAAGTCAGAAAAGAATCAAAGAGAAAAGAAAGGCTTACCGATGAGCACTTTTAAACCATCCTAAAATCTCACTATATGAAGTTCAGCTTCCAATCACTTTCTATACATATTTTTATTTCAAACGCCTTTCTAAAGTTATAAATTTTAATTTTTTTAACTGTCTGTGTGTGAGTGCTTTGCCTGCATGTGTATTAATTTACTACTGTGTTCTTGGTCTACAAAAAAGTCTGGGACAAGGTATCAGATCTTACAAAACTGGACTTGCAGTTAGCTATGAACCACCAATAGGGTAGGAGGAACTAACCTGGGTCCTCTGGAAGAGCAGTGCGTGTTCTTTACCACTAAGCCATGTCCCTAGCCTTTTTAAAGCCCAGGTGTCATGTTGCCTGTCACCTTCATCCTAATCTAAAAATAAGTGTGACCATTTTATCCTGTCTTCATTAACATTGGATGTTATTTAGTTTAAATATCAGATAAATTAATGGGGAATCTAATTGAAGAGAAAAAACTAAACCTTAGTACCATATAATCTATATTTATTTGATTACTTAAAAACCTTGGTATCCTAGACAGTTATTTGTCAGTATTTTTCATACTTTCTTTTGCTTTATGTTTTTTTCTCCTCTTATTTACCAAGGTCCTTGGATTCACATCATTGAAGTTATAGGAATTTTATATTTATTATAAAACATTACTCTTGGCAATTTCTCCCATAATTTTAGTTCTAATTTTGTTGATTATATTTTAGTCTTAGTGAAATTTTATCTATGCAAGTTTTAAATTCCCATGTCGTTCAGTCAACCAAGAACATCTAAGCTGAGGAAGCTTTCCTCCCTCAAAGGCTTGATAAAGATCCACATCTGTTTATTTCTGTACTGTCTAATAGCTCAGGGGGTTGTTTCTCATGTTTAACTCTTTACTCCATCTGGTACTTATTGCACTGTTACTTACAATGTCAAAAATGTTCAAAGTATTTTTTAATAATAAAAATTTTACAAAGTGTGTTTAGCCGATATTGACATCAATTTTGATGATCAAGAGGTAGTCACATCAAAGGCTGCTTGTTTCATAATGGTGTTTCGTGTTCTCCCTCTAATAGCACAGGGCACAACATACGGGAGCTTGCTGGCCACTGTTCCATGTGAGTTTATCAGCATGCTGCACACCCAGCATGTGGCCTCTTTTTCATTAGTAAGAAAAGTAAGCATTAAAAAAGAGCAGGGACTCCCCCCAATCATTAGCGGATCCTGTAAGGAAATCAAGCATATATTGTGTTCTCATTTCACAGACTTACACAATTTCCCTGACTGAATCAGTTAACCACACAGAAACCTCCCCTTTCTTCCAATTAAGTTCTCTACTTAAAAGCATGTGGTGACTCATCTGGAAGCACAAGCCCTCAAGAATCCACCTGTTTCATCTCTCTCCAAACTGAAACACCGAGACCTTTCCCCGCTTTCCAGCCCAAAGGTCTGGTGCTGTATTGAAAAAGATTTGTGGCTTATTGTTCTGAAGGATGGCAAGGTAATGGAATAGCTCCGTGCTATGTTCTGGAAAGGAGGCCAACCAGGCATTGTGTTATTAATGGCTCACATAGTAATGGAGAAATATTAGGAGGGATATTTCGATAGCCACCCAGAGGAGAAACAATAGCCACAAGACTGTCTCAGAGGAGAGGAAAGCAGACATAAAGGAAAAAAGGAGGAGTTGCTCTAAAGGGGACAACGTACTTCCTGGGAGGAAATGTCTACTTGGAGCATATGCTGATACAAAGCTGTTTGCTGGGGAGGTTATCTAGAGAATAGTCATCACTCCACAGTGTTAACCCTACACATACATTGTTAATTTACTCAGCCCCACTGAGTATGCACCAGACTTTAAAGCCAGATTCGATTTTCTTTTAATATAAACACCTGTGTTCTGTTTAACACATATGCAAAGAAAGACAGGCAAGGACCAGTTCTCGTAAATATATATATTCTGTATAAAACCTGTCAGTAGTGTGTTTAAAAGAAAACACAAAAGCTACTGCATAGCAACAGAACCAGCACAATAGAGAGTAGCAATTTAGTCAACAAATTGTTCTGTTTTTATTTTTTTTTTTAATAAGAGAGGGGGGAAAGTAAGGCAAGAGAATTAAGAAGTCCCTCTTATGAGGTTTGCATTAGAAACATACCGGGGTTCCTGTACTCACTACAGACAGTCATAGGATCCATTAGTATGGCTACTTGGAATGGCCAGTGTTCAACCCAACACATAACTCCTAACACGTGGAATAAACTCAAACCCAGGAATGCATTCTGGCTAAATAATCACGATAAATATATAGATTTACTATAAAGCTGTTCCTCTCATCATTATTTGTCATCACAATAAGTGAGCCTTTTTGCTTAAAAATTTTATATAACTTTATTCTTTGAAACTTTCATACTTATATACTATGTATCAACAATGCCACTCCCAACAGTCCTCTTCCAACTTCCCCACTCCTCAATCCACACACCCCAATTTTTGTATCCTCTGTTTATAAAATGTATGACCCTTTAGGTCCAATTAGTGCTGATGTTTGTGCAGGTGTGAGGCTATCCATTCAGACAAAAGCAACAGACTAAGAACCACATGTAAAAGAAAAGTGACCCTCCCCTACCCAGCAGCCGCTAATAGCTTCTCAGCTGGGAAAAGGGCCTCAACCGCTCCTGTATCTATACTGGAACTTCACCCATGGATCTCGGACAGGTCATATGCAGGTAACCACAGCTGCTGTGAATCATGCTTGAAATTTCCAATAGATAATGTTTCTAAGCACCCTTTCTCACTCTTCAGCTTTTATATTCTTCTTCTATGATCTTCTCAGAGCTTTAGGAGAGGAGACATTACCATTTTGCTAATAACAAATTTCCATACATAGAGATATATTTGTGGAGCTTTTTCTTAGATGCCATAGAGTATTTTTCATTAATGAACACATCGGAATTAAGCACATATTCTATCCATGTGGATTTAAGATTAACATTGCAATACCCTGCCTCATGTTTACTAAGTTGAAAGAACACATTAAATAGAGACCATAAATACTGTTCAATTCATTTCTATTTCCTACCTGAAGAACCTCTAGGGGCCCTGTCTCCAGAAGTTTCAAGATCTTTATAATTCATTTGTTTTATTACCAACAAAATGCCTACTCACTAGACACTTGCATCACATCTAGTGTGCCATTTAAATAATTTAATGTTAACCAGACTCTCAATTCATGTTCCTTAGTGATCCACATACCAAATACATTCTCAAGTTATTATTCTCAAGATTACTGAAGAGACATACAAAAATAAAATTATGTAAAGTATACCAGAATTGCACCCAAGGAAAATGTTAAACTGGTATGTCAGCTATCCGGTGCTGTTTAACAAATTTTATAAAAATGTAGATGCTTAAGGTAAAACACACCACTGCTTCAGAGTGTGAGAGCCAGCTTCCCATTACTGTGACAAAGACCTGAGAAGCCATTTAAAGTGATAAGGGATTTGACTCTTGGTGGCTTCAGAAGTAGACTGAACAAGAGGTAGACTGGGATCACTAGGGTCCTTTGTTTCTGGGCCACCTGTGGTGTAAAGTTAACAGTGGGATAGAGCTGTTCACCTCATGATCACTAGAAAATGAAACCAATTAAGTTGTAAAGCCATTGAATCATTACATTGAATCAGCCCATTGATGAGGTCAGACGTTTCTTGGTCCAACCATGTCTCACTTCTTACTGAGGATCAAACCTTCAATAGAAGTGCTTGAGGAGATAGGAGACAGATACAAACCATAACACAGTTTCTGAGAACCTGGTCTTGACTCAGCAGAATGCTCTGGCTCTGACCTTTTATGAGGCTGCACTTGGTGTGTGCTACCCCTTTGGTGGGAATCAGTGCCAGTTATATGTTCATTCAAGTGGTTGTTGACATGAATCTGCATAAGCTCATAAGTTCCTCATAAGCTGTTGAACTGAGACCCATGGTCCTTCTCTGACATCTAATGTATAGCTCATAACATGGCAGCTGCCTTCACTAGAGTGATTGAGAAAGTACAATTAAAGACAAAAGTTATAGTCTTTTAGAGCTGAAATTGTCATATTTAGCAAACAGAAGACCATCTGGGCCACAGAGATAGCTCAGTGGTTAGGGCCATTACCACAAAGCTGTACAACTTGAGTGTGATCCCTGGAACCTACTTAATCAAGAAGAGTACTGACTCCTGAAAATGACCTCTACAAGTATATATGCACACATGTAGACACCACACACACACCACACACACCAATATATAAATGTAAAAAAAAAAAAGCACAGGACACGAAACAAGTGGAGTGATATTCATAGTTTAAATATACACATTAAAAAGGGTAAAAAAGAAACAGGGTCTGGAAGCACATACATGTAATGAAAGGCAAGTTAAAAGCTTGCCTGAGCTATATATTTGTAACCTGCCTCAAAAAAAAAATGAAAAAATATTTTCAAAAGACAAAAAGAGAAAAATCTCTCTAACTGAAAATCTAACTTCATGGCATAAGGAATCAGAAAAGAAGAATGGATTAGAAGAATGAATGAAAACCAGCAGAAGAAGGTAGGTAATACAGATTGGAGCCAAGGTAAATGGGCTAGAGAACAGAAGAGAGAGAGAGAGAGAATCAACAAATGAGACTTGGTTCTGTACAAGATAAAATTCACTTATCTTTACCCTGATTAACAAGCAGAGAGAATCAATGCCCATTTCAAGCAATGTTACTGAAGGACTTCCAGGGCAGGGAGGCTCAGTGACACAGTCTTACCGTAACAGTGAGGGGATGGACCTGGGTTCAACCCCCAGCACTGCAAAACAAAGTAACAAAGAAGATTATAAGAAAACACTATAATTATAAATGCAAAATATCAACAACTTGGAGGAAATTGACAAGACCTAGAAACAGACAACCAAGAATAAATCAGGAAGAAATTCTTTAAAAAAAAAAAAACTCACATTGAACAAAAACTAGTAAGAGATTGATGCAGCCATCAAATATCTTCAAGTGATGAAAAGCCAAGAACCAGAATGATTTTGCCAGTGAATTCTATTCAATACCTAAAGGAAGAATCCTTATCAGTCTTCTTCAAACAGCTCCAGAGGAGGAAGGGAACACTTCCAAACTCATTCTGTGGGCTCAGCCTACCAGCTCTTAAATAAAGGAAACTGCAGAAAGGGAACAACCTGTACACTAACGCCTACTGATAAAGAGCAACTGATGCAAAACCAAAATAAAACATAACAAAAACCACTTCACTAAAATCGTAAAAAGTAGAACCCAATCATGCTAAGCTCTAAGTGGAATATATTCCTGAAATGCAAAGATGGTTCAACACTCCAGAATGTATTAATGTAATATTAGCAGCCCACATGCAGAAGTAAAATTTCATCATTTTTTTGCTAAATTCCATTCACTGAAAGAAAGTAACAGGGCCTAGTCCCATTCAAAGAAGGAAAAATTCCATAAAGCCATGAAGACCAAGAAGACAAAGGTTACCAGAGACCATTATAGAAGCCAACTACTTTTTTCTATTAATTTTGCACTATTATAAACAAATATTTGACAATAAAAATAACTTTAGGAAAAATATTTATTTTGGCTCATGATTTTGGTAGAGCTTATTATGATGGAGGCTGTGGTATAGCAAAGCATCTCACATCTTGTCAATATAGAAAGCAGAGAAAATTAATAAAGGAATAGTCTGGTGGCAGGTCCAGCCCCCAAGAACAGACTCTGTTACTTACTTCCTGCCTCCAATTATGACACCCCCACATTTTGCCACCGCCCATAATGCTATCACATTAGGAATCAATTAAAATGTTAATACCTGCATTAGGTCAGAGCCATAATATTCTAAGAGTTTCTAGAAATACCTTTCACAGACTCTTCTAAAATTGTAATTTGTTGATCCCCTAGATATTCTCAGTCCTGTTGAGTTTGTAATTAAGACTAGCCATCACAATAAGAGACAGTGAGTAGTATAATAAAAGGCAAAAAGAGTTACCACTAATCTCTCTTACCAGTGAGTCTGCAAATCCTTTAGAGAGATGTCATAAATAAGATGAAGTGATAATTTATCATTCAAAACACAACTCTTGAGATCATGAAATGATAGTACCTATGAATAATCATACTAGGTCAACAAGTTTAAATAGAACTGTCTCTGCTAATCCACATATTTGGAAATACCAACCAGAGATCATGATTCTGGGTATCTTAGTTGGCAGCACAATGCCAGCATGAGTTAGCTATCAAATATCTACTTGTTGAATAGCGAAATGACCCCAAACCATACAAAGTGCTGGAGACAATAAATGTCTGGGAATCTCCCAAGATTTTTTCTCACAGCCCAACAAGAAAAACTGAAAATCTCTTCAACCTTGTTGTTCTAATGAGCTCCAGCTCTCATTCTGGCACTCAACCTTCCTAATACAGTTCCTCATGCTATGGTGACCCCCAACCAAAACATTATTTTTGTTGCTACTTTATAACTGTAATTTTCTGTTATAAACATGAATGTAAATATCTGTGTTTTCCAGTGGTTTTAGGTGACCCCTATGGAAGGGTTATTCAACACTCCCCAGGGAATCTTGACTCACAGGTTGAAAATTAATATTCCAGAGTCATCTGAGGAAGTCTGGAAGAATTGCTCAGATCAGATTGACCTGAGGCCTTATCTATGAGAGATGATGTTTACTAATGATTGGTGTAAGAGGGCCCAGCACAGTGTAAGCAGCACCATCCCTAGGCAGGTGGACCTGGGTTTCGTAAGAAAGTTAACTGAGCATCAGGCAGGGAATGACTCAGTAAGAAGCACTCCTCATGTTTTATGGCTGCTTGAGTCTCTGCCCTGGCTTCCCTTAGTGATTGTCTGGTACCTAAAAATATAAGTTGAGATGAATCCTTCATAATGTTTATCACAGCAACAGAAACCACATTAGAGTACCCACCAACTCTACTTTTCAATCAGAAATAAAATCTGCAATGACAGAGACTTCTCTCTAGCAACAAGTGCCAGCAGAAGGAAGGGTTAGTGCACATGTGTAGCCATGCCTTAACATCTGACTGAATCAATCCTAATTTGTATGGTGTTATGCTCAATGACTAGCTGAGACTGTCTGTAATCCAGCTTGTAGACACACTAAGCATTCAACTGACACCTTCTAAACCCCAGTGAACTCTTGATAAAGAGCATTTGATTACATGTGACACTATTCACAAACACCTAGCACATATATTCATTATACCCACAACTCTTTTGAACATTTCCTACATGCCAATATATAATTCCTAGAAAGCGAAGGTCCAAGAATATTCTCCATAGAAATGCATATGGCCATACAATCTGGGGATGCCAAAGAAGCCTCAACAAACTAAATTAGAAACCCTAAACTTATAGTCACTTGTCATTTTTGCTGTCAATCACAGCAGTAACTGAGTCCCGTATCCAATTTAAGACAGTGTTGTGACTCCATAGATGGAGAACGTGCTCCCTCCAAATTATAGGGAAGTCAATCATTTGCATGAGTCCTTTCATTGAAAGAACTTTTCAATTTTGTGCCCAGACAGTGAGATAAAATAATGAGTTCAAACTGCAATATGTTAAAAATGTTGCCACTTTTAGTGGACAAAAATTATGCCACCCTTTGGAAGTCAAAGTGACTAATGTTATACATAATATGGAATTTTGCCTCTTGTGCCAACAAAATTAGATAAAAGTTGGTTTTAGGAATTTGTGTGCAGTTAGGAAAATCATACACCATAAATGACTTAATCACAAATATAAATTACATGAGTGAGAGTAGAACTGCGCAGCTTGTGACATCATAGCTGTTGCAATAATTCTCTCTTTGCTAACAAATTAGCAAAAACTTAGTGGCTTGAACAAATGCAAATATACATCTTCCTAACCTGGATGCCTGGAATCTGACACAGTTTACACGGAATTAAAATTAAGAACTACCTTCCTCTCCACATCTAGAGCAGAGTTGATTTTCAAGCTTTCTTTTACTTTTCAGTGTTGCCTGGATTACTTGACTTGGGGGCTCTTCCCCCATATGAAAGTCAGCAAAGGTGGACATGGTTTCCTCCACACTTACTGTGAATACCTCCCTGTTTCCATCCCCCCCTCTTAAAGACATTAGATTCATGCAGAATTTAAAAAAAAAAAAAAGTCTGCTGCTTGACTGTCTCCATTGTGTGTGCCACTGTGATTCCTCCTTCTCATATAGCAGAGCAGAGACACAAATCCTGGGAATTGGTTCTTGGATACCTCCCATTGCTATAATATCACCGATATTATAATATAGGTGACATCACAACCATTAATTCCAAAGTTTGTTGTATGTAGTAATGTGTGAAGAACAGTTTCTGAGCGTTAGAGAAATGCTGTTTGCTGCAGCTCACTCATGGCAGTGCCCAAGAAAATCGAAGAGGCTTGACTGACTAATTTGAAGGTGCAACCCATTTTTCTCTTCAAGCAACTGTTGACATTCCAGTAATTAGGGTTCCAATGCTGCAAATCTCTAGAAATTGAACAGAAGGTAAGACTCATAAGTCACCTGACCTAGCCTTCTGTGTACAAAAGTAACCATTTGACTCCCAGGACTGAGATTTGGTGACTCATTTCAGTAAAAGGTATCCAGTATTACTCTGGGGGCAGGAAATGAGATGGAGTCTAGAGACACAATGATTAAAGACACAAGTCTTCTCAGCATTTATCCATTGAGGAACATAAGCATAAAGAAAATAATTCCCAGGATACCTGGCAGGTGAACTAGAAGAAGCAGAATTTAGTTCCAGAGTGCAGAAGCAATGTGGGAAGTCGGTGGTTGATGTCTGTCAGGGATGGGGTGCACAAAAGGACAGCAGCAGTCCATCTGAATGAATGGAAAGGACGTCCAGTAATTCAAGTGCAAATTCTGGTCAAAAAAGTAAAGATTCAAATAAAAGACTTGTTACTAATACTCAAGAAGAGCATTTGCACTGTCATTTATACTGAAATCTATTGATTCTCTAAGTCAAAAGATCCCTAAGAAGTGAGCCATTCCCATAACTAATATCCACTGGAAAATTCTGCCTGACCATATCACCAAAGGCACCTCCTCCTGGCATCAAATTCCTCTGGGAGATGAGTGAAGACATTCTCCCACTCTAAAAACATCCTGGCTGGCACTAAAGAAATAACAGATGTGATTTATTCAACCTTAAAAAAAATATACTAAATTATATACTTGCTTTGCATGTCGAAAAGGTTTTTTTCCGAGTTCATTTTCAATGAAGGTAATTTTTTTTCCTTTGACCCTGTCATCAACAGCAGGACAAAGAGACTATGAGTGTTTTTAAGTGACTACATCTTCTTTCATGACTGCCAGAGAAAGTCATGCAGGTTGGATATCTGCAAGAATATGTGAGTACATTCCCCACTCTAACTTGTATGCATTTTTTAAAAAAGAAGTTCCATTTAGTTGTGGGGCCTTAAAGGAAGGCCACTCGTGCTCAGCTGTTATTACCATTGTTTCTAAGCACAGTGAAAAGGATTCAAAGGAGGCAGTAAAAATGCTATCTTTTAGAGAGAGCTTAGGCAAAACAAGCTGATGAATATAACAGTGAAAACATTGACCCAAAGAGTTAGACCTCAAAGCAATATCCAACGCATCTCCTTGGATATAAGAATATGAACAAAACAGGAGAGAGATGACAAGTGTAAAACTGCTATTTTGTGCCAAGGACTGTGTTCAATTTAATTCTCCAATCCATTCTTCTCAGTAAGCCAAAGAGAGGATATTACACCAGACTATAAATGTAAACTAATTCAAACCATTATTAACTCTCATCATGACAGTTTCTGTAGGTCCCTGCATATCTATCCCTTCTACAGCATCTCTAGGGCCCTCGAGTTATGTCCTTAGGGCTCACAGCCTCCGCAAACCCTGGGAACCCCACAAGACACTGCCCATGACAACCCTTAATGTTGGTACCACACTTTAGTCCCCATCTGCAGTCTCTCACTGAGAAGAAACAGGTGTTTCTGCCATGTACCTAATTCCTGAGTTTCTACATTCATCAGCTCTTAGCCTATTAGAACAAACCTTGTCTCTGCCATGGTTGCCATCCAACAGCCATGCTTGAGGTCCATGCAGAGGTAGGAGGAAGGACCTGAAATTCTACCCAGGATGCTTCTCATTTTAACTCCTAGATTCTAAGGGTGAATCTTCAAAGCCACCATGAAACTGTTCCCTGTAATTTCTACATTTGACACAGTCTTAACCCCTGGCTTAAAGACCATCATCCCACACAGATTCCATTAATCTTCGTCTCATTAGACACCTGCAGAAATCTATGCCTTTCATTTTCTTGAGCCAATGATCCTTGTGACATGTGACACAGCTATAAATTAATCAAATGTACAAAGGTATCCCTAGGTGACAACATTTGCTCCATGGGGACTTTATCTACAAATAAATGAAGCTTTGGAAAGTTAATAAGTTGATGCAGTTTTTACAGGTTGGAGTTGGAACCCCAGGTCTGCTTAACTCTCAGTGATTCCATCTTCAGACTTCCTAAACATAGCTTATGTAGCAAGCCTAAGAAAGAACATCAGTTTATGAAAGTGCCAGACTTCTTCTTTTAGTTCTGATGGTTACAGTGCATCCGTCTCATCTCAGGATCTAATTTAGTCTCTCCATATAAGGCTGGGGGGATCGAAGTGCAAATATTTCTGAAGTGTTCTTACTCAGTGCTTATTCATGGGCCACCCAATGACTCTACATCCTGCACATCTACCACCTTAGAAGACTTTTCTATTCCTTTGCTAGGTGTCACATAGAAGCTCTGAAATGCTGGGATTTATATTATCATGAGCCAGGAAGTCAAATCTTCATAGTCAACAAAATTTGAAAATTTCCTGAGGTTGTCTGTAGAATGTAGCAAAGTAGCCGCAACTCCAGAAGAAGACATGAAGAGGTCTTATTCGATTAGTAACAAATCTGCAGCAACAATCCACTTGACCATGTCTCCTAGGAATGCTCCTGACACACCTACAATGATACAGGTAAAACTCAGAGTTTAATTTAGTGAAGAAGGTTGTCCTGAGGGAAGATAATTCTTTATTTTGTGGAACCTATCCCAGAACCTTTCTTTCACTGGTTAATGAAGGCTGATGTAGGAGCATCCTGATAAGAGACTAAATACAAGAAGCCAAACAGCCCAACTATAGAGACTGTGGCTCTGTGAAGAAAGGCTCTCAGAAAGTTCTACACTGAAAAATGTCAACCAACAAAGAAGAAAATAGAAAATCCACCTTTTGGTGGCTACTAATGAAATAACTGAAGCAAGAAGTGTCAGTAGTAAGAACCTCAGATGAAAGCTTGGGAGAGAGTTCAATGCCTCTATGATGACAAAGGCTGGCTGCAGGGGGTTGGGGAGGAGCAACTGTAAATTTCAGGGTTCAGATCACACTGACACAGCCTCACCTGCTTCCTGGATTGTATACAGGAGACACAGCACTTTCCAGAAAGTGGTTCTGCCAAATGCTTGCCCTGGATCAATTAAGCATTTATATCCAATTTTCAACTCATGGAGGAATTAGAACTAGAAATCCAAAGCCACCGCAAAGTATTCAGAAAATTCAGAAATTTTCTGAGAGCCCTCTGGAATAATTAGCCATGGTGTCTCCAAAGTCTTCGACAAGTCTGAGTAACTTAAATAAATAAATAAATAAATAAATAAATAAATAAATAAATAAATAAAATGGAAGTTGAACTATGTTAAAAGATGCTTAAGAGCAACTGTGACAAGAGTTGGATTCCAGTTTAGCTGAATCAACTGTGATACTTAGGTAATAAGGGCATCAACTGGTTATTTGATGCATATGTCCTTTATTCTTTACATATTCGTAAGTATTTATGAATGAAATATTATATCTATAATTTGCTTTAAAATTCAGTATACAAAAATATGCAACCAATGCAGTAAAATTCAAACATTTGTGTCTACATGGCAATTCTAGGACAGCTCAGATGACATACTGTTTTCTTCACTCTTTGACATTGACTTAACTATTTTTATTGCTACTTTTGTTTGTTTGTTTGTTTTTTTCTGAGGCAGGGTTTCTCTGTGTAGTCCTGACTGTCCTGGAACTCACTCTGTAGACCAGACTGTCCTCGAACTCAGAAATCCGCCTGCCTCTGCCTCCCAAGTGCTGGGATTCAAGGCATGAGCCACCACCACCCGGCTGACATAACTATTTTTAAAAGAGCAATATCACCCTAGTGGCTTTGGGATGTATTAAAGTAAGGGGAGTATGTAGATTCTACAAAAGCCCTTCCCCTATGTTTTGAAAGTCCAATGACATCAAGGGCAGTGGTTCATCTCTTTTTTATCTTATAGAGAAGAATGTCTCCCGAGTGACTTTGCCCAAATCCCCCATCACTAGCAGGCATAACCAACATCTCATATGTGTGCCTGGCTTCTCCCCTCTGTGCCAGGCACTGTGTAGCCCTGCAATCTTCTAGCTTTTGGACAAAATGGAAATAGAGTCAGAAGAGGGGTAGCTTATACTGCTATCAGAAATCCAAGATGAGCAGCCTGGAATGTGCTTTCTTGGCCTCAAGACTTGCCGGCTAGCGGAAGGGCTGGGTGCACGCATTTTCAAGTCAGGCTATCACAAGGTCAGTGGAAGGCTGTGACAAATCAGAACATGTTCTTGAATGAGGAAGAGTCCAAAACTCTTCTACTGGATTTTTTCTGTGCTTTGAATGTGAAAGATTTCTCATAAGCTCATGTGTCTGAGCAGTTGGGCCCCAGCTAATGTTTAGGAAGATGGTGACATCCTTAGGAAGTGGTATCTTGCTGCAGAAAGTGGGTCACTGAAGCTGGGCCTTGGGTCTTTATAACTCAGTCACTTTCTCTTCATGCTCTACTTCCTAAGTATGGATGAAATGTGACTACCACCCTCCTGCTCCCATTGCTTTGGTTCTCTGCCTGCTGCCATGACTTCCTCACCACAAGGGACTGTATCCCTCTGGAATTGTGAGCCAGAATGAGCGTTTTCTCCCTTAAGTTGCTGTTATTGTGATATTTTATTATAGCAATAGAAAGGTAACTAAGATGGAAGTTTTTATCCTCATCACAAAGACACAGGTATACTTTGAGGCTTAGTCAAGCCCTGCATGACTGTCCTATCCCTTAGGTGGAACTTCCTGATATAAAAGACGGCTCTCAAACTTAGCCAACACTTAAAAGCCTCCATTTTACCTTTCTCTCCAAACGATGCTGATCTTTCTCCACCATACACTGCAGACCGCTGCCTTATCGGCAAGAGGGCCGTTTAATAACAAACTGTTCAGGTTTCCTCACATTTTTCTTTGCCCAGAAAAACATTTGCTTATCAAAATATGTACTTCATATTAGCTCAGGAAACCAAAAAGAGAGGGGAAAGATCTTCATTCTGTTGCAGCAATAAAGGTTTCCTTCTCGAGCGATAATCAAGTCTGCATAATTAAAACCGCTCCGACTGCTGAACTCATTTTCAGACTGGAGCTTTCTTCCTGTAGCAACGCTTACACGCAAAGTTCTGCGGTGAATGAATTTAACCGTGAGTCTAATTACAATTTTAATGAATATCTCCAGCCCTGCATGTAAACGTGCACTCTAAGGCTTAGCTCTCTGCTAGGGTGTTTTAAGGTCTTTTCATTTTTAATATAAAGGAATGTGTTTGGCAAAATGATTGTGCAGAAAAGAAATACTCCTTTTGGTTCTGTTTGGTTCTGTTTTGATGATCAAGAGGAAAATGCAAAATGCCAGCTATTTTAAAGAGCCCCATGTGGCGTGGAGACATTTAACCTTTAATTGCCAAATGTTAAAGATGGGCAACACCTGGACATGTTTGTATAACCGCTCCACTTTGGGGAGAATACTTCAAAACCCTGAAATCCAATAACATTTTATAAAATGAGGTAAAAGAAGAGGAAATACAGACTTTTCTCCCTTTAAAACATTTTAAAGAACACAAATGTTGAGCTAGCCTCATGTACCATGGTCTAGGAGGGCCTATGTTCTTCAGAATAGTCCTCCATGAATGGCTGTGTTGGGAACCTGAGGTTAACATAAAGTCGGGTAGAGTGGGGGAATTTGGGAAAGCTTGTTTCTTTCAACAGCACATGTGATGCTACACACTGTTGTTTTTGCTGTTGTCTGTGTTGTTACTGTTGCTGTTGTCTGTGTTGTTATTGTTGCTTTTGTTTGTGTTGTTATTGTTGCTGTTGTTTTCTTGCTGTTATTATTGTTGTTGCTGTTACTCTTGTTGTTTGACAGAGTTTTATGTAGCCCAGGTTGGTATACAATATAGCTATCTGGCCTTGAGCTTCTAATCCTCCTGCCTCTACCTCCTCGGTGCTAGGACTATGCCTGGTTCTGTCACCTTCGTCCTTGGCTAGCACATCCTCATAAACAGAGCTGCCAATGGCTTCCTCTAGTCCTCTAAGAATCACTGTGAGAATGAGACAAAAATGGGTGTGTGAACAGCTAGCCCTTGGTCTCTTCCACTGCAAGGACTGTGAGTTTCCTCCTTCCCTCTCTTCACAGGCTGTTCCAGCTCTCCTCTAGGTTCATGTGCTAGTTGCCACATGAACTCAATGGCCCAGAACTGAATAGACAAGATGACACTACCTAGCTCTATGACAACAAAGAAGAGACATATGATACACAGTCTTTTTTTAGATTCATTTTTATTATTATTTTACTTATTCACTTTAAATCATGCTCACTGCCCCCCTCCTGGTCACTCCATTTTTTCCCCATTCCTCCTTCTCTAAGTGGGTAGAGTTATACCTTGGTATCCTATCACACTGGCATATTAAGTCTCTATAAGGCTAGGCACATCCTTTCCCACTGAGGCCAGACAAGGCAGCTCAGCTAGAAGAACATATCCCACAGACAGGCAACAGATTTTGGGTTAGCCTTCACTCCAGTAGTTTGGGATCCACATGAAAACCAAGCTGCACTTCTGCTACATATGTGTGGGAGGCCTAGTTCCAGTCCACGTGTGTTCTTTGGTTGGTGGTTCAGTCTCTGAGAACCCCAAGGGTCCAGGTTAGTTGACTTTGTTGGTCTTCCTGTGGAGTTCTTTCCCCTTATGGGCCCCAATTGCTCCTCGCATTCTTCCATAAAAGTCCCCAATGTTCATCCATTGTTTGGCTGTGGGTGTTTGTATCTGTTTGAGTCATCTGCTGGGTGGAGCCTTTCAGAGGACAGCCATGCTAGACTCTTTTCTGCAAATATAACAGTATTAATAGTATCAGGGATTGCTGCTTGCCCATGGGATGGGTCTCAAGTTGATTTGGTTACTGGGTAGCCACTCCCTCTGTCTCTGCTCCATGTCCCATCCCTGAATTTCTTGTAGTTGGGATAAATTTTGGGTTGAAAGTTTTATGGTAGGATTGGTGCCCTTATCACTCCACTGAGGTACCTACATGGCGACAGAAGGTGACCTTTTCAGGTTCCATATTCCCAGTTCTGTGAGTCACAGCTAAGGACACCCCCATTGATCCTTGGGCACCTCCCTTATCCTCGCTCTTTGTCGCTTTCTGGAAATGTCTCCTACCTCCCCACCCTCATCAGTTGATTTTTAATAAAGAAGTCAAAACCATACAATGGGAAAAAGAAAGCATCTTCAACAAATGGTGCTGGTCTAACTGAGTGTCTACATGATATGTAGTCTTACAGGCAGGGTTTAAAAAATGGAAGGGCTTCTAGCAGAGGCAGCTGTGATAGAAAGGATGAGACTAATAACAACGAGTATTTGGAAAGCAGGAAAAATGAGATGCAGTTGGTTGACCAGGATCTCTTGCTGTGGGCTCGTCTTTCTGTTTGTGATGTCTGCCTTAATGTTACATAAGCATAATTATTGTTACAGAGCATTTTTATAGTGTAGAATTTAGTGACAAAAACACAATTACAGAGCCGTAAAAGCAACTGAAACCATTTTGGTACATAATATATATGCATGCATATTATAAATATGTGTTGCATATGATTATAAATTTGTGTGCTGCATGTGTTTTTATATATGTAACATGAAATGAATTTTAATAATATTCAACTTCAGGCTGTGATAGCATAATAATATCTTCCAACACACTTATTGATTTAAATTTAAGAAAATATATCATATTTCCTAATTTACCTCAAAGAAACACATCACACTTACACAATCAAACGCTAAAGTGAAGAAAACCACTGCATTCCTAGCTCAAAACACCTTATTTCTCCTGTTGGCTATGGTGAAGTATTAGGTGTTTTCCAGTTTTCCTTATAAAAATCACTGTCTTTAAGCAAGTACAGTTTTGTTTTTCTTAGTCCAACAACAGAGGAATGAATAAAGTATGGTATGTATACCAAATGGGCTTTAATTCAGACATAAGAATGAAGTCGTGATCTCTGCAGGAGGAGGGGTACAGCTGGTAATGTACCAAGTGTACATTACACCATTTATATTAAATGAATTAAGCCAGTCTCAGATGACAACTATGTTTTCTCTCATTTGTATTCCTAGATTTTCTAAGCACAGAGAGCATGTACATATGACGTGAGAGCATCACTTAAACTGTCCAGGGAGTAAGGAGACCAGTGGGAATAAGGAGAGGCAAGGAGAGGGAAGTCTTCTGACTATGTTCCCTGTAAACTTGCACAAATGCTTAAATAAAAACAGAGAAATTGTCTCGCTATCTTTCAAGTCTCCACATTAGAGTTTAAAACAAAAATTCTCTGTCCATTTTCAACAGTAAAACCAAAAACAAGGACAGAGAACATATATACTTTCCAAAAGGAAATTAGATAGCGCGGCCAGATGGCACAAACCCATAATGTCAGCTACACAGGAGGCCCACAGAGGATGTCAGGTCAGAGATGACCAGGCCTGCCCAGTTCACAGAGTGAATTCAAGATCAGCCTAGAAAACTAATTAAGACCTTGTCTCAAAATAAAAGGTAAAAAGAGGCTTGCTGATGAAGATTGGTGGTACAGAAGTTGCCTGATATGTGTTGAGAGGCCCTAGGTTCTCTCCTCAGCTCATACAGCACATGTGTACACACACACACACACACACACACACACACACACACACACACACACATGAATTTAATAGCTCATTGAATCTGTTTACTGTTCTACCAAAACCATCCTTAAAAGTGCTAGCAAGCAGTTTAAGGATGGAACTCAGAATAGTTTAAGAATGAAAATGAGGTCAAAAAAATGGGGGGGGGGCGGGGGTGAGAGGAGGAATGTTGTTAAGGCTTTTAAATCTAGAAAGACTGGGGAAAGAAAATAATGCAACTAAAAAACATGTGAAATGATCAGGCTGTCACCAAAGGTGTAGGAATGTAAATGGAACTGAAACAGACTCAAGACAAACATACTAAGCATTATGAGATGCGCACATTTCACACTGGTTAACTCATCTAAGCTCCTCTCTCTCTCTCTCTCTCTCTCTCTCTCTCTCTCTCTCTCTCTGTGTGTGTGTGTGTGTGTGTGTGTGTGTGTGTGTGTGTGTGTGTGTGTCTGTACGTGTACATGTGATTTTATTCAAATTAGTTAGAAACTTAAACAATATTTTCAAATTCTCATCTTGAAGAAATGGTTCACTGCTCCTAATACTATGCATTGAATTTGTTCTCTTGGTTCATAGCATTGATAATGTTAAGACTGTATGGTCATAGACAGTAAAATAGCCTGACCCTACATGAAGCTTTTGTATTGAAAAATTATACATCTGTCTATATGATTTTTCAAAGCAAGTTTTGTTTTACAGTAATAAGTGGATTTTCTCGATGAAGGCAACGCTGTGATGTTCAATTGGAAAGATAGCATGTGTGAAAGTACCTGTCAGTGACAACCCTACAAAAAACCTTTAAATGCTTGTAGCTGCTTTGTGAATAACTATTCTCAGGATGGTGATGGGTGGGAGGGGGCAACTGCAGCCTGTCAACTGGGGAACAATTTACAGACAAATATCACTGTAACCTATTCATATTACAAATCAGAGTAGATATTTCATGTTGTCAGAGCTGTACCATAAAAGGTGATATTTATATAAATACACACACAGAGAGATGTGATATATATGAACACGATGAGAAGCCTAGTAATTCATTTCAGCTGTGGCTACAAAGAGCTAAAAGGCTTCATGGAGAAACTGAACAGAGATGACTCAGGAGGATCACATGGCACAGATACTTGGATCTTGAAAAATTATGTAACATACTTACCTGAACCACCGCCATTATTTTTATAAGTCAAATATCAAGAGAGTCCCCATACACCTTTAATTTCAAGACTCTGTTCTTCTTAGTCTTTTTATAGGGGTTGAATCATATTGGAAGGAAAATTCCAACCAAATGAAAAACAATTCTTGCCAATAGCCAGCCTCAACCTCAGATCCACATCCAGCAAAATTATACAACTTAAAATGCAGTCAGGGTAATGCTTCGAAAAGTGATAATGAGATTCTTCCAAGCTGGACCCGTTTCCCAGTTCTTAAGGACAGCTGCTTTGCCAGGTGGTGTGATGTTGGATCATGCAGGGGTCCATGAAAACTGTGCACATAAAAACAGACGTCATAAAGAACCAGTCTGGGTGGTGGAAGAGTAGAGGGTCAGTCTTCTTTCCTCATTAGAAGCTGGGTGACCTTGAATGAGTAAATTAACCTCACCAAGTAATCTTGAACATGCTTGAGACTGGGAAAATGATGCCACATTTATTTTGATGTAAGATGCATCAAAAAGTATAAGCTAATGTTAGTATTTTTAACTGACACTATCCTGAAAAAAATTCCTAAAGATTCTGGGAACATTGAGAGTGTTTTTTTAGCCCATGCTAAGCAATCTGAAACATATGCTAGAAAAATATTTTGAAAGTTTAAAAAGATCATATCAATTATATTTATGACAAATTTAATGGATCTTGGAGAAAAAATATCATTTTCTGAGCATGTACTGTGGACCAAATTTTGTGTTCCAGGCTTCAACTGCCTTTTAACTCGTAACTAGGGGAGCTTCCAGCCCCCCTTTTCAGAAGGGAAAAGACACTAGCCTGAGGATGATGGAGTGCAGGTTCTGGGTCTTGTTGAACACTTTGTTCTGCTATGGAAGGCGCAACTGTCCTACCAATGAGGTCTGAATGTAGAAACTAACTTACTTTCCTGGCATGAGAGACACAAAGTCAGGAAGCACAGAAGCCTGGAGGCTCGAAGGAACACACACATAATCCAAGTAACATCGCTGGTCATTTGGAGTCATTACTTAAAGTGAGGAACAATAAAGAAGGATACATAAAAAATCTAACAGTTTCTCTTTAAAATATATCAATATTCATTCATTCCGTAGAGCTAGTCGTTAAAAACTGCTTCAGAAAAAGGAGTACATTTCTCAAAGCATTTGAACAATGTCTCTTGAGTCATAACAGAGGTGGGTACTGGTTCCATCAAATAAAATGCTTCCCAGAGCAGCTTGACTTCTGAAACAAGACATAGGCTCTAGACTTAACATCATATCCCTGCCCCCTTATTATTTTATTTATTTCTTTCTGCCATGGTATGAATAACTTTTTCCCATTTGTGAGGTATATACTTCAGTAGTAGAATGGTTAGTGCACTGTCTTATACCATCTTTCTGTAAATCACCAGAAATTCCCATCTGGGGATCAGTTACTAAACCATGCTGGTAATTGCTGTTCTGTAGTTCAGATTTTGCCCAGTGTTATCAAGTACAGGCAGTGGTACCCCTTCCCTAAGATATAATAAAACTGGAACTGCAAATTCCCCACAAAATGTGACATAAGATAGAACGGGCCTGTTAATGTTAATGATTGCTAATAAGTGCAGGGAACTTTCACATCCTTCTCTTCTTTTTTCTAGAATAAAATTTGCAACTTATTTCTAAGGTATATTATAGCCTCTCAATATATAACTTGGAACAAGAAAGTTGCATTCTGTTATAAAAACCTGGCATTTATTTAAATAAGCATCTTACATTATTCATAATCCAAACCTGAGAAAGCATTTATTTTGATGAAAATCCCTCAAAGGTTTTTTTTTCCCCCAGAAATCAAGGCAAAGAAAAGTTTATACCTCTGCTAGAAATTTCATGTCACATAACCATACATACTCACACACACACATAGGCACAATTTTCACAAGATATCCTTGAAACATGCAATGCCCACTGATACTTTCTATTTTGTTTTGTTCTTTTTGTTCCATTTTAAACTCCCTTTTTCCAGTTCAAGAAATTTGTTCCATGGCTCACCAAGAGCCAAGATCCACATTTTGAAAAATACCGATAAAGCAAGCACGAGTCTCACAGATGTCTGTTTCCTTCAAATAGATCTTTAGAGAATGGCTGGCTCATACGGGGGTTATCAATCTATAGAGCAGTGCAGAATCTATGCATTCTGGGTTTTGTGGAATACACTTCTCTTGTAAAAACAAACAATTTATATCTTTTAAATTTGGGGCACTCTTTCTTTAGACATTATAAAAAGTCAAAACTTGGAATTCAACCTGTGTCATTCTATGCAGCACCATGTATCCTTCGATGTTGTTGATTCTGACAAGTCTTACTGTGATGTTGCACCATGGCTTTCTAGAGAATGTTTTACTGGAAAGCTATTCTCTAACCATAATTACCCTATTAATATATGGCCTTTACATTTTTTTAAACACCATATTTTCCAGTCAATAATTTCTGCCCTCCAATGCCCAATACCAGAGTATAATGGCTTTTTCATCAACTCCTGCAAATCTTTCAGAGATACCAGTGATTTGACAAAAATTCAAGCTCTTTCTCAAGCTCTTGAGCTCTCCTCACTTCCCTTTCACTGTGTGTGTGTGTGTGTGTGTGTGTGTGTGTGCCCCACCTGTAGCTGATACCCACAAAAGCTAAAGAAGGTATCATCCCCTGAAGCCAGAGTTTTGGGCAGTTGTAAGCCATCCAGTATGGGTGCTGGGAACTGAACTGTGGTCCTCTGAAAGAGTAGCAAATGCTCTTAACAAATGACCCTTCTCTAGTTCCATAACTGCTTCTTAATAAGCACACACTCCCAGTAGAAACATACAACATCAAGGCAACTGGCTCTATAAAAGACAGTTGACAACCCAAAGATAGATTTAGAGATGTGTTGGAAGAGCTTCTACTGTTGTATCATTGAAGGTTGAAGGTATAGACAAGACACAGTGGGGAGTGTCTGAAAGTATCATAGCTTGGGGTCTCTAGAGAGAAGAATTCAAAGCAGTAATTAAGGTGTTGTCATTATGTACAGGAGGGGCAAACCCTGACTCCTGAGGGCTATGAAAAAGAGGAGGAAAGGGAAGATACTGAGAAGCACAAGGTGTGTATCTTCTATTTCTCGATGAAGAGCAGAGATGTGACAGGCAGCTTAAGAGGCATGCTCACTCACGGTCCAAGATTCCTCTGCAAAGCTTGCCAAGAGAAACTCCAGCTCTCTGTGACTCAAAAGGGAGTAAAAGCAGCTGGAGTTTGGGGGCCCACCCCTATCCCTCATCTCCAGATACATATTGGTAAAGAATCTTTTCATAAAAAGTACAACGTCCCACACTACAGGCTGCTCCTTCTAGTCCCTCAGCATTCCTTAGGACCAAGATCTTGTCATCCATGGTAGGATTTTACATTTAGGCTAAAAAGGCTGGAATAGCCTGGACTTAGTTTATTAGGTTTGAGGGCAATGATGGCTCAAGGCTCCAGTTTAGACACCCAAAAACTGATGGAATTAACTCACAAGAATGTCAGGAATGAAGGTTATAGCCTTCTGCAGAAGGTGCACAACAGTCTTAGAAAGAAGAAAGTAGCTGATAAGGTCTGAGAACACGAACAAGGCTGATATACAAGAATGAAAACACAACAGAGAACTTGATATAATGTAGCTATTGAGTATCCACTGAAGTGTTGTAGGCTTGGTCTCCAGGGTAACACTATCAGAAGGTATCGAGATCTTTAAAAAGCAAAACATAAGAAATGATCCTTAGATCACTATTATTGTGCCCCTGGAGGGGACTATGGGAGCGCTGGCTTCACAACCTTGCTTCTTGGCCATGAAGTGAGCAGTTTTCCATACTACATGTCCCTCACCACTGCCGGCTGGCATCCTGACCAGAGGCCCAAAGTAATGAATCCAACCAGTCTTAGACTGTCTCTTAGTTATTTTTTCTATTGTTATGAAGAAACACCATGACAAAAGTAATACAAAACAAACAGTTGGATTTTGGTCTTGCTCACAGTTTGAGAGGGCTAGAGTCTATGACTATTATGGCAGGGAGCATGGCAGCAGGCAGGCATGGCACTAGAGCTGTAGTTAAGAGCTCACATCCTTATCCACAGTTGGGAGTAGACGAGAGAGAGAGAGAGAGAGAGAGAGAGAGAGAGAGAGAGAGAGAGAGAGAGAGAGAGAGAGAGAGAGAGACAGAGACAGAGAGAGAGACAGAGACAGAGACAGAGAGACAGAGACACAGAGAAACACAGAGAAACAGAGAAATAGAGATTAAAAAAAGAGAGAGAACACTAGAATAGCCTGATATTTTAAACCCTCAAAGCCCAACTCCAGTGACCAATATCCTCCAACAAAGCGACATCTAGTAATCCTTCCCAAACAGTCTCAACTACTGGTGAACAAGCATTGAAACATATAAACTTATGCAGATAAATCTCATTTAAACTAGCACTGTTGGTGATCCCTAAATCTGAGAGTCAAGTAAATTAATTCACTTTATAACTCAATTGTCTCAGGTATGTCCTTATAGTGAGGAAATGCTTACACAGAAATCTCTGCCTTCAAAATGACAGACATGTGGAACAAGAATCCCAAGAAGAAGGAATGGTGCATTTGGAACACTGGATGAGCATATCTGTACTGTAATGCAATCCAATGAGTGGAGAAACTTTCCCAAACTTGAGACATAGTGGCAAACCACATTCTGTCAGCCAAGAAGTGGGTTGAAATGTTTTTATATAAGTAGGATGGGATTGTATCTATCCTTTAAGAAAATTTACAACATTGTGAACCCAGAGGGCACTTTGCTAAGTGAAATTATCCAAATTTGAAACTCCTATTGTGTGAGTTAGCCTCTGTGAGGAATTCAAAATAGTTAAACCCAAGAAGAAGACAGGACAATGGTGATTTCAGAGCCCAGGATGAATACTGTCTCAGTTATGCAAGAGAAACACATAGCAGAATCTACTGTACACAAGGGTGTTGCTATCAGGCTATATTCTGTGGCTCATAACAACACATCACAGGCTTTCTATGTTATAAAATTAAATACTTTAAGTTTGGCTCATGGTTGTATTGAAAGGTTGGGATAGTTGGTGATAACCTTCTGGCTGAGAGACCAGAAATAGTCTCAGGTATCGCACAGTTCATGTGGTGAATGTCAAGAAGTATATATGCGCCTTGCTCTGGTCTTCATGTAGAGCCACAACCATGCATTCCATTCGTTCACATGGGCTCCGCCTTTGATATTCTTATATAATCCTGATGAGCTATCAAAACTTTCCCCTTTAAAGACTGTAAATGATTCCATTTTCACCCTCTTAACACTCAAGTGAAAATTGCATTTCAACAAGCGTTCCAGAGGTGGTAAACTATATAAAATTATAGCAATGCCTCTAATCAATATTATATTTTGCACTTTGTAAGATGTTTAGATGGAGGAACCTATGCTAAATGCTCTAATTGCAAATATATAAAGTATACAGAATGCAAAGGATACTGGGAGGTGATAGATATGTTTGGTGCCTTGTCTATGATAATAGAACCATAAGTATGTACCAATGTCCAAACTCATATATATATATATATATATATATATATATATATATTGCCTTGACTATAGTAGTAGAACCACAAGTATATGCCAATATCCAAACACATCAATATATATACATATAAAATATATATAATACACACACAGATATATATGTATATATATACATATATATACATACACACACACACACACACACACACACACACACACACATATATATATATATATATATATATATATATATATATATGAAATTGCCTCTAACAGTACATTCCAATAAAGTTTTTGAAAGACACAATGGGACATGGTGAGAAGAATAACATGTAGCAACATATGATAGATCCTGGAGGATGACAACAGGAAGAAGTTCACTCATTTGATGAAGGCACCTCACCTCTATTCACAACTGGTTTACAGAATTTACAGTAGCTCAAACCTCTACATCATGTTTTTGAACACCATACCAGATTAACAGCACAGTACTCTGATTCTGGATTCTCATCTCCTATGCTACATGCCCACCAGAGACTATTCTCCTCCCCAGTAAGGAGCTTATGGGAAAGATGGGATCCAGACAAGGCTTAGAGAAAACACAAGTGCTTATTTCTCTCAAGTAATGGAGCTTCCATATTTCACAAAATTAATGTTGACAGAATTCACAAGGTTTAGGAAAAAGCCAGAGTCAGAGTGCACGTGATTTCTTCCAGCCATTTCAAAGCTTGCAATTTCTTTTCCATTGGTAGCCTACCATGGAGAATTCATTTCATGCCTGTCTACTCTGGTAAAACCTTGGAATGAATTGAAATGTTACAAAAAAAAAAGGTGAAAATTAAGGATGCCAAGAGTTATTTGAGGCAGCTAATTAAGAGTCTTCATCTCTACAGTTTTACACACATTTCTGACTTTCTTTACCTGTAAACTTAGTTTCTGAAGTTGCATCTGATAAAGGCATTCTGAGAAACCCCTTTTGTCTGTTGCCAAGGAGAAGGTCTCGTCTTTTAACACAGAAGCACTGCAGGAAAAAAATTCTCTTATAAGTGATCTTTTTGATACTGGAATTATTTTGATCACATGAAAAAACCCCTGCACTAAAAGTTAGTGTGATTAATTATAGTGGTAGATACAAATAATGAGAAAGTGAAAGGAAGAGATCTGCCCCTCCCATGATTAGTAGTACATGTAAATTAAAAATAAGTCCAAACTACCTATGCTTGTTAACAATGCCTGTGATGGTTAACGTTGATTGACAGTTTGGCAGGATGTAGAATCACTGAAGAGACAATCCTCTTGGGATGTCTCTGAGGGATTTTCTAGATTAGGTCAATTGAACTGAGAAACCCCATCCGACACTTAGGTGACACGGTGCTGTGGTCTGCAATCCTATACTGCATAAAAAGAGAAAGCTGGCAGAGCGCATTCATCTGTCTGCTTGCTGACAGTAGAAACAAGATGCCTCTTCAAACTCCTGCAGCCATGACGGTCCCTCCGTGTGGGACTGAAGCCGAAAACTGTGAGCAGAATAAACTATTCCATCCCTAAGTTGCTTTGACTTGTATTTTGTCACAATGAGATAAGTAACAATTACAGCGCTGTCCTCTCTGGCCTGTGTTTAGGTTCCCATCATTCTCCACAGCACCCTGGACTTTTCCTCAATTATGTCATGGTATTTCCATTCTAGAGTGGCCACACCCTGCAGTCCTCCTCCTCTTGAGCTCTTCATACACCCTGGCTCCATTGTCATACTCTTCTATCAGCTTGAAAGTCGCCTCCTCATCAAGTCCCTCCCTGGCTCACCTGTATCATCAGTGAAGACACAACAGGTAACAAATCCAAGCAGGAACAGCCAAAACCAGACTCCAGAAAGGGATGCAGCAATACAAAAATTCAGGGTAGTTGTGTGGACAAGTTTGCATCATCAGGATTTCATCAGGTATTTACTTCTTTCCCATTTATTTATTCTGTTATCTTAAACAGATCAGTAGTACATACCTTTCATGGTCCTAGGGTGACTGAAATTGTTCTCGACTTAACATTAGAACTCTGTGGTGGGGACTGAAGGTGAGTGGTAATTGTTTTCTGACTACTCAGCTCTTGCCACCGGCAAGAACATTTCCTAGTAGTCCCACGCATAGCCACTCTCTGATACCACTAGCTAGGATCTGACAGTCTGAAACTAACCACTGGTTGGATGGAAGCAATCAGTATGATTGATGGAGACGAAATTTGATCATATGACAAACCTGTGAGATAAAGTTAGTGTGATTAATTATAGTGTTAGATGCAAGTAAGGAGGAAACAGAAGAATGGACCTGTCCCTCAATGACTTCCACTGTATAAAGATAAAAATCCAAACTGCCTATCCTAATTAACCTTAACATGACCTGAGGGTAAGAACCCACCCAAACAAAATCAATACTCTGCCAACTAGGTCAAAGAAGGAGGCCAATGTTTGGGGACTGAATGGCTTAAAAGACAAACAGAAACAAATGAGCAGAGCACCCCATCCAAAATTTCCCCAGCCAAGAACTATTCTAACAGAAACGTAACCTCTACATAGAATTTACAGTTCTCTTGTTTATTATTTTTTTCTGATGCCGCCATGCAAACATCAGCTCTATGATGGCACAAACTCCCCGTATTGCATCATTGCAGGGTATTCCTCAGCCACAAAATAGTGCCTGGCATACAGTACACACAAAATGAATTCTTTGAGATCATACAAGAATGTATCCGCGTGTCCACTCATAGTGAGCTGATATTCCATGTGGTAGTCTCATGTTGAACTTGACAAACAAGAGAATCCACCAGCTAAATTTTCACACCCATGGCAATAATCTCAGAAGATGTACCTCTCCTGGCTGCAATAAGATTTACAGGAAACTAAGGAACATGCAGTTTTCTTCTCTTTAGTCTCTTCTTCATTGTTCCTGACTCCATGGTAACATCATTACACACCTAGTTCTCTGAGGGAGGATACCTGATATCTTCACTCCTTCTTGACTTCATTCACATCCAATAGCCAAGTTCTGAAGACTACAAAACTCCATGCCACACCTCCAGTTTTACAGCTACCAGTTTAACTAGACTGTGTTAGGTAAACTCTAAAATGCTTATCAATGGCAATTTCCAGTGGCACTTGGGCTTATTTTTCAGAACTCTACATTAGTGCACAGCTATCAGAAAAGGATTGCATTCATTATCATTTTATAGTGTCTTCACAGAGAGAACATCCCTGTTTTCTTCCCACTTTAGTGAGGTTCCATTTGAGACGAAAGAGAGAAAAGAAACTGTTTAAGCCATTTCTTTAAATCGCCATTACTTAACAGTGTAAGAGAAGATAACACATAACTCAGCAATTTTAACCTGGCCCTCAGCCAGTTGTACAGAGTCCAGCCTTGTAAAAAAAATAATCCACAAATATATAAAATAAATGAAACAAAGATAGTCCAACATCTTTTATGATTCTGGGATGTTAGCCATGGAAGACTTCTTGCTTTCAAACACCTATCATAATTGCTGGGGTGACGTTAAAGAAAATTTATAGACAACATGTGAAGCCTGCCTTTGTCTTCCAAGCAAAGAAGCCATTCCACCCTGGAATTCCCAAAAGCACTTTATAGAGTCCATTAATTCTCCTCCTTTCCACATGTGTTATTTTTGACCTTATTACATCTGCCCTACTCACCTGTGAGCTCACTGAAGACTGAACCAAGGTGTCCCAGAGTTAATTCATGGGGGTCACATACAAAGCTTCTTATTCTCTCCTTCCTGCTGCTGTCTCTGACCATGTTCTACTGAGTTCCTCTCGTCTGACTCTTGATGACACTGTGAAGAATACATAACTTCATGATACTTTCAGATATTAGAAAGGCTTTGTATTTTAGTGCTTCCCTTTTATCTTTGATATGAATTTGCTAAACCCCTCTGACTCATGGACACTCCTCCCTCCATCAAGACTCTTAACTTTTTATTTTGTTTTGTTTTGTTTTGTTTTGTTTTGTTTTGTTTTGTTTTGTTTTGTTTTTCCAGACAAGGTTTCTCTACGTATCTCTGGCTGTCCCTGAACTCACTCTGTAGACCAGGCTAGACTCGAAGTCAGAAATCCACCTGCCTCTGCCTCCCAAGTGCTGGGATTAAAGGCGTGTGCCACCACTGCCTGGCTTCTTAATTTCTTTATAATTGGACAGAAAGAGAAGGGATGCAGAACTTGGAGAGAGCCAATCACATGCATTCAGTGGAGCTTCTCTTAGTGTTTGATGCTTTGGACCACAAATATCTTCCCTTTATAAGTGTGTGCCAAAATGTAACTCCACTGAGAGGTTTCCTCCATTTCCCCTGTCCTTGGGAAACATGTAGTGTTTACTAAACAAGCCTACAGACCTGAACTCCGGTTTCTAAAATTCAAGTAAAAGACAGACACATTAGCATAAAAGCATGTATCCAGAAATTGGGCAGAAGAAATGGCTAAGTCAAAACTCATATGACCAGCTAGCCTGGTATAAGCATCATGGAATAAGAGAAACCCCATCCCAAACAAGACAGATGATAAGGATCAACACAGGCAATCGCTCTTTGCTCTGACATACACATGCTCACATTCATATTCATTCATACATGTATACACACACAGCTAAAGAAGATGAACAAAGAGTTGCTTTTCCAAATAAACATAACAAAGACAGGGATGCAACTGACCTGTGATAATGCCAACCTGGAAATTAGCACCAGGTTATGGACTATATTATACTGAACAAACGACAACCCTTTAGCAGTTTCAGAAGGAGAAAAATCCCTTCCTTCCATATTTAAGAAGCAGCTTAGATGACTAGAGAAAGGGGACAGAGGAGTATGGTGGAAGACAAAAACATGTGAGGGCACACAGGAACGTGAGATAAGGAGTTGGGATGAGGAAGCCGACATGACCGTGTGGAGGCTCCAATTAACGCATCGCAAGAAGCAAAAGAAAAACTGTGATGAAGGAAAGATGGAAGGGGTTTTTGGTAATCAGTTTGTGAGGTCACTAAGGAAACACAGGTGGGGCTGGGAAAAAACTGTCACTAAAGTGATTGCCTTTGTCTAAGGAAATGAATTTGATCCCCATGTTGATCCATGTAAAAAAATAAGCCAGGTAAGATGGTGTATGATTATACTACTAAGGCTAGGAAAGCAGCCGAGTGAGTTCCTGGGGCTTACCAATCAGCCAAGCCTACTTGACAAGCTCCAGGTCAGTGAGCATCATGTCTCAAAAAGCAAGGTGGATGCCTTCTGGTGAATGACAATTGAATTCCTCTAACCTTCATGAATATGCACACATACACATGTTTGTGTACTTGTACAGCCCCCACACACACACATAGAGAGAGAAAGAGAGACAGAGAAGAGAGAGAGAGAGAAGAGAGAGAGAGAGAGAGAGAGAGAGAGAGAGAGAGAGAGAGAGAGAATTTTACAACTAAGCAGAATTTATGTATGTCTCAGATTGCTAGCTGGAAATGTGAATTTGATCAACTCTCTCATTGCTCCCATCCTCTAGAATAACCAGTATGATCAGATAATTGCATTGTACCTAGAAATTCAAGAGGCAACTGGGCTCTATCTAGAGGTTTCTTATTTATATGTAACAGCATCTCTTCTCTATCTTTTGTCAGTCACGTACCCTCTGTTCTTTCTCTACAAATGAATTTTCTACCATTCTCTACAAAACCACCACTGGTTGCCCAATAAGTTGCCACCTTCCTCAGCTCTCCTGGAACACAGAGCTGCCTGTATCTACACCTCCTGGAAGGCGATTCCAAGGCTGCTAGTAAAGTTATTTTCTAAGTTTGACTTGATCTACACCAGTGGAATTCAAGAAAGTCCCTTCCAAAATCTCTATTTTTAGCCAATCTGAATTTTCAAATCACATGCTGACACTATAAACTGCCTTTCATACACACAAGAAATATTTTCTGGTGTGATCTGACAGTTGAACACTTTGAATTGTTTAATAGTAGTATTCTTCAAGTTCCTTTCAGAAAATGTCACCATCTTGGGTCGTAAAACAGTATTCAATGCATGCAGATGAATATAACATTACAAAGAAAGATCCTTAAATTGGGTTTGGATAGACACAGAGCTACCTCTGAGACCTCATTTCTCTCTTCCCACTTAATCAAGACTGTGTACACCTTGTAAACTGGATCCCAAGTTGATTGCATGTGAAAGAAGTTAGGATGTCTAATTTGTTCCTTAAAAACATGTTTTGGAACATGTATCCCTTTAGAAATAAAACCAAAGAAAAATGAGATAAAGTAGATATCATCAGATAAATTATAGGAAGCCAAATATAAACATTTCAGCCAAAATTATGATGGGAATCTTTCAGCACATCCAAAGCAGAAAAACTTCATTTCAGTCCATTGTTTAAGAAGCTTGGTACGGGTTAATCAGATACATGATTAATTGTGAAGGAAAGGAGCTGTAAGGTAAACATGTACAAACTACTATTAATAATATATGGTTGAAGACTGTGCCTAAAAGCAGAGATGTAATTATAAGGATCTGTTGTGTTTTGAGCTCTCTAGAATGTAGCCCTCACCATCCCATGAGTATCTATTAAATCTTTTGCATATTTGAAATTAGCATATGCATGCTTGGGGAAATATGTTTGCACATAAACAGGAAGGCAAATGTCCCGAAACTGAGAGCGTTTTCATTTAAAATAGTCAGCCCTGAAAACATACATACAGGTAGCATGATAGATACCGAAATGATTATATTTAAGTATATGTATGTATAACATAATACATGTATAATATTCCTGAAATAACAATTAGTGAAAAGTGGGCCATGATTTTGAAAGAAAGAGGTATATGAGAGACATATGGGAGGATTTAGAGGTAAGAAAGGGAAGAAAGATATGTTGAAATTAAGTTACGATCTCAAAAATAAAATAAAAAAATACAGTAAGCAAAAAAGGTTAAATGAAAAAATATCATAAACTAATGGGCACCTACAGGTGCTGCTTCTCATATATGGCCTTCTCAGAATCCACAAACCACAGCATAGTCTTTACCTTAGATTCACGGTGCTGGTCCCTGTCTTCGTATCTAGATCTAGTTTCATTCTGAATCTGCTTTTATTTGTTTCTAATTCTAGCTTCAGCTTTCACTGGGGATTCTAATCATTATGTTCGCATCGTAACAAATGAAGATGCAATCTGTGCATCTGAAATAACACCTGATAGTGGCTCTAAAAGGAAACTTGGCAAGGCTGAGAAGAACAAGTACCCAGATGGATACATATCTTGGTATCTAGGGAAATGGTTCCAGGAAACCCTGCAGATATCACAACTTAAAGATACACAAATCCACTATATGGAATAATTTTCTGTTTGTATAAAAATGATGTGCATTTTCAAATTCTTTACCATCTCTATATTTTTCTTAAAAACTTTACTGTACAAATGATGTATAAATGGTGGATACAGATATATCAGTTGTTTAGAAAGCAATGACAAGAGAAAGTTTGTACATGTCTAGTATAGATGCAATCCTCCATACTCTCCATCAATATTTTCCATCCCTAGTTTGTCAAACCCAATAGCACAGAACCTAGAAAAAAGGAGGGCTGACCAACAGCTAAAGCACGAGGCCCTAACCTCAAAGGGCTAGCATTGCCTTAAGACTCAGGAGGTCATACAGGTTGAAATAAATGAATAGAAATTCCTCTGTTTGGAAGTCAGTTTTAGTTTTTTAATGGTCATGATATTAAGCAGACTCAGAGACTGCAGGGGCAGCAGGCACTGTTAGCTTCTAAGTCATCTCTTAGCCCCAGCCTCCATTATTTCATACAGTCACCTAAATGAACTAGGATGCTATCAGCTCTGTGTATTTACATCTTTCCCAGTTTTCAAAACCCCTTCTATTCTAGTCTTCTCCAAATCTCACAGTAACCAAGAATTTAGAATATCATATTGGTCTATAGTATTTTACTTAAGGATAACCATGAGGCTGACTTTCCATATGGTGAGAATATAAGAGTATCCAAAGGATTCAGTATCTGTGTCATGTGCTTCATGATCTAAACAAAACCAACCAAACCAACCAACCAACCAAACAAACAAACAAAAAGCACTGAAAGTTGTGACACATATCATAGTCTGATCCCAGTCCCCTTCCCGTCTGCTTTATTTCAGGTCATTCAAAGTTTACAGAGTCTCTGGATCTAATTCATAATAATAACAGCAACAAAATAAATACAGCAGGAGAGGCAGCAAACGTAGACATCCCAGGGTTCTCTGGGAAGCTGAAGAAAGAGGATCTAACAGTAGTTGGAGGTAGTGTAGGCTACACAGAGAATTCCAAGCCAGTCTGAGCAAAGACCCTGTGTTAGAAACAAAGCCACATAAAATAACAGGGCAGGGCCCTGTTATTAGGAAATAAATATAAGAGAGATCTGATTTTCTATGTCAGTGACAAAATTTTATGAGCATTAAGCAAATAGAATTACTATGCAGAGGACTGGTCTCCTTCAAACACTGCAAGAATGAAAAATTCAAGAAGTCTTAATGGGCAAATATTTTAATAACTAGAGCCTTGAACCTGCTCACCCAAATCCTCCCTGTCTTGCTAGCTGTTCTCTTGTGGTACTTGGGTTTCCAAATCCTTTTCACAGACAGCCTTTCTGCAAACATTTAGCAATTCAACAAAGGAGGCTAAAGTTTATATCATGAGCAATACAATATCCAAGGTGTTTGGTGTGGCATCATCAAGATCACCCTATGGATTGTCAGTTTAGCAGGGAATTCCTTTATGAATTCCAGCAAAACACAAATTTTAAAAAGAGAAGGGTCTCTTGTTGTTGCTGTTGATGCTGCTGTTTTTTTGAGAAGGTTAAAGAAGGCTAGATAAGGTTTTGAAGGCCTAATGTGCTAGAAGTACACAAAGCTTATAGCATTGCATTGTATTCAGGCTACTGTACAAGATAGGGGAGGGTGGGGCTGGAGACTTGGCTTAGTAGTTGAGAGTGACTGTTCACTGTTCTTGCAGAGAACCCAAGTTTGGTTTCTGGTACCTATGTCAGACTGCTCATAACCACCTGCATCTCCAGCTCAAAGGGATCCAGGGCCCTATTCTGGCTTCCTCAAGTTCCCACAGTGACACATAAAGGATAAAATGAATGAATCTTTAACTGTAAAGAGCTAGAGAGACAGCATGGTGCTTAACAGTGGATGTTCACTCTCTTGCAGAGGACCCAGGTTTGATTTCCAGGACTGACATGGTGGCTCATAAACCCTCCATAACTCCAGTTGTGAGGGATTTGATGCCTTTTTCTGACCTTCATGGGTACTAGAATGTACATGGTATATGTACAATACATGCAGGCAAAATACTCATACACATAAAATTAAAAAACAAATATTTTTAAGTGGTACTGTACTGGGGGGACTTGAATACCAGAAGTTTATCCTCATAGCTCTGGAAGCTGAGAAATCAAAGATTTCACAGATTTGGTAGCTTTTGAGGGCCTGTTCCCTGGAAAATAGGTGGCTGGTTTCTCATCATGGAGGAAGAACTGGGGAATGATGGGGTACTAGTCCTACCCATGTGGATTAAGTCTAATTCATATCACAAAGGTCTTACTTCTGAATTCCACTCAACAGAGATTTAGGCTTCAAGGTAAGAATGCGGAGGAGGAGGAAGAGGAGGAGGAGGAAGGCAACAAACATTTGGTGTATTGAAGCTTCCTAAAAAGGAAATCTGTGATAAACATACCACAATGGCGATGTACAAAATGGCCCAGAAATGAAACAAGAACTTGGGCTTTAGATACCAGCAGGGTTTAAATCTGAACCCCAGAGACTTTTATATTCAGTGTTTAATAACCAACTAGGAGCACTACTTAGGGCGTTTCTGGCTACATTTTAAAAGTAGATCATTGGGAATATGACCTTTATTCTTCTTAAGTATCTTCTTAACTCTGTCCTTCCTGAATATCATCAGAAAAACAAATATCCTAGTCCTCCATACATTTGGTAGAATCATGCCTGGCCTGGGTTTCCTTTGTTCCCCAGTGTCCTGATTGCTTAACAGGTTGTGGGTACATGCATGTATGCTAAGCTTCCAGGGTGGGTAAACCAAGAGGTGACAGGTTCTAGTGGGGAGCTTTAGATACCAGCAGGGTTTTAATCTGAACCCTAGAGGCTCCTATGTTCAGCGTTTACTGAGAGCACTACTTAGGGAGTTTCTGGCTACATTTAAAAGTAGATCATTAGGAATATGACCATTCTACCACCAAGACATGCTGCCAAGGACTATGGACTGATATTCTTGAAATCATAAACAGTAACTACATAGAAAGTACAAAACTCAGATTCAAACCCCAGATGGTCAAGCCAGTTCAAACTCTTGGGAGTCATGAAGTAGTTGCTCCCTTCTTTGCGGTGTAGAAATATAGGTATTGGTATGTTGTGTTAGCACATTTCCCCACAACACCCCCTTCCTTCTTACCCGCTTTCTTATGTCATCTTGTCCTTATGCTCAATTACCCAGACATGTTAAGAGCACACACTCCCTGGATTCTGGATTTAAACTGCAATTTCTTACTTCAAAGTCCCCAGATCAGCTGCCTACCTCCCTCTCCCCCCACCCCAATAGAATCTGTCACCTCTAGTTTTAATCACACTGGAATAGCATACATGCAACCTGTTAAACAATCAGGACACTGGGGAACAAAGGAAACCCAGACCAGACATAATTCTACCAAATTGACCTTTGCTCTTCTTACTTCTGAGTGTCAATTCAAACAGTAAATAAAGGTACTTAGCCCCAAAGCCTGATGGCCATAGTGTGACTCTCAGAACTAACATGGCAGAAAGAGAGAACAGACTCCCGCACATTGTCCTAGGACCTGTGCATGCTCCCACCCACACCCAATAAATAAATAAAATATCCTAAAATAATACGTTTTTAGCCATCATACATACTGCCTGAGTCGATTATGCTGGTCATCTGTGTTGATTCGTAGTAACACCTAAACAAAGAAGCAAAAATAACTATATACCTCTTTAATTTTCAGAGATTTACAAATATAGTCTCACTAACTTTTCAGGCAAGCCTGAAGGTAGGAAGGCTGGTATTCAGCATGACCACCCTGATTGCTTATAGATTACCTCCATCCTGACTGGTCCAGGTCATGCTATCCTAAGTTAAACACATGGGATAAGACTATGATCACAACTGGGAGATGCATAAATGAGCTAAAATAGGTAAGATGGCACATTGGAGTTCACACTGTTGGGAAGCAGCAGTGAGAAGATCCAAACCCAGGTCATTTCAGTGAAAAGCCAAACCCTGCTTCTCACCTCACACTTCTCTGCAGACTCCGGGTACTGTGAAAAAAAAAAAATCCTGAATTCAAGTAGACATAAAACTAACCATATGGACTTAGATAACTACCTAGCCTATGTGAGTCTAATTTTACTTTCTGTAAAAGGGAATTACAATATCCAACACAAATTTTTGTCATGGGGGAATCTAAATCCAAATAACTGTGTTGATGGGAATAGCTGGTTATAGCAGACACTAAGTTATTAAACTGGATTATATTATAGTATATTGACAATAGTGCTTTGTTATTGGCATTGAAGAAAATCCCTGTCCAAAAACTTTCGAGACTATACTAGCTACTCCTCTCAGAGTTCCTTAACTCTGTTTATGTCATGTCTGTCCCAATACACGCATAAACATAAACACAGCCTCATTCTTTGTGCTTGTATCCAAGCTGAACCCCATCCATCGATACGGTTCTAGGAAGTGTTAAAGATGAACTTTAAGGATGTCTTCAAAAGGGTTCTCTACAGACCCAGTACCAGAATCCATCACCTCCAACTACTAGTGCGCGTTCCCTGTAAGTCTAATGAGCAATGTCTTCTTTTTTATTAGTTATTAACTTGTTTCTCCATTTCTCTGAAGGTCTAGAATCCCTTTGACTCCTATGTCCCCATGGCATCTAACCAAATGTACAAAAGAAAGGGAAGGAAAAAGAATTAGTAAGAGAAGAAGAAAGGGAAGTGAGGGAGAGCTGGTCTAGAGCTGAGCTTGGTGGAAAACATGAAGGGAGAGTAACTGGTCAGAAGCCAAGCAGGCATTCTGAATGGTCAGGGAAATCAATACTGGACATCACACAACGGGATGAAGCTTATAAGTCCTAGATTCTTGTATGGATTACAATGAGTTGGGTTAATAAAGCTGACTTACATCTCTGGGCATCTGTACTCTTGCTTGTGAAATGGAGGCAGTAGAGACAATATAAAATGGTCCATCCAATCCTGTA
Source organism: Rhabdomys pumilio (assembly GCA_030674055.1). Lineage (NCBI taxonomy): Eukaryota > Metazoa > Chordata > Mammalia > Rodentia > Muridae > Rhabdomys > Rhabdomys pumilio. The sequence goes on along the minus strand of JANHMN010000007.1, from coordinate 41,288,568 downwards.
GTCCATGCACTTTTAGCCTACTTCCTACACCTTGCTATTACTTGAGAACACAATGCTTCTGTGTTATAAAACCACCTGCCTTCTTCTCTAAAGCCAGGGCTGTATCCAGAGCTTGCATAACACAGCGATTTAGTGGCTGCTTCCCTGCACAGTGTGCTGGATTCGGCACTCTCTGCTGAGTGAATGCAAGGACACATGAGTGAATGAGTTGTCTGAAAAACATGTGGCAAAGCTAAGCAAAAGTCCATGCCTAGGCTAAATGATGGCAACTGTGATGTCAGTGTCTTCTCGGAAGAGTAAAGTATGCACAAGTGTCCGTCTGTCCTCACTTGCCTGGGGTGGTTGCAGTTCCCAATGGTTGTCCCCGTGTCTTGACTGCAGCATCCTCTCCTATTCTCATGAGCGCTCCTTCAGATCATCAGCTGGATAGTCACACTGGAAAGTGGGAAACCCTGTCCTTTGCACACTGTGCCTCAGTGAGCTCCTTTCATATGAGATCATCGCTAAGCAGTCCACAAGGCTTGGCTTGAGGAGTAGTATATTGATGTTACAGATAAAGGAGCCAAGACTCACAAGGGTTATCTGAATGACTAACTTCCTCAGAGCCATTCTCCAGTAGAGGCTAGATTTATATCCAGGACCTGTTTTTTCTATTCTGCTGCATAGCTGGATGATAAAGGGAATTAGAAATGGGAAGGGTTCTAATTCTCTCTCATCTTTCTTGCTATAACCTTACACTCCTTGTTTTCTTATTGGATCCTCTACCCTCTCCAGGTCTCAGAACTGTTTCATTTTGATTAGAGTGAACATCTCTCTCTTCTTTCCATCATGCTTTTTCCTCTGCCTCATCCATAGTCTAAACATGTAAGAGGAGACTGCTCTGTAACTCAAAAAGAATCTCAAGCTCCCTTAGGTTCATACAGAGCAGGAGTAGGCCTTCATTTTGCTCAGCCTCCACACTCTTGCACGGTTTCAGGAATTGACCTGGCTGGGATGTCAAGGGAATGAAGAAATGATAGACACTAAAGAAACAACAGATACATGAACATATGTGCAAAAAAACTGGGATCGGTGGACTGAGCTCTCTAATGGAGAAGCCACAACACCCCAGATGCCCAGTGTCTTTATTATATACAGTTGAGCATGGTGTCCCAGTTGTTGCATACAGCTGAACAAGAAGCTGGGACCATTACATACAGATAAGCAGTGAGGCAAGGATACTATATACAGTGGAACAAGGAGACAGGTTTAACTTGTCTAGATAGGTTTCTGTAGTGGAAGCAGTCTCCAGGCTGTAAACCTCTAGGCAGAAAAAAAAAAAAAAACTACAGTAAACTTTTTTTTTTCATACATTGTCAAGATTCACACTCAGATCTGAGGAAGACTTAACATCCCTATGAACCCTACCCAGGAAGGCTTTGTAGTTCTCTTGAAGCTGAGGCATTTATTCTTGACATGGCCCTGCCCATGTCAAACGATACACATTCACTTAGAACTTGGCTTGTTCCCTCTATGTGGCAAACTTAGAGGCAGCACCTACACTACAGTTTCTTAGGCACTGCCACGATAAAGAATAATACAGGCAAACTGAGTCAAGGTCAGCCACCTCTGACTGTGTAATATTGTTAGGCTAATTATTTAACCCTTACTGCCTCAGTTTCTTCATCTGTAGCAGTAGGTGGCAACAAGAAGTTTGCTTGCTTATTGAGAGTAACAATGAACAGTTGTAGAGCTTATGGGTCCTAACATGTCTAAATGCATAACCATCCCTCCATAAACTAGATCTTTGATAAAAATCCCATTTAACCCTCTGAGCCTCTCGTGAATCCTCTTGACAGTCCTAGGTACCTACATGTCCCTTCTATATCCACCACCCACTCCTATGCTCTTGTTTCCCTCCCCTTTCCTCTACCAATATTGTCAACTCTGACTCCAGATGGATTTCTTTTAAAGTGCAAATCTATTCATATCACTTGTCTACTTAAAATTCTCCAATCATTTCCCCTTGCCCCCAGAATCAAGTTGGAGCTCCTTGGAGAGAATTATATATTCTAGAGCTCATCCTACCCTCGCCCCACCCTTCCCTGCTTTCCAGCCACAAAGAACTTCTCTAGGTTCCATCATGAGGACACATTCCTCCTCTCCTAAGAGCTCTTGTAATGCTTTCCCCTCTGGCCATTCCCCTCCACACTCACCCACTCTTCATCTGCTTAATTTGGGGGGGGGGAGTGGAGGGGTGAAGGTCTGGGTGGTGCAGTATGGTGTGGTGTGGTGACTCTCTGCCTTATTTATTCTCTTTATACAGGGTCTCTCACTGAACCTAGAGCTCAGTCTTCTGTAACTAAGCTGGCTATTCAGCCAGCAATCCCCAGTGATGTGCTTGTCTCTGCATGTTCTCTCCTATACCACCCAGCACTGGGGTTATAGGAGGGTATGCCCTTGCTCAGAACCATGGGGGCTGGAATCTAAACTAGATCCCTCCTTCTTATACAACAAATACTTTTGCCCAGTTGGCCATCTCCCTAGCCCTGGTTAATTCTCATTTTTTTAAGTCTTTAAACTTCTCTTTAAAAAATAACCCATTACTTGTTCTTCATAACAACCTAGTACAGTCAGTTACTGGTGTCAAAGTTCATTATGCTTTTCCTCCTGGATGTTAGTCTATCCATAATGTCCAGCCAGGGCTCTTCTCACTATCACAGAAGAGCAGCAACCACATATGGCTGGTACTCTGCCATAACCCCATACATTATTTCATTCATTCATTTAATCTCATTTCATTTGTTCATCCATCCATTTATTCCTTTTCTCATTCACTTATATATCAATTTTTTTCATCACTCAAGGCTGTCATTTCTGCTCAGTGATCTCTCTGCTACCTACAAAGCTTAATAAGTCTGTGAGAGAGAACTTTACTTTGTAACTCATGAGAGAGAAAGCCCCACCACCACCACCACCACCATCTGTGTGGATAATACCCAGCAGTGGTGGAGTCTTGAAGTCAAGATGTTAAGAGTCTCATAGGTCCTCTTCTCTGAAACTTGGGCAAGAATCTTCTCTTTTTCTTTTCCTCTAATCTGGAGATATAAAGGCCCCTACTTTCTCTTACACTCATTACCATCTGTTGGACAAGAGAGAGCAAAAATGACTGACAACATAGATTTAAGTTAAATCGTCAGAAGACAGAGGCTTTTAAAAAGCTTATTACATTATTTATTCAGGATAGTATGGGGCACATTATATGTATTGTAAGAGAATAATATGTGATAGTCTTCTTTTTTCTCACCATGTGGATTTCAGGGATAGAACTACCAAGGCTGACCTGCTGAGCCTTCTCTTCAGCCCAAGACACAGTTAGATGAAATAAGTAACAGGATGAAAAATAATGAATAGGTTTGTGGAAGAAGGCCCAAGAGGAGAGGTGATGCTACCAGCGGATCATGAGAAACCAAGACTTACCCAACACTAAAGGCCATCAGAATTTCTGCCACTCTGTGGATTCTGGATCATCTGATTGAACATTTGCTAAAAGTCCCTGAGTATGCTCCCAGTGGCTAACTGTTTCACATACTGTTGTCTCCTCTGTACACAACTGTAATTACCAACTAAATCCATTGCTTCCTTTGTCCTTCAGAATAGAACTCTAGCACAGGCAAAGCCAGGTTGTGACAAGGCTTCATAGGCTCCCTTGTGCAGGATGTACAGGTACGCTACTAACTAAAAAAGATGGGGATGGCAAAGGATGTGGGATGTCTGCTTCATTTCCAAGCCACTTGCCCTAGGGATCCTCTAGTCCACATGAGCTTCCCACAGAGGGGAAACAGACATGAGAGAAGTGAGGATTAAAGAAGAGATGGCCACATGAAGCTCACCCAAGACATCAGTCTTGACCACTGGCCTCATGAATAATACAAGAGACTACAAAGAACCCCCTCTTAAATTATCCTCTATAATATTATCATCTTTGTTAGAGCATATTAACCTGTACCTGAATTAACAGAGTCTCTTATTTTTCCATGTCAAAATGCAGAGAACTGGGTTTTCTGTGATTGGATCTGTGATACAGCAGAGAACTTTCCAAATGAATGTTGTCTCTTACTTAGCAGCATACAGTAATTCTAACATTATTCCCTTTGGACTTATTAGCCAGGCAAAGCAATACACATTAAATATCATGCACACTGAATTTAGACGAGTTTTGAAGTGTCTAAAAATACAGTCAATTCCCCTTAGGGTTTCCTTTTCCACATGTTCAGTCACCTGCAGTCAGCTGCAGTCTGGCAACATTAAATAGAAAACTCTACGTATAAATAATTCATAAGTGTTAAATAGTACCACCTTCGAGATAATATGACCAATTATTGTACCAACCCATTTTGTCCTAACCAGGTTGTGAGTCATTCTTTTGTCCAGAGCATCCACATTGTATTTGCTACTTGCCTGTTACCTGCAGAAGTCATCTTGGTTAGGAGGTCAGCTAAGGAAGTGTTATTAGCTTTGTTCCCAAATAACCCTGATTTTACATGATAATGACCACAAAGCACAAGAGTAGTGACACTGGCAGATCAGTTATGTGGAAGAAAAGTTGTTGCATAACTCCTTTAAATACAAAGGTGAGAATACAATTAAAATATGAAAGAGAAAATTAGACCATGGTCACGTAACTTTTGATTGAGTACATTGGTATAGTGTACATGTGGCCCAGAATCATTTGCTAGTTATCATTATTGCTCTCTTACTGTACTTAATTTATAAACTAAATCTTATGCTGGTGTGCATATACAGGGACACATAAAATAAATAGGGTTCATTCCCATTAGTGGTTTCAAGTGTCCACTGGGAAACATGAAAACTCTCCTTGGCTGGCTAGGGGAGATGCCTCTGCACTGCTTCTATTTATTTCCTTCTGTACATTGAAGAATGAGCACATGCTTTGAACTTTTGCCCCAAATTCTACCTCCCGAGTGATACTCCCTGACTCTTCCTTGGCTCTGATCTCCTTTCTCAAGCATCCTATGCCACTTTAATGCCTCCTTTGCCTGCCCAAAGTAGCACATGACCTACTTTTCCCTCTTCAGCCACCTGGTCTGAGATACCTTGTTTGTATCGCTTTTACACCTTACATGTACACTCTGGGTCCGTTACTGTGCTGGGTGCTGGGACTAGAAAGCCAGGTGAGGTAGAACACTAGGCCTGAATTTGAGGACGGAAGAAAGGCACAACAGTCCAAAATGACATCATCATTTTCCATTGCCACAGGTTGTGTGGCGAATGCTACCATAAAACCACAAGGGCAGTGGCTCCAGAGTTTGTTTTGTTTTAAGGCTCTAGTTATTGTTGTTTTTGTTTGTGTTTGTGTTTGTAGCTCTGGCTGCTATATAGACCAGGCTAAATTCCTCTTTCCCCATCAGTTAATCCTTCCCAGACATGTTCTCACAGACACATCAACTTGATGAGCAAAACTAAGCATCACATTCCCCAAAGTTGAAACTAAATGGCACACCACCAAAGAGCCTTGTCCCGGTACACAGAGGCTGTCTGACACAGAGAAGGAAGTGTGGCATGCCTGGTTTAGTGGACTTGAGTTGAGATTATGCAATAGACAAAGACCTCTTCTCCCAGTAGCCTTATTAACCTTTTTAAATAAAAGATCTTACAAAATGTTTCCATATTACACAGAAAATTTTTAAAATTTAAGTTCAGATAAAACAAAAGACCAAGAAACCTATAAATTCAATTAAACTATAATTGAAAAAGGCAACCGGTTATGGAAAGTCACATGGCCGAAGAGACCTAGTTATCTGTTTAACTGCCTTTTTATTTTCTTTTCACACAGGCATTGTGGTGAATGGAAATTGAGATCTAAAGTAGAACATAAGCAGTTATCCATAGATCTGCAAAGAAACCGACCCATAGGAGCCTCAGAAAAATACTTGAGAATTCCCACTGAGTCCCCGTGGAGCTCAGTTGTCTCCCTGCCTGTAGTTGCACCTCACTTGCATGAACAGAGACTATGGAGATAGCAAAGTTAATTAGAAACAGCCAAAATTCACATAATGCCTAGATTTGAAATTGTAAGTACAAAAAAAGTTCATGTCCTCTAAGCTTCCTATTCCATGGAAAAGGGAGCAGGCAGGGATGGGGATGGGTTGTGGTGTCACCCCAAACATTTGTGCCATGGCTTGCATAGAGTTGGGGTAGGGGAGTTGGGTCAGAAAGAGGTTCATCCATCAGTGAGAACAGCCATGTTTTAGGAGATTTTTTCTAATTCAAAGGCTTCCAAGAAGAGAAGATGCCAATAAAGATTCTGAATGAAATAAGCCATGCTTCCTGTCCCAGCTCCACATTCTCACTTCCCACTGGTTTGGCAGAAAAAAGAACACAAAAGACATTGACAATAATTACTTGGGCAATTAGCTGAGGGTTTTTCCCTGGAAGAGTCTGAAACGGGAGCTTCAAAGAAGCCCACCCTATCCAGCTAAGATTCCTCTCTGGATCAATACTCTCATTAGCAGGAGTTCCCTGAAGGAAGCTGCCCAGTACAGAACTGACATTTAATCTGCCTCAGGTGGCGCACATGTAAACATGTAAAGAAGCAAGATCCAAGGGATGGAGGATTGGGGAAAAGTGGGGAACTAGGCCAGCCTAGGCAAAGAGGAGGAGGAGGACACAGAGCAACCATCCAATTGCTTATGAGAATTAATAATCACAGTCAAACCAGGGGGTATTCAAAGAGTTCAGAGCCTCCCTCCGAAGAAGAAAGTTCATGCCTCTGTGGACACTGGATACTAATATCTGTCATGTCATGTCCCTACGGCTGGAGGCAAGCCCAGTGTAGTCTTGGAGTATGAGTATGGAGTTAACTAAGAACAGCTCAGTAAGCAGCATGGCGCCTACAATACACGGCAGTAATCCAGTTCTGGTTTGCTTTCTCCAGAGGACTGGATAAATCTGGCTAATACTAAGGGCTGAGAGTTCCATGGTTGCCAGCAATTCCTTGCAGGCCATATAGAGGACAGGTAAGCACAATGGCTCTCGAAAACACAGACAGTTTCTTAGTGAGGCTGTCAGAAGATTTGTTTAGACCAGAGGGCTCCTTAGAGTTACACATTCACAGATTCCACCCTTGACCCAATGCCAAATCTAGATGAAAGACCATATATGTGTGGTGTGTACGTGGGTTTTTTTGTTTTGTTTTGACACAGATTCTCATGTATCCCAAGCTGACTTCAAAACTGGAGGATGGCCTTAAACTTCTGATCCTCTTGCTGACACCTGAAAGTGCTAGGACTACAAATATGTCACGGGTGTGTTGCAGGACAACTAGTTTTCCAGTGCTGGGGATGGAACCCAGAATTTTATGTTTGCTGGGCTAGCACTCCACTGACCAAGCCGCATCCTTAGCCATCTTTAACAACCTTGAGAAGCAGCACTCAGACATCAGGGTGACTGACCAGCAGAGCAGTTACCAATGGCCTGGCAGTTCATTTGCATTGTGCTCTCTCACACTGGGCCCAGAGTGAACAAAGCAAAAATGGATTCACTAGCGCTAAAGTTTGACAGAGCCATGCTGAAATTAAGTTGTTTATCTGACCTTCCAAGAAATCTGGACAGAAAGTTGCCATAGCAGCCAGATCTAGCAAACAGACCAGTTTTACCCAGCATGCTAGGACGGGGCTCTCTGCTTTAACTCTTACAGGGAAAGATACTTTGGAGTAAGCAGTCTATGCTCTGTTCCCCTTTTTTGCTGTCTTCAGCCTTTTGCTGTCTATAAATACTCACTGGCCATGCTACAAAGCACAGTTCTCTGATTTGTATTCTGAGAGTTGCTTCATTCATGAATCATCTTCTGTTCCAACAAACACTGCCAAATCTGCTTTGTCTAAAGTTCTGCTTTTATCAT
>JANHMN010000007.1:41252888-41275665 GCA_030674055.1 Rhabdomys pumilio | reverse complement strand
CTAGCAACAAGTGTTCCCAAATATCACCAACTGTCCCTTGAAGATGTAAAAGGATCCCCATTGAGACCTGTTGTTCCAGAGTATGGCTCTATAGAATACCAAATAAAAGTTCCTGAGAGTGGTCTGTCTTAGCTTTTATTCCTGTTGTTGGAACAAAAGCAGCTTAAGAAAGTGTTTAGTCTAGCTGACAGTTCAAGTCACCATCCATCATGATGAAGAAGCCAAGGTAACAGAAGCTTGAAGCAATAGGTCACAGCATATCCACAGTCAAAACTAGAGAGTGCTGAATGCATGGGGCTGCTCTGCCCCCTTTCTCTTCTTATAGACTCCAGGACCCTAGCAAGGTAATGTGCCACCCACACTGGGAGAGTGTTTTAACCTCAATGAGTATAATCAAGATAATCCCACCAGAGACCCGTCTCCCAGGCAATTCTAGTCCCTGTCAAACTAATGAATGACACTAACCATCACACTGTTCAAATGCCACGCCCTTCTCAGTGTCTTTGTTGCCACTTTGGATGGAGAGAAACATGGTTCCTGCTTTTCTCAGGTCTAAAGCCACAGGATTCTCCCGGTTTTGTTGACCTGGCCAGCACCTTCAGACAGATGTGTATGTACATATTTCCTTTTCCAGTCCTCGACAGACACACAGATTTGAAGTGCCTCACTTCTCATTAAAGAACTAAGGAATTTCAGTGACTTGGCAGCAAAATGTTAAATAATCTCCATTGAATACAGATGCAAATGTTCTCCACAGAAGTCTTTGGAGCATTGCCCAAAGGGGAGCAAGTTAATAAGAATCAGTTTGTTCTCAAAGGCATTTCAGCCTGGATGGTTATCTGTTGTGCAGCCTTGGAGCATTGAAGGATGTTTGGCAAGGTCCCTGACCTTCAGCACCCACCTTAGAAAAGTTCATGTGACAGGCAATATCATTAGAGTATGTGTACATTTATTTATTACTTATTTTTATGACTGTTTTTGCTTGAATGTGTATCTGCATTAAGTGCATGCCTGGTACTCTCTGAGGCCAGAGGGGATATCAGATTCCCCAGAATTAGAGTTACAACAGTTGTTAGCTATCAAGCGAGTGCTGGAAATTGAACCCAGGTTCTCTGAAAGAGCTGCTACTGCTTTTAACCACTAAGCCATCCCTTTAGCCCCCCCAAAATATGTACTTTTTAAAACACAATGAAAACATTGATTGGAGCAGCACAGTTAAGACTCTGTACTGCTCTTGTAGAGGATCTAAGTTCCGTTCCTAGCACCCACGCTGACTGGTTCACAACCACCTTTAACTCCTGCTCCAGGGATCTGATCTGGCCTTCATGGGTACCCAGACATACACATGTGATGCACATGTGTGCGTACACACACACACACACACACACACACACACACACACACACACACACTTTTTTTTCTTTTATTGACAATAGATTTTTTTTTCATATGATATATCCTGATTATGGTTTCTCCTCTCCCCTCCCCCTCCTAGTTTCTTCCTATCTCCCCCATCACCTGAATCTTTTTTGTCTCTGGTTAGAAAACAGAAAATAAAAAAAAATAATAAAATAAGATAAATCAGAAGCAAACAAATCAGAATGTCACTAAGCAACCAAACAAGATAAGAACCAAGGGACAAAAGCATGAGAAACACATATAGATGCAGAAACACATGTGTGTTCACACTCAGGAGTCCCATACAAACCCAAAACCAAAGTCATAGCATATACACAGAGAACCTGTAAGGTATGAAAAGGGTGTTTTTTAAAAAATAAAAAGACTTCAAATGAGCTACAATGTACATACACATGTTTAAGTAATAGGAAATAATAATAATAATAATAATAATGAAACTGTAGAAGATATTTATTATGAACTAAATCCAACCCCCAAATCTTTATTGGATGTATGACCTTAGGCAAGTCAGAGCTCAAGGTCTGCTTCAAAATGAGATTGTGGGATGAGAGATTTGATCACACCATCGCTCCTAGCCCTAATAGGCAGAAAAGTCTATCAGAAAACAGATGTGCAATCCTTTTTAGAAAGTCAACAACAGCTGAAGAGAAGCAGTGTGTTCATGAAAAATGAACCTTTTATTTAACTGACCCACTCCTCTGTGATTGCCATTCCTCATTCAGGAAGTGAAGGAATCTTTGGGACATGAGGCATCAGGTGATGACCATTATGTCCTGGGGAAACAGAAACATGGGCTATAGGATGGATAACACGGATGGCTTGTGCCTGTCTTACTCTGAAACCCAAGGCATCTTCATCACAGTTGGATATGGATCTATTGGACCTCTATGGGGTAGAATGTTCCTTGATAAAGCAGGCTCTCATCACTTGGGAATCTATCAAGTCTATGGGTGTTTGCAAATGAAAATAGATAGGTAAATGCTAAGTTACTTTCCTGCTCTGTCTCCCCATGGCCCACTTCTTCCTGAGAAGAAAGTGTTCCTTCCTCTTCCATATCTTAGTCAGCCTCACTGGTGTCCCTCTGACATTTTCCTGGTCACTGCCCTCCCACAACAAACTTCTGGATTTGCTATCTGCACTATCACAGGCACAAGACAGTTTGGGGGAGCAGATTTCTGCAGAAGCTGGAGAAGCAGCCAAGAAGATTTATATAGAGCAGAAAATAGCTTCCAATTAAATGTTAAACAATGAACAAGAAAGGCGTTTTGCACTCCTTGTTATGGAGGATGCCAGATCACCTTGGCATTGCTGTTTTTGTTAGCACCCCAAGAAGACACATGGCTCTTCATCTCTCCTACCCTAAGCTTCCAGACTCCAGAAACTTCTTGTCTTGCCTGCTTACCTACATTGTATTCATCATGACCCCTACAATGGACTTGGTGATATAGGAAGGGCATAAGAGGGAGTTTGCCTTCATCAGCTACTATGTCCACTCATTCCTTAAAACCACAGATTCATTTACGCAAGTGAAAAAGCCTGTCTTTTACAGACAGTACATCAAAAGTCCCATTTTCCTCATAACTTTGTCCACTCATTCTCTGCAATTAAAAAAGTAGATATTTGCCATGCCTGGTGGCACATGCCTTTAATCCCAGCACTCAAGGGGCAGAGGCAAGCGGATTTTTGTGAATGCAAAAACCAGCCTGGTCTATTATAGTGAGGTTTGAGATATCCAGTTCTGTGTACAGAGACCCTGCCTATAAATAAATAAATAAATAAATAAATAAATAAATAAATAAATAAATACTTAAAACAGTGATTATTTTCAAACTACTTATTTCTGAATCCTGTGGCCTCATCTGATTTGTCTTTGTTGAGATTTCAATGTGGAATGTCTTACATGCTCACATGGCCTGGCAGTGCTGTCTGGGAGGTTATAGGGCCTTTAGGAGGTGGAGCTGTGCTGAAGGACTTGAGTTTCTGTGGATGGGCTCAGAGGTTTAGTAGCCTCTTTACTCCTTGCTTCTTGACTGTGAATGGCATGTGACCAGATGACTCCCATGCTTTCCTCACCAAGATAGGTTGTATCTCCTTAAACTGTGAGCCAGAATAAGCCCTTCCTTCTGGAAGTTGCTCCTTGTCAAGTATTCCATCTAAGCAACTAGTATCGACATACTAACTAAAGCAGTCTTTAGATGGGTAACTGCCTGAGAAACAACAAGCACTAACCCACCACTCAACCAAGGAGGAAGTGATGGTTTGTATATGCTCAGCCCAGGAAGTGGCACTATTAGGAGGTGTGGCCTTGTTGGAGTACGTGTGTTACTATAGGTGTGATCTTTAAGACACTCCTCCTGGTTGCCTGGAAGTCTGTCTTCCACTAGTAGACTTCAAATGAAGATGTAAAACTCTCAGCTCTGCCTGCACCATGCCTGCACAGATGCTGTCATGCTCCCCACCTTAATGATAATGGACTGAACCTCTGAACCTGAAAGAAAGCCTCAAATAAATGTTGTCCTTACAGGAGTTGCCTTGGTCACGGTGTCTCTTAATGCAGTAAAACCCTAACTAAGACAGAGGATCAAGGCTTACAAGGATCAAAACTTCCTAGAAGACACCGCTGACTGTCACAGATTCAAAAATCCTTTATGCTGGTGTAGAAATCCAGCTCCATTCTCATCTGCATTCATTAAACAGAAGCTTGAAATCTAGCAGCAGCATGAAGCAATGACAGAAGATGAAAACAAGTAAAAATTATTTGAAAAAAAAAATATCAAACACTCATCTATAACCTGGGGGAATAAAATGCCTATGCCAGAAATGGGAATAGACAGAATGAGATCCAAAGATACCATGCTCTGTTTGGTGCTGGAGGGGAGCTGCAAGCATTCCACATATTTGCATGTTCCTGGTGTTCTGATAGGAAGTGGGAGGGAACAGGACAGATGGCTCTAGGAAGTGTGGGTGATCCAACATCAAGTATATGAGCCAAATGGTATTTTCCGAGTACCATCTCTCTAGAACCCATCCATAGAAACCCACAATCTAGATCCATGGCCCACGCCACTGTCTTCTGCTCCCTTAAACACTGAGGCTTTTCTTTTCCCATAATAATGTAATCATTTTAAAAATGATCATGTACTGCCCTGTTAAACGTGGCATCATCCATCAGGTAGCTCTTTGAGGGCCACCCCAAGGTCTTCCCTTTGTATCTGTCTGGCCTGATGGTCCTTCGTGTACGCAGCACAGCCATATCCACCTGTTTCCCGTTTCCCTGTGCTGTGCCATAGAGGTTTGCATTGGTCACAAGGTATTTATCTCCATGAGGATTTTACTCCAGTAAAGAAACACAATGAACACATAAATAAGAATGTGGAATATTTGTCCCATTTAAAGTCTATATATGTTCTTTTTTACCAGTCAGGCCTTAACTACCAACCTAGACATGGGCACAAACAATTCACTGAGAATTCCACTGAGAGAAGTATAGAGCACTGATCCTCAGTCCCCAGTGTTTGGCACTCTTCTGCCCATATCTTAATTCCTGGACCATAGCCTTCACTCCAATCTTCTTTTTCTAAGGTTATATTCTTCCCTGTAAATCTCTACTAGTTTCTTGTCAACATGCTTGAATCTGGAATCACCTAGGAGACACACTTTTGGTTGTGTCTCTTAGGGTGTGTCCTAAAAGGCTTAACTGAGGAGGGAAGACCCATCCTGAATGTGGGAGACACCACCCTGTGCTGTCATAGGAAGCAAAGAAAGGAAAAAGCAAGCTGAGTATGAGCATTCATCTCATGTTGCTTCCTATGGCAAATGCAATGCACCCAGCTGCCTCACATTCTCACCTCCATCTTCCAACGCCAGGATGGGCTGTCTCCTCCAGCTGAAGCCAAAATCAAATCTCCTCCTCTCAGTCAGTGTTAGCTCTCTGTCAGGTGTTTTGTCACAGTAACAAGAAATTTACTAACACAATGCCCAGGACATTTTCACTTCCATCCTCACCAATCCCAGGGTTCATAAAATTGTTCTCTCAATGGTACAATACAGTCCCAAGTCAGCAAGTACAGCTGGCCTTCATTGTTAACCTTTGGACTATTTCATAGGACACCAGAAGGAGAAGGTACTTCCTTCTGGCTTACTCTCTTGCTTATGGTACCCTCTTATGCACTTTTACTTTGAGCTGTGGCTCTGTGTATCAACAGGATGCCAAATGTAATGTTTTAAATTGACTTCAACTTTTCAAAAGAACACCAAACTCAGAACAACACATAAGATCTGCTAGCTTATTTTCCCCTTCAACAAATTCTGGTGAAACATATGAATGTACAGACCTATTCATGATAGACCTTGGTCATGTGAGCCACAGTCTACCTTGTAACCATGGCCTGGGAGAAGTATAAACAGGAAGGCATAGGACCTCATGGAGAAAGAGCTCTGGGTCTTCAGTGGCACAATGAAATCAGAGGAAAGTGAGAGGGAGATTTCTCAGAGAGTTTTTCCAACTCAGCTCGCAGATACTACAGTGAAAAACTAGAGAGCCTAGCTTAGGCAGCTGCAATGGCAGAGCAGAGAGGCAGCTGCCTGAATGGCAACCTGGCCTTCTGAGAATAAGAGTGAAATGAAAGATGTTTCCAGTGAGCAGAGTAGACATAGTATACACTATTCAGAGATGCCTGGTGTCCTGGTTAGGGTCACTATACCTGTGATAAAACACCAGGACAAAGGAAACTTGCAAGAAAAATGTTTATTTGGTTTATGCTTCCATATCACTGTTCATCATTGGAGGAAGTCACAACAGAAACTCAAGCAGGGCAGGAACCTAAAGGCAGGACCTGATGCAGACAGAGGCCATGAAGGAGTGCTGCTTATTGGCTTCCACTATGTCTTTCTCAGCCTGCTTTCTTATAGAATCCAAGACCACCAACCTAGGGATGGCACCACCTACAGTAGAAAGTATTCTCCCCCTCCCCCTTCAATCACTAACATCCCATAGGCTTCTGTATACCTCTGTTCTTGTGGAGGCATTTTCTCAATTGAGGCTCCCTCCTCCCCGATGACTATACCTAGTGTCAAGTTGACATAAAACTAGCCACAACATCTGGCCTGAGCCAGACTGAAGGAGCTTTGCCATAGAGTGATCTTTTTCATAGAGGGGCTATAAGGCGAGGAATCCATGGAATTACAGGGCCAAGGTTTTATGCAAGGTGAGTCAGGGAGACCTATGAGACAAATGAGATTATGGTTCCCAAAGAGAGTAGCTTTTCTTATTTTCAGAAAGAAGAATTTTTTTGAACAGAGGATATATGACAGTCATTGAATATTTAGTGAGACTTTGTTACTATAACAAATAACATGAGGTTGAGTAACTTTATAAACTAAAGAGATTTATTTTTCTCATGGTTCTTGCTATTCAATGCATTGCTGGTATTGATTGTGCTTTGGTTGGGACCCCATGGCAGATGACACTACAGTAACAGGAGTATATACAGGAGGAAGATACCACATCTCAAACAGGAAGTCTAAGAATAATTTGAGTTAGGCTTACCCACAACTCATTGCTTTGTGACCTCAAGAGTCCCCCAAAAATGTTACTTTAGTTTCTTCTGAGGGCAGCTCTCTGGAAAGCCTAAGGATATCCCACTAGTCTCCAACTTTTAAAGTCCTACCACTTCCTTTGTACTAATCACAGTAGGGACCAAGCTCTCAATATGAAGCCTTGAGTGTTATATTCAAACCACATCCGACCAAGGAGGACAGGACTCATACAGCACCCGCTGCCTGAAAGGATCTTTTGCACACTCACCTCTCAGCCTTCAACCACTTCTCCTCCTAAGCCTAATTCTGGATTTCAAGGTGGAGCAGAGAATCGAAGTAGAAGGGCCCCAAATGGAAAATACCTAAACTAGATGCGGGACTGAAGTTGGGGTATTATGTTGGATTGAACCAGTAACTAAAAGAAAATTGATTTTAATATTTATAAATTATCTTTTTAAATGGTGGGATTTTCTTTTACTCTCATCATTGGCAAAGCTTTCTCAAGTAGGCTGAAAGCTGTGCTAAGTAAAAATAGTTATTTCCTATCTCACCTCCTCTAGCTCATCAGATATGTTTGTTCAGAAGCCAGCAACAAAGGAAAAACAGCAGAGACAGACATAGAGAGAGAGAGAGAGAGAGAGAGAGAGAGAGAGAGAGAGAGACAGAGACAGAGACAGAGACAGAGACAGAGACAGAGACAGAGACAGAGGCAGAAAGGGGTTGGGCTGAGATGAAATCTGCTTTTGAAACTCTTCCTTGGGAAGAATGAGAAGACAAACATCAGTGAAAGAGGGGCCATCCCTGGTAAGGAGTGGGACGAGCATATGTAAGGATCTTGTAGCAGGAAGGAAGCAGTTGATGGCAGGAGGTCCTGAGCAGGGCAGAGTCTGGGAAACATCCAGGCAGAAGCTGTCACAGAATTTGGGTTGAGTGGTTGGACATTCTAGAGTTTAAGCAGCAAATTGACATGGTCTGACTTACATATTTAGAATCAATTTTGCAGTTGTCTCAAGAATGATTATGGAAGAGGAATGGTGGCAGCCCATTAAAATGACACAGTACAAGTTAGAAAAAATTACATCAATTAATCAACCCCAATGGTTGATTTTTTTCAAGTACATAGATTCTGGAAAACCAGGACACCAGTCCTAGGTATCTCTGGACCTTCATGACAACGGCAATCTACTGGATATTAACAAAAGAAAACCACAAGGAAAGAGGCTCCTTGAAGAAGAAGCTCTCCTGAGTTCTACATGATGTGCACCTGCCTATGTGTTGCATGTGTGCTTATGTTAGCACACCGCCCAGAGCGGATTGCACATCCTTCTAACCTCCCCTGTAACAGAACTTCATCATGAAAATGTGCTTCTTAGTGGTTCTTATGCATCTCAAATCCACTTTTATACCAGATATCAAAATAAAATTGAGCAAGAGATTTTTAAGCAGTTTGAAGGATAGGGAAAAAAGTACCAAAATTACTTTTTATTTATTTTCCACCAATAATTGCATTGAACAGTCCATCTCTGGCCTGACTCTTGGGCTGTTTGATCCCTCCTAATCTACTATGAGCCCATGAAGGTCACCCAAAAGACCTTGTAATTTGTGAGACTGTTTCTAGGAAACATCATTCATTCCCATGTATTCCCACCTTATTTTAATTCTGCTATACATTGAGCACCTGTCTAATGCCAGGCACCATAGTAAGTACTTTACATACATTCTAAGAATCCATCATTATAAAGCCTCTTGGAGACAGGAGCCGTTACTTACAATCATTCTGTTGGGCTTTGCTTATGATGTTTTAAAGTTACTCTAGGGCATTGCACACTGAAGGTCTATGGCAACTATCATGAGTAAATCCTATGAACACAATTTCTTCCAACAGCTAGGTAGTTTTAATGTTATTTTAGCAATAAAGTCTTTTTAATTAAAGTTTGTTTGTACATTATGTCTTAGACATGATGCTATTGTACCGTTACTGAATTAGAGAGCAGATTAAGAACAACTTTGATATACACCGGGGAACCAAAAACACAAGTGTGACTCATTCTATTGAGATAATTGCATTGATACACGGTCTGGAACAAAACCCACCATGTGTCTCAGATGTGCCTACATCGCCCTATATTACAGCCAAAGCAACTGAATTCTAAAGCAACTGTTTCATTCACATGTGTGGTCAGTGGTACCAACCTCTGATAAACCTGAAGAAATGGCTTGGTTGGTAAGAGCATTTGCCCTTCTTGCAGAGGACCTGGCTTTGTTTCATAGTGGCTCACAACTATCCATAACTCCAGTTCCAGGGGATCCTGCACCTCCTTCTATCTTCCCTGGGTACCAGGCACACACCTGGCATCTATACATAATTGAAGGCAAAGCACTCGTGCAAATAAAATTTAAAATTTTTTAAAAACAGTGAGTGTTGACACTCACCTCGGATTCTCATCAGAGCTTACTTAGCCCTGCCTTACATGACAAGATGCCTGCCTATGCGTCTCTAGCTCATCGCCATGTGCCTTTTCTGTCTACCATATGCACAGGCTTGGCTCATGGCTTACCACCACAACCCATGGTTTCCTCTGAAATCCAGAGCCTGACTCATGGCTTTACCCAACCTCTCTGTTTCTCCAGAGGTACTGACTGAATCAAAAAAAGATACTGATATCCTGGGTTCACTTATACTGGCTGATGAAAGCCAATGATGAACATTATCTGCCAACTTAATATCAGCCAAGATGGGAAATTTTACATCAGTAAAATAGGCAAGCAACAGAAATCAAGGACTTGGAAAGGGGGCATTGCATTTACCACCACACAGCTGTGACTGATTATAAAATAACAACAAAACTGTCTCTTACCTTAGGCAGGCAAACTTCACAGCTCTTGATCAGCAAGCCTTTAATACTCAAGACTCCAACCAAAGAAGCTCAGTTGAGATTATCCTCTCAGAAACCAGTTCTTCTTGATGAAAATATGAATATTTCTTCCCAACCTGCTCTGCTTCTCTTCTCCATTAACAGACGTGGTCTAGGAAACTTTTTTTTATGCTTTACTACATTCTGTTGAGCTTGCAGTCTTGCTGGAAGGAGAAAGTCAATCTCAGGTGCTGAGCATCAAATTGCTTATTGGGACAGCTGTTACTCTCGGCTGAGTAAGCAAGACATTCATAGGTCGCACTTTCTTGCCATGTGCTGCAGCCAGTTAAAAAAATCAGTGTCAGGATAGAAAGAAAAAAAGAAACATTTGATGGTGTCATGTGAGCCACAATGAGAAGCCCTCCTGATGCTTTGAAATACACCGTGGGATAAAGGGAAGGATCCCGAAAGAAGAAGGATCTGCCTCTGAGCTATTGGTATGAGAGTTCTAGAAGGAACAGATGTAGTGAATAGGAGAGGGAGTTCTAGAGGCTGGAGGACAGAAACCATAAACTTGATGATCACTTTAGCCCATTTGCTTGCTTATTGAGTGGACAGCTACTGTGTGCCCTGTGCGTATTTGTGAAAGGCGGCGGCAGAGCTTCTGCCCTCATGGAATGTAAAGTTCATTGGGAAGTGAGACATCGATTACCTACTCCTACTACCGCTGCTACTGCTGCTGCTGCTGCTGCTACATTTGAGCTTTCTTACACTAAAGAAATCAGTACATCACGGAAAATAACAGGAAGGAGTAACTGGGGCTAAAATAGCCCAGGAAACAGAGAATAAAACCCTCAAATGCCCCTCACCTTACAGAATCCTGCTCTTGGAAGGAAAGGATAAATGGCTTCAAATCCATAGCAAATGGGTTGACAGCACGCTGAGACTCTTGGGAAAGTGTGGATGATCAAGCTGAGACATCACAGTTTTAGAAGTCCCAGGCCAGGGTTCAAATCCTGACTCAGCCTTTGAAATCCTGAACAAACAACTTAACCTTTCCAAGCTTAAAACCTTTATATTCCACACTGGGGCAGCTTAAATACTGAACTTACCTTCCAGATTTTCAATTTGAATAAAATTGACTGGAGGCAGAGGACCCACAAACCTACAGGGACCTCTCAGTAGATGACCACTTTATGTAAAGATACATTGTGATGAAGTTCTCTTAGAAATTCAGGCTCTCTTAAACGTTACACTGGCTACTGGGTGACTGTATGTCAAACTATCAGTCAGCAAAAGGACTTAATGAGGATTACCGGTCCAGTGCCGTAAGGACACTTGAGGATCTGCACAGCAAGGGGCTTTGAAAGTGCTTGTGCTGAACATACACATTTATAGTCAGCATTTGTTTGAGGCAGCAGCAAGATGCCCATGATCCCCCTCAGTGTACCATTATTATGTCACACACCCCCCAGCCCTCATCCGCCCTATTCTATAAGTTCCCAAATCATCCCAGGGACTTTCCATTTTATTGTTTTCAGTAAATACCAGCAGGATACATGGCATTTAATTTGTTTACCTTTGTCAATACTTCCTTTAAAATAAATTTATTAAACAGAAAAAAAAAATATATATATATATATATCCATTGCCGGTGATATGTCAAATTGGTATTAGGAAACATATGGTCACCCCTGAAAGTCTGAGTCAGAATAAATCGATTTGATTGCTACCGATCGCTTCACTAAAATGCGCCACCCTGCTGCTCATCCATCTGCTGGTGTCTCTAAGTGTTCACATCTGCAATACTTCTTTCCATGTGCCGAATTGGCAGTGGGGGGGGGGGGATAAGCTGTGTGCTGATTGCAACTCTTGCACTTCTGCTCACCTTTAGCATGCATTATCAAAGAATGTGGAAAATGTAAGTGGATCAGTCGGCCCACAACAGGCTTTAAATCAGCACGGCAGGTCAGGTCGTAATAGATTTGTGCTTCTCCCAGACCTTCCAGGGAACTCGTTCACATAGTAATGTGACATGACTTAGAGAGTCATAATCACTATGACAACATAAAGGGAATCAGTTAAAACCTAATTAAAGCCATGTGGGTAACAAGCAGAACTGTGTGTTTAGCATCTTGTGTTCTTTGTTGCTGGGTTGACAAAAGGGAAGAAGATGCTTTGTGGCAAACACAAGGGCACCAATTAATACAGAGCATCTCACCCTGGTCTGAGATCATCTCATCAAAACAGGGATCAAAGGAGATGAGAGCTGATGAGATGGCTAAGCAGGTGAAGGCACTTGCCACCAGGCCTGATGACCTGTGTTCCATCCTTGAGACCCATACTGACTCCTTCAAGTTGTCCTCTGACCTCTTCACAGAAGCCATGGTATGTGTATGCCCACACATGTACACATAATAAATAAGTAAATGTAATACAATTTTTTAAAAAGGAAATGAGACTTGTAGTACTGATACCAGACAGTTTCTACTCTCCAACCAGTCTCATGAGGCACAGAGGAAGAGGAGGAGCATGGAGGTCTTGGGAACTGAGAGGTGGATGAGCACTAGGCTACTGTCCTTGTTTGTTTTCTATTGCTGTGATAAACCAATATGGCCAAAGCAACTTAGGAAGAAAAGGGTTTAAATAAACCTTTCCTAAAGCTCGTTGTGCATCATGATGCAAAATTTTGGCAGGAATCCAGAGGCAGGAACTCAAACAAAGGCTAGAGGAACACTGCTTACTGCCTTGCTCAGCTACCTTTCTTATATAACCCAGGACCACGTGCCCACAGTGATCTGGGCCTTTCCACATCAATCATTAATCATCAAAATGCCCCACAGAAAGATAAATCTGATAGAGGCAATTCCTTAACGTATGCTACTTCTTCCCAGATGACTCTAGCTAGTGCCAAGTCAATGAAAACATCAGCACAGCCTGTGGTTATTTCTTAGCACATGGCTGGGATGGTAAATCTGACAGAAACCATTGAAAGATGGGAAGATTTGATTAGGGTGACAGTTTCAGAAGCTTTCAGTTCATCATGGCACTTGGTGAGTGGCAATTAGTGGTAGAAGAAGCTAGTCACACCACTGCAAACCAGGAAGATCACTGACCCAAGAATCGGGGGCTGGGCACATCTTTTAGAAGCCTGCCTCTAGAGACCTACCGACGAGGTTTCCAGATTCTCCAAATAGTATCACTAAGCAGAGAACAGGTGTTCAAAACATGAGACTGTGAGGACCACGTCATATCCTTGTGGAGTAGCAGGTCACCTCATTTCTCCATGCTTGAAAAGCATCTTGGAGCACTCAGTGGAGAGCTCATTTAGGAACTTAATCGAAGACATTCAGAGTTGATCAATCTGCCACCACAGACTTAAATCTTCACATGTTAGCTAGCACATTTTAGCACTAAAGTTATTCCCAATCAAATGTGTTTGGTTACAATCGAAAATGAGAGGAGATACTTTCATATCACGTAACTAGCCTGTCCCTCATGAATCTTTCCTCCCTACTTTTAGCATCCATAGATGAGCCTTCCTGAACCAATCATAACTAAAAAGTGATACCGGTCTGACTCCTACATTTGTTTGGTATTTATTATTTCTGTCTTCTGTGTTTATTAGTTGGGAACAGTGGTGTCTCTCTTGCCCATCTTTATATGCATTACTTGAGATGTCACTCTTAAAAAGAGCTTATTAGTTGTGAGTATTTATTCTATCCAGTGGATGAGTGACTCCTCACTGTTCTTTACATGTGATGCTCATATTGTCCTGTTTGACCACAGACAGCCCTTTCAAAATGACTTCCATATCTGGAAAGTATTTCCTTACTTTCTGGGCAACACAGTGTTCCAAATTGCACTGGTACCTTCCCTGTCAAGCCTTGGAACCAGACATTTCTCTAAGGAGTCTCCTAGTGTGGAAATGTAAAATATTACAAATGCGGAGAAATCACCATCATTGGCATAATACTTCCACTGACAGCACAACACCAAGCTCTAAGCATGAGATGCATCAGACAAACCAAGACAGAGGACTTCTCTAACAAAGCCTAAATCCCACCCCAAAGTTCTCAATGTCCTGAAAAGCAAAGAAAGGGTAAGAAAGTGTCCTCTGATAAAGAAGACCACCCCCCTCAAGACATGAACAAAAATGGCAGTGATGCTAGCTAAAATTGTGGTCAGATTTTAAAATTTTTCTATTGAGAATATTTTTGGACAGGAGGTAAAATTTGAATTAGGACTATAGTTTAGATAATTATACTACAGATACTAATCTCTCTCAGGGACAGAATAATAAAACAAATACATAATATGGTCAGGTGTAAATCGTGTTTTACCCATGTGCATCAAGTTCAATGTATTTACTTTAATAAATCTTCAGTAATTGTATTAAGTACATATAACACATAATTTCACAGATGATAGTACTTATTGGCTCTAAGTTTAAACAAATCAGTTTAAAGACATTTATTCAGTCATATGCAGAAATAGCAAAAAGTTGTGAACTAACCAATAATGACTACCCTTTAAGGACTACAGGGCTGCTGGGGAAAAAACAAACAAGGCTTTAATCAGGAGCTCCATTTAGACATAGCTCCAGACCAGTACCTTAAGGAAACTTACGTTTGTTTATAAAATGAGCATGCAAATATTTGTCTAAACTCTTCTCTGTGATGACTATAAAATAATATGGCTAGGACAAGGATTATCACCCCATCAAAGCAGCTCTGGATACCAGTAGTGCCTCCTGAGAAGAGCTGGCATTCTCTATTTGTCTTAGCATTTGGCAGTTCTTTCATTTCCTAGCCAACCAGTATGGGTATGGCGCTCGTCTAGCCTCCTCCTCCTCCTTCCTGAGAAGAACCCTCTCTGCTCTTACCCTCTCTATCCCAGTGGTTCTCAACCTTCCTAAGGCTGCAACCCCTTAACACAGTTTCTCATGTTGCCGTGACCCTAAACCATATATTTTTGTTACTACTTCATAACTGCAATTTTACTACTGTTATAAATCATAATGTAAATATCTGTGTTTTCTAATGGTCTCAGGCAACCCCTGTGAAAGGTCATTTGACCCCCACAGGTTAAGAACCACTGGTCTATTGGAAGAGCAGAACACAAAACTCAAAGCTCTGGACAGAGCTTCGCCAAAACCCATCCCCAGAGTTAGGTCTTGTGCAGATGGCTGGATTTCCTTCATCTCAGTCATTCATCCCTGAGCTTGGAATGACTCATGGCTTCCTGGGCATTTGACCATGTAAGGAATGATATCACCCCAATGCAGATCAGATGCTTATTTCATATTTGGCTCGCTCACCACTCACTCCTCTCTCTCTCTCTCTCTCTCTCTCTCTCTCTCTCTCTCTCTCTCTCTCTCTCTTTGTGTGTGTGTGTCAGGATAGCCTTGAGCTCACAGCAATAAAGACACTCAGCAAAAATATCCAAAGTCAAAGATTTATTTAGTGCAATTTATTTACCAAACATCACAGCTGAGAAACACACTGTAGAGTGCTTAACTGTGTGCTCATGTGATCGATCATATGGCCAATCAAGAGCTCACACAAGGGAGGGAGGAAAGGGGGATAGAGAAAGGTATTGTCTTGCTACTACTTACCTCTATTTCAGGCAGATCCAAACTCCAAGTACAGTTTTAGCACCATAAAATAAATTTTTTTAAAAAAAAGTCTAAGTCAGAGACCATCTGTATATATTTCCTCCACTCCAGAATGGAATTTAAAACCTACATCTTATCAGTAAAGTATCAATATTAATCACAATGATGAGGTAGGGCTGCCATTTTCAAATTTTAATCTGTATACAAGCTCTCTGGCATCATCGTGAAAAAGCAAGGTTGGATGCAGCAGGTCTGATTGTAGGGCCTGACATCCAGCTTAGAGGTGATGCTGATGCTGCCCACAGATCATACTCAAGAGTCTCCAGGAACAAAGGCCCTGGAGAGATGGCTAACCCACAGCAGGCTCCACATTTGTCTCTCCCTGCCCCTGCCAACTTCTCATTTTCTAAAAGGAATTGTTAACTGAAGGAACTCGCTAAGAAAAGTCAATCAAAAGATGACAAAGAAACGTGTAAGAAATTCACAGCTCTACATGAGAGAGGTTGATTAGGGTCAAAAGAAGATATATTTAAACCTAATTAAGATAAAGGGTCCCTCATTAAGCTGAGAGAAATTCTAAAAGTAAAAGCTCTGAGGACACATTGATTTCTGTCAGATTCTTGTCAGGAGAATATTGCATCAAGGGAGCGTGCTGACAGCTTTGAAGAGCGACAGTCCTTACTATAACTCTGAAGACACTTTTAACACTATGAAGCTCAGGAAATAATAACAGCTTACACGGATAAACTGTTTTAAATTTTACAAGATTCTTTGACGCTCATTAACACATTGCAGTCCTGATTTCTTCAGCCTGTTATGTATTGTTTCTACCAAACTACAAGCCTCCTAGAGGCTAGGAACCTGTCTCCTTCATCTTTGGGGCCAAAGCATTTGGCAGAAGTCTGGCATTTAGCAGATATGTGACCAATATACTGGCTTGAAAAAATACTTTTCTATGAGTTCCCGATTACCTATCATATTTTAATCTCACTGGTTGATGATGTATAAAATTATTTTATATCTCTAAGAAAGAAGAAATGTTGCCACTTAATTTTTGTGTCTCATAGATTGTAATATATGTGACAATTTCAGAGATGCTAAAATATGGAGATGAGTGTGTATGTTAAGATGGAGAAACTTGGGGCTGCAAAGATGGCCCAGTGACTAAGAATGAATATGGCTCTTGGAGAGGACCCTAACTGAGTTCCCAGCACTGACATAGAGTAGCTCACAATTACCTGTAACTAGCTCCACGGGATCCGACTCCGTCTTCCAGCCTCTGAGGGTACCTGCACTCATGTGCACACATATACAGATATACACACCTACACACAATTTAAATAATAAAATTAACTCTTTGTAATTGAGAAACTTAATAATGGAACTTTGCTATGAAGTCAGTCACCCACTTCAGACATGAAATTAATTCATGACCATAAATTGGAGCCACTGAAGATGTCATCAGAAAGGTTGTGGACAAATTGGGACAAGACACTTGTTTATAAATTCAGTGACTTTGGGGAATGTGAGACTCTTCGTAGACTGTAATCAAGCAACCAGTTATCCTTCCTGCCATTAAACCCAAAAAGCAGAACCTTTGATACATCTCTGAAGGCTAATGGCCCATTGATAGAAGGAATACTGAATGGTGAAAAGGACAGAAGAGGAACAGAAGGAAGAAAGGGGTGAGGAAAACAGAGATGCCATTTTTATATCAAATTACTCATGTCTGTATTAGAGAAACCTAGAGCCATAGAAATCCAAGGAATAAAGATGCTTTAGAACCTTTAGAAACTTTGGTTGGAAACTCTGCTACTGACATAAAAGCCCGTACAAACTAAATGTCTTTCCATTTCAGACTAAAATGTTCCAGGAGCCAGTCTAAAGGTTGACAAAGGAAGCTCTGACAGTTAC
Organism: Rhabdomys pumilio; assembly: GCA_030674055.1. Lineage (NCBI taxonomy): Eukaryota > Metazoa > Chordata > Mammalia > Rodentia > Muridae > Rhabdomys > Rhabdomys pumilio. The sequence goes on along the minus strand of JANHMN010000007.1, from coordinate 41,258,322 downwards.
CAACTAACACCCCATGAAACAGAAGAAGAAATCATGATGATCCCCAAGTGGGGTGTTGCTTGTGGGTGAGTTGCATGTCACCATAATTCAGATTAGCTGTCCTACCCCCATGCTGCCCGGCCATGGCCTGAGATAAAAGGTATTCATACAGGTTCTCTCTAATACTGCCTTGGGGCCAGTTATTTCATTACTATATCCCTTAGTCTCCTATCTGTAGAGGGGTGAGAGCAAGGACACATATCATCTTGATGTGATTGATAATCAGGTAAGTTAATACAAAAGAACATCTTAGAGACTGTCCCTGGCAAATAACCATTGTTCAACAAATGTCCTTTATTCTTTACAATCACTACCTGAACTATAATTTTATACAACTTATCACAATGATATCATGCAGCATCATTGAAAGGAAAACAGATTGCCTATGCTAGCATCATTCCAAAATTGTGTGTGTGTGTAAGTCAATGGATGTTTTCCTAGAACGTTCTCCACCTTACTCTTTGAGAAAGGATCTCTCACTAAACCTAGAACGCGTTAATTTGTCTTGACTAGCGGGCTAGCGAGTCTCAACAATTCTTCCCAGTGCTAGGATACAGGCAGTTTGCCAGTAGCCTTCCCTTTTACATGGATCCTGGCAATTCAGACTTAGGTCCTCATGCTCACACTGCAAATGCTTCACTGACTGAACCTTATTCACAGACTCACATTCTCAAAAGCTCATGCCAAAATTAGAAAGCAAATATCGGTTTACATAGGCAATTGGAAAATGCTAGAAAGCGTCTGAGGAGAGAAAGTCAACCTGGGTGCCTGTCCCCTACTGCTCACAGAGCAGTAGGAACCAAGCACCATACAGGAACCAAGTCCTCAGCCTGCATCACAGCTGCCCTGTATCTCCTTTCAGGATGCACATGGCATGCTGTGTAATCAGTCTTGTGTGCAGAGGCATGAACCTGTGGAGTCAAGTGTATCGTTAACAAACCAACAGACCCCTCACACTGCCAGCCCCCTGGCTGCGTCCCTGCTTCAAAACTGCAGGAACATTGCATTTGTCAGCTGGTTCAACTGCTGGGGTTCCATATAATCCAGAAATGTGAAAGATCCCAAATTATCTTATCCCGAGGTGACAAACCGAGCCAGATGCCCACAAGCCCAGACAGTTTACATGCAAATAAACAAATCAAGACAGTAGCAGGGGCATCAATCTCATAACTCTTGAGGAAAAACAAGTTTATTTCTTATCTTAAGATTAATGAACTGGGCTATGACCTCGCCTCTAATTGTGGCTGAAACAGAAACAGGGTATTGTTTTTAATCCACTCTGTAGCAAGATAATAACGTCATGTCACAAAAGTTCAAATTCAAGGGCCTGTCCCTATCTGAAGAACTATTTAAAATATCCAATGACTAGTTGTTAATGTAGAATCACAAACTTCTCCCCAGATGTACTAGTGGTTTTTTTTTTTAATATATATTTTTTTCTATTGTATGTACAAGTAAAAAAATAATTTTATAGCATATTACTGGTATCTGTTTGCCTCATTTTCAACAAATACTGGTGCTGTGTGTGTGTGTGTGTGTGTTTGAGAGAGAGAGAGAGAGAGAGAGAGAGAGAGAGAGAGAGAGAGAGAGAGTATAGAGGGGGGACATTGAATTTTCTGCTTCTACTTCCAGGTTTAAACATAAACTTGAAAAATTCAGAGGAAGAAAGAGGGATGGCAGACAGGGAAGGCATAGAAAACAACTTGTCTTCCTCATGAGGGATAAGCCCTAGGGATGGTCAAAGGCTTTCAAGGGTTCATATTTAAACACACAGGACTTTTTCTCTGAAAAATACCTTTACGTCTAATGAAATTTCACATGGTTTTAATAATGTTCATACCCACTGATCTTTTTCCATATGGAATATAAAATGTTTGTGTTTGGGGGGGAGTGTTCCTCAGTACCCCATATCCCATCAGCAAGGCTGTAAGAACAGAAAGATATCCATTCTAACAATCTAAAGAGAAAGCAAGACAAAAGCCACATCTCCCAATAAATCCACACAAGTAAGGTGGCACAAGCCTTGGGCTTTGTCACCAGGGAATAGAATCCAGATGCAACTTTAAATTGTTATATTCACAGGTAAATAGATTTGAAAGAAAAAAAATGTAATGACGTGACTCTGAAGTTTAGGTGATGAATTATGTTTCCCAGACAGCTCAGGAAATTCTAGACCAGTTCTATCCAGGTAAACAGGTCTTTTGGCTTTTTTTGTGTGTGTATGATTGTTTCTTTTTTATTGAGCTATTTTTCCATGCCTAAATTGTCTATGCCAAGCACAGTCAACACAATACTCAAGAATGCTAAATATCAATGAAGATGTTTTGCTAAGAGGGAAATGAGTGAAGATCTACAGACTATCCCCAGTGATGAAAGAACTTCAGTGAAAACGAAAACAAAAATACCTGTTATTCCGTGGTGTGACCTGCCTCAGCTTGTTTGCTATTTGTTTGGTTTTTTTGAGACAAGGTCTTGCTATGTAGCCCAGGCTAGCTTGACTCTCCGGCCTCAGTTCCTCAAGTACTGGGATTACAGATGTGTGCTTCTAAAAGAAGACTTTACCATCTAGTACAAAGGAAGGTATGGGATCAAATAACTGAATATTGAAGCCCCACCGCAGGGGATATGTTTCAGAACCTTCAGTGAAGGTTTCAAACTGTGCTCTCTATATGCTATATATATTTCTCTTAAGTATATACCGATGGTAAAGTTTAATTTAAACATTAGGCAGAGAAGATTAGTGATAATATAGTAGAACAATTATTAAAGCAGTAATAAAATATATCGTGATTAAGTAAAATAAAAGTTGTCCAGCACAAGTACTATAATATTGCGATAGTGTCTGAAAACTCACACAGCTCCACATGACTAATGGGGGTGTAGTATATACACCATGGATACATAGCACAAAAGGATGAGTCACATCCTGGGAGTTATGGATGTTGAAAGACTTCATCATTCTATTTAGAATGGCAAACAACCTAAAACTCATGAATTATTTATTTCTGGAATCTCCTACCCAAGATTTCTGGCAAATCTAATAAAGGTGAGTAAAGGAGAGGAGAAATGAGCAATGTGCTGATTGCTATCTTTGTGGATAGGTGGAAATTAGCATAATCAATCATGAAGGATCAGGTTTAGACAAATGAGATGCCAAAGAGAGATCGTGCTTTGATGCACAAGAGACAATGAGAAATATTAATCTGATCAGCAAATCTTATGGTCAGTAGAGTAGTGTGACTTGCTTAACATCTACAAGATTTACTGAATTTGACAAGCATATAGTTGGAGAACAAAGCATATCCCGTGCATGTACTTCAGGAATTCATATTTCTTTGGTAACTCAAGCAAAATTCAGATTTGAGTTTAAAATCCAAACTAATATAAAACTTTTGCCCATCCACATTTTCTCCAAGTGTCTTCTTTCTTTTTATTGCAGAGTTCAGTGCCTACCTACAAGAAGCATTCTTCTTTTCTAGGCTCACAAATATCTCTTTTCTGAACCCTACTCAAGGCTGGGCCAGGGGCATGGCCCAGTGAGAGAAGGCACTTGCTACCAAACCTAATAATCTGGGTTCAACCCACTGGACCCACCCAATAGAGGGAGAAAAACAACTAAGCCAAGTTGTCTTCTGACCTGCACATGAACGCCATGGCACATACATGCTCCCTCACAATGCACACAAAATAAAGAAAAAAAATGTAACAATAAAAATTCTTTTTAAAAGTTCAAGATGATCATATCTTTCTTTGGCATTCATGTGATGCCTTGTATCTAAGAGTCAGTTGTGTTTTTACAATTTTTTTTTACTGTCTCTTGTTCTTAGCAAATAAATTGGGACTGGCTTCAAAGTCGGGAGATAACTGATGATTTTATATATATATATATATATATATATATATATATATATATATATATATAGATGTTTTTTTTATTTTGCCAATCCCTTTCCCCATTTCCCTTCCCCAGAAAACCCCTATCCCGTGCCCCCCCCTTTTCCATTTGGCTTTTATACAATTTTTTAAATGTTAATCAAGGGCTTTGTAAGTATGGTAATGCTCAATCAGAAGTGTAACCTAATACTCAACCTAGCTATGTAAACTATCTTTGACTAGTGGAGACATGTGAACTTCTGCCTCCATGCCCCCTCTCTCTTTCTCTCTCTTTTTCTCTCTCATTACCGAGCTTCTCCTCTACTTCATCTTCTCCTCTCCTTACTCCATCTTTTCCTCTCGGTGCTCCTTTCCCCTTAGCTCCTCCTACATATTACCCTTCCTGTTAAAATAAAGCTTTTCTCTCAGAATACAATTAGAGCATAATTATTCCTATTTGTACCAGTGAGGTACAAGATAGTCTTAGTACCCAATCCATCCTTTTGTTGACTAGCCAGAACCTCTGCCATCTCTCTTGACTAGAACACTTAGTTTTGAACCTGGTCCTAAAGTCTTTACTCAGTGACCAACAAAGAACAGACATTCAGTTGGGTAAGGTCTCCTAAACTTAGACCTTCAACTCTATTTAAATTGATACCTTGGACAGGGTATTTGCTTAATGCCTCAGTTTCCTCATTTATAACTTAAGACAATAACTATGCTTATTTTATGAAAATACAATCTAAATTAAATGACAATTGAAAAGCACTTTCTAAGTTTCTAGAACATAGCAAAAGTTTAATAAATTCCAGCATGAATCAGGATATGTTAACAACAAAAAACTTTCAGTGTCTCAATGGCTGGAAATATCTAAGATTGATTTCTTCTTAATATCATAGGTTAAATGGGTCAATAAGGAAATTCTGCTCAACAAGTTCTTCATAGACCCAGCTGGATTATATTGAATGTCATGGGCTATCAAAATAGAAGAGATCCATAAATGTCCTGTACCAGCAACTAAATAATCTGTAACTGAAGCCACATGTCTCATTTCAACTCTGTTATGGCTACTGTTGTAGTTTAGATATGAATTGTCTTCCCAAAAGACTCATGTGGAAACATGGTCCCTAATGCAATGTTCAGAGGTATGACTTGGAAAGTAATTGGATCTTGAGGCCACTAACCTAATCAACCGATTCATCTACAGAGAGACTCCTAATTGAATAGATTATTGTGGGTGAGTAGAAATTATAGAAGATGCTGCCTAATTGGAAAAAGTGGATGACGGAAGACAAGACTTTGAAAGCTATCTTCTTCCCAGTCTCTTCCTCTGTCTGTCTCCACTGCTCTTTTCCTCCTGCCTACATGAGAGGAGTAGCTCTGCTTGTAGCCTATTCTTTCCACCACAATATTCCAAATGGCCCACACACACTGAAGCCAGTCAACCATGGACTGCAGTTCTATACAGAAAAATACATCTGTCCTTTAAATAGTTTCCCTATGGAAATTTATCACAAAAAAA
>JANHMN010000007.1:41234445-41247888 GCA_030674055.1 Rhabdomys pumilio | reverse complement strand
ACATACATGTCTATACTAAAGATGCCTGCTCATTTTTAAAGAATGTGGAAAGGTGAGGCTTTTATCTGAAACGTCCAGTTCCAGAAATGAATTTTGAGACAAAGGAGGAGTCAACTGAAGGAAACTGTTCAGCTGGGGCACTGGTGTCGATGGAACCACAGACAACTGCCACCCTTCCCGGCATCCCCTCTTTGCATCCATCACCCACGCTTGTAAAGGTGCTCTGAATTGTTAAGAAAAGACAATAGAGACCAAGATCACTCTCTCTGAAACTTAGTATTTTTCACGAAGAAACATGAATCCTGAGGCACAGGCTATGGATTCCGCAATGCATAGCCCTGCTGCCACCACAAAAATCCTATCAGAACGCTTAAACCTCAGTCTTCGCTTTTCTGTGCTATGTCTTTTTTTCTGCAATGTTAAAATAGAATTGGAAACCGGGTGGAGGGAGGGAAGGAAAGAGGGGGGAAAGAGGAAGGAAGGCAGGAAGGGAAGAAGGGAGGGAGGGAGGGAGGGAGGGAGGGAGGGAGGAAGGGAGGAAGGGAGGAAGGGAAGAAGGGAGGAAGGGAGGAAGGGAGGAAGGGAGGAAGGGAGGAAGGGAGGAAGGGAGGAAGGGAGGAAGGGAGGAAGGGAGAAAGGAAGGGAGGGTGAAATAAACTTGAAATGATAAGATTGAGAATCCCAAAATGGAAAAGACAATGGTCCAATTGATTATTTGGATTATTTATTACTGGTGAGAACAAAAAGGGAGGGGAGAAATAACTTTAAATCAGTTCATAAATCATAAACTTGTTCCTGAAAAATAAAATATGAAAACATGTTTGAAAGCAGTTAATAAGCATTTTTTTTTCCGCTAGGAAGTGGGTGATTTTTGTGCATGGGGAAAACGGCTCAAGGCTTTGCCTCATCTCCTAGAAGCATCCCATATTCTTAGATGTGACGTTGCCTTGGAAACCACAACTTGGTGACCTCGTTATTTCAACCTAATCCTGCTTTGAAATTATAGTTGCTCCACCCTTTTGCCTGGCTAGCCTGATAACATAATCATTGTAAATGAGGATGGGAAAAAAACAGCATGCTATAGTCCCTCCGGTGACACCAGCCAGGTCTCACCTTATCGTGGAAACAGACGAACAATTAACCGCTATGAATCGAAAACCCTAAAAGTAGATTTTCTTTTTTTTTTTTTTTATGGTTTGTTACGCTTACTTTCGAAATGTACTAGTGGATTCAATATAGCAGGGTATCTTGATATTACTAAATGAAATGAAATTTTTTTCTTTTTTTGCTTTTGAAAACCTGCCAAAGGTGAGGCACTTAATTAGGCACTTGTTTTTTCCCATAGCCAAATACAAACCAGCATCAGAACGTAATTTCTGAATGAATAGACTGGCTGTATATGGGGGTTATTTGTCCTACTTACTCTCCTCTTCTGAAAGCCCCACAAGTCATTGTCATCTTCAGTTCATGTTCCTCTCATAACAAAGGTGCCGTGGAGACGACATTTAAATTCAGAAAGCATCGAGTACAGATGCAGTTCAACGAAAATGCAGCTTACTCGTTTGTTTCTGTTTAGGTGCTTTGAGATCAGTGCTCAGGAAGGAGGGACATTCTGTTCTCTGTCTTATTCACCACCCCCTACTCCAAAGACCTTGTATCTCAGTAATACTTCCATGCCTTAATAAATTCAAATGCAGACAGTCCAAATAGCTATGAAATATGGTACTGCCCCTTAGGCTCCTGGGTGTCCCTCACCTTTCCCTCCAGGACAAAGTCCCTAATTCTGCCTGCTGTAAACCTGTTGTCTACCCAACGATACTCAACTGTGACACCTTGGGAAGAACAGACTCATATATCACAGACTCATATATCACAGCATACAGCCCATCCTCTTGGTGGTGACTGGCCTTGCCCTTCTGCCTGATTGCTGTGTACTTCCCTCAATATATAAACATTGTTGGTGGTGGTAGTTTTTTGGGTTTTTTTGTTTTGTTTTGTTTTGTTTTGTTTTAGACAGGATCTCATTTTGTAGCCTTGGCTTTCCTGGAACTTACTATGTAGACCAGGCTTATAAATATCGTGTTGGCCTCAACATTGAGTACCACTTACAGGGAAAGGGGTGAGTCTCCTATTACAGTCATTTTCCCACTAGAAACCTGGACCACGCTTGAATATGAGCAGAGCATCAGAGCATCCATGCTGACATCCCCTCTCCCTGCCAACAGAGCTGCTTCTTCTGCCTCTTTCTTTCATCTGCCAGCAGCAGAGTGGACAGCTTAAGAATGTAAGGCAGGACTGAAGTTACTCAAGAAACCTCCCAAGTTAAAACTTTAGTGCCTCAGCAAATTGCCTTTGAGATAGAATTTGAAGGGAGATGCATTCCAGTTAAAGGTAATTTGTTATTATACATTCTCTTTTTGCTGGGAGATAAGAGAAACATTTTACAAAATGTAAGCTCAAGATATAGAACACAGAGTTATTATAAACCCCACTCAGTATGGCCACAAGGAGTTACAGGCTGGGGCTGGAGTGATGGATCAGTAGTTATAAGCATTGGCTGCTCTTCTTGAACCCAGGTTCCGTTCCAAGAACCCACGTGGCAGCTCACAACTGTCTGCAACTGCACCTTCAGGTTATCTAGTACCTTCTTCTGGCGTCCAGGGGCATCAGGCACTTCCATGGTACTCAGACATACATGCAGGCAAAGCACACATATAAAAATAAATTAATAAATATTTTCATAAAGGAAGTATAAGCTGTACATCTCTACATGCAAAAGTCAAAAAGTCAAGTGTTCTAACACCTGAAACTTGAGTGTCAAGGGGGAAGACACATTCTACAGATGAACTCATGTGATGTCACACAGCTAAAACACAGGTGCACTAAAAAAGAGTAGACAAAGTACTTTTCAGGTTGCTATAAGGTACATATGATACTTAAGTGAATTTTGTGTTCAGTCTTAGGTTCCATCCTCAAGATAGTTCGTTGTATATATACAAGCATCCTAAAATCCAAAAGCAAAAAATTCAAAATTCCTAAACATCATTGTTCCCCAAGTATTTCAGTTAGGGATGTGGTGGTGGTGGTGGTGGTGATGGTGATGGTGGTGGTGGCGGTGGCGGTGATGGGTTGGGGGTAGGGGTAGGTGTGATCACAGCAGCTAACATTACTGAGTTCCCAGACCACCATTGGGCACATTTTACAGAGGAGAAACTGAAACCTGGCCAGTGAAGTGACACCGAATCCCAAGGCTCAGATGAACTTGTCTATTCTAATTATTCTATCTGCCCTTTTCCTGTAATCTGAAGATGTAAAGAAAGGAAACCAATGTTCAGACTCTGTTAAAAACTCACATTGAAAACTCACTCTGAGAACAAAGTTCTCAGTAGTTCAAACTCTCTGTAGATACAAGGCACAAAAGAAACATAAACTCTAAAAACAAATATCTGTCACCTCCCAGAACAGAGCAAAGTGTGTTCCTCTGCCCTGTTAGTCTTATCACATGAGATGTTTTCTGCTTAGAGCTCTTAAATAATATGCACATATACATGGGGGGGTATATGTGTGAAATACATAATTAACAGATACAAGAATGTATGTACAGAACAGAAAAGAAAGCAATAGTTATGAGAATAGTTATTATCTGAAGATGTGGGACAAATAAAAGACAAGCTCAAGGACCAGGCTGAGACATAGCAGAATCTTATTAGCACGCAGAACAAATAGTATCATGAAAATAACAGAGATGGATGCAGGTCCTGAGATAAGTGTGAGAAACTTTAACACAGACAGTGAGAGGCCTGAGGGCTCCTGAGCAAGCAAAGCCATGCAGCCTGACTGAAAACCTGGTTCTCCTCAATATGTGTAAGCCAGGAATCAACAGGGACCCATAGGAGGCCTCAGGGAAAATGAGGGTGACAGGGCTGCCTTGGGGTGAGGAATGAAATCTCTGAAGGAGAGGTCTGACATCACTGGGGCTCAACATCTCAAATCATTTCTTCTCCTAGCCCCTCTCTGCAGGCATGGACTTGAAAGTAACCAAACAGCAGTGCCTTCCCTCATCCCCATCCTCCTGCCTCCATGGCCTCTTCTCTCCTGTGAGAGATTTCAGTGCCAAAATAAAGTTTCTTGTGGCAAACCTTAATAAAAGCATGCACAGCCAGAAGGCACTGAGAGAGGAGGACTCACTCATGTATATTTTAGCAAGAAATATCACAGGAGACTCAGCTTGGACCACAGCCACGTACACAGATACCACAACTTTACACAGAATATACTCCTGTCAGGATGTCTATTTACAGCTATCATTTCAGCTCCCGACTGGTGCCAGTTTACAACTGATTCTGAGATACTCCTAATGCTAATATTCCTAGCTAAAGACTATTGATTTAGAAAAATATACTGGATCCCTCGATCTTGTCTTTAAAATGTCCATCTATTCCAATCCTTACAGAATGTGGCTTATGGTACCCATGGCAGCCATGGCATGTGCATTTCTGTTTTGCGATAGTGCCTGCTTATTCCTAAATGGATGCCATTATTCTTTAGCGAGTATTCCTCGGTATCTTTTGCTAAAATTCCACCTCACTTGGTTCCTACTTCAGCTTGGATGTCTCTCCCATGTATAGTTTAGTCTTCTTCTGATTGTCACATGCTGTAGAAATTCCTCCTGGCACTAAATGCTGAGCCCTTGTTTGCTCTCCAAACATTGTGTTTTCTCCTCCACTCCACTGCCATGACTCTTACAATGTATTCTTCATCACCTCCACCCCATAGAAACTATAAATCCTATGACAGGAAGAACCAAAGTAGGCATTCCACAAGTTCATTGATTTATTCACTTGACACACATTTACTAAATATATTCTCTGCCACACACTAAAGTGAAGGACTGAACAAGCCAGATGAAGTCCTGACCCTCATCTCTCATTCTTTGGAAGACAAAAAGGGTGTGTGTGCTTGTGTGCTTGTGTGTGTGTGTGTGTGTGTGTGTGTGTGTGTGTGTGTGTGTGTGCTAAATTAAGTGAATAAAACCACACAGTATCAGAGAGTGTTTAAGTGTCATGACAAAAACTATATGATACTATGAAAGAGGAAAAAACTATTAGTCCCATTTGGTCTTAATCTTTGGATCCTGGCAGAATATATAATGTGCAGCTGGAGCCGTGCTCTCTGGCATTGGGCACTAATGATGGGGATGTCTTAGAAAGCGCCAGATACTTAGGTCCTGGGGAAATCATAGGTCAGTATGGGGCACTGATAATGGAACCAGAGATGTCAATCACAAGTGATGGAATTCTGACAGATGTTCATATGGGGCTGGAATGCTGGAAGGAAAAGTGAGAAGTATTTGAAGACTGAAGAAAAGCATACTAGAACAACTCCTGGTAATAATTCACATATGTAAACTATTCAAACAGGAGAAGCCCAGAATGAGTGCTACATGAAAGACCACTGTGACTGTGTTTATGAATCTGCTCCATGAGGAGGAGAGGCAATGGAATATTATAGGAAAACCAAATGTCTGTACATGAGAAAAAGTGGTAAATGAGTCAAGGTGCCACATCAGTCTTCAGCAGCTTTGCCTTTGTCCCTGAATGATCCTAAGGAGAATCCAGTGTTTCCAGAGCTAGCCTGTAGGTCAGGAGCAAGCCAGGAACAACAAATGATATGACCTCCATCCTCCACAGCAGGCTTACAACACTAAGCATCATAAAGGAAGGCTAGACAAACAGGAAGGATACAAGCCAGCAAGTAACCAGTGCTCAACTAGGTAACCAGACTCTGAGGATGGCAACAAAGACAGGTTTATCTGTGTTTATAATGTGCCAGTCATTACACACAGTCTTCCCCCGTCTTTCCAGACTAAATTCAACCAAAGGATATGTATTATCCTACTTCCTCCAAAAATAAAACTTCTAAGAGACTCCAGAGACAGCAAAAAGATCAACCAAGAAGCCCCATGAAAATGCAAACCTTGGGCTCAGCCCCAAAGGAAAAAAATAGTGTTTAGCGTGATTTTTAGGTTTTTTTTTACCTGTTTGTGTGATGTATGCATGCGTATAACTGCACATTTCATGCAGGTGAACACACATGCATACCCATGCATGCTTGTAGAGGCCATAGGTCTACAGCAGTGTCTTCTTCAATTGCCCTCTATCTTATATATTAAGGCAGGGTCCCACACTTGAATCCAGAGCTAGACAACTCAGCCAGTCTAGCTGGCCAGTGCCTCTGGTAACTGAGTGCTGGGATTACAGATGGGCTGACTCTCTCGTCCAGTCTTTACATGGGTACAGGGGATCAGAATTCTGGTCCTCATGCTTTCATAGTAAGCTTGTTAACTACTGAGTCATCTCCCTTGTCCCTATTTAATTAATTTGCTAAGCATACATGCAAAGTAATGGATTTTTATCATGGAATCTTCATATTTCTGTGTTGTTATTGTTAATCTCATTTACTCCGCTGCCTTGTCAATGCTTCTCCTTTCTCTAGCTGCTGTTTCTTCCCCCAGAACAGTCTGTTTTCTGACTTCCTATTACCTCCCTTAAGATTTCTTCCTCTTTCCTCATAAGCTTCTTTTTGGCTTATGCTGTGCAAAAACACAATACATATATACAGTACTAGCCTATCTGAGTTTGGTTCCCTTGACATAATAATTTTAAACAGTCCTCTAAATTTTCTGCAAATATTATGATTTCATCATTCTTCATGGCTATATAAAATTCAATTGCATGTACATACCATACCTAATTTTGATCAGTGTATTTGTTGATGGACGTCTAAGCTGGTTCCATGTCTTAGTTGTCGTGAATAGAGTAGCAATAGGCACGGATGCACAGGTATTTCTGTGGTATGTTAACAGACTTCACTGGGTGTCTAAAAGCAGTGCAGCTGGGTCACAGGGAAGTTCTATTTTCAGGTTTTAGGAAGCCTCTATGCTGATTTCCATAATGACTGTGCAAGTGTACATTGTGCAGTGAGTAAGGGCTCCTCTGTTCCCATACCCTCACCAGTGTTTGCTGTTTGTTTCCTTGAGGGCTGTTTATGATTGCAGTGGGGTGGGGCCTGAAAGCACTTGGAATTTACATTTTTCTGGTGTCCAGGGTGCTGAGTATTTTTGACCACTTGTATTTCTTCTTTTGAAAACTGCCTACTCACTTTTCAAAACTGATAGCTTGGAATAGTGCCTACCCTACTATTGACCTGAACATTTTGGTTTGGATGCTTAAGTTTTGCATTTCTTTATATACCCTAACTATATATCCCATCTCATGGCATAGTTGGCAAAATTTTTTTCCTATTCTGTACAATGTCTCTTCTCTGTGATTGTTACCCTTTCCTATGCAGTTTCTGAATCCCATCTGTCAGTTCTCAGTAGTATTTTCTGTGTTATTATTGTCCCATACAGAAAGTCATTGCCAGTACCTCTGAGGTGTTTCCTCTATGGTTTCTGCTAGCATTTTCAAAATTGTTTTACTTGTAGAAATCCAGTTCTCCTAGCACTGTGTTAAGAGGTTGCCAATTTGCCTATGCCAAAAATTAGTGGGGAGAGGGGCTCCCAGGAACCTCTAGTCTATTCTTCTCTTCTAGATGTCTATTTGGGGGCTGTATACCCTTTGTCATCATGGCTGAGTAACACAGTTTGAGATATGGACCTACAAGCAATGTTTTCCGCTAGGATTTTCTTCATCAATTTACAGTCTTTTGCGTCTCAATATAAGTTTTAGAATTCCTTTAGGATTTTTCTAGCTCTATGAAGAATGCCATTATAGTTTTGATGGCGATTCCATTTAACCTCCATTTTAATGTAACATTTACTTTTATTAACAGGGCCATTTGCACAATATTAATTCTGCAGATCCATGACCACGAGTGGTCTTTCCACTGCCTCATACCTTCCACACTTTGTTCTTTAGTGTCTTCACATCTTCACTGCAGAGGTCTCTCCCTTCCTTGGCTATGTTTATTTCCAGACTTCTGTTGCTTTATTTTCTGAAGCTATTGTGAATGTGTGTTTTTTTCCCCCTAAGCAAGTTAATTTTGATGTATAGAAACGCCAGGGCTGTTCCTACGTTGGTTTTGTATAATGTTACTTTGCTGACCGTACCTATCATGTCTAAGAGTTTTCTGGTGGCATATTTAGACTCTTCTAAGTATAGAGCTGTGTGCTTCACAAATAGGGATTATTTGGGTTCTTCCTTTTTTTATTTGCATCTCCTATTTCTTTCTCTCGTCTTACTCTTGTAGCTTAGACTCAAGTAGTGACAAGAGTGGACAGAGAGGCATCTTTGTCCTATTCCAGATTTTAAAAGAAATGCTTTCAGTTTCCCTCCATTTAGTACAATATTGGCTGTGCATTTTTTATATGTAGCCTTTCTATATCGAGTATGTTCTATTCCCAGCTTTTTCACAGCTTCTATCATGGAAGGATGTTGAACTTTCTTGAGTGTCTTTACCCTATGGATTGAGGTTGTCATGTGAATGCTGTCCTTTTCTCTTATGGGTTGGATTGCACTTACTGACTTTCCAACCAACCTTAGACTAAAACCATCTTGGTCACAGTGTAGAATGTTCTTAATGTGTTCTTGAATTCTTGAATTCAATTTGCAAATACTTTTTTTAAGATTTTTAAATAATTACCAGAGAAAATAGTCTACAGTTTTTCTTCCTTTCTCTTTCTTTCTTTCTCTTTCTTTTCTCTTTCTTGTTTTGTCACCAATAATGTTGGCTCTGCAAAATGAGTTCAGAAGTGTTGAATAGTAGTATTTTAGTAGACAGACAAGTCCTAGAGGGACTAGGGTAGCAAAATCAAGCAGAAATAAAGTGTGAGCTACAAATATAAGCCATTTGTAAAATATTATATAATGATTATTTGTGTAATAATTTCCTGTTTTTAATTGGATATTTTATTTACATTTCAGATTCATCCCCTTTCCCCATTTCCCCTCCTATCCCATAGGAACCCTAGAAAACCCCTATCCCATGCCCCCTTTTCCTTTTTGCTTTTATACAATTTTTTAAAATGTTAGTCAAAGGCTTTATAAGTTTGGTAATGCTCAGTCAGGAGTGTAACCCAATGCTCAACCTATATATATCAACTATCTTTGACTGGTGGAGACATGTGAACATCTGCCTCCATGTCCCCTCCCCTCTTTCTGTCTCTTTCTCTCATCACCTATCTTCTCCTGTCCTTCTTCTCTTCCTCTCCTTACTCCTTCTCTTCCTCTCCATACTCCTCCCACCTTAGCTCCTCCTACCTATCACCCTTCCTGTTAAAATAAAACTTTTCTCTTAAAATACAATTAGTGCATAATTGTGCCGATTTGTACCAGTGAGGTACTAGTTAGTCCTAATAACCAGTCTATCATTTTGTTGACTAACCAGAACTTCTGTCATCTCTCCTAACTAAAACACTTAGTTCTGAACCTGGATTTTTTTCTTGGCTTGGAATGAATGTCAGCTGAAAACCCTCCATTCCTATCTTTTCTCCTGTAATAATTTCCTAATAGCCTTAAGTTTTGAAAGGCACTTTATTCAGCTCCATATTTGCACCCAGTTACAATGTAAATAAACTTGGAATCTGTGTAAAAATTGCTGGGTATGTTGCAGTGTTTTCAGGGGAGTTTGTGTTCTCAGTGCACCAGTAGCCAGATTTTGAATGCTCTGTAGTTACACATGTTACCATCTTGGACTGCAAAGTTCAAGGAATAATACCTATCAAAGTGTCACTAAGTCTAAGTCACTTTACACATCAACATAGCTACAATCTACCCATCACATCCTTAGAGAAATATCAGCATTGTTTCATTTTATGTAAAATAGCAATACAAAGAGGTTAACTTCTTGAAAGTCCTGCGTGAACCCAGACTTAGCACGTTTCTATAACTGTGTTGGACACACACCAGAGGGAATCATGCACGTAAACAGTATGGATGTGGTGGTACTGATTGGGAAGAAACCGCAAAGGTGCTGAAGTCTCCAGAGTCACCAACAGTTTGCCAGGGACTGGACTTGGAGGTTTGGAGGGGCATACACTGAAAGTCCCCAAACAATGGCATCAAATCCCTTCCTTTTTCTGTAAGCTGCTCCCCAACAGCAAAGCTGCAAAGGGATACTTCAGGTGCCCCCCCCAAAGGACATCTGGGGGCATGGATATTTTACCTCTGTTGCAGAAGACCTCCATCTGAAGCAGCCCCTAGTTAGAGTCGCTTTGACCAGTCTACTAAGATGGATTTCCCACATTTTGCGGACTCTGTTGTCATTCTCTAAAAGTATTGGGAGAAGAGGGGTGGGTGTAACAAAATTAACAGTAATTCAAGACCTGAAAGGGGACAGTAGGAGTTCCAAATCTGTCTCTATTAAGATCCTTCTCTCTCCTCCTCCACTCCTCCTCCTCCACGCAAGCTTCTCAGCTTCTCCGGGTTTAGCAGCTAGGAAGGCTAGTGGGAAAGGCTGTTTACACAGCACAGCAGAAAGCTATTCTCATTCTCTGAGCAGGGTGCTGGGTCTTCTGGACAGGGTTATGCGGAACTTGCCAGTTCCGTGTGCAAAGACACTAGTCCCTTTGGGTTTCTTTTTTGTTTATCTCTTGCTAGATGATCCCTCATTGGGTTCTACCTGGACTTTTGAGTCTTTCTTCACTACATTTTCCCCATCAGCAGAGTCCGTCACGGAAAAACCCCTACCTCAGCGGCTTCTGTGGGAATTCAATGCTCTCCGCCTTTGATGATGCTGAATTCTATCGGACAAACTACACTACCTTGAAGTCAGGTTTTATGCTATCCAGCCTAACCTTACAGAACCTGTTTTTCAAGTCAAGGCACACCAAGGAGTCAAACAGCAGGACCAGATGGATCCCGGATATCTCTTTTTCCTTTCTATTTTTCCTTTCCTTTATTCCCCTTTCCTTTGCTTTCTTTTTTCTTTTCTCTTCTTTTCTTTTTCCTTTTCTTTCTTTTCTTTGGGGGTGGGCATGGCTACCTTGCCACAGCCCAGGCTCAGTCCTTTTGGCACGTGCTTAAGGGCTGTTCAACACTAATGATGCGATCAACTTTTCTGCCAAATTCTGGAACTAAAGGGAGAGACAAAAAAAGAAAATTCATCAACCGCCCCCAGAATCCATTCCCTGAGGCACTCTGCCGTCCTTTTCAACCAGTCTTGGGTCGCTAGCGACCCCAAGTGGCCAATTTAAAATAACAGTCCCATCGTCGACCTGTTCATCTTCATCAACCTTTCGTTCTGCAGAAAAGAAACACACTTCAAGGTTTTATACTGCCAAATCTGGATAGAATTTTAAAACTGCAAAGCTTGAAGCGTCACTAATGTCACCTGGACTAGCCACCTCATATTATTTTATTTTCGTTTTGCAATTTGATCAAATTCAAGACCAAGACCTCAGACCAGGTGGGTAAACCTCACACCAGGAGGTTAAACACTAAGCAGTCCCCAGACTCATCTTATTTCATAGGAAGGAGAGATTCAGAAAGGTAAAATTGTGCTCCAAAGGTCACACAGCACATTAGGGTCCATTTTAGAAACCAAATACAAGAGATGGCTTCCAGAGAGTCTATGCTTCTAGACCCTGGTTTCCTAACCAAGAGGGGAAGGCGTTTGTTTCTCCAGACCACAAAAGAGCTGCTGTAGCAGTTAGGAGACAGCATGCCTTAGCAGAGTCAACATTCAGCCATGTGCACATCCTCTCTTCTCTCTTCTACACCCACAGCTGACCAGGAAACATGAAATTGAGTCATGGCAAAGAGTCAGGAGAACACTATGTTTGGTAAACACAGACTAGATTCTTATTCTTAGGGGCTGGCCTTTGAGTGAAGCGGCAATTTGGATTAGATTTCCACCCTCGTAACAGCACAGAGCAGACATTATTGTTCCTATTTTACAAATGGGAAAATTAGGGCTCATGGGCATGAAGTTGCTTGTCTATAATCAGGCAATGACTAAACTGCAAAACTTATTTGCATATAGTTTTACTTATTAATGTCTCAATTTACCAGACATCAAATGGGATAATAAAGTCAGGGTCTCAAGTAAGAAGATATTAGTGTTCAAGGGGGTCCTTTGTAGAAACGGTCTTCAAACAAAATAAATATACAAGATAAAAATAACTGGTGTCTTCTCTACAAATAGGCTCAACACCCTACATCTACAGATGCAAGCTGGTGTGGATTAAAATCTCAGGGGGGGGGATGACGGATCTAAATTGAGCATGAATGAACCCTTTTTTCCCCTTGTGATTATTGCCTGAGCAACACAGTGGAGAAATCAACTACACCATAGTTAGACAGTAAGAGTAACAAGTGACCTAGAGGTGACTTTACATATATGAGAAAATGTGGGTGGTGACACACATTTTACCCGGGAGAATGGACAATCTACAGATTTGAATATCCATAGGGATCCTATCACTAACACCTTATGGATATACAGGGACAGTAGAAGATGGAGAACCGTGCATCCAACCCTGGGTTCCACTTAGTGTCTGCAGCATAGGTCCTATTTCTATATTTTATTTTGTTTACTCTATAACATGAGTTTTATGATTTCTTTTATTTGGGTTTGGTGGTCAGCATTGCCATATTGCTATTATTCAAACCATAGTGTGGTTCTTTTATTTTAAAGATATTTATGCATGTATACTGAGGGAGAAAGGTGAGTGCAATGCCTATGAAAACCAGAAGAAGGCTTCAGATCCCCTGTGGTTGGAGTTACAGGCTACCTGACATGGGAACTGGGAATCAAACTCTGGCCTTCCACAAGAGCAGTTTGTGCTGTTACCCAGTAAGCTGTCTCTCAGGTACCTCAAAATGGGCTTCTAAGCTCAGGGTCCTCTTCAAGAGATAGAACCGTATCATTCAAACTTTGTCCACAAACCACTTAAAGAAAGCCCTGGGGTCTCTACAAATGTTAAACATGACAATTCTAGGTTAAAATTAATTGTGTCTATTGTCATTTTTTTTGCCACAACTGGAATAGTTTCAAATTAGATGCAGTTGACTTTTAACTCAAATACCACCCATAGCATCCAAGTTTCAAGAGAAGGAAGGAAAAGTTGAAAAGCCCTATAGCAGCCCTGAGTATACATCCAAAGGACTTTCACATACCACAGAGATCCCTGTGCCTCCACATTTAGTGCAGCACTATTCACAGCAGCCAAGTTATAGAATCATCCTAGATGTCCATCAACAGATGAGTGGATAGAGAAATACAATATTCCTTATCCAGTCATAAAAAAAAGAATGAAATTATGTTACCTGCTGGAAAGGAAATGCAACTTGAGGCCATCATATTAAGCAAAATAAGCCAGACTCAGAATGACAAATATTGTATGTTGTTTCTCATTTGTGGATCAGAGAATGCATGTAGAGGCAAACAAACATACACACACACTCACACACATACACACTTATACACACACTCACACACATA
>JANHMN010000007.1:41185371-41225093 GCA_030674055.1 Rhabdomys pumilio | reverse complement strand
CACACACACACACACACACACACACACACACACACACACACACACACTGATCTTCTCCCCACAAAAATATATTAGACTTTGGAAGTGCATTGAAGACAAATGAAGAGATACCATGTTCCTGGGATATCACAGGAGTTTCTCATGAGTAGGAGTGTGTCAGTGTGAAAATAAGTAGTGTGCCAAAAAGCAATATTAGCCCTTTTGTCCACACTAGAGGAAAAGGCTCAGTCGAGAACTCCAGGGATTATTGCTATAGTGTTGGCACAAGTCAGTAATTCTCTAGAAGGTCAAAGGGCCTGAAGCAGATGGTGGGCCTCCTCTGACTCACAACTGCAACGTCCTTCCTAGTAAGTCCTAGCCAAGGCCTGGTTATTTTCCCTGCTGCTGCTGCCAAAACCTCCTGCCCAGCCCTTTGCCTCCTGCCATGCCCCTCTGGCCCATCTCTCCAGAGAGGTGAGAGCCATAGTTCATGCAGTCAGTGATGTCACTTGCATTTTTAAACTTTCCTCTCACTATTTGATTGCCTTGGGGATAAAAATCTGATCTCCCTTCCTAGTCGCCCTCAGTGCCCCAGCTTCTGCCTCCCTGTGGTAGCTGTGTGCACCTGATCTCAAACCACATCAATGCAATTAAATGTCTAGCACATTTCATAAATGAAGAAGCTTTATCTATAGTTTTTTATTCATATAGCCCCTAGTTCTTATACTTTTGAACATTTAGGGCACTTTCCTTTAAATTTTGTTGTAACATATTTGCTTAATTTGGGGTTATTTGTCAATTGATATTTTAAAGTCCTGGGAAGATTAAACAATAGCAAATTCTTCAAAAGAATGCAACCTGTGCAAAAGCATACACACACACACACACACACACATACACACACACACACACACACACACACGTGTGCTGATGACAGAGTAACTTCTTTCTCACAGTGGATCTATGCCAAAACATTAGTCTGAGACATTGAGATGCCACCAAATGAACAATATTCTCTCCAAATGTCAGCCAAAAGAAAATATGTGGATGTGGAAAGAGAAAAACAATGTAGGATATTTTCAAAATAAATCTTGAAGGAAGTAGGTTCAACTTGAATAAAACCATCCCAAAGTAGAAGGTCTGTGGGGATGGGGGCGGGGCTTGGGGGCTCTACAGTCTAGCTATGTTCTCCAATATTGAATACCATGAGAAATACCTGAGGCCTCAGTTTAATTGCAGCCTTGATCTTTCTCTCCCTGTCCTCATGCTGACCTGGTGTCTCCATCTTGTACAAACGTGCAGTGCTGTCTATACTCTTTGTGCCTGCAATCACAGCACTGATTAGCAGTTAACTTCTTAGGAGCAAACTCAAAACAAGAGGTGCTTGGGCTGGATCTAAGCATAGAAGAGGGTCCCCAAAACACTGACCTAAAGGAAATCAGTAAAGAAATAAGGAAATATATGAAAATATATTTCAATATTATTTTCATATATTTCAAAATATATTCAAGCACTACCTCTTCTTTCAGAGCTCTGTCCTGTTAATCCATAGGGCAATTAGAAGAACTGAGCTGCGTGTGTGTGGGCATGCACACACAGAGACACAGAGATTTACAGACAGGTACACATATACATACACACAGATACACACATTTACATACAAACAGGCACACATACACATAAGTTCTACACATAGAAGAAAACGTGTTTTTACACATACACATAAGTTCTACACATAAAAGAAAACGTGTTTTTCTAAATCTGGGTTATTGCTCTTAACATGATTTCCAGTTTTACCTGTTTTACTAGAAAATGTCATTATTTCACTTTTCTATACCAGTGCATGCAACTATTACATTTTCACTCTTTATTCACCCATTGATAGACATCTAGCCTGGTCCACTTCCTGACTCTTACAACTAAGCACAGATATGCAAGTATCTCTATATTGTCAACTTAGGGTCCTTCAGGTACATCCCAAGAGTTGGCATGTAGCAGTTTTATTTTCAGTTTTCTTGAGGAAACTGATTTCTATAGTGGTAGTTTACACTCCCAGAAGGAGCAAATAAGGGTTCTTCATCCTTACCAGCATGTTTTGTGGCTTGTTTTCTTAACAGTCACCATCTTGACAGGGGCAACATGAAATCTCAAGAGTTTACTCTATAATTCTCTGGTGACTAGGGTTGTGAGCACTTTTCAGGGATTTCTGTTCATTCATATTTCTCCTTTTAAGAATAGCATAGTTAGAGGCTAGAGGGATGGCTCAGCAGCTAAGAGCACTGGCTGCTTGTCCAAAGGTCCTGAGTTCAACTCCCAGCAACCACATGGTAGCCCATAACCATCTATAATGGGATTGAGTGCCCTCTTCTGGTGTGTCTGAAGACAGTGACAGCATACTCACATACATGCAATAAATAAATCTTAAAAAAAAAATAAGAATAGTCTACTTCGTTCATTAGTCTACTTAATGATTGGAAAATTTTGGTTTTGCTTTTTTACAGTTCTTTATATATCTTAGTGGCTAATCACCTGCCTGATGTGTAGCTGGAAAAGACTTCCTGCCTTCTGTAGTCTGTCTCTTCAGTCTAGTGATTGCTTACTTAACTATAAAAAAAGCTTTTTAATTTTATGAAATACCACTTGAGTGTGTGTGTGTGTGTGTGTGTGTGTGTGTGTATGCATGCACACACAAAAGAGATTAGTAAAAGAAGAGAAAAAAATATTAAAACAGAGAAAAACACATGCATAAAACACAAAGATAAATGGGAACAAGCCAGAAGAATAGGACATAGGAGAGGGCAATGGGGGAGAAGAACAAAGCATAATTAATCACATACACAGAGAGAGAGAGAGAGACAGAGAGAGACAGAGAGAGACAGAGAGAGACAGAGTGACAGAGATACACTGATTAGACCCATGTGTGTATATGTTAGCCCTCAAAATTAATAATCTAACAAAATGGACTGAGCTTACAAAAGTTTATATATAGTTTGAGAAACCAAGAATCTACAAGAAGAGGAATGAACTGTAACATGAGTTTGTATCTCAGCAAAGAGACCAAGGGACATGAGCACTCTGCAAGGCAGGTCATATTCACACCAGCAGTGCAACACCTATGAGTCCCTGGAGGCAACAGCTATGGGGCTACCCTCTGACCACATAGCCTACATCACACCTAGACACTTAAGGAGACTGCTGCTGTATCATCTCTGTGATCCAACAGGTTTGCAGGGTCTCAAATAAAGCTCTGCTACATGTGGTGGAAAACAAGAAATGGAGCTTTGTAGCCAGGCATCATATAGTCCTGAAACACAAGAAGTTTCAAAAATGAAAATCTCAGGTGTCCAGTGAAGCCTAAGAGGAGAAATTTTATAGCTGTTTCACTTCAGACCAGTTCCCACCTACTTTGTTTCACACCATCTTTACACCTCTGACACCTACCATACCCTTTAATAACATCTCCTGTCTATTGCAGAGCCCCAACACGTCATAATTCAAAATGCCTTCAACCTTAAATTTGCCTCTAAAATGCATTTCTGTTTCCACGGCATCTTTCCTATTGTGTAACATGTCAATCTGCATACATTGCCTTCCTTTTATTCAGAATCTGCTTCCAAACCCTTGGACTTAGGCTTCAAATGATAGGTTTGAGAATAAGAACATGATTTTTATCTCTGCTAAACTCTCTCATTTCCACCTTCTGCTGAGAACCATTGAAGGTGGCATGAAGAAATGGAAACCATGTGGATTTTGCAGATAGCCCAGGGGTTATAAGACACTCATAAGTATTCATTTAACTTCCGAGGCCTCAACTTTAGTTAATAACAGTATTTGTGCCAATCTCCAAGGACTGTCCTAAGTAACATATAATATAAAAATGCAGGATACCCAGCCCATGTTTATAAAAGCATATATTCAAAACATACCTGTGCCAAGGTTCTCTAGAGAAAGAGAAACAAATAGGATAGAGGGTGAGATCTATTATAAGTCACTAACTCAAATTATAGAGATTGAGAAGCCTCACAGTATGCCATCTACAAGCAGAGACCTAGGAAAGCTGGTGGTGTCACTCAAAGATCAGAGGTAAGAAGACCAAGGTCAGATCCACATCCCAGCTCAGGTAGTCAAACAGAGAGTCCAATCTTCTCCCACCTTGTTGTCCTAGCCCAGCCCTAAACATGTTGGATGGTGCCTACTTACTCTAGTGAGAATGGCTCTTCTTCATCCAGTTCCTTAGTTCAAATGCTAATCTCCTCTGAAATGTCGCAGGAAAAAAAATGTTTAGCCAGCTAGTTCAGGCATCCCATGGCCCAGTCAAACTGATAGAGAATAAATCATGGTGATGTCAGTCCCCTTTCCCACTTCTAATAGTAAAAGCTGACAGCTACTGGGCATTTACATCACCCAAGGAAGCTCTGAATCTGAGAAAAGAAATGACAGCAACAGGAAATGAAAATAAGGGACCAGTTGATCAACTAGGATCTTAGAATTGTAATTCTGAGAGCCCAGGTACCAATTTAAAAAAAAATAAAACCTAGTATGTTGTTATGTTAGAAAGAAGGTTAGTGGGTCATTTTAAAAATAAAAGAAGGAGAGTTATACAAGTTATTTATCAAGAAACATTCATTCATCCTCCCCTGTGTATACGTAGACAGACCAGTTGAAAGGACACCACTGTTCTAGGAAATAGTGAGAGTCTACGCAATGGCATGCTACATCTCAGCTTCAAGTTCTTTTATAGTGGTCACCATAGCAAAGACAGAGTCCCTGATACCAACTTTCTCTCATACTTGCCAAACGTCTTACATGTATAAATGCCTTAATCATTCCAGCATCCCCATAAGATGAGTTTCCATTCACAGAGGAAACTTAAAAAGGATAAAGTTGAAAGTGGCAAAGAAAAAAAAAAGTTTATTCTAGAAAAATAGCTAAGATGACTCTGGCACAAAAGAACATTGAACAATGTACCTTTCTACATGCAAACCTATTTGAAAAGGTTCAGAAAAGGTACTGGAAGCTCATGGAAACATCAATAGATGAGAAATGTCCCAGGTCCTTCAATTACTAGCATTGTAGTTGTTGATGGATACTCATCACAGGCCACAATGGTGATTAAGAGTATGCTATGTTTTCCCTTCTCCTTATAATGGATGGCTCTGCTGGGCTGTGACTATCAATCCTATAACCAGAGAATGTTAAAATTGTCCTTTCCTTTTGTTTTTTTGTTTTTTGGAGAGGTGGTTTCTCTGTATAGCCCTGGCTGAGCTGGAACTCACTCTGTAGACCAGGCTGGCCTCAAACTGAGAAATCCGCCTGCCTCTGCCTCTCAAGTGCTGGGATTAAAGGCATGTGCCACCACCGCCACGATACTGTGTCCTTTCCTGAAAGATAGGCTAACACATCTGCATTGAAAAAAGAAATCTGCAAATGATCTTCCTAAAAAGCCCTTGTATTTGGAAATCCATGCTTCTTATTTCTGTACTCAAAGGGCAAATTTTAAGTTCTAAGCGGTTGTCACCATAGAGTCACAATTTGTTACCATGGGGAAATATTTTAAAGATTGTTCATTTCCTTCTCCTAGGAGCAGTCACTCAGCAGTCAATTCAAGATTATAAGCAAATTCCTCTGTAGCTTTCTACAGCACAACCACACAGACCGACAGTGGGTATCAGGATCATTTGACAAGCAAAGGAGACACCTCACCACAGATTAGAAGTATATTATCTGGCATAGTACATAGACATTGTCTTGCTTCTGACTCATAGTAATCAAAACAAATTAATCCAGGCCTAGTCTAGAGAAAAGACTGGGTTTGTGTGTGACAAATTGTCCTCCCTACCAGATTATGGGTGGAAACCTTGGTTCCTGGGGCTGGCACTATTTAGTCAGGTTCTAGAAACTAGACAATAGATCACTAGGGTAAGTATTTATAGGTTTCTTGACCATGGTCCTTTCCTATCTCGCTCTCTGATTCCTACCAGTTGTGAGATTAAAAACCCTAAGCCAAATGCTCCATGTCCTACCCGACTTCACAAGGCCAAGAGATTCTGGACAGAGCCCTCTGGGGCCATATGCACAAATCCTTCTTTCTTTATGCTATCAATGCCAGATGCTTTACCGTGATGATCACCACCACCACCCCCAAAAAAAGAAAAAAGGAAAAAAGTGCTTAATACTTACATGCTCTGAAACACTGACTCTAACTGAGCAGTCACTTTAGTTGGAATTCTTAGCCCCAAAACATGACCGTGGTACTATTTCAAGTTCCATTTTGAATATTGAACTTTGAAGGCAAGTCACCATTCAGCTTTCAGCTTAAGAGATCCAATGCCAGAACTAGACTTCCTGGGATCAAGTCTCATCCCTGTCACCTTTTAGGTGCATATGATCCCCTAAGCAATTCATTCATCCATTAACTTGAAAGAAGTGAAATTCTAACATCACAAGGTTGATACGAAGATTAAGCTGGTAAATCTATGAAAGATGTTTAAAATGGTGTTTGCCATAGAGTTGGTGTTTATGTACTTGGTAGTGGTGTTATGGGAACACATTTTAATAGCCCACACTGTCACCAAAGATATTGGAGCCCTGTGAAGTAGATCTTATGCAGAAGTTTTCTGTGAATTTTCAAACGAACTCTTCAAAGTTTACTTTTGGGGCATTTCAAAACGTGCCCTGTTCAATCACTAATTCAGAACTGCAATATCTATGGTTACAAATCTTACATGTTGCTGGACTCCTGTGGGTTTTTACCCTGCTTTCTGCCACCCTAGAGCATTGGCTTTAACTCATAGAGAAGACTATTGAATTCATATGCTGTAATAAAAGCAGGCATTCTGATGCCCAAGTTCTACCATGACTAGTTCACAGCTCATTAGTTCTTCACTGCCTCTGTCAGAGACAGACACATGAAAGTCTAGGTTATAAAATCTACATATGCATGATCGGAAAGCCTCACATTTTCTGAAAATCACCGTGGAGCTCAGTCCAAGCCATCACTGACTCAATTCCTGAGACTCAATGTCTAAACAATCTACACATTGTAGCCAGTCTTAAAAAGTTGTGATCTGAAGTCACTCTCCAAATTTTAAAGAGATTCACATATTGTGATATCAGTGGCAGTGGAAAGCTGGGTTGTTATAGGTTGAAAGTCCAATTTTTGGAATCATCTCTGTATGTTACTTAATATCCCTGTGACTGTTGCCTAAATCATTTGGTTTTATAAAAGCAAACCCCAACTTTCATCAACCTAGAAGTTAAAAATGTCATCAGATATCATCTGAGCCCTACAACAGAGCTACCTGACATTTCCAGCAATGTACATGAAAAGTCTATTTATGACTGTGTCCTGTTTCTACCAAAAAATCATGAAACTCTTACGACATTGGAAATTTTGGGATAACCTGAATCTATGCTCCTCATATTTGGCTCCAAATAAACCATCTTTTTCCAGAGTTGTGTTTTTGTATCACCAGATTTAATGATTTTAACTTCAAACACTCAATAGATAGACACCTGTCACATGCACACAGTTTTGTAGTTTTGTGAGATTCACTGACTGGAGACAACAGCACACACCCATGTAACCACCCAACATGCCCATACTCACATCTCGCACTCAGCACATACTCAAGATGACCTGATTATAATACATTCCATGAAGACTTATCAGAACTGGTAATCACTTTCACTCACTGCACAACTTTTAGTCTTTAAGCTATTTCTCACAACAGGTATTCTTTTGTACTTACACGTTTCATTTTACAGTTAATGAAACTAGAGTCCCTTTTGATTCTAGAACACATGCCTTCACCTGTATCTCTGAGATTCGAGTATATAATGTCACTGTATGCGTGTGAGGCATCAGAAGGAGCAGACAGAGCTGAGATGTGTCTCAATTAGAATGCCACACATCTCATCTCAGAGACCTCGCCAGCCATAGAAAATATCTTTTTTACACTATAATCAAAATTTGGCAGCACACCTGAGAAAGATGACAATATGCTACCCACAGGCAAGCTGAGACTCTATCTCAATAGAGAGAGTTGTCAAGAAACACAGACGGCAAATAGAATCCTGGGAGGTCTAAATGCAGTTGGGCTTAAACCTATCCCATTTCTCCCTCCTATCTCTCTCACAAACCTCCCTCTACTTCAGGCTTCTTCTAGCTGCTGCGACACTGCTGAGTCTCTATTTTATCACCTCCCACTCACCCAATCTGCTCTCCCCAGCTCCACTCTCCTGAGATGGTTTCCTTCAGTGCAAAGGAGGCTTTTCCCCTTCAATTATGAACACCATTGGAATAGGATACAGCCACTCGATTTTCTTTCTGTTACCATGACCAACTTTGTAATTATTCCCATCATAAAATAACTGATATGAAGAAGGATTGAAATGATCACATTAAAATCACCCAGAATTCCAAAGGTGAGAGTGATTACAGTTAACTTGGCACATGTTCTTCCCAACTTCTACATGCATAGCATACCAGTACATGGTACATGTATTGTTCTTACAAAACAATACAACAACATAGCCAACTCAAAGCTTTTGTTTTGTTTTACTTTCCTTTGCTTTGCTTTCAACTATGTTAATACACAAAAGCATGTGAACGACATTATGACTTCAGGATAAACTACATCATCACTCCTATACTGGTGGCTATGCAGGTTGCTCACACTATGTTTAGGATTCTAGCAACACTTTATGAGCATCATTGAACATTGCTCAGGTTAAACGCAAAGTGTCTGGCTAGACCACTCACTCTGGGGAATCCTTTCATGGCTCCCCTTGATCTGGAGGATAAATTCCAGATGTTCTGGCTTACCTCCTGTCTTGTGCCCCTTCACTTTCTTATATAGTGCCCGTGTGCATTCTGCTGTGGTTGGTCTTGTGTGCCTTCCCTCCACTTCACTAACCCTTGCCCTTTTGTCCTCTCGTTTCAAATTTAAGCAAAAGCATAATTTCCCAGAAGTTTCCATCATTCCGATCCTTAACCAGCACCATTTGCTAGAGCTTAGAAGCAATACCCAATCTGTGGTGTGCTCAGAGCTATTTAAAAAGAAAAAAGAAAAAAAAAAGCAAAATGCCTCTCAGAACTTTTGCCTCTGGCCCCCTGCCTCCTAGTTCTTCTCCAAGGCAAGTCAGGGAAACTGAAATTCCTCTTCCCCTAGGTAAGTCATAGACACTAGAATCCCTTTTGGCCAGAGTCAAAGAGGTCTAACAGTTTTAATCTAAGATTTCCCATGCCTTTCTACATAAACAAAGAGTAAACCCTCCTTCCTGCCTTATACCGGGGAGGAAGGACTGCTCCACAGCAAATCCATGAAGAATAGACACAGACTGCCCACTCAGTCTGCCATGCTTATCCGCACCCCCTCTGTCCAGTCACATTTCCCTGCATGGTGGAACCTAAGCACAACACTGCTTCCTCCTGCATTTTGAATATTTTATTGGAAAGTTTCATATCAGATTAAGTCTATCCTGTTTTCTTCTTATTAACATGTCCTATGTGATAGAAATGATGGCTGTGATCCTTATAATATGCAAAAAATAGATTACACCATCATATCTACAAATGTTAACAAAATTATTGCAACCAATAACAATTCAACAAACAAGTAGAGTTAGCAACTTCTAAGTGCATTATGTAATCACATCATTTTAACCTATAAATGTGTCTGTGTGAATCCCCTAGTGCCTCTAATTCTACAGACAGACATTTTGTTTGCTGAGATTTGGGAGCTTCTAATTGTTTATATGTGAGTACTTACACAAAATTTTAAACTAAACAACTATATGAATGTTTAGAACGTGTCATTATTCAGAACAAAGATATCTAAGATGCAGTTAAAGAGAACAGTGCAGTTTAAGGCAAAACTGTTGGAAGAATGCAAGAGAAAGACAAATTTTAAGTGTTCTAGATGAAAAGCCAGTGTCAAAATCTGATAAACCCTAATTGTCTGTACATGTCAGTATGAACTGGGACAACCCAACCTACAGACACTTTCTGTATAAGAATTTTGCTGTATTATCAAGTACTTAGTATCTCACAATAAAAGTCAATCATTACTTTATTTGACTCAGCCAGTCGAAGGGAAAACTGGAACTCCAACCCAAAAGAAAACAGAACCCCAAACAACCCCACACTATAACTGTGGAGCAGTTATAAAAAACACATTACACTTTTAAAGCAGCCAGCAAGTAATTCATTGGACCAATATTGAGATTTGTGCATTGTTTTAGTGTTAGGATGTAGAAATAGAACTACTAAATAAGTTATTCAACTATTAAACCTTGACCAAAAGGAATTTATTGTTAATTGCTTAAAATGTGACAACATAAATTTTTCTTCCTTCAAAATGAACAAGGTCTATATGACTTTATCTAACTCACTTAGTTGCTTACAAAACATACACTCATAAGCTCTTGGTGAAGACATTAGCTGTGCCTCAGCACACAGGACCTCCCCAGGCTGCTGACATGTGGAACTCTGTGCCACAAGACAAGACAAGAAATCTACACTCGAGCTCCTGCTGCACCGACGTGCCTAACAATGTGATGGGTAAACAGCACTTCTATTCTGAGTCAAGCATACTTGTATTATGAAGCAAACGCAAATTTCATAATATTGTGAAATAAAAGTAGTCATTGCCACAATTAATTTTAAATCTATAATTTTACCCTTTTGGAATGCTGTGTCACTTTAACATAGTCACTAAAAATTGATAGTAAAGTTAAAATATTGTTTATGGAAAAATATTTTTTAATTATTTTCCTGTCTGAGCTTGTGACAATTTTATAGCTGCTACTCATGTGTACAACCACACCGATTATCTTTATCAAAAACATGTGTATTGGGCTGGGGAGTTAACCCAGTATTAAAGTACATACTGTTCTTGCAGAGAACCCAAGTTTAGTTGCCAGTATCCATGTAAGTCAGTCCATAGCCACTGTAACTACAGATCCAGGGAATTCAGTGTTCAATGCCTCTGCCCTCTAATAGGTACACCCACACCCCCCCACACACACATACATGACCACATACATACACTTAAAAATCATCTCTAAAAATGTATGTGTATTATAAATATCTCCTAACACTTACAAATAATACTTTCAGAAGATTTACACAGAGGAAATCCTAAAAACCAACATAAGTAAATATTGCTCTATCCTTTCTCTACTGAAAAGTGTTATCTAGAGAGGATCACAGGGAAAAAAATGTAATTTTTAAAATAAACTCTTTTAATCCTGTATTTCTCTCTCTTGATTTTTATTCTGTGCAAAATTATTTTACTTAAAGTTAAGTTTGTTTTATTTCTCCCTAGTAATCATAATGTATACCAACAATGTCCAAACTTCAAAGGGAATATAATACAGACATAAATTCCCCTTCTCCTCTGTTATGAGTCTCCAGTCTTTAGGGCTGTCAATTGTGTGTGCATTCTTCCAGAAGATTCCTTAAGTTTTACTCTGCACTAAGACACAGAAAATTTAATCTTAATGTGTTAAGGAATAATTTAAGGTATAATTATGACTTTATACAAATATATTAATAAAATGATAATGTGACAAAATTTTAATGTAACTCATTAAATAATGATGGAACCAGTAATACTATTAGAATTGGGTGAAATGGGAATTTGAGAAATCACATACATATCTAGGCAGAAAAGGGATGCCAAAATGAATTCATGAATATATGCAAAATGGACCTGTCATAGGGCAAAAATCAGTTACATTCCATCTCACCTAATTTGCATTTCTGTAATCAATAATCCCCCTCAAGGGCATCAGTTTTCTATGAGTAACAGATCTGTAAAACAGCTGATGGACATGTAAGGCACAGATGATTAGGCAAGTTGTGTTTAAAAGAAATTCTCCAGCATCCTCTTTGTCTATTGTTACCCCTCCAATCAATCCCAAAAGTTACTCCTTGGAATCTTTGTACATGTGCACATGCACGTCCACGCACACACAGAGACACACAGGTACACACATATATACCTACTTTTGTAACCTGGACTATACGAGAGCTCTGATGCAACAGGAAACTCAGAACCCCTTTCAGTGTCTTCTACTCTGGTCACCGCTGGTTGCTCAATGGCTTTCTTGTGATGCTACATAGCAAGGGTACTCCATTGCTTCCCTCGTGATTTAATTTGAGCATCTGAGATACAGATTTGAGAACAAGTA
Organism: Rhabdomys pumilio; assembly: GCA_030674055.1. NCBI lineage: Eukaryota > Metazoa > Chordata > Mammalia > Rodentia > Muridae > Rhabdomys > Rhabdomys pumilio. The sequence continues at coordinate 41,212,916 of JANHMN010000007.1, read as the reverse complement.
ATTTGCTCAGAAAAGGCAAAGTCCACTGAAGGGGAAAAAGAGAGTAAGACAGGGATAGAAAGATGAAAGAACTGAGTAATCAAAGTTTAGTCTCATGGGGAAATTAGTTTTGTACCGAGCTTTTCCAGCTAAGGGACAAGAAAGATGGGATATTTATACTTAGCTCTCAGGGGTCATTGGTAGATGGTTGACTCCAAAGCAGTCCTTTAGGACTTTTGACAGACATATAGAGGCAGGTGATTAGAAGCCCATAGAAGCATACAGAAGGAACAAGGTCTGGAGATATCCACCCCTCAACAAAGCATTTGTAGTGCACAGATGAAGTGAGAGAGCAGACTGGTCCTGGGAGCTCTGTAGCAGCCTGAAGTCACCTCTGGGTCCTGCTTCCTTCCTGTCCCAGGCATGGTGATGGCAGAGAACATGGGCCTTGTACTTTCGAAACCACAGCTCCTCGCCTTTTCTGGTCCTGTATCACCCTTCCCACACACACACACCCGAAGCTTCAACCTTTTTACTCCCTACAATGTTTTTCTCTCTTCAGTTTCCCATGGGGAACTCAAACCATGCAAAAATAGAGGCCCAAATAGGAAGCACATTTCCCTGCAAGTCACAGAAACAGTGAAGCTGAAGTCTCAGCTGCTAACAATAGAGACAAAAAAAAAAAAAAAAAAAAACCCATTGAAAACAAAATACAAGTCATGTTTCAAACTTTATTCTGCTGCAGACACTGTGGTGCAAGATGCCACAGGGAAGAGGTGGTAAACAGGCAGCCTCTTCAGTCTCCTGGGATCTGATGCTTCCTGCAAAAACATTGCCCATTGTTCCTGGGATGGCTCACTGAGCAGCAGAATGAAAATCCAGGTGCTCTGAGGACTGCTCAATTCTCAGTACAGACACACAGGACCTCCCCAACACTCACATCCCGGTGGGTGTCTTCTAGATTGTTCTATCATTAAGGAAGCTATCTTACCGCCAAAGTCAAAGCTCTGAGCAAGATTTCTATTTAACTATAGTCTGGGAGATAACTGTTTAACAACCTGCCTTCTCCTCCATGCATTCCACATTATCATTATTTTAAAGTCATTTTTTTTTCTCCTAGAGTCTTGATAGGAACAGACGATCTGCCATTTACTTGAAAATTTAATAAGCAGCAGCATCTTCACACATACAGTCTCTCAGGAATTTCTACCTGCATAGAGTACAGGAAGCATTTTTCAATGAGAGGTTTGGGTTCAGAGAGAATAAGAATTTTCTTAGGGCCACAGGGAAACAGCTGAAACTGGGGTTAAGACCTTCTACATCTGACAGTCTACTATACACCATATAATATACCATAACTATTTTATTTCTTAAATCCTAAATTAAATCTTGGAAGATTCTAAAGGTATTACCCAATGCTAAAAGTTTATGAGGAAGCCTGAAGAGAAGCTTAGTGGCTACAGTGTTTACTATTCTTGCAGAGGGCCTGAGTTCTGTTCCTAGCACCCACCTCAGGCAGCTCACATTAGCCTGTAACTCCATATCTAAGGGATCCAACATCTTCATCCAGCCTCCACAGGCACCTTCACACACATTCACATATCAACATACAGATACACACACACATATATATGTTTTTTAATCTTTTAAATTTTTATGAAAAGATAAAAGTAATAGCTTTCTTTCTCAAGTTTCTTTTCTTCCTTTCTTTTTTCTTTCTTTCTTTCTTTTTTTTTTTTTTTTTTGATTCTATACAGGAATGTTTGAGCTCTTTCAATTGTTTGACTAATAAAAAATAATAAAGTTGGGATTTGGAGAGATTACTCGGTGTCTAAGAACACTGTTTGATCTTCCAGAGAACCTGGGTTTCAGTACCAGTACCCACTCAGTGACTTACAGACATCTGCAACTCCATTTCCAAAAGATCCAATTTCCTTTTATAGCAATAGCCCTCTGGTGCCTCCATGGGCACTAATCACATGCATAGTAACCAGATACATGTGAAGGCAAACATACACGTGCGCGCGCACACACACACACACACACACACACATACACTCACAAGAGTAGGGGGACAAAGTTTTTAAAAACAAAAATTACAAATTAAAAATAAAAAAAACTTCATTGCTTCAATTAGCCAAAGTCAAAGCTAGTTTTCTAGGCTCTAGGAAGTGAAGTGCTACCAGGTAGTACACTCTTTAGTGACCTTGGTAAAAACAGGGTCTGGAACAGTATTCACCAGATGATCCAATGGCCTTTCTAAAACACTACTTCATCCTTTTCCTCCTATGCTGATGGGAGGCAGTGATGTGTGAAAAGAACAGAGCTTTGCAGACAGACCTAACTTCTCTCCCAGTGCTGCTTACGTCCAACGGTGTGATCCTGAACTACTCCTTCATTCCCTTAACACGTAAGGAATATTTGCCAAGTGTCAGGCTCCAGATACCACCCTGAAAATTAGATATTGTTATTCAAAGAGCCAGACAACAGCCAAGCCAGCCTACAACAAGCACAATTCGAAGTAAACATTATAAACACGTTTCACAGAGATTGTGAGGTGATCCTTGGTAACCCCTGCCTCCTGGTATCCACAACCTCATGTAACCATTTCCTGTAAATGTGGTCTGAACCCAGTTACTTAAGTCTTCTAGACAATATAATATGATAAAATGGTAGTGGGGTCATTGCCTCCAGGATTCAGTTTATAAGGTGATGACTTGCATATTGCTGGAGACTCACCCCTTGTTGTCTTTGGAAAAGCAAGCTACCATGTTAGAGAGACTCATGTGACAAGGAACTGAGGGTAACCACCAGCCAAGGCAGCAAGCAAAAAATAAAATGTTTTCAGTCCAATAAGACATACCTAACTAAAGTCCAGAAATAGCCATGTAAGCTTTGAAGCAGAGTAAACCTGAAATGCAACCCCAGTTCTATTTTAATACCTTGGTTAAAGGCTTGTAAGACTGAGACTAGAAAAGAACACAAGAAAACCAAGTCCAAGTTCCAGAACCACAAAAACTAAGAATCAATGTGTGGCAATTTATAACATAGCAATTATAGTGGCTTAACTGAAAATGTCTCTCATAGGCATCAATGTTTTAATAGTTGGTCCCCATTTAGTGGCACTGTGGTGGTTTGAATAAAAATGGACCTTCGTAAGTTCATAGGGAGTGTACCACTAGGAGGTGTGGCTTTGTTGGAATATATATGGCCTTGTTGGAGGAAATGTGTCACTGGTGGTAGGCTTTGATGCATCAGATGCCTAAGCCACACCCAGTTTGGCATTCGCTCTTCCTGCTGCCTGCCAATCTTGATGTAGTTCTCTCAGCTCCTTCTCCAGGATCATGTCTGTTACATACTGCCATGCTTCCCACCATGATGATAATGAACTAAACTTCTGAATGGTGAGCCAGTTCCAGTTAAATGTTTTCCTTTGTAAGTGTTGCCACGGTCATGATATCTTTTCACAGCAATAGGAACCCTAATTGGAACAGACACCATTTGGAGAGGGTTAGGAGAAGGTGAAGACTTACTGGGAAAAGTCACTGGAAGCAGGGAGCCTTTTAGAGTACTACAGATCAAGAGTCTCAGCATTAACCACCACTCACTGCAATAAAAAGTTTCTCTGACCAAGGTAGGGAATAGCGCAAACTTATGGATATAAACATAAGATGTTTAGAAGACAGTTGCACATCATTATCATTAAGGGAAACATCAATAAGTTCTTCCCTAGGGCCATTAGCTTCCCTCTCCATGAGATTTATAATAACAGGCATGAATTCCCTTCTGTGAAGCAGACCTCAAAAACAGCCAAGAGAGTTGCTGGTTATCCCCATAAACAATCTTGCTACTCTTGTACCAGGAGGCACGTGATGCTTGCACACATGCACTTGGTCAGCACTGTACTGCAGCATGCAGGGTCAAGTGTTGGGTAAGACAAAATGATGTCTTTAGTTCTCAGCAGCACTGTTTTACATCACAGTGGAGGGAGCATATAGTCTGGTCACATCATGAGGGATCTGGAAGCAGATAGTGAGGATGGAACCAGAGGCTGTAATAACCTTCAAAGGATGGTTTCTGGTGACCTAGTTCAAATTCTTAGGTGCTGCCTTTGACAGAAACCCATAGTAGTGGCACCAGGTAAAGAAGAAGTACACAGAACTTGAGACTGAGAAACACTTCTGATTCTAAATCATATAATATTAACTCACTTCTAAGATAAAGGCATCACATCATTGATGAAAGTAGAGCCCTCGTGAACTATCACCTCTCATTAGGCTCCTATCTCCACAACATTTATATTGTGGACCTAAGTTTATCCATAACTCTAGAAATGAAATTAATAATCTCTTCACTCACCTCAGCCTACTTCAGTCATTGTACTAAATAGACTGAGTGATCATCGTATTCACTGTGGGTTCTATCCCAGTCAGTCGTCACATGGGCTAAACCGGCACATTTGAAGAGCCAGCCCCCTATGTGCCGGAGCTGGAAAATCAGTACTGTATAAGTCATATCCCCCACCCTATAGGAGGGACAAGGAATAAATAATTTGTTTTAAAAATATATTATACTCAAACCTCCAGTTAATATGTATCCCAGGTGTTCTTAGTCTGAGGTGTCTGGAGACACTCCTGGAGAATCTAGAAATGCTTCCTGGAGGAAGCTATAAAGGATATTAGCCTTAAAAACTAGAGGGTGGGGATATATTGAATTTTGTCTCTTTCCAAATTCCAGTGTTGAAATCACAGCAAAGAATGTGACATTTGATAATTAAGCCATTGAATAGTAGTCAGAGGAATGAGAATAATGTAACTTTAATTTTTTCAAACCATATTTTTGTTTGTTTATTATTTTTTATTGGATATTTTATTTACATTTCAGATGCCATCCCCTTTCCCCACTTCCCCTCCCTAGAAAACCCCTATCCCGTGCCCCCTTTTCCATTTTGCTTTTATACAATTTTTTAAATGTTAATCAAAGGCTTTATAAGTATGGTAATGCTCAATCAGAAGTGTAACCTAATACCCAACCTAGCTATGTAAACTATCTTTGACTGGTGGAGACATGTGAACTTCTGCCTCCATGCCCCCTCTCTCTTTCTCTCTCTTTTTCTCTCTCATTACCGAGCTTCTCATCTACTTCATCTTCTCCTCTCCTTACTCCATCTTTTCCTCTCGGTGCTCCTTCCCCCTTAGCTCCTCCTACATATTACCCTTCTTGTTAAAATAAAACTTTTCTCTCAAAATACAATTAGAGCATAATTATTCCTATTTGTACCAGTGAGGTACAAGATAGCGTTAATACTCAGTCCACGCTATGGTTGACTAACCAGAACCTCTGTCGTCTCTCTTGACTAAAACACTTAGTTTTGAACCTGGCTTTTTCTTGGCTTTAGAATGAATGTCAGCTGAAAACCATCCACTCAGATCTTTTCTCTCAAGGTAGATAGACAGGATTGGCTATGAGTCTATAGGTCTTCAACGCCATCAGAAATCCAGAATGACTAAATTAACTGAAGTTATGGGAAGCACTAAGCATAGCTTCTAAAACTTAGCCAATTTATAGAGACCGCTGAACACCTGGACAGCCCCTATACTACTGAACGTTGGAGCATCAAATCTTCAGCCTTCTGGCCCAAACTCATCTGACAGACTTTAGTGCTGCAGAATAATTAAGGGCTGATTACTCTGTCTAGGCAGATATAATCAGTCGACTATTCTGCAAGTGTGTCCTTTTCTGGACAGTAATTTGTCTGTAGATTAGGCAGTTCTTGCCTAGTGGCTGTCTCACCACAACTGGAGTAACTCCAAGGATGCTCAATTTCTTCTTAGAATTCAAGACAGGAAGCTGTCAGGAGCAGACAGGTCTCTAATCAAAATGAACATTAATATAGAAATATTTGTGACATCAATTCTACGGATTTCTGACGTTTTGAAATCCAACTATCCATGTAAGGTAACCTGGACTGTTGTCTGTTAACTCCTCTCAGCTATTTCTAAATAAAATATAGAAAACACCCTAGCAATAAACTCAAAGTCATGAATTTGCTATAGTCCCTTAACTCACAGGCTAATCATCCCAAATCAGTTAAAAAAGTTAAAGAAGGACTGGGTCTAAGCCTTGTATTTCTAAATGTGTTATACAGGCACAATGCCCATGAGAGTATCAATATTCATTTCACTTTCATATCAATAAGAAACTTATACTAATGAAAACCTTAAATTTGAAATCCAAGTGAATTTTGTACCATTTAAGAAATTATAACTTCATCTTGATACTAAATTATACAGATTTCTACCAATAGGGTATGGCTATGACATAAATCCTAGCTAATCCTCCCTGTTCCAACAAAACCACTACTTTTCCCCCCAGAGAGACAGCCCAGTATTAACCACCTTAGTCCCCAAGCCCAGGGAATAGGGGCGCTGACTCTTCTTTAACTTCTTCAAGCTGATTATGGGCGTTGAGATATTAGAAGAGGGGTGGAAGGAGGAGTAAATTGATAAGTTTCTGACGCTGTCTTCACTGCAACCAGACGGAATTCCCGGACACCGGAGGTTTGAATAGGTCTGCTTGTTTTGTTTGATGAGCAAATACACCAAGGCTGTGTATTCTGCAATATACAATTCTCTGCAACTCCGTGGTCCCTGAGCTGGCTAGGATGCCGCCGGACACAGTTTCATCGGGGGAGCAGATCAGCTGTCTGGCTGCTCAGTCCACCGGGTCTGGGCAAGGGCTCAAGCCATATTTTTAATAGTGGTTCTTAAATGCTTTAACCTCCCTTGTAGCCTACCATCTACCAGAGGTAGTGGGAAAGAAAGGATATGGATATGGGGGAAGTGGACCTGTTTAGAAAGGTTCTTTGGAGCAACTTCCATCTGTGTTATCTGAAATTTGTCAGTTCTGTTCGCAGGTCAACAGTAGCAGCTTGATCCACTTGCAAACACCTCATGGATATACCAGCAGTCCAGTTTGGTAGAGCTGGGATCACAAACACAAATCAGCAGCAGTGGCACTACCTAGAAGAGACAGCCAGCCCACAGCCTCAGCTCAAGCCAGCAGGAGGAATCATGAGGAATGCTAAGAGAAGTTCTCAGCTGTACCTCTCTCAGGGAAGTGAAGATCAATGAAGACTCGAGACCAGCAAGTGTTACACAGCTACTCTAAAAGCAATCCTATCTCAGCCTCCGTCATTGTCTGTCAAGTCCTATTGATACCCTTCAAACATCACATGTCCTCCATAGGTCTTGTCTCCCAGATGTCTTGCCTCATCTGACATCACTCTGACAATCAGTCCCAATCTGCAGAAGTGGCAAGAAACTGCAGCACACCACCAGAAGTTTTTTGGTGAGTGTCTCTCTATGGTGTCCCAACAAATGCAGCTCAACCACACAATGTAAAATGGACCAATACATGCATGTTGCTAGCAAAAAAAAAAAAAAGAAAGAAAGAAATTCCATCAGGTGCTCTTTTACATGCTTGCTTTAGCAGAACATCCTTTCACCTGTGTCCAACTCAGCCGAACATTCCTTCGTGAGTTTGCCCCAGCAAAACACCATCCATTGAGTTTCCAAAGCACCCTTATGTTTCCACTTCAGATTAGTGCCTCCAAAAAGAGATGTGTTAAAAAAGAAAAAAAGTCTGCTTTCTTTCTCCCCACCTCCATTATTTGAGGGTACAGTATCAAAGTTATGTCACTCTCCACCGACAGTGTAGAGTGTTATGTCAGTGTGGTGGAAAGCACATTCAAATCTCAGAACTTGGAAGACTGAGTGCAGTGGAGCATACATTAGAGGCCAGACTAGGATACATAGTTGTTTGTTTATTTGTTTGTTCTCAAAAAGAAGTGGCCATCTACAAGCCAGGAATATGATTCTTACTAGAATCTAACATTGTCCAGGATCCTAGCCTTAGATTTATAACACAAGAAATGTGAGAAATAAGTGTCTACTTTCAAGTCCCTTGGTCTATGTTATGTTGTTTTGAAAGTCAAAACCGAGCAGAACAAACAGAACAAATGGATCTGGAATTTCTGGCAGGGGTAACAGAAAGGAACAGAAGCATCACTCAGCACAGGAAATGAGGCAGGGACCTTTCAGAACTGTATGGGGCAAATACAAGTTTAGACAGGCAAGAAGAGATGCCCTACATGATGATGCTAGCTTACAGGCACCCCTTTTCTCTGAAAAGCACCTCTACCAGAGGATTAAGTTTTAAGCAGCTATTTTTCTACCACATGGCCTTCCTTACAGATTACTACCCTATGGCGTCCATGTGACCCAAGATGAACCAATCAGACTCCCTTGGTGAATCCAAAATTGATATGAAAATCTAACTATAATTGTGGCCTATTTGCAGCCATGCACAAAGGGAAGTAGGGAACAGGTGCCTTGGGAATGGAAAGAATAAGCTAAATGCATCCAGCAGCAAAGTCATCAGAAGGAAGAGGAAGGAGTCTAGAGTTCATGGAGGTCCCATTACAGCTATTGTTCTCTGATTCTTGAACTACTCTCTTCTAGTTTACCCTATGTTTTTGTGGCCACCATCATAAGCAAACTCAACTGAGTATTGTTTATCTATTTGTTATCAAAGTTCTTCTGCAAAAGTAAATATGGACCAAAGAGGCAGATACCTCGTACTGCCTGCTGGGATATTCAGTAGCTCCAGCCAAGGGGAATGTGGGGCTACAGCAATTGCTCAGTAAACATCTGTTGAATAAATAAATGAGGCTCATACTAATGAACTTTGAACAGGACAGTGATGAGAAATGTCTATACCCTTAGCAACCTTGTGAGGAAAGATATAAGAGAAGAAACCAAGTCCATGCTTTCTTTTCCTCAGCATCCACAGTATCTGTCATGGAAGACTCTACTTTTGTATAATAATGGTCTTTCCAACTAATGCCATCACATAAATAAACAAATAAATAATCACTTGCCTGGTGTCTGGAGAGATGGCATGGTGATTAAGAACACTTGCTGCTTTTCTGGAGCAAAAGTATTTTCTAACACCCACATCGGTTAGCTCCTAAGCACCTGTGACTCCAGGGTATCCAACATCTCTGGCCTTCATGGGCACCTGCATTCACATGCTGCACTTAAACTCATACAGTCTCACAAGTATGCACATAACTTTTTTAAATGAATAATTTAAAAAAAAAATACTTGCCTTGATGGCTTCGATTGGAAGCTAGAAAGAAAAATGTTTCTCATAGACAAAAACTATTTTCTAATGTTAATTTCACTAATATAGTTAAATTATAGTTGGATATACATTGTACTAAGATAAATAAGCTAATAAGAATGAACAGAGACAGATCTAATTCAGAATAATAATAAACAGAATAATAACAGAAATGACCATGTTGTTTGTTAATGAATTCGGATGAGAATTCTTGCTTCAGAGTTTGAATTTGAAGTGACTTTAAAGGAGGTTTAATTCTGTTGTATTAAAGACCAGATGTGGAAATATAACTAGAAATAAATTGTGTACTTAGAGTCAGAACTAAAACCCAAGCCTCTGTCATTCTCTCCTGGGTACTCTCCACCCTGCTTTCCTGGGTTAGTGAGATGACACTCAAAGCAGAGTTGACAAGATGGTACCTAAAGCAACTTGCCTTAAAGCCAACAAAAGGCCATTGATTTATTTGGATCTAAGATTTCAATCTTTTAAGTCTCTTTAAAAACATTTTTCTTAATTGTAATAAAACAGGATACTTCCCAAACAGATACACACACACACACACACACACACACACACCAGAAAACTTAGCCTCAGTTTATATTGGCAGAGCCCAGTTTGAGCTCTCTTATAGTCCACAACCAGATGTACATCTTTAAAAACATCTGTTCTAATCAGGAAACAAAACAAACTACATAAAAGGGAACTCTTATTCCAAATCCATCCCTAAATGAGAAAGAAAACAATCAAAGGAGCCATAAAACAGAAGTTGAAGGTACAGATAGGTAATTGGATGAATAACACAACAGACACTATAGTAGACATAGTAGGTACTTCAAGAAGATGGGCAGACGGAACAGGTGTTGAAACATTGGCTCTGTGTGTTTCCATCAGGCAGGACAGCTTGCAGGAGAAGCTGTTGGCTTCAGGGCTTCCGCCCACAGATGTGTTCACTCCTCAGACACTGATTTCAATATTAGTTTCTGCTATTCCAAACTTACATTCAAGATCCCCATCCCTTCCTGTTACTGCTTAAAAGCTTCTAGCTCTTATTTCAATAAAAAGGTGTCTTGCTTGCAGCTCTCTCCACTCATGGAAATTATCAACACTAGCACTACCTTTGGGGACTTCCAAAAGTGCGTCTATAAATTCTCACCACACAGGCCTTCTGGTTAGAGCGTGAGGGTCGATTCCTCTGTTCCAACTTTCTCTGTTTGACTAGAGTGCACATTGAATATTCATTATGCACCACACAGAAAATGTTGATTCCTAATGAACTCAGTGTGTCTGTGAACACATATCTAGAAGTAGAGAGCAAAGGTAGGACTCCACTTCAAATCCTATCTCACAGAAAAATCTAAATGTCAGTGTCCTCAGTTTGGGACTGCTAATAGTAGCACTCTTATCACTGATGCAGCGTCAGAAGACCTCTGTTATATTTTGAATAGGCATTGGCAACTATCCATGCCTTTATTCAATCAGCATTTATTGAATACTCATTCTCTGCCAAAGTTTTTGCTCGGTGCTGAAGATCCCAACATAATTATTGTTCCCTTCTCTAGCTGTCTCCAGAGTCCATCATCTAGTGCAAGGATTGGTATAGTAAATAAATTGACCCTCCATGAGTCTGGTTCCTGGTATTTGTGCCTTGCTGTAATCTTCTCCCCTTCAATGCAGAGAGAATGTGTGACTTGCTTCCAATCAATATAACACGGCTTCAAAAGTAATGGGTGTCACTCTGTGATTAGTTTACATTGTGTCATACTCCTTGTTGCTTGATGAAATAAGATTATGTGTTGAGGAAACCCATATGGTAAAAAAAAAAAAAAAAAAAAGTGGCCACTATCTATCAGGCAGCAAAGAGTTGGGACCTTCAGTTACACAGCCATAAGGAAGACTAACAATTTAACTTAAGAGTTTAAAAGTAGGATCTTCCTCAATCAAAGCCCCAGACAAAAGCACAACATGGCTAATGGACTGGACCATAGCAGTTTAAGTCTGAACATGGGACTTGGCTATGCTATAGGAATGGACATCACTTAGTATAAGTGGTGACTCATTGTCTAGCATCATTGATATTAGAAATGGATGTTGATTGGTAAGATTTACGGTATAAAGAAGATATGTGACTTGGTTTTAATATTTGAGCGCTCTTCCCCAACTAAGTGAGTTCTTTTTTTTTTCTTTTTTTATTAGATATTTTATTTATTTACAATACAGGTGCCATTCCCTTTCCCCATTTCCCCTCCCTAAAACCCCCTATCCTATGCCCCCTCTTCATTTATGCTTTTATACCATTTTGATTACATGCATGTATTAAGGTCAGTTCTAGGTAGAGGGTCTAACAATACAATAGATGCAAATAGTCGAGGAACAAGTGATACAATAAACACAAATAGTCAAAGAAGAAGCAAGGCATTAAACCCAGTTACATGAACATTCCCTTGATCACTGTTTCTAAAGGCTTATCAGGATGACCAAACTATCTGAGCCTACTCCCCTATCCTAGTCCAAGGTCATTTTCATGTCTGAAGCCTACTTCCTTGTTCTAACCTCAAATTTAGATTCCTTTCTGAGATTACTTTTTGTTCTAGCCTAATATTTAGATTCCTGCCTGAGATTACTTATTCGTTGTAGCATATGATTTAGTCTCCTACCTGAAATTACTTCGTTGTTCTAGTCTAATGTCAGATTCCTGCTTGAATCGTACTTCCTTGTCCTTGGCCCATGTCAGCTTCTTGCCAAGCAGCCCCAAAAGGCTCTCCACTTCTTCCCCCTTTTTTATTTCATTAAAGACTTAGCCTGTCTTAGGTCATTCTGACAAGAATGCCTTCCTTACCTGTCATGAAATATGCATTATCAAAGGCAATGCACTTGTGTCTTAGGTTGGTAACTCTCTGTGCAGAATCTTACCCATCCTTGGCTTCCCAGCCTGTTAATTTAATAACTCTGTCTGGAGGTCCATTTTCAGGTTTAAGCCATGTACTTTGCCTGCCAACATGTTGTATTCCCAGGACAAGAAGGACTAGCCTGATCAAGCTACATATGCCATTCCTGAGGTTTGTCCAAAATAGAAATAATGAGCTCAGGCCATGAATAATTTTATTGGCATTATCTGCAGCATCAAAGGTCAACAGAGCAACATTCTTTAAATTCATAATTTCACTATGCAAAGTTAACACACCCAGAGTGGTGTTAGGATTATGCCATATATCCTAACATGTATCTTTAAGCTTTTTTCTAATTATAATGACAATGATATTTCTCATGACACTTGGGATGGCTTCTAACTCTTGAATCCTGAACCTCCTTCAGATAATTTTAATGGGTTATAGAACATCATTCATTGTTCCAGATACCAATATAAATCCTTTTGTATACTCAATACATTAGTAACAATTTTTTTGCTACATGGTTAACAAAAACAGTTGTCTTAACTCCTTGTGTCAATGCTATTGTAGAAGCAGTGGCGCTAGCAATTAATGGAATTAAAGCTGTTATACCAGCAATAATCAAGCCTGCTAGCCTCTTGCTTCTGCTTAAAGCCTAACTCACTTCTTCCAGCACTTTCAAGCTTTTTTCAGAGAATCAAGGTTTTCTAATACTCAGGGCAGTGAGACAAAAGCTGGTTGATAGACCCCTGTAACAGACATGCCAGGTTTCAACACACTAACATCATTGAAAATTATACTGTCAATGCAACTTACAATAAATGCTATAGAAGAGACAAAAGCAATTTTAGCTTGACAATTAAAAGAGCCTTAAAACATGCACTAACACTTGTTTGAAATCTAGATCCTGTCCCAACATTATCTCTTGCTATCCTAACATCATAGCAAGCTACAGCTAACTTCCAAATATGTCTCTGACAAAGTCCAGATCCAGTCTTCCAAAAGTAGACTGTTATTTCCCATATTGGATTGATTTCTAGACCAGTACATGATTGAATTTGAATAGCTGGGCACCTTTAAGAAGAATACAAAAGACATAATTTCTTTTTTCGATTCTCTATCCCACAAGGTCTAAAAATTTGATGCAAGGCAGTTTGTCCCGTCTGGGATATGGTCAAGCAAAGGTGGGTTAGAAACATATGTCCAATACAGCTCCCCAGTCACCCTTGTCAGGACACTCAGCAAGCTCACAAGTCAGCATCATTCTTTGTCTCAGCAACAGTATGTCTCATCAATCTTTTTAAAGTTTCATGGGCCTCTTCCACAATACCTTGTCCTTGAGGATTATACCAAATCCCCATAATAAATTATTGACAAAAAGTCTCAACTGATCAACTACAATTGCTAGACCCATTATCTGTTTTTTTTAATGGATATTTTATTTATTTACCTTTCAATGTTATCTCCTCTCCCATTCCACCCCAAAAGCCCTTATCCCATTCTCCCCTCCTTCTATTTCTATGAGGGTATACTCCCACCATCTTCCCATTCCCACATCCCCACTCTGAATTTCCCCAACACTAGGGAATCCAAACTTTCAGGCACCAACGCCCTCCACTTCCACTGATGCCTAACAAGATCACTCTCAACTACCTATACAGGTGGAGTCATGTGTCCCTCCCTTTGTGTTCTCAGGCTGGAGGTTTTAGAATGGCTACTCCAGCTTGTTTCTGAGAACCATTTGCTTGAAAAATTGTTTTCCAGCCTTTTACTTTAAACCCACTGAGGTGGGTTTCCTGTATGCAGCAAAATGTTGGGTCCTGTTTACGTATCCAGTCCATTAGCCTATGTCTTTTTATTGGGAAATTGAGTCCATTGATGTTAAGAGATATTAAGAAGAGGAGATTGTTGCTTCCTGTTATTTTTGTTATTAGCAGTGGCATTGTTTGTATGGCTATCTTTTTTTTTGGATTTATTGGAAGACGATTACTTTCTTGTTCTTTCTAGAGCATAATTTCCCTCATTGTAATGGATCTTTCCCGCTATTATCCTTTGTAGCACTGGATTTGTTGAAAGATGTTGTGTAAATTTGGTTTTGTCATGGAATATCTTGGTTTCTCCATCTATGGTAATTGAGAGTTTTGCTGGATATAGTAGCCTGGGCTGGCATTTGTGTTCTCTTAGGATCTGTATGACATCTGTCCGAGATCTTCTTGCTTTTATAGTATCTGGTGAGAAGTCTGGTGTAATTCTGATAGGTCTGCCTTTATATGTTATTTGGCCTTTTCCCCTTACTGCATTTAATATTCTTTCTTTGTTTTGTGCACTTGGTGTTTGGATTATTATGTGATGGGAGGTATTTCTTTTCTGGTCTAGTCTATTTGGTGTTCTATAAGCTTCTTGTATGTTTATGGGCATCTCGTTCTTTAGGTTAGGGAAGTTTTCTTCTATAATTTTGTTGCAGATATTTATTGGCCCTTTAAATTGGGAATCTTCACTCTCTTCTATACCTATTATCCTTAGGTTTGGTCTTCTCATTGTGTCCTGGATTTCCTGGATGTTTTGTGTTAAGAACTTTTTGCAGTCTGCATTTTCTTTGACAGTTGTGTCAATATTTTCTATGGTATTTTCTGCACCTGAGATTCTCTCTTCAATCTCTTGTATTCTGTTGGTGATGCTTGCATCTCTGATTCCTGATTTCTTTCCTAAGTTTTCTATTTCCAGGGTAGTCTCCTTTTGTGATTTCTTTATTGTTTCTACTTCCATTTTCATGTCCTGAATGGTTTTGTTCAATTCCTTCACCTGTTTGGTTGTGTTCTCTTGTAATTCTTTAAGGGATTTTTGTGTTTCTTCTTTAAGGGCTTCTACCCGTTTACCTGTGTTCTCCTAAATTTCTTTGAGAATGTTATTTATGTCCTTCTTAAAGTCCTCTATCATCACATTATACTATCCTAGGTAAGGAGACAGCAACACCCGCCCCAAACAGGGAGTAACCGGGACCCACTAGGACCCAGGAATTCACTCCTGGCCCGGAGCACTGGTTCCTTCCAAGCACTGAGCAGATCTTGGGCCTCAGCTCTAACCCCAGTAGTAACACCCATCCTACACAATTCTGATACAACCAAGATAATAGAAAAGACAGGCTCCAGTCAGATACAGGGCAGGTAGCACTAAGGAGATCCAGATATTGAAAGGCAAGCGCAAGAACATAAGCATCAGCAACCCAGCGTACTTGGCGTCATTAGAACCTAGTTCTCCCACACAAGAAAGTCCTGAATTCCCCATATCACCAGGAAAACAAGATTCAGATTTAAAATCACTTCTAATGATGATGATAGAGTCATGTCTTAAGGCTACTACAGCAAGAACCATCAACAATTGTATTGAGTAGCTTAAAACAACAGGAACTTTCTCATAGTTCTGGCTGTCAGCACATAGTCAGACTGTCAGCACAACCATGTTTCTACAGAAGGCTTTGAAGGATGTTCTTGCTGATGTCCTATCATATGGCAGTTCCTGGTGACTCAATGTTCTTGGTCTTGTGCTTGCATCACTCCCATCTCCCCCTCCATCTTCTTGAGTTGCATTCTGGTTCATTGTGGTTTTTGTGTTGACTTTTTATAAGGCCATTGGATTTATGATTAATCCTTATCATCTCATCTTAGTTATGTCTGCAATGTCCATTTATAAGAAAAATTGCATTCTAACTTTTGCAATAGACCTAAATTTAGAGACCACACTATTTGATACATGGTAACAGCCTTGTATTAATGCTTGACAAAAATATAAAACTCAATAAATAAATAAATAAATAAACCCTTTAATTTTAGAAATGGTGAGTGACACTTGACTCCTACAAGCCACTGGGTCAGAAAGTTCTGTTGTCTTATAATTACTAGAGAACAATAAAATTATACCTCTGGAATACTGTCACAGGAGCCTCACAAACCTGTCATTAAACTAGAGATTTGTATCACTAAACAGGTCAGCAAGGAAGAAGTTCCTGATGACTTCAAGACATTTAAACCCTCTGCTTACTAGGTAATATATGCTTTGTCAACCTACACTTATGTGCCTATCAGAATTTGGTCTGAATCTTGCCTTCATTGGTAATGAGTTATCATTTTCACATCCTCTGACAGCATTGACCCCTAAGCACCAAGGAACTGAATATGACCTTGCTAGTAAGAGTTGTCTGCAATACCCTTCAATCTTACTTCCTTCCTCTCTTGCCTTTCTGAGACAAGCTTCTGTAGTCTCTAATCTGTAGTTCACTATTTCCATGTACTCAACCCCAAACTGAAATTCAGTTTCAGCTGCCTGTAAACCAATAAAATGTCTTCCTCAAGGTCACCTCTGTTTGTGAATCGGCAAACTGAATGGATGCTGTGATTGTTAATATTCACTGTCAATCTGACTGAATTTAAAATCACCATAGAAGCACTTTTCCCCCCTCCCCTCTTCTAAGTAATGTTATAAGCTGTCTCATACTCGTACCATGCCTTCTTCTGCTGATAAACTGAACCTTCAAGCTATAAGTCAAAACAAGCACTTTGCTCCTTAAGTTCCCTTTGTCAAGTTATAAGACAAGCAACTAATAAGATACTTTCTAGCTCTCCTTTTGGTTGCAACACTGGACTGTAGCAAGAATTCATTTCTTGCAAGTCTGTCTTCCCTGGGTTTTTTGACATGTCTATCCCTAATCCTCTAGCTCCCAGGATATTATTCTTTGGTCTCTTGGCAGCTCTTCTTTCTCTGTCTCCTTTTCTCTAAATATTTCTGAAAGTAATATTCTAAACCCCACTCCTTTTCTCATCTTCTACACCCTCCCAGTCAATCTAATGTCTACTAAATCTACTGGATGTCTACCTGGACTACCCATGTGTATTAGTTACATTTCTTGCGTTCATTTGGACTTACAGTTTGAGTGGATGTATTCCTTCATGCACGGACTACATACAGTAAGAGTGGGAGGTTGACTGGTCATATCACATCCAAAAGCAGACAACAGAGAATAAACAGGAAATGTGGTTCAGACAATAAAACTTCAGTGCCCACAGCCAGTGGTCCACTTCCTCCAGCAAAGCTTCGCCTTCTAAAGGTTCCAAAACCTTCCTCAACAACAAAACCAACTGTAATCAAAGGGTTCAAACACATAAGCCTATGGGAGACATTTCACAATCAAACTACAACACCGTAGGAAGCTCAGACCAGCTTGCCTCCATTTTGATTTCTTCCTGATAGTAACTGTTCTTTCTCTCTTGTTGACCTCACATAGTAATAAACCACTTTGTTCACTCACTTAAAGTACTTACCACTCTTCCTGAAGCCAGGATTTCTCAACCTCAGCACCACTAATTGTTGAAACCATTATTATAGTAGCTATCCTTACATTGTAAAATATTTAGCCCATATCCCTATCCTCTTTTCACTAGCAGCCATTTTGAGCTTGAAGAAAGAAATGTTCCAAGACATTATCAATTGTCCTCTGTGGCATCTGTAAGACAATTTCCTCTTCAGAACTCTCTTCCCTGGAGAGTAAAGTCAAACCACTCTAATGGAGCAAATAGCACCACTTCATCAGTCAGTTCCTGGCTACTGGACATCCCTTATTTTGCTGTCATTGTGATGGTCAACAAAACTCTTTAGCTTTACACTCCATATATTGCATCATAACCAACTCTGCTTTTCCCATGAACCATAAGCTCCTTGGGTGTGAAGGATCTCTATACAGTTTTCTGTGTCACTACATACTATGTCAGCAGATTCAAGCAACTGAGAAACAAAATTAACTAAGAAACAATTACTAAATATGTGCAGATTTTCTTGTCTTTATTCTCTGAACAACATTGCAATGGCCAACAGTGTATCTGGAGCTATAAGTAGCCCAGATGGCATTTAAAGGGAATGAGAAGATAAGTAAATGCTGTGTTGTTTGATACAAGGGATTCCAGCATCTGAAGATAGCTTGGAAACAGAAACAATTCTGGTCTTTGCACTTGTCATTGGCCAAACATAGTCCTATATTTTCCTCTTCAATTTTTGACCATTTCACTGAGAATATTCTTGAGTTGCTCTCTACTTTACGATTTACACTTTGTTTCCCTATTTAAAGGAAATCTTTAAAAACTAGGTCTTTGTTCTAAGCTTTCTTTGCTAAATCTCATACACTGAATACAGTGTTCCCACGATGTAATTTATCAAAGGCTTTGAGAAACACACTGGCTCTCTATAAAAACATTTTTATAGAACATGAGCCTTAGAAGAATGGCAGTTGAGTTCAAGAATCCAAATTAAAGATTAGGTTTCCATCTTCCATCATAAGATGTAAGTAAGTTAGTAACGTCCTTAACTATTTAGTACACTTACTATTTCTAAGGTTAGGTTTCCTAGTATGGCAAAATTAAAACAGTGATAGTATTGATCCATTTATACAAGAGACATGTTTTAGAGCACTGAGGATACAGTTGAGATCAAAACAGTTAAAAAAAAAAAAAACCAGACAGGTTGTTGGTACACAGGTTGTTGGTACATACCTATGATGCTAGCTCTAGAGAAACTAAGGTAGGAGGATTGTGTATTTGAGGCTAGCTTGGGCTATGAGGCAAGTTTTATGATAGCCTGTGTAGCCTGTGTTACGGAGCCAGACTGTGTCAGAAATAAAAAGACAGAGAGAGGAAGGACAGAAAGAAGGAAGGAATGAAGGGAAGGAGGGAGCAAAGGAGCGAAGGAGGGAAGGAAGGAAGGAAGGAAGGAAGGAAGGAAGGAAGGAAGGAAGGAAAGAAGGAAGAGAGGGAAGGAGGGAGGGAGGGATGGAGGGAGGAAGGGAGAGAGGTAGGTAACTCAAGAAATGGCTTAGTAGTTAAGAGCACAAGCTACTCTCCACAAAGACCCAACTTTGGTGCCCAGCACGCACATAGCATTTCACAATCATCTATAACTCCAGTTCCAGGTAATCTGATGCCCATTTCTGGCCTCTGATACCCCTACATGCTCATGTTGCACAGACCTACATATAGGCAAAACACTCATACACATGAAAAATAATAAAATGAAATAATTAAAAAAAAGAGTCTGGACATTTATTCTGTCACTTAAGATTATAAATACATATACAAAAATGTAATTCCAGATGATATTCACTGCTATAAAAAAATCTACCAGGGCAGTGGCTGAGATAGCTAGAAAAGTTTAAAGTTTGTTTAGAAAAGTTTAAAGCTTTACAACCTGGGCATGGTGCTTCATGCCTTTAATGCCAGCACTCAGAGGTAACAGAAAAGGATGGGAAGTCCAAGATTGTCCTGGGTGACAGAGTGAAATCCTGCCTCAAATAAAGAGAAGAGGGAAGGGGAAGGAGAAAATGAAAGAGGAAGGAAGAAGAGAGAAAAGCATTGTCAATAAAATAAAATTTGACCTCCAAATCTATACAGTAATGCTGTAAAGTAAAACTAAAATCAATGCATTAAAAAAAAAAAGAACAGTAAGAATTTTTATAAAGATTGCAAATATACTATGGATGTTTATTATTGCTATTCAAGAGAATATTCTCCAGAGGGAAGTATCATTCACTGAGTCTCTACCATTGTGACAGGGATTGGACTTGTTATTTAACACCTGGTTCTAATTTAATCCTGCCAGCAGAAACAACCATGAAGAACAAGTAACACTGGTCCCATTCCATAAGGCTGGGGCTCAGGGAGCAACTGGCTGTGGGTCTCATGGTTCTTGTTTGAATCGAACTGAGCTAGCCGTCTCACATCAAACCCCTGCTTTCCCAGTTAAGTCCTGTTACTGCCCTCTTGATATTGACTTCCCTAAAAGACAGAAAGACATAGATGTGCTGGGCAAAGGAAGATCAATAAGAGAGGAGGGGAAAGAAGAGAGATCCATACTGAGTTGGCAGTTCGGAATTTGGAGTCAGAAGCACTGGTGAACCATGGAATGAGCAGGCACCTGACATGAAAAGAAAATTCTTCAGAGCTGTTCTCAGGAATGGGCTAGCTTTCCACTCCACCCTGGAGCCACCAGCCGAGGAGAGTCTCAGGAAATCAAAGATCCAAACTCCACTTCCTTACCCTGAATCAGAACTGACAGAATCACTTCCCTGCGGTCCCCGCAGGAAAAAAGTAGGTATAAATTTTTACCCTTTGAACCTGACAGAGATTTTGTGTTTGGTAAACAACATTCTGGTGTGTCCCACCTGACCTCCCAAAGACTCTCCCCAGATAAAGAAGTAGATGATCCTACAAGCTTCTATTTCAAGATACAGCATGTGAGATGCAGCTAGAATTCAATGTTTCCTCATAGAGCCAGTAGCAACAGAGACCAGAAACTCTGAAAATGGGTAGAAAATAGAAGTGAACTCCACGCTGCGGATAAATTCACAAGCTGCCCCAGAAACCAGCTCAAACTGACTTTGGAGAGAGGAAGAGATGAAAAATCAATCCCCACATGATATGTCCAGTTGTCCACCCAATATTAACTGTGTCTGAAGGAAAACACGTCTCATTTTTGACATTATTATTCACACCATTAACTTACACAGGTATTTCACAACCTAGCACAATGTTGTAGTATTATCCTCTGTTTTTCAAATTATAAGAAACAATGGCTTATGGGTAAAAGTTTAGCAACTGTCAAGGAAAAAGTGGAATGGAACCCTCATCTATAACATTTGCTAATTTCTGTGGTGCACACCTGTCTGGCATGCCCAGTTTTGAGCTACCAAGGTGAAAGCATTAAACTGAGGGCTTAAACAGCTGCTGACTGCCTCATCCAGTCCAACATAGAGCTAGTTCACTCGCCAACTCCCTAGCGGCTTAGCAGCTGGTGAAGAGGGAAAATTTGGACCAGATTCCAAGTGAAGAAGGAAGCACAATGTAATAGGAAGCGTCGACTGAAAATTCTGGATCCTTTCCTTCTTGCTTAGAGCTGCTCAGATGCACTTGGAGATTTTATGTTGGTCACTTGCCCATTCTGAGCCAAGTGCATCATGTGTAAAGAGGGGGGTGTGGTGTGTAAGATGACTCCTGGTCTAAAGGCACTGACCACCAAGACTGACAATGTGAGTACCACCCCCAGAACACACATGGGGGAAGGAGAGAAGCAACTCCTGCAGCTTGTCCTCTAACCTCTACATACATGTACACACATACACATGCACGTGCATACGCACACCAAAACACTTCAATAGAAGAATATGACTAAATCTGTAATGTCAATCAAGGCTACACATCTGTGCACTTATTTAGTCATTTATTCATTTTTACCTATTGCCAAATGAACTCTGCCAGGGAATTATGGGGCAGACCTTAAGGAGCTTTGTGATTTTTCCTCTTTGTGTAACTCCACAGGGTTTCTTACATGTAGCCCATCGAACAAGCACCAATGGCTTGAAGCTCCACCTAAGCTTAATATCTACATCTCTCGTTTCATACAACGCAGTCCTGAATAATCTGTGTCTCCTAGCCATCATATCCCTGTGTTATCTCTTTTGGGGAACAGACGTGTGATTGTTTCTAAGCTGTAGAAAGTGGCAAAATCATGAGATGCTCCTTCAATGACTCTATGATGCCACTGTCAGGCTGATTTTCAAGACCTTCTTTTCTGCCACCCTGGGAGGAAGCAGCTGCCCCATTGTGACCAATTCTGGGGGCAGTGTCACAAGGAATGTGGAGCTAAGAGTTGGCCTCCAGAAGCAACCACAAGAAATTACCAACAATAGGAAACCAATTCCTTTGTAGCTAAAGCCCATGTTTTCTTGCTGAAACCTAGAGGCGGCTCTCGGCTCCTTGAAGCTTCTGCCATTTCCTAGCCACATTGCCCTCCATGGCTCTCCTAATAGGACAGATGTTATTTTCAAAGCCAAGAAGGATGGTGTCTCTGCAGACTGCTAAGAAAGATTCTTAAAGACTGATACCTACCCATCACCATTGCCTTATAATATTGGACAGAAATAGTCCACATGCCCCTCCCACATTTAAGGTGAAGGAATTAAACAAGACTGTGACTCATTGCTGGTCAGCTTATGGTGAACAAGCCACAACTGTTGATGTCATGTAAGAGGTGAGAAAACATGCTTAGCAAGGTTCTGTGGCACGTACATGCTCCCATAGTCAGTAACCCTGAGCCAGCACTGCTAGTCAGCTTTGGACTTGAAAGAGGAGTTGCTGAGCTCTTCTCAGGATGCATACTTAGGATTGTTACAAGATAGAATCAAGCACACCAAAATCGCTTGAGTATATTTGGGCATTCGTAGATCCATGAACCAGGTGGCACCAAGCAGCACATGGCTCAGTGCTTCCTGCAGGATGAGAAAAAGAGGAAAGATTCTTCTGCAGAAGCCAAACTGAAGAAATTATATTTTATTGGTTAAAGTGAAAAGTCCTAAACTGGAAGTGGATTGATAGTTTTTGATGGGCAAAAACTCAACTAGAAGTTAGTAAGTAGGTAGGTTCTAACTAGGTAAGCTGACGTGGAAGCTTCCTACTTACACTTTGGTTTCAACTTGTTCATGAAGAATCTCAACACTGTTTATCAGCCTAATGCTCCCAGTTAAGGACTGTTTAAGAAAAGTTAATAAGAACTCACTGTAATGGGAACCAGAGAGGTGACTCAGTTGGCTAAGAGTGCCTGATGCTCTTGTAGAGGATTCAAGTACAGATTGCACCACCCATGTCAGATGGCTCACCCCCAAATGTCAGTCCAGCTTCAGGGCATCTGATACAGTCTTCTAGCCTCTGTGAGTACCTATACACACAGGGCACACACACACCACACACATACACACACACATGTACATGTGCACACATGCATGCATGTACACTGAGTTTTTAAAATAAGAATAAATCTTTTTTTAAAATGTTCTCTGGAAAGAGTTTGCAGCAGCCAGTCTCCTTTGTTGTCAAAAGGAAAATTTCGCTCTCAAACTCAGAAAGCGAAGTGGCTAAATCACATGGCTCTTTTGTTCCTTTGCTTCATCTCAGCATTTTATGTCAACATTCAGGAGTTTGGGAGCACCCTGAAGTCCAAAAGGCAATCTTGCTTGTAAAATTAAATTAAAAATTTTAAGTGATATTTTAACCCTAAAGAAAGATTGTCACTGTGAAAATGAGTAAGGAATCTGGCTGGGCCTTTAAGGGGAATCTCTACACACACACACACACACACACACACACACACACACACACACACAGGTTCACAGATTCAGAGCATACAGAGAGCCTCAGGACACACCAAGAATAAATACAGTGCAAACTACTGCTTAGCTTCAAAGAGAGAGACGTTTTCAGCAAAGTGAATGGGAGTGAAAACATGCCCAGCATCAGCAAAGGCAAATGAAAACAGACCTGACCTGATCTTACTGTCCACTCATTGATTTATGTTCTCAAGCACCAAACCAATGAGTGACACCCTCAGCCTTTAAAACAAATATTAATAAAGTCTATTTCAACCTAATTTCTTATTTACACTCAATATTCATTTTTATGTGAAGTTCCTCTACTTTTCAAATCAGTATGAGATTGTCCCACAGGCATGCCCATGGCTGTGGAATGAAATTCAGGTGTCTGTAATATTCAATAATAGGAAAAGCTAGATAGGGAAGGGGAGATGGTCCAATCGATAAAGTTTTTGCCATACAAGTACAAGGATCTGAGTTCAATCTCCAGCATCTATGTAAAAACCCATGCATGGTGGTGCATGCCTGTAATTCAAGTGCCTGGAAAACAGAAAGAGGGCAATTCCTAGCCAAATCACTGACTTCTAGATTCAGCAAGAGAACCTGTCTCAAAACATAAGATGGAAGGGCTGGTGGGATCACTTGGTAGTCTTGTTGCTCTTCCAGAGGACAACAAGGACAATCTCTTCCAGAGATTTGGGTCCCAGAATCCACATCAGGTGACTCAGAACTGCTACTCCAATTCTTGGGGATTTGATAGCCTCCTGGCTTCTGTGGGCACTGCATGCATGTGGTGCACGTATATACATGCAAATAAAATGCTTATACACATAAAATAAAAATAAATAAATATTTAAAAACAAGGCAGCAACTAGAGAACATTCTTCTCTCTCTCTCTCTCTCTCTCTCTCTCTCTCTCTCTCACACACACACACACACACACACACACACACACACACACACAAGAAAAAGATGTACATACATACAAATATGTATTGACACATAGTCCACTTTCTTAAGGCCAGGGATTTATCTACATTGCTCTTTTTCCTATTTGCTCTCCTTTTATTTTACCTTTAGTATACGTTATTTTACAATGTGTATGTTTCATCCATTGGTAGATTGTTGGCTTATTTCCATATCAGTATTTTCTTAAATTCTTCTTCAATAAAAGTTAAATATAAGGCTTAACTGCATTTAACTCTGTGTGTGTGTGTGTGTGTGTGTGTGTGTTATTTCTACATTCTGTAATTATAAGCAACATTATAAATGAAAGCTTCATGGCTAAATAATATATTTCATAGTTCCCTACATGCTCATCACTAAGCAGTCTTAATTTGGAGGTATGATGGTTCTCATGGAGAAGTGATGTACCAAAGGTCCTTTTCAGAACTGTATCTGACTGCCTGAATTTGTCTGAATGACCCTTTCACATAACAACTGACACTTGAACTGTATATATGCTTTTGAGTTAAGTGTCCAGCGTGGATTCGGGGTTCTCGCCAGTCTAGACCAAGCTTGATTATTTTTTATATTACAAATACTTCTAAATTCAGAGCAAGGATTATGTTATAATAACCCTATTGTAAGTTTAAAATACTGTAAATCAAACTAATTTACAATTCAGAGGTACCATTTGTGAATAAATATATATATATCAAAAAAATCCAGGCAAACATGTCACAGAGATCGCTTACTATGGCACTATTCACAACAGCAAAGTTATAATATTGACATAGATGCCCGCCAACAGATGTACTAGTGAAATGTGATGCACACACACACACACACAAACACACACACACACACACACACACACACACACACACGCGCACGCACAAGAGAGTGAGACAGCCAGACAGTCAAACAGCCAGACAGACACAGAAAGACAAAGACAGACACAGATAGAGAGAGACAGAGACAGAGAGTTTTATTCAGCTGCAAGAATGGATAAAATCATGTTATTTGCAAGAAAGTTATGGAACTAGAGGTCATGTTAAGCAAAATTAGCCAGGCACAGAAAGCGAGACATATTTTTCTCTCACATTTAAATTTTAAAAGGGGTGGAAAAGAAAAAAAAGAGTAATGAGAGAGAGAAAAGAAATATACATAACGTCTCCCATATGTGAGATTTCTGTATGTGACAGGAAAGCAGAACAGAAGGTACTTGGGAGGAGAAAGAGACCAGTGGAAAGGGAGAAGGGTGACGGTGTAAAATAGGAACCAAGGACAAAGGTACACAGGTTTGGAAAGCCACAATGATACCCATTTTTATACGTTAACCCAAAGTCTTAATAAAAACCTATTTAATATATCTAACCTTTCTTCCAACTTATCTGCATCATCTACCTGTCAGACTCACTCTCCTTTACTAATGATGACATGCCAATTGATGTCATGAATATCTCAGCTTAAAAGAGGTTAGCATTTGTCTATTTTCTGTTCATCATGACACAGTAGGTATGACAGCAAGGGTGTGAAGTGGCTGGCCACACTGCAATAGGTATCTGCTTATCAGGCTCTCCGCTTCTCCTATTTTATTTGGTCTCAGGCCCCAGGCCATTAGGTAGTACAACCCATATCAAAGTGGATCTTCCCTACACCATTAAGCTTCTCCGGAAATGTCTTCACAGGCATGCCCCGTGGTACACCTAAGTGATATTAAATCCAATAAAGTTGAAAGTGACGATTAATAATCCAAGTCCACCCTTGCTGACTTCATACATGTCACGTCACTTTAAACCATCACATGCTGCCCTTAGTCCTCAAAGGATCATGGCATCTCATAAGACAAAAATGCACTAAATTCATGCAACGTTGTTTAAATTCTACTCGGAGACTCACAGTAATAACAA
This sequence comes from Rhabdomys pumilio, assembly GCA_030674055.1. Lineage (NCBI taxonomy): Eukaryota > Metazoa > Chordata > Mammalia > Rodentia > Muridae > Rhabdomys > Rhabdomys pumilio. The sequence continues at coordinate 41,186,829 of JANHMN010000007.1, read as the reverse complement.
CTATGAGCCCCCTTAGATTCAAGCCCAAGTTACAGGGTCTGGGGATGTAGCTCAGTTGGGAGAGAGCTTGTCTAGTATGTGTTAAGCCCTACAGTTGATTCCTACCACTGCATTAAATTAAACATGGAGCAGAAATATGCCTCTAATTCCAGTACTTGGGGACTAGAGGCAGGAGAATCAGACATGCATGATCATCCTCAGCTGCACAATAAATTCAAGGCCAGACTGAGCCACATGAGAACCTGTCTTAAACAATAATGGCAATATACCTTACCACTAACACGCAATGAAAACATATTGATCATTCATACTCTTAAGGGGGAAAGGAGTGGTAGCAAGGACAGATCAGACCAAAGCAAGACGAAAACCCAATAGGAGAAGCAATAAATGTTGGAGCTCCAAGTCTGGCCTCTAGGGCACATGGTGGCATCATCTGGGCTGCACTGGAATTGGGCACCTCTATCCCTGCAGCACTGTAGACGGAAGCACATGTAGACGTTCCTTTGGACCAGCTTCACTCTGTACCGCAACTTTACTTAATGTGCATCACACAGTCCTGGCATCAACACCTTGAGGTTTTCCTTGAAAGTTGGGCTTCACCTGCACAGCATCACAAAGCCTCCTTGAAGGAAATTTGACACTTTACACACACTAACCAATGCCAAGAACTTTCTAGAAACTTGGTGAAAGACTTGAGTCCCCATAACTTTTGCATTTAAATGCCTGAAGACCAACAACACATGGACGATGATGTCATTTCAAATAAATTTGTAACCTTACATCTTGGAGCCTCCTATAACTAGGGAACCACCCTCAAAGCACCATCCCTATTGTCCCAGAGCAGAGTGAGAGGTTCCTTTTTAATTGTGCTAGTCTCTTCTAACAACTATTCCTACTGTGTCCATAGCTGCTATGTCCACAGCTTTAAGCTCATCCTCCTTTTCTAGTCATGCTGCACAATTTCGAAGTCTTTCTTCTCCATTTTATGTTCTCCTTCACTGTAAATCTGGCTATGAGAGAGGGAACTATGCCACACCTTGAATGATGTGCGATGTCTTGAAACTTAGTTTATGAAATAGAATGATCATTTCTTTTGAATTCAGTAGCACTCAAACTTTGGGAGTGTAATCAGAACGCAGCTAGATTCTTTGCATGAATTTAATGTAAATAGCCTCTATCTCAGTTCCTGATAAAATTGCTACTCCTCTCTAAGACATTATGAGCCCAGATCTCACTATCCACATGTCTTCCTGCTTTCTTGTCTTCCCAATTCCCACCAGGACGCACCTTTAGGCTCTAGTTAGAATACTCTAGGGCTATGCTAGTCACAGCTCCAAATTCTTCCACATTTCTTCTACAAACTCATACCAGAGTCCTACAAACCACACAGCCACGCAGCCACGCAGCCACGCAGCCACACAGCCACACAGCCACACAGCCACACAGCCACACAGCCAC
>JANHMN010000007.1:41148717-41185361 GCA_030674055.1 Rhabdomys pumilio | reverse complement strand
CAGCCACACAGCCACACAGCCACACAGCCACACAGCCACACAGCCACACAGCCACGGCTTATATTAGTGACTGTTCTCATTTCTGTGACCAAATATCAGACAGAAGGCAATCTTTTGGCATGTGTTTTTATGAATACGGTCCAATATGCTGGAGTGTGAGGCTGGCCACACTGCATTGGCAGTCAGGAAGCAGACAGATGTGGCCTCTGGTGCTTATCAGGCATTCTACTTCTCTCTCCTTTGAGACACCCTCCCAGGCACACCCAAGGACGTGCCTTGTAGCTGATTCAAAACTAGTGAAACTGATAACTAAGATTAACTATCACAGCACTGTTTCATATAAATGGTTTTTGCTAGAGACTTCTAAAAAGAATAGATTCTTCCTCAATAATAATAATAATAATTAATAATAATTAATAATCAACTAGTACATCACTAGGAAAACATCACCAAAGAGAACCATATGCCTTTATTGCTAAATTAAGTCCAAGGTTCTTGCTACAAAAGTCCACTTCCTTTATGAAGTGCTGAAACAAGCCATAGCAACTGAGATTAAGAAGCACGCATCTCCAAGATATGGACAGTATGAATCCTGCAGTTGTTCTTAGCAAGATCATGCAACATATTCAAATATAAATGAGTGTGATTAGTGCTTTTAAATCATTGTATACATAATTTGTTTTTTTCATCAACACATCTAATTTGATAAAGGCCAACATTGGGGCAGGTCCTAGGATGCTATGAGTATCTCTACCAATACCTACTGGAATGTATACCTACTTACTTCTTGCTTCTACATGGCTTCAGCTTCATCTCCTTCAGTACCTGGAAAGCTCATATTTATCAGCACAACCAAAAAAGCTAGCAAGGAATTCAGTGTGTACAGATCTGGACACTTCAGTCTCCATATCCCCGACTCCTATGAGGGGAGTCCTGTAGCCAAGCAGGACTCCCAGAGGAAGGATAAGGACACCAACCCATCCATAAAACCTTCAACCCTAAATTTGTCCTGCCTTCAAGAAGTGCAGGGACAAAGATGGAGCAGAGACTAAGGGAACAGTCAACCAATGACCAGCCAAACTTGAGACCCATCCCATGAGCAAGAACCAATCTCCAACACTATTAGTGATACTCTGTTGTGCTTGCAGACAGCAGCTTAGCATAACTGTCCTCTGAAAGGCTCCACTCAGCAGCTGACTGAAACAGATGTAAAGACTCATAGCCAAATATTAGATGAAGCTCTAGGAATCTTGTGAAAGAGTTGGGAGAAGGATTGAGGGATCTGGAGAGGATAGGGACTCCACAAGAAGTCCAACAGAGTCAACCAACATTGACCCTTGGGGGCTCCCAGAGACTGAACCACCAACCAAAGAGCATACTGGGTTAAACCCAGGCTCCCCAGACATATGTAGCTTTGTCTCCATACAGGTCCCCTAACAACTGGAGCAGGGGGCTTACCCTGACTCTGTTGCCTGCCTGTGGATCCTGTTCCCCTAACTGGGCAGTCTTGTCTGGACTCAGTGGGAGAGTATATGCCTAGTCCTGCAGTGATTAGAGGTGCCAAGGTGGTTTAGGGGGAAATCCTCCTTCTCAGAGGAGGAGAGGGGGCAATGAGGGGACACGCTGTGTAAGGGGGCACTTGGAGGAGAGAGTTCAGCAATCAGGATGTAAAGTAAACAAATTAATTATTTAATGAAAAACTAAAAAAGAACAGGATTTACCTGCCACCACTGTAGGGAAGAACTGTAGTGATGGCAAAGCAGGATTACCAGGGTAGAATTCATGGGCTTCAATCCCATTTACAACCTGTGGGATTTCAGGCAACTTACTAACCACTTTGTGCTTAATACAACATGAAAAATAAGATTAAAAAAATAATACTCACCTGTTAGTCTGTCACAAATATTAAGTAGCCTGTAAGCTGTTAGACCAATGCTTGGTGCTACATGGACATATATTATTGTTCTTTTTCTGTAAATGTTTGTTGGCTCAATCTCAAGACAAATGACTACACTGATCACTACATTTAAAACCTATGGTCTATGTCTCAACCTCCAACTTATATCCCCAGATAAGTCATTCATTTCACTAACCTCCATGAAGCCTTCCCTGATTTGAGACTCATACCCTGTGACTACTTCTTATCCTGCATCTAAATGGCTTGAAATGGGAGCCTGTGCCATAGTGACTTTCTATCCAGCACCTAGTAGGTGTTAAATTTGCTCATTTATTTTACAGATACAAAATGGGTACAAATACAAGGGCTATGGATACCTGCTAGTTGGAAGAGTCATTGCTATGTGCTAGAGCAGAAAAACTAGTAACAACAACCACAAAAAAAGTCATAACTAAATTGGGAAGATAAATTCTACATGGATAAAAAGTTTAATGATTATAAATAATGCATAATTATAAAAAATAAAATCTCTCTCACATATATCACCAACTGTGACATCGGAGTGGCAAGCAAACCTCTAAACAGCACAGGAAATACATTGCAGACAAAAGGAAGCACAGGGCTAGGAATCACCTGTCTGTATATTTCATTCAAGAGACATGGTTTGCTTTGGAATTTTGCATCTCAGTCACCAAATACATCTTATAAACTGCAGCACATCACTGTCTAAACAGCAGCATCTTTTTGTGCATGTATTAACAGTGATGTGTTTTGTAATCCATACTGATCTGGATTTGATGAAATAAGGCCACAGGGTCAAAGAAAAGCCAATTATTGTATATGCATTTTTTTCCACAGAGGAAATATCAGACAGTATAAAGGCTACCTGTCTGAAGATTGTGTTAATCTCTTCTGCAGCAAGTAATTAAAAATTAAAGGTTGCAAGTATCCTAGAAAGAAGCTCCTGCCTCTGGAAGCCCAATATAAGAGTTGATGAACTTGATTACAGCAAGCCTGGCTTTGATAGCCTAGTGATGAGGGCACAGGCTGCAGTGGCCACAGGCAAACACTCTGTGCTTCTTCACTGTGCGCTGGTGCTTTCTAATGCAGAGCATCTCTCACTGCTTCTAACCTGTCTTGTGAGTTTTATAGAAGACAAAAATACAACTATTTTTGCAAAGCGTAGATAACTCCCTCTTCTGCCCGATGGCCACCAGTGTCTGTAGCTGTATTTGGAAAGGTGATAAGCGGTTTATCACTCCCACTGAAGACATCTCCTTATTAAATGAGACTTGTTTCTTGAGCGTGACATGGTACCAGCTAGAATCAGACTTTTGCTGAGCTTCATAGGAACTGAAAAGCTGTACTGCTCATAAACACACTACAACGATCCACTTGGCTATTATAATGTTTAATTTATTTGATGTTTTGACTGATTTCACACTTACACATTAGGAATTTCATATTATAGTCACACTAATATTTTTAAATCTCTTTGCAATGCCATGACAAATAGGAGAAAATAGATTTTTTTTTTGCCACAGACTTTCTTTAGAAGAAATTAAAAACAGACTTTTCTGCTAGCTTATATTACTTTCTATGTCTCTCATGTACATGAGCATGTACGTATACACAGAGAGAGAGAGAGAGAGAGAGAGAGAGAGAGAGAGAGAGAGAGAGAAAGAGAGAGAGAGAGCGCAAAGTAATATTCTCCTGTCAAGCTAAAACCATCTTATTTTGATATATAAACACATATCACATAATTTGTATCTTTAATCAACACATCTAATTTGGCTAATGCACATGGGTGATTGGGTGTCTATGTGCTAATAACAGTGTCTGAATGCTAATGGCTGGGAAAAGCTAAGTGCCTGAGAATAGACTTGGATTAACGATGAGCGTTTGCCTCATGGCTTCCCTAGAACTGTTTGGTTTCACCTCCATTTAACCTTGACATTTATAAAGAAAATTTAAAGGTTTCATAAATAAGAATCCAGCTTCAACACAAAGCCAAATGCCAAAAAGCCCTACACAAAAAGCCCTATGGGGAAAATATTCGAGGCCAAGCAAGAGCATCTTTTTAAAATTCTTGGCACTTTGACCTTACTACAGAAAGATGGCCCCAAAATTAATGAGTGTAAAAGAACTCCCAGCATATAGATAAATAGATAGATAGATTAGATAGATAGATAGATAGATAGATCATTAATATATGATATAGATCATTGATATATGGTATATTGATATATTGATATATATAATATATATATAGAATATCATATATATATATATATATATATATATATATATATATCATTGCTTTTGATAATACACAAGAACCTCTGGCTTCAAAGAAATTATAATGCCATGTTTATATAGTCCTGGATGCATGTCGAATTTTTTTTGAATCATTTAGTTGCTGTACATACTATGTTCTTACCCAACTCTGAGATTCAAAATCACAAATCTCCTTCTCAAGAACTCTTTTTAAAGAGTCTCATAGCTATCAACATGGGACTTGGACGAATCAAGCTGAAACTTGACTAGAAGTCTCCTCTCTGAGGACTAGCTCTCACAGTATCTGCAGGTGCTAAACAAGATGTCAAAGAAGAAAAGTCAACGGTCCTACCCATCTGTAGTATCTATGCAACCACAACAATGACAAGTCAGGCAAGACAGCCCCATAGTTGTTGAAGGTGACCAATAGTCATCTAACTGGACTTCAGGCCCACTCAAGAAGCTAAAATTTCATGCCTAGTGCTGGAAAACTAGCCAACTACCTGTGGCTTAGAATGTCATAAACCCTGAACAAGATCCTACTCCTGCCACTTTCCTAAACCAATATAATCTCCAATTTAATCCTAAATGCCTATCCTTATAGCTGGAGATAAGTTTAGCTCTCACCCCTCATCAAAGAAGCTTTTTCTTGCAACAGATGGAGATCCTCACATAAAATCTACAACTATTCAAAAATGCAGTGAACAACTGATCTTGGTGTGCCAAGACCCCAATTGGTACACTTATGATACCTAAGGTTCAGGGAGTATCATGAAGAGAGGGTGGAAAGGTTGTAAGAGTCAGAGGATCAGGAACAGCTGCTGTGGGATAATGTTTTTTATATGTGACAGGGAGCTTCACACGTGAAACTTTAACAATATGGTCATCTAAATAAGACATGCAATAACACCACCAGCTGGCGCACCAAAGTAGATGGAGAAAAGTATCATTAATCTTCATACCTAGACGACAAGCTGTGGACAATTAATGGCGGCTAATAGAGGGAGAGCCTGGCTTCTTCAGGGGTGATAGCTTAGTTACCCTGATAAGTTACCGAGTCCAAAGTCATCAGCTTTAAACACACACACATGAGTCACACTAAATGAACTCAAAATGAACTCAGCAGGTTACACACAAAAGTAATAATGAAAGAATAGGCCATGAATTTCAGACGAAATTGGCAGAGGCATGGTAAGAGCATATAAATATAGTATTCCAATACGAAATTATTGAAAAAAATTTTTAAAGTTTTAATGAGAAGAATCTCATAGCATACAAACTATTTAAATTCAATTAGTTCATTCTTCCCTGAATTTATCTGACAGAAGAAATTTTCTTCTCAGCAACAACATTTTGGTAAAGTTGTTTAAATAAAAAAAGATAACCAGAAGACAGATTGAAGCCCACAGAGCCTGGGGTCAACTTTGCTTTAATTGCCTGTAAATCTCAGAGTGAGTCATGGGCTTGTGGTTCATGCTTTTTAGTAAATGAAAAGGTGGGACTCCGTGAACTCCGGGGTCTTCTCAGGCTCATAAATTTAAAATTTATGAAAATGAAAATGAGGGTTAAAAAAATGCTGGGCACCACCTGAAGGTGGCTTTTCTAGGTGGAAACAACAACAATACTCTTCAGTCTCACTAACAGACCTTCCAAGCAGCCTGAATATGTGAGCTTAGCTGTAAAGCTATACCTCGTCAACAGAAATCCAGTTCAGATCAGGAAGAAAAGATGTAGCAAAACAAAAAGGGTAAGAAAAGGACAGAAAACAAAACCCACTGGGAGAGCATGCTGAGAACCAGTCTTCTGTGGAATATCAGTCTAAGAAGTGTTAGAATGAAATGACTGGTTCAGGGGTGAGACCAAGAGCAGGATCATGCACATGGCTGATTAATGTATCAACAAGCTCCTGTGCAGTGCTCGGCCATAAACGGAACATCTAGATCATTACCTCTGCCCCCAAGGCTCAGGGATTATCAAGAAATAGGGAGCATAAAAATTATATAAGACTCAGGTTAGCAGGAAGCACAACCAATCAGTCTTATGAGTATGACAGGATCAATGCATTCATTAATTTACAGAAGCTATGATTGCCTAAACAAGATAAAGCCAGTCATACTAGCAAGGAGGAGGAAGGGAACCAGAGATCCTATCCCTAAAAGAAGAACATGGATAATTGACAGCTACTAGGAGAAGGAAGTGAGTTCTGATCCCTGTAGGTTAATCATGTCAGGATAGAACAAATTAGACTTAGGAGGTTATTTTTTGATGGAGGATATGAAGTTGGTGCGTATTTGGGGAGGGGTGGATCCAGGAGGAATTAAGAGAAGTAGCAAGAAAACAATCAAAAGTCATTGTGTACATGTATGAAATTTTCAAATAATTCATTTCAAATAGTGTGTGTGTGCACTCCTTTTTTTAAAAAAAAAAAAGAAAGAACAGACCCATGATACCTAAGATTCTGCAAGCACAGTCACCTGAAGCAAAGAAACCATAATATACTGGATGAAATTTAAACTTATAACTCATATTTTCCTTGTGACTTGACTGGTTCTTTACAACTATTATTAACTTAGTGTGAAATTTGCCTTACAATTCAGTAAAGAAATAATAAATATATTAATTAATTAATTAATTAATTAACACAAAAAGATAGTGGAATGTGGTCAATTTTCCAGTCCAGAGTCCCTCAGGGTGCCCATATCTCTAGTCTATGAAAAGAAGAGGGCTACTATGGCTGAATCCTCAGACTGTGAGTAAGGATGACATCTCCAAAGTATAAAGTGGGGACAGGAGCTAGCTTGGCTTAGGGAAATGCAGAAATATGAATTGGAAGACCTGAGCAGGTTTAAAGCTGAGACTCCAGGACCAAATCAAGGGAAGGGGCGACAGACTAACTCCCTGTGCTACTTTACTGTGCGTGTATCTTTCCAAATATTTTTGAGTAATAACTGTATGTTATGAAATTGGCACAGGAAACAGGAATGGTTAGCCAATGAGATAAATACAAATAAACCCCTGAGATTGTGACACTCACGTGGCTTTGAAGGCCACTGATCCAAAGCTCATCTCAGAGCAAGGAAAGATGGGATGCATGGGATGCAAAAGGAAGGCAGTCAGTAGAATGGATGGCAGGAAGCACAGCTGGAAAGTTCATCTGGGTGCTGTAGTATGTGCAAAGAGAAACAGCAGCAAGGACCTGACACACTGCTTATTCTTAAAGCCCCTTTATTAAAGATGTATAAGAAAAATGTGCCTTCACCTGGGGAAAAGCCACTAAAACTTAAAAATAATGATTTTCTAAAAGCTGGGCTATAATTTCTGTCCATTCAATGTTGCCCCATCTGCTTCCTCATAGACAGTGTCACTATTTAATTCCTGAATGTCCCTGCAAGGTCCATGTGTTAGCTGCTTGATTCCCAGAGTGTGGCCACTGAAATTTGAACTGTTAAAGCATGGAGGTATTGGGGGAGGAGGGAGGATGGGGAGATGATTCAGCTGTGAGAGCTTTGAAGAGTAGAGCTTAAATTCCAAGAAACTTAGTGCTGAGTGGGCATGGCATCTCCTCCCAACTCCAGCCATGATCCCTGCCCCATAATTCCATATTCAGAGCAAACTAGCTAACAAGACGGGTCATTTCAGTGTCCTGGATTTGATTGATCCTACCTCAATGGCTAAGGTGGTAGAGTTATTGAGGTTGATTACTGACTTTGACCTCAGGCCAGCCTCCACATGCACATGCAAACACATACAATACACGTGTGCCCACACACATGCAAGAATATCATGCACAAGCATACACCACACACACACAATATCAATCAGGGCCTAGTGAGAGGTCTTTAGATCATCTTAGCTTATGATTGAAGAGAACTCTGAACCTCAGCCTTTCCTCTTCCTCTTCTATATCCTGGCTATGAGGTAAGCAGTCTTTCCCACATATTCTGTCAAGGCAGAATCAAAGGATGGGGAAGAGAAGCTTGCCACCAGGGAACTGACTGTACAGAGATCAATCCCAGTAAAGAATCTTGTTGCTAAAGTGTCCTGCCCCAGAAAGTGTTGCATGTGGAGGCCAAGGAAACCATCCAGGGCTGCCCTGGGGATGCTCCCTCCATGACACTATGCTCTGCCTTGTTAAGCATTCACTTTGCCCCGCACAGAGTACTCTACCCAATCAGAGCTGCAGTTCCCATCTTAGAGAGAGAATGAGTGAAGGCTCCTGCTGCAATGATTGCAATTATTATCACAAATATAATCAAGCACTAATGAGAAATCAGAGGTGGTAGGATAATGAAGGGCAATTGCATATTATGAAACATTGAGTTAATTTGAAAGTATATGGTACAAAAATATTAATAAAGCCTCCAAGTTATGCACAAAATTCAAAATTATGCAATTTCAAAAAGGTTGTTTGATTCATCGGGAATTGTTTAGTCTCGATGCTGCTACGCGAAGCAGGGTTATAGGCCGTGTTTACACACTCTCGCTTGAGCCGGTAAACAGAAATACCCACTATCAGAAATACTATTGTCAGATCTATGAGGAAATTAATCTTAATTATCCCAGTCTTGAATTATGGAAATTCTTCAAAAATCTATTCTTTGCATAAATAGCTTTCTCTGTAGAAGAGAGCTTGGCAGGCATTTCAGTACCCAACTGTAGTAAATGTAAAGACATAGGGGTGAGAAAGAGGCAAAGGAGAGAGAAAATGAAAGAATATAGGAAGTTTGAAATAGTCAAGAAACATAGGAAGGGAAGGTGGACTATAAACCAACGATTGCCAAACACTAGCGTTCCTTCTCAGTCTCTGGCCATGATGACTTTTTGTATATTGCTAGTGAGGTGGGGAAAACAAAGACACTGACCGTTCATGAAGCTACGGCACAGCATGCTTACCTGCTTTCAAACATCCTGGATTATCAAAACATGTCCTCCAGAATCTGCTGACATTAAAATTCTTTACTGGCTCTGAATGCTGGCAGTGGCAGGTGACAGGTAGAATTAGGTTGGGATTTATTTTGCTTATGGAGGGCAGGGGGCATACATATGTGCACACTCACAAGCTATACCATGTGGAGGTCAGATCCCACTTCCATCCTGTGGGTTTTGGGTACCAAGCTCAAGCCAACAGTGTTAGTGGTAGGTACATACGCCCACTGAGACATCTTGCTGCCTCAGGATTTGGGTTTTATTAGTATCCTCAATGAATCAAACTTGGACGATCATAGATAGGTCTATAGTTTGTTTTTCAGTACTATCTCATGAAACTACAGCCCCATAGGAAGAGGCTTAATCAAACAAGATACCAGATTGAACACATGGAGAATAACTGTAGATGTTGATTTTTTAAAATATTTAAATGCATATCAATAACTAAGAGAAAATGCCTAGAACAGTAGCAGTAGTATGTGTGGTGGCATATGTGTATTTCAGCAATTGAGGAAAGGTAGATAAAATAAAAATCATTACAAGTTCAACAAAGAGCAGAGAGAAATAGAAACCAAGAAATATAGCAGCAATAATAGGCTCAAATGTTTCACTAATCATAACAAAAACTCCTGCTTTATAGCCATCACGCAGAAGCATACAAGCTGTGATGATATGCTAAGTTAACTAAGAATATCTATAAGAACCACATTAAAGTGAGACTAAGAAGCTAAAAATAAGGTATCACAGCCCCTTATGAGTAACTACACTGGCCACTGCTGCTGGGCAAATGGTAACCACTGTTCCCCACCAACCCTCCTTAACAGAAATTGTGCTTCAATATCAATTTCAGATCTTAAGATGTACAGTGAGGTGGGACATTAAAAGAAACACACAGAAAATTTTTATGTTGGTAAACTAAAATCCACGAAGCACCTATAGTCACACAAAATAGTTTCAAAATGCATAAAGCTATGAAGTTAGGAGACAGCAGGCACAGATGGGAATCAGTCATTGGCCTAGCAGAATTGTTAATGTGAAAGACATTCCTTCAAAAATGATTGTCATTTTCTATGAAAGTAGGGACTTGGATTTTAGCCATCGTAAGCTTAACTAGTACTTACAACAAGAGGCTATATAAACAGAGATTAGACATTTTTAAACATTCACAAGAGATTTAAAATATGGGTCAGACTCAAATATCTCAGCTCCAAAAATAGAAATTATCACACAATCCAATGACTCTTGAAATTTAAAGCAAAAGATAATGTGTCAGCCAATAAAAAAAAAATAACCGAGAAACTCTCAAGAGATCTTTCAGTTACTTCTAAGTAAAAGCAAAAATTTTAAAAGTACAGATTTTTCAGAAGTAACACTGATAATGGCATTGTATAACACAATCTTTGAGATGTAGCCTCAGTGACATTCAAAGATCTTTAAAGTGACTAGTTGTTTAAGTTATCTATGATCCGATTGAAGTAATTAAGAGTAAGTAAACATAAATGTACTAATATATAAAACAGTGGAATGTAAAAAAGTGTGAGTGTAAAATAGGTTAGGGAGGAAAGGGTTTGTTTCATCTTACACTTCCAGGTCATAGGTCATTCAGTCAGTCAGTCAAGGCAGGACTGCTTGATATTCTGTTCAGATTACCTCCAGCAGGGAACTCATCTCCACCAGGAACTCACAGGCAGGGAAGGGCAGAGGAACCAAGGAGGATACTGCTTCCTAACTGCCTTTCTTACTAACTTCCTGGTATAAGCCAGGACCACCTGCCCAGGGATGGAACCAGCCACAGCTCTCTGGATTCTCCTGCATTCATCAAGACAATCCTCCCACTGATGTGTCCACGGATCCACCTAATAAAGACAGTTACTCAATTGACACTCTTTGCAGGAGATTCTAGTTAAAATGAAAATTGGCCCTTTGGATTTAAAAAAAAATCACAATATAAAATTGATTATAATTGAGCAACTTAGTGCAATTAAAATGATTTGTACAACAAAGCCAATACTAGCCTTTTAGGAGAAAGACTATGGGCCTAACTAGAGATGATGTACACAGATTAAAAAAATGATAGTTGCATCTAGAGCCAGACTACCTGGGTTTGGATTTTTAAGTAAGTTAATAATTAAAGAAGAAATTGAAAAGGTAGTCAAAGATATAAGACAAAAACTATCATCCTCATAGAAGCAGGAGGAGGGGGGATGGGATAGGAGGTTCCTGGGTGGTGGGGGGAATGGGGTAAGGGGATAAAATCTGAAATGTAAATATAATATCCAATAAAAAATAATTAGCTCTGGCTACTCATTAAAAAAAGACAAAAACTATCATTAGGCCTGTTTTGTATGGTTGTTTTCTTAGAAAAAAATGTAAAAGCTGTTTCAGAACGTGGAAAAGCATTGAGTATTTATTTCATTCTGTTCAACTATCATAGACTCCTCTCTACTAAAATAGATTGTAAAAATGCACACACTATAAACACACACACACACACACACACACACACACACACAAACATCAAAACTGTGAGTCAAAACAAACCTTTCATTGTTTAATGTTGTCCCTGGAATTTTGTTACAGCAACAGAGAGTTAACTCATTCATCTGCAATTTGCTTTTTCTCTTACCAGTTTGACTCAGAGATCTCATGTGCCAATGTGTGCATGAACCTTATTTTATTGAAGAAATGAGTAACTACCTATCGAAAGTGAAAATCAGACTGTTCTCCTAAATTTCCTTCTGACAAATATGGAAGTGTTAAGTTTCAAACCCAGGACAAGCAGCTGACGTGCCCTGGGGTTCCTATTTAACATATCAAAAGGACCTGGCCTCCAGATTCTCCCAGCATCCTCCAGTGCCTACCTATTACAAGGTATGGCAGGCATACTCCATCCTCTAGCCTGAACTCTCCAACCCAGGGGTTGGCTGCACTTTCCTATCTATATAATCCAGGCACTTTGGTTACCAGCCCTTTATGTACATTTGGCCTCCTGACTGCTGTACTTGGCTCCTCTCTCTCCTTTCCTGAACATGGTTCAAGGTCATGACCACTCTGGACTCTCTGAGATCTGTCTGCCTCTGTCTATGTTCTCCCACAAATCTATAATAAACTTTCTTCTCCATCATACCTAGGAGAAGATATGTCTTTTCCTTTTTATTTCTTTGCTTTTTTCACTCAGGATATAGTATGGTTGATTTAAAAAAAAAAAGCCCTAACTTTCTATCTTTCCCAACATACATGCAATGTGATAGCACAGCTTCCTGAATCAGAAGAGATGAACAGAAAAGTATCTCATTAAAGGGCTAATTATTCCCCCTATCTCTTTAGCATAGCTTAAAGTAAGCCTCTCAGTGGTGTTCCCTTGACCAGGTGATTGAAACCAGCCCAGCTGGAATGTTAAGCCTCCACCCAGACCAGAAGGAGGTTTTTTTCTTAGTGGGCCTTTATTGCTACGCTAACTCTGCTCACACACTTTCTATTGGGAGGTGAACAACAAGAACATTCATTCTTGAGTGTGGTGTTTGCTCAGTGACCTGGCACACTTGAATCCCTTTGGATACTAGTTTCCTTATCTACAAATTAAGAATGTGCAAACCTTCTGGCTGGTAAGACAATAAACAGAAAAAAATATGCTGATTTCTAGAACACAAATAAAATATAAGACAGTATATAGGAAACCCTACATACTTTAGGAAGAAAGTCCAGCCTCATGGAAGTAAAGTATGTCAGTAGCATCTACCCTTCCTGTATTTCGTTAGCATCTGTTCTTATTTGATTGGAGGCAACAGTCAAGCCACAATCATGAGAAATCAAAATGGCTTTATGGATTTGAGTTTTTAACAAAACCTATATTTTCACAGCTTTTTTTTTCCCTTTTAACTTGGCTTAAATTGACTTTCCTGAAATCAATACACTGCATTTACAGTGATACTTTAGGGGAAAAGGGACAATGGCTTTTTTTTTTTTTTAGGATCAATAACAAATGACTTGATTCTTATCCAGGCAAGACACATCCAGATTAACTCTTGAGAGCTAAGAGAAGTCATCCTCAGAGCTGAGGCTCGCCCAAGATTCACTATGATTTCTCAAGGCTCAGCTTCTTGTTACTTTGAGGGTGGGAGGACAATGAGAAAGAGAAGAGAAGAAAAAACAAGGGAGAGGAAAGTAAAGAAGAGAAAGGTCAGGACAACATGCAGAGGTCGGTCAGAACCAGGTACACAACTTGGCTTAACCTTTAACTAGGTCTGTGATCTACAGTCCATCACTTGGTCACCTTACATTTCCATTTCCTACTTTGATAAAAGATTATGAGAAAATATTCTAGCATCATAGACTATCAGGGTGTTTTTTAATTGCATGTATCTTAGGTCAGTGCTAAGAACTAAGTGTGTCCTCTAAAGAGAACGTGTTAGAAATTTAATACTCAGTGCAGCCGTAGAAGTAGCGAGAGGTAGGGCTCGCTGAGATGTGAGTATAAAAGACTAAGTGTATTCTCTCTGTCTCTCTATCTCTCTGTCTCTCTATCCCTCTGTCTGTCTCTGTCTCTGTGTGTATGGGGGGGGTGCATGCCTAATATAACAACAAAGTGAATGCCTTCATCAGTCCTATGCAAGTTCCTTATCTTTGACTTCCCCCAGCCTCCAGGATTATAAGCCAAAATTTCTGTTCATTATAAACTAGCCAGTTTCAGGTATTCTGTTATAGGACAGCAAAACGAACAAAGATACTCGAGGCTGTTGAGCCAAGGTTGCGAGCTACCACCAGTTTCCGAAATGAATTCTGGAAATTTAAATTTCATAGTTTTTCCACAAAAACATCATCTATGTGACAATAAGAGACAGGAATGGTCAAGAAGAGAAGATTCGTAAGTACACAGCCATGAAGAGACCTCAGCAGATCCCACAGGAAGCTTGGGGGCTGGGATGACTCCCTCAGAGCTGAGGTCAGATACTTGGCCTTTGCACTTCCAAGTGTTAGTCACTGGATGTAGGCTTTCCCCACAAGAAAGAATAAGCCTGGGGTTGGCAGGACTCTTTAAGGAAAATTCTTCTGACCTATCAGCTCAACACTGGCTAAGCTAGAGGGTGAGTCCCAGGGTAGGTAAAGCAAACAGTAACTGTGATAAAGAGAGTCAGGGTATTAGATTGCAAAAGCCAAAGAAGTTCCTCCTTGACTGTCTGCAGTGTCTAAAAATACTTCCCAGGGCATATATAGAATGTGCTTAACAAATATTAGTTAAATGAATAAAAGACACTTCATAATGATTATCTACTATTATTAATGAGTCATTCCTGATCTTCCTGGTATTCATCAGTTAGTTTCTTTTGGCCCTGTCTTATTTTACCTGTTGAATGGCAGTTCCCTCTGAATTGAAACATTCCATCCTACAGGGAAGCACATTAAGATTTAGAACATTCTAAAGATAGGCCCCTTAAGATTTAGTAACTCCTTTGTCTCAAGAAGTCCCTGAAACAGACCCTGTCAAAGCCTTTCTCTCCCAAGGTTATATATTTAGTGAGGACTGCTAAGGAGACTAAGGCCAACTAAGGTTAGCTGCCTGGAAGAGATTCTATGACTTATCATGTGTCATCAGAGAGGTTCAGAGGTGACGACTCTCATGAGTTGTCAGGCACGTTGGGGTATGTGTTCAGAGATATAGCTTCCTATGAGTTATCTCTGTTCCTGGAAGTAACCCCTCAACTACATTCCTGTAAATAATCCCAATAAAGTCACTGCTTCACCAAGTATCTTTATTTTGGTCTGCTGTTGGTTCCCTATCCAGGATAAGTAGACATTTTATATTGCTTCTACCCAGAAAAAGTGTCACACAGCACTATCTTATAACCCTACCATGTGCACATTTAATTATAAATGATCCTGCCCTTCCAAAGCCATAAAGAACTCCACAATGTTATCTTCTCAGATAACATTAGTCACTCTTTAGCTGAAAGGGACATTGTAGACTGAATCATGCTCTCCCTGAATCTCCTATGTTATAGCCATGACCCCAAGTAGTTCAGAATAGAAGATGTTTAGTAACAGGCTCTAAACAGAAACCACTAGGGGAAAAAATGGCAGACCAACAAAATCTGATTTGCTACTCTATAAAAAGAGAACATAGAGGAGAGATGCCAAGGGTATAAGCACACAGACGAGTGACCATGAGAGAACACCCCAAGAGGGTGGCCATCTACATCTTATGTTTCCATTTCGTACTTTGATAAATGATTATGAGAAAATATTCTGTCAACATAGGCTGCCATTGGGCTTTTTCCAGATTGCATGTATCTTAGGTTAGTGCTAAGGACTGAAGAAAAAAACGGTCTCAGAAGAGAGCAAACCTACTAATAGCTTAACTTTGACCTTTCAGCCTTTATAACTATGACAAGCCAATTTCTGCTGTTTAAGTCAGCCAGTTCATGGCAATTTTCATGACATCTCTAAAAACTGAATGTAAATCTTGAGAGCCTTCAAGGCATTGTGAGTAGGGAAAAGCCAAATTTAAATTCTGTCTCTCCAGAGATGAGGGAGCTAATACCTGTGTTAATATATAGGACATTGGGAATAAACACTTGGGCTAAGAATGGAGGCATCTTTTCCATAAACAGCTTTCTAGTGATTAATTATTTCTGTCACTGTGACCAAGTAAGGGACAATAAACACCTTAACTGGTAGCTGGTTTCACAGAAAATAAGGCATATTGTGTTATAAGTGACCAAGTTTCAAGAATCTGGATTCAGGTTATCCCAAAATAGCAGTTACACTGTGAAAGCAGTTTCATGAGTTTTTATGGTCACAGACAGAACAGAAGAAAGTTATAAATTAATGCATTCACCAAATACATTGGTGGGAACATTGGGTAGGTGGTGATAGCCAAACAGGGAAGTTTCTGCTATTGGCTGTAGATGTTATCTAATGACAGACTTAGCTTTTGGATTGATGAGCCTGTTGGGCCAATTCATTCTAGACATTGCACCTGATAACTGAAGGGCCATCTGATTAGATATGAAGCTGCAAGAAAGGGGATATTAAAGTAAAAGAGGGAGCTAAAGATAATTTTGGCTCCAGATTCACAAAACAGGTCAACTCTTCACAGTTGTGGGAGAACTAATTGGACAACCCACCTACAAAAGCTTTACCGTAAGTGTGGATGTTCAAGAAAACTCTAGTTAATAGGAGAATTTACTTCAGCTCAAGGTTTAAGATGATTCAGTCCACTGTGCTGAGGAAGATACAGAAACGTTCCTGGAACCTTCACGGTAATGGGAGCATATGGAGCCTTGATCACACATGATGCAAAGAGCGACTGGGATGGGGAGCAGTGCTGAGTTGTACTCTTAAGGTTCATCTCCTAGCAACTCACATCTTCCAGCTTTGCCTCGCTTCAGAAGTTTCTACAACCTTCCAAAACAGCATCACCAGTTAAGAACCTTGAGCCTAACGGTACATTTTCCATCTGAACCATAGCATCTCTCCTGCCTTTTACTGGTATTAGGTTAAGTATTTCCCCAGTACAGCTATGTAGAAATCCTTCCAACACCCAGTACATTCAGAATCACTTAATCTCAGCTAGCTCTCTCTCAGACTGAAAATTGCACAAGGTCTAGAGTCACTCAACTAGGCGCCAGAATGAAGCCAGAATGAACACCTGCACATAGACCAACTATTTACAAGTCATCTTCTCCAGTTGCTCCAGCTCAGTCCTGCGTGTTCTGTATCTATAATTCACCAGCTATCAAACTTTTTGAAAATCACCCCTGCTTTATACCCTCAGGGCATAGATCCCAACAAATAGTAGAAGGTAAATAAATATTGATTGATCCACAGTGGATTGGGTGCTTAAGTCTCAGAATAATAAAGGGGAGTTTTGATTTTTCACATGCAACTAAGCAAATCTTTGCCAACCACTTCCATATAGCAGGCCATGTCCCAGTGATGGGTAAGAAGCATGTGTGAGTATCATCCCATGACCTTAATCAACCGGTAGTAAGTGTCTAAACGGAATGAGTAGGCGATGTAAAGTTTCTGGAACGTTGAGGAAAGGGGGTTATCATCTGAAGGACAAATTTCATATCAAAATTCAAATGTCCATGCTGTTAAGACGGTGATAAATTGTCTGGTGTGGATGGTGCAGGACACCTAAGCACAAGAGCATGGGCTCCAGACATCAAGGAAGCCAGATAATTTTTTTTCTTGTATCTGACTCTTTATAGCACTTTGACCTTCAAATACCAGGGACCAATCAACCCCAGGACACTGGAAGTTCTGTAACATTCTGGATCACTTACAGAGTTCAAACATTTATACTTCATAGATGCAATACTCTACAAATAGTCGAGCAATTTGAGCAAAATGTCAAGTTGATACCAAGAGGAAGCACAGAGAACAAATTCAGTTGCCTTGGTGATGATTTCCCGCCCCAGTCGTCAATACTATAATAGAAAAAATAAATAACTTGAGAATAAAGCAATATTGGGCTGAATTAGGAAAAGGTCTTAGGAAATTTGGGGAGGGGATGTTCAGGGACAAAAGATAGTCATGAAGAGGTACGTCTTAGATGGCAGGTGATAGTGACTGTAGACCCGTGATTCTGAGAGCATCTTTATTTCCACTGTGCAGTGACCAGGAGAAGCAAAAGGTTTGCAAACACAGAGTCCCCTTGAGGTTCAAATATGTGCTTGAGTTTTATTTTCTGCACTGATGAAATTCCTAGCTCCCCCTAAGCAGGAAAATAAGAGTTCTCCAACATAGAAAATGTATTTTCAAACTTCATTAGGACCAGCAGGCTCTCACTAGCTAACACTCAGTTTTAATAATTGTCTCCTCACTAATAAGATGATTCTTATCTTCAAGACTCCATACTTTTTAAGCTTACTATTTTCATATGCAATTTTTCATATTTTTAATATGCAATATTAAAAAAAACTAAAGCCAGAGCAAATTTTAAGTTATATGTTTATCCCAAACATTTTCCTAACCAAATCTTCACTTTCTCCAGAATGCCTTTTTCCTCACCCCTTGAGTCATTCTTTTATAAAGCCAATGACAGCACACTGTCACATGTCAAGATACAGTGATGGGGTTCATGGGAAATAATTCATAAAAATTGTATGAGGCACAAATGTTACACTTTATTCCCTCAAGTAACCTGTATTGCTCCAGAATCCTCGTTGTTTCCAGCAGGGACCCAGGCATCTCCAGCCTCCAGCTTCTAGTAACTGATCCAGCAGATGGAAAATTACCAACAACATTTCGAGGACTTGATTAGTCTGTTGCTTGTTTTTAATTTCCTTGGTCATGGATTCTTATGTGGTCTTTGGAATTAAAAATATTCCCCACCCCTTTGTTTTGAAAGCAAGGAAGACTGAATAAGTGTCATGTTTGTGCTATGCACGGAATTATTCCATGAAGGAACACTCAGTACAAATATGTCACTTGAAGAAGTTTGTTACAGGTCTCTATGCAGTGAAGTTGGGTTCGAAACTATTTGTATTCCAGGCAGGAATGAGGCGTGCCCTAATCGCTGAGCAGTTGACACCTCAAAGGAGCTTAGGGAAGGGAGTCTCTTGTTTTGTTTTAGTATTAAGAATGTGTTTTATCTGACACAGCTTTATGATTCTTCACTGATTATAAGCACATCAAAACCTCTATTTTGGAAGGGGAAAAAAATTACCTGTATTGCTCAGTATGGAACAGGATAAAGGACAGAAACTTTGAAATCCAACAGCTCTATGTTCAAGTCTCAGGGTCCATCACTCACTTTATAACCAGCCATAAGATGCTTAACCTCTTTGAGCCACACATGCACACTACCATGTCGGTGTAATAATAATTTATTTATGGTGTTTTCATAAGAGTTATATGAGCTTATACCTCTACCGTGCCTGAAAAGACACATTTTTTTGATAGATGCTAGAAATGATGTTTCTAATGATGATGGTGGCAGTGGTGGTAGTAGGGTACTGGTGATGACTGGAAGAAAATAAGATCAGCGGGGCTAATGGGAAAGGATGAAGGCCGGCTTTCTATATCTATCCATCACTTCATTCTACCTATGAAAGCTGAAAACCCGCCAGCTCTTACTCAGCTGTAGAGTTCCACTTTGTAAACCTTCTTCAATTCAGAATTTGAAAATCATGCCTGCGAACCAAGCAGCAACCAATTCTGGATAAGAGAAAGACAGGGGTCTTGTCCAGCTATGCACTCCCAGGATGATGCGTTTGTGAACCAAACGCATGTCTCCCAGGGTCACCACACAGCCCTGTTGACATACTGGGGCTCCTGTTTTGATTCAGTCCAAATGTTTGCTGAGATCCAAACCAGTCAGCAATTTTTCATCTGGCTAAAACACAGAAATTTCCCTCAGTATGATACTGTTAAAAACAGCCTTTGTTTCCTGATAGGCGTACAACTAGAAACAAGACTGGAGGCGGTTCTTAAACAGAAGATCTAGCGGGGACAGAGGGATTGAAGAATTTGGGATATGAAGCATGTGGCAATAAATGTCACCAAGTTGGAAATAGTTTAAGCTGGTTCCCAGAAACCAGGGGCCATAGCTCAAGCCAGAGATCGACAATAATTAAATTGCTGAGAAGCAGACAACATGCATAAATCTGCTGCGTCAAGCCCAGCTCTTGAATTCACTATCCAAATCTCATCTTGGCAACATCTTTTTTCATCTGAATCTCCTTCTTCTACCCAGAGATCTCAGGTCAGTTCAGTCTGGGTAAGCATAATGATTGCCAGACTTTTATTTGTTTGGTTTTTTTTTTTTTTTCATGTTTGTTTAGGTTTTATTCCATGCCACATCCTTCTGTCTCTTCATTTCTGCATGGTGCATTACCTGCCTCAGGAGGGAAGAAAGAAGATGGCTGTTTGGCTGGGGCTAGGGAACTCTCTGCTTCAAAGGGTCATTGGGTGAGAGATTTCTCTCAGTTTCCTCTCTGACAAGATGGATTTGAAGCACGGCTTCTGTGACAAGCCTCTGGAAGCCAGTGCTCAAGCACATTTTAGTCACTAAACCAGCCTCTTCATTTGGCCTGCCTGCGGACCTCACTGGAGATCACACAACCACAGAGTGTGTCCAAAAAAGTACATTTCAAATTTGTCACCCTGAATGAAGGAATGGGAATCATCAGAAGAAAGCCCAGTTTATGGTGCAAGTGCCAAAGGAAAAGGGAGAATTTTAAAGCCACAGGATTTCAAAATCCATAGACAAATTCACCAGCATGCCTTTTAGTAGCAAGATTAGCTATACATTTGAGGGAATTTTCAACTCGTAGATCTGATATCAATCAAAGCATTAACATAGGAGATCCTGTGTTTGGAGAGCTTTAATGCTCCCAAGCCTTAAATCTTAGCAGTGAAGAAATAAAAACAGAGCTGTTCCCCTACTTACAATGTGGTTATGTCCCAGTGACCCCATCATAAGCTGAAAATACAAATCAAAAAGCACTTAATACTGCCAAATACCACAGTGCCTGGCCTGCCTTGCATATGACCAGAGAAGTCAGATTCTCTTATATAGTCGGACAAAGTCATCTAATGTAATTTCATCTTATATGAAGGTGTGAGATACCATGTAACTTGCTGAATATTATATCACCAGAACACTTTTGGTTGCTGTTTGTTTCCCTTGGTGATCACATACATGAGAGAAGCTGTCACTGGTGCTGCCTAATACCATGAGTGCCATACCACAAGTAAGTAACCTGGGAAAAGGCTCAAACTTCAGAGTGGAAGCATGATTTATACTGACTATGTGCTATCTGTACACCATCATTAAGCCAAAATCTCATAAAGCAGGAGAAGTTTGGAATTATCTCTGATAAGGAAAGCCTCTGCTTCTAGAAGTTCTGAAGTACTGCCATTCTTCAGCCTTTTGAGTCTAGAACTATAACAATCCCAGAAGCTGTGGCAGCAGGTTTGCCACAAGTTTAGGGTTAGCCTGGGCTACATAATGAGATACTATCTCAAAAACAAAATCCAAGAGAGTCAGGAACCCAGAGAGGAAGGACAAGGAGGGAGCCTGGGAGAAAAAGAAGCCTGGTAGATAGACTTTCCTCCACACCTTAGCATCTGCTCCTCTTGATGTATTCACTGTCATTACACACGCATGTGACAAGAGAACATAGACCAGCATAAGTGAATCAACAGTGAACTGAGAAACAGATGCAAGCTCTATTTATTCAGAGTTGCTGTCTGTATCACAGTATCACAATTTATTCAAAATTAAGATTAAAGGGGAGTTTAGGATGTAATTGAATTGATAGACTGCTTGTCTAGCATCTACAAGGCTCTGGATTCAACCCAAGTACCACATAAACCACACATGACCATGCATACCTATAATACATGCACTTGAAAGCAAGTAGAAGGAAGAGGATGACAAGTTCAAGGTCTTCCTCAGCTATATAGCAAGCTCAAGGCCAACCTAGGCTACGTAAAATCTTGTCGCCAAAAGAATACCACAAGTAAACAGAAATCCAGAGTATCATCTCATAGAGAGACTTACCTCTGTTAAAGGTTATATATTTGAGTTGTCTGTGATATTTTTCTAAAGTAGCAGTTATCAACCTTTCTACTGCCATGACCTTTTAATACAGTTCCTCCTGTTATGGTGACTCCCAACCATAAAATTATTTTTGTTGCTACTTCATAATTGTGATTTTGCTACTGTTATGAGTCATAGTGTAAATGCCCCAAAAGGGGGGAGGTCCTGACCCAAAGGTTGAGAACCATTGTCCTACAGGATCTCTTTGCAGACACCAACCTCACAGTTTAAGAGATAGAAAAGGTGGGCAGCTGTGTTCTCCATTCCTCCCATCTCTATGGCAGAGATTGAGTTTCCACTGTGTCTGCCCAAAATGGACATCACAGGAGGTATCCATCTACTTCTGTCCACTTCCCTCACTGCCTGGCCCAGGAGAGAGAGCAGACAGTCCATCTGATTGGAGAGTTTGATGAGGGAGAAGTGTGCACATCCAGCCACACCTCTGTACAGGGGCTATACTTTCTGCTCATCCAGCAGGATGAGCTTCAGAGATTCACCCTTATTCTGTATGCAGGAAGCAAGAGGTTAAAGAGAAGGTCTTTGGTGGCCTGACATCTGCATCTCATCATCAACTCTAAAAGAAAAAGAACTGTGGCCACCATTTTGCTTTTTGCTTTTTTGTATTTAAGTTGGGAAAAAAAAATACATATATATATATGCTTAAGACAAAAATATGCTATTTTAGCCATTTTAAAATGAAGAGTCTGCCAGTGCTAAACATACTCAGTGCACACTGATCGTGCTAAGCACACTAGGTTCACATTGGTGGTGCTAAGCACACCCAGTTCACACTCAGTTCACATCACTACCATCTATCTCAACATCCTTTCATGCTCCAAACTGAAACCTATTGCCCACTGCATACAACTTCCTATTCCTCCCTCCACTCTCCGTCAACTGACATTCTAGTATGTGTCTGAGTTTTGCCTACTGTAGGTACCTCATATGAATAAAGCAAGGACTGGCTCCATTGTAACTGACTTATTTTATTTAGCATATTCTCGATTCTAGATCCTCCCAAGGGTTCCTGTGAGATTTTTGCATAGATAAATAAAGGATTACCTCCTCTGATGTGGATGGCCCATGTATCCAGGCATTTGGGATGTGGGGGAAATGCTGAGCCACTCTAGCCATGTGAAAACCTCATGCTAACTGCACAGACTGTAAGAACTCCATAGTAATTATTATCACTTAAAATCTTTATCACAAATGTCATTCTTGTAGGAGGCTAAAGCCCTTCATAAATGGCACCATACTTAGGAAGCAACATTTGTTAATTGGCATGCTCTATTAAGAATCCAAGGGGAGCTTATGTAACTTGGCCAGGCTTATTACTGCCACTGTAAAAAGTTATCACCAAGTTATAAATAATTCAATTGTATTATCTTCTAGCCCTGTAGATTAGTGCAGATAGGTCTCATTGAGCAGAAATCAAAAGTATAACCAGGAATGCTTGCTTTTCCCACATACTCTTTGATACATGTATCCTTCCTTCATCTTCAAAGCCTCACTCTAGTAATTTCTTTTAAATATGAATTACTCTAGTAATTTCATATTTCCCTCATTTTCCTCCCTCGTCTACTTGTGAGAACCCTTAGGAGAAATTATATAGGACCCACCTGGATAACCCAGAGTCATTCTCCTTATTTTGAGTCATTTATAGCTATCCCATGAACAACTGACATCCTTCTGCTTTGTTACCAAGTATATTCATAGGTCCCAGGAATCATGATATGGATATCATTGGGGGGCCATCATAGGTAGACACATAAAACAGTAAGGCAGGCCAGATATAAGTCCAGGAGGAGATATTCATTTTTATGTGGAAATCTCTTGGTTCTTAAACGTTAACAGCTAAATCAAAACTGTCTGCAGCAAAAACAAAAGCTCCCCTCTGGAGGCCAAGCTCAGAGATTGTGATCTCTGTTCTCTGCACAGGAAGCCATTCTTAACCTGTGCTTCACTACCACAAAGCAACCATGACATCTATTTGGGCTCCATGTTTTGAGAAATCCAAATGAACAAATATTGTTTATGAAACAAAAATTTATTTTCAACAGTTTTTTTAGAGTCTCAGATGGACACCAGACATCCTGGACAGCCCTGTGTGCAGTGTAGAGATCATTAATGATAAAGCCAGTGGGCACTGGGCACAAAGTAAACAGACTCCACGCCAGGTACTTCCTACCCACTGACGCATTCCATCCCAGCAACTCCATGAGATCAAATTGGCATTTGTACATGAGAAAAATCATGGCTCAATGAGCTATTTTCCTAGAACAGCACATGTAGCGGTAGGTATTAGAAAAAGCGGCAGCTCTGCTACTTCCTGGCCATCTTGTTCCCTCTCTAACAGGAGTGCCTGCAGGTTCCCACGAGATGTCAGTGTGCCTGTTGCCTCTGCCGATCAGCTCTGTGGTGTCCAGTCCCAAAGCCCAGGAAATATCTGTCACTCCCATGCAGTAGTCATAACAATTCCAGTACCCAATAGAAAAAAGACTCTTAATTCTTAAGATTATCCAATAGATTTATATGTTAGCAAATGTTCAATACACAAGATGCCCACACAATTAGAATTGTTAACCCACTATCTAACATTTTGACATGAATGACTACAAGAGACTCCTAAAGATACATATGTCTGCCTCCATCCTGCTTCTCCTCTCTCTTTTTCCCCCTTCTTTCTTTCCCCTTCCTTCCTCCTCCCAACTCCGAGCTCCACCTACTTCTTCTACTGCCCAATCACAAAACTCCACTGCAAATACAATGGACAGGAAAGATCCTGCAACAAGCACAGGTAATGAATAGCAGAATCTGATTTAATCTAGATGCATAAACCAGGTTTTTCATTCTACCATCATTCTGTCAATAGAGTCCTTGCAAAAAAAAAAAACAAAATCAAATCACATGGTTTCCAGTATCTAGACCACCTCCGAGAGGGTGAATATGGATACAAAGTTCGTTGATGCGCTTAGAACAGTCTTGTGTCTCTCTTGCTTCTTTTTGGTGACTTCAGAGGCCTGTGCACAAATCAAACGTGAAACAAGTTGAGCAAAGGCAGGGAGACAAATCAACCCTCTTCTATTAATGAAGACATCACCAAGATGCCCAAGAAGGTATCACTTCAAAGCCACGAAAATGCAGGACTGACTAGGAATCATACATAGGAGACTCTGACCACCCAAAAAAGCCTTGAAAATTCTACTTCCTGGCAAATTTTCTATGAGATTCAATTTCTAGACTGGAAAAAAAACTATGTAATCTTTGTGTTTCCTGAAAGGAGAGCTTCTCTTGTTACCTGTCATGCTGTATGGGATCCAGAAATTCTGTTATTGATACTTCAGCTCAGCTTGGGGCTGGAGAGATAATTCAGAAGTTAAGTATACTTACTGCTCTTCTGAAGAACCTGGGTTCCATAGGTTAATCAAGTGTGAGGTCCCCTGATATACATTGTCTGACTCTTGGCTTGCTCTGCCATACAGAGGAACCTTATGTGATCCCCTGCTTTCCAATGGAGACCTTCAGGGACCTCAAGAACAACTAGCTTGAAACCCTTCCCCACAAATCCCTTCCCAGTCTGGTATGCCTCCAACATTACCAGGAGACAGCTCTCCCTGTCTTCTTGAGGAGTCCTGCTGACATCAGGATCATCCAGACAACATTAGAAAAAAACAGACAGCAAAGGACAGCTTAGAACACAGATCAACAAGAGCCAGGGCAATATGACACCACCAGAGCCCAGCTATCCTGCATCAGCAAGCCCTGGATATCCTAACACAGCCAAAGCACAAGAAGATGATCTAAAATCCAATCTTAGATGATGGAGATCTTTAAAGAGGAAATCAATAACATCCTTTAAAAATACAGAAAATACAACCAAACAGGTGAAGGAAATAAACAAAACTCTTCAAGAACTGAAAATAGAAATAGACGCAATAAAGAAAACACAAACTGAGGCAATCCTAGAGATGGAAAACCTAGAGAACAGAACAGGAACAACAGAAACAAGCACCACCAAGAGAATACAAAAACCTGGGATCCATTTCCAGCACCCTACATGGTGGTTCACAACCATTGGTAAATAACTTTAGGTACAGACCTTCTAGAAGCAACAGGGATATGTATGATATAATACATACAGCTAACGAACTGATCAAGGGGTTCCCAATGGAGGAGTTAGAGAGAAGGCTGAAGGAGCTGAAAGGGTTTGTGCCCCATGAGGAGAGCAACAATACCAACCAACCAGAGCTCCCAGGGTCTAAACCACCAGCCTGGGAGCACATAGGGAGAGACCTATGACTCCAGCTGTATATGAAAGGAGAGGACGGCCTTGTCAGGCATAGGTAGGAAAGGAGATCCTTGGTCCCATGAAGGCTGGATGCCCAGTGGGGGGAAATTTGAAGGTGTGGAAGTGGGAGTTGGGGGTAGGTGGGGGCACATCCTCATAGAAGCAGGAGAAGGGGGGATGGGATAGGGAGTTCCTGGGCAGGGGGTAGGAAATGGGGTAAGGGGATAACATCTGAAATGTAAATAAAATATCCAATTTTAAAAAAAAAAGCTTTAAGATAGCTCTGCTCTGCCATTCTCAATATCCTCCATCAGACTCTTATCCCTCTTCACTTCTCTTCTTGTGTATGAGGAAGTAGTCAGGCTTCTGGTTACTGTCTTTTCATAGAACCTTTGGTTTTCCCCGTGCCTTGTCCTATGAGGAAACAGATTACCTGTGAACATTGGACAGGCTCCTGGAATATCAGAACCTCCTGCAAAAGAGAAATGGTAACACAACTTTTCAGTAAAGGTTTGTCTCTCCCATGTATCTTTAAGGTCCTAGAGCCTAGCACAGTGCCTACAAATCTGTGTTCAGAAGGACAGAGAACCGAAACGTGAAGAGGAAACAGAGAGACACTGTTTTAATGCTCATACAGTAAACTCAGCAAAACAGGACAAGTTGTACTGGCTGGTTTTATGTCAACTTGACATAAGCCGGAGTTATCACAGAGAAAGGAGCTTCAATTAAGAAAATGCCTCCATGAGGTCCAGCTGTAAGGCATTTTCTCAATTAGTGATCAAGTGGGGAGAGCTCCTTGTGGGTGGTACCATCCCTGGGCTGGTAATCCTGGGTTCTATAAGAGAACAAGCTGAGCAAGGCAGGGGAAGCAAGCCAATCAGTAACATCTCTTCATGGCTTCTGCATCAGCTCCTGCTTCTTGAGCTGCTTGAGTTCCAGTCCTGACTTCCCTTGGTGATGAACAGCGATGTTAATGTATAAGCTGAGTAAACCTTTTTTTCCCTAACTTGCTTCTTGGTCATGATGTTTCTGTAGGAATAGAAACCCTGACTAAGACACAAGTATAAAGATACTACATAGATATATAAACAAAATCTTATTTAAGTAAAACAGAAGACCAGCATCTCCAGGAGTCACTAAAGAAAGATTAGGAACACTTCTGAGGAAGCAACCTTCTTCCCAGAACCTTGGCCTTACCAGCCAGCTCACAGTTGCTGAGTGATCTGTTGCAGAAGTCTGACCTTCTGGCAGCTCTGATGCCCAGCTTAAGCCTAGAGCAGTTCTGGATGTCTCCTAGAGAGCAATACACCAAGATCTGGAGTACTCCATCAATCTTAAAGTTACACAGTACATGGTATGATTGAAAACAGGGGCAATACTGTGTAGTTAAACATAGGCAAAGTCATTCATCACCCTCTACATCCCCTAGCTAATTCGGCCTGGTTTGGTTGTTAGACTCACTGAGTTTAAAACTGTAGAATTAAAACAAAGGTTAGCTACCCAGGGATCTCTGGAAGTCAGCTTCAAGGCTTAAAGCCTAAGTCTTAGAGCAAATTCTGAAGACAAATCACAATGGGGGTGGGAAAAAGGAAAGGAAGAGTAGGGACGAGGGGAGGATGAGTAACTAACTACATCTTATGTACCTTACTCTAAAGCCAAGTGGGGGAGTGCATTGAGTAATCACAAAAAGGTTTCCCATCTTTCTGTCATATGGAAGCAGCACACTTCCTTTGAGATGGCTAGGCTGATTCCATGACAGGCTTCGAATTGGCAGTTAAGGAGACTAGGCCTACATCTCTGTTTCCAAGAAGTGGGCAATTCCAGCCAACTACAGGCCTCAGAACTGCCCTGCCACCTGGCCTGAGGCAAGGACAATGAGTCAGCAGTAAGTTCCAGACCTCCTCTGCAAATTTCCAGCCCCCACACCCTGATAATGAAATGTCTGTAGAGATGGACCCAACAGATTAACATAGAGGTCACCTATCCCAAAATTCCCTAATGTGCTTTAAATCGGGTCTGCAAGCTCACTTGGATGTCTCTCTATTCTGGTAATGGGAGACACCTGCATGTTGAACTTTTGCAGAATAAAACAGTCTTTGTGTTGAAATTCTATTGGTGAATTATGAACCTTTACACCTTAATATCTTAGTTAGGGAAGGTCATGGGACAAGTTTGCTCTAAGTCCTGAATGTTCCCTTTCCCTGCTGGTTATCACATAGGAATAAAAGGCTAGACTTCTGAAGACCTGAAAATGTCACAACACTGATGTCCTTCTGGAAAGATATCTAGAACTCAACTTGAGAGAAAAAGTAAAAAAGCTAGTTAGCTGAGCCACTGAGACTTGGAGAGGAGGGTGTGGTGTTTTGTTAATGCAGCATAAGTTATCTTAACCTGACTAATATAGGAAATTAGAGGCAAACATTGTCAGAGCCAACTTACAACAGCCTTCTGAATTTTTTATAAAGCAGAGTTACACACTGCCTGGGGCCTAATCAGAGCTCAATAAATACCTGTTGAATATTGTATGAATGGTTTTCTCAACTACTTATTAGTGATAGATCTCATCTCATATGAAAATATATTTCCCACTGCTCCCTAGCTTGCATCTTCCTAGGCCCTAATGACTATCTCCTAGAGTCGTGATGATTCAGTGACATCTATGTAAAGTGCTTCAGTACACAGTAAGGACTCAGTAAGGCTTAGCTGTTGATAACATTATGCTATTGTTTGTTGTTGTTATTGTTAATATCTCGTTATTCTTTCGAGTATCATGTGAACTGTGCTTTTCAATTTATATGTTTCTCTTTTCTAATTCACTACTCCTTTCTCCTCTAAACTGTGCTTTCTCCAAACTGTGCTTCCTTTAAGCAGCCAACTCAGGTCTTGATTTAACCAGAATCTAACATTTCCATTTACTTTAATGGGTCCAATATAAATAACTGGTGAGCTAAGACTCAAGAGTACCCAAGGCAATGGACTAGGGTTCTGTCAACATTTATTTACTCAATGGGAAATAATTATTTTTCTTTTAGTGAAGAGTTCTTATCCCCAAATTCCAACCCTTTGGACCAGTAGGTCCTTGGACACAGAGGTTGATGTTAGAGCTTAGCGTTTAAACCTGAATAAAGGGCTACAGAGGTGACTTAGCAGTTAAGACCAGTGACTACTCTCAGATTCCTATCACCCCGTGGTGACTAACAACTGTCTGTAACTCCAGTTCCAAAGGGAATCCAACACCCTTGTCTGGCCTTCATAGACACTGCATGCATGGGATGCACAGAATCATAAGTGGGCAAAACACTCATACACATAAAATAAAAACAAATAAATCCACAAAACAAAGTTAACTGATGGAGGGCAGTAATTTGCCTAAGAAATGCTTGAACCAAAATTCTTGCCAAGTTTTCTCAAGTGAAGTTGTACTAAGACTCTTATTGTCTTGTGTGTTTTCTTTACATTTCTATTTCTGTGATAAAACACCATGAGCAAGACTACTTTTGGATGAAAATGTTTACTTCACCATATGGATCTAGAGGATTAGAGTTCATGATGTCAGAGTGACTGCACAGCAGCAGAACCAGGAAGCCGGCAGTTAACATCTTGAACTGCAAGCCCCAAAGAGAGGGCACACTGGGCATGGTCTGAGACTTTGAAATCTCAAGTCCTGTCCCCCACCACCATGTGACATTTCCTCCAAAGGCCACACTTGCTTAACTTCCCAAACAGCACCACTAACTGGGGACCAATTATTCAGAGGCCTGAGACTATGACAACCTCATGAAGACAATCTCATCCAGACCACAGCACTAGGCTACAATGTGAAAATTTGAACCTGGAAGCTACAAATGGTTGCTCCTTCCACTCCTCAGAAGACTAGAGGACATGGAAAACCAAAGTGACATTCAGAAAGAAGTCAGTTTTCCAAAAGAAGAAAATTCCTAACCTCAGTTTCCCTAAATTGTACGTCTCCACGTTTCCTTCTGACTAAAATGGCCCTAGTATTCTTCATTTGCTGTAAAGAATCCTTACTATTCAAAAGGTAAGCTCCTTGAGCGTGGACTCCAGGAAAACTCAACTCTTAAAAACTCCTTCCTCCATCTTTAAATGATTCCAAACTCTCCCTGTTACTACTGACCCCAAGGGGCTCATCTTTCTTTCCCTAGATTCCTCATTCTAATGTAGATTCAAGCAGATTTTCTTCTGTCCTGTCTTGTCACTAGTCCATGGTTTCCAGTGCCACTGCACTCCCAGCAAGCAACAATCTCAACAAGCTTTCCACCAGGAGAACCGGTGGCATGTGATGACCAGCTCAGTCTCACTGCTCATAGACAAAAGCTTGAGAAGTCTGTCTTGTGCAAAGGACATGCTAAAGTGAACAGAAGGCTGCAGGTGTGTGTCCCGAGCCCAGGCAAATCTGTGTTGTGTTTCCAGTACCTTTCATTCCCAGGTCTTGAAGATGTCCCATGTTTGACCTCTGGACACACCTTTAAAACAGCACCAGCCAGAATGACGTCCTATCACAAAGCTAACTGGGACCTGTTGCATGGGCATGGCTAAGTCGTTCTTCCTGCACAGTGGAAAGGAAACCCTCAATATACAGATGAATCTGTTGCCACTGCCTCCCTTTTTCTCTTTTTTCTTCAACTGAACCCTAGAAGAAAAAACTTGTCCCATATAGCATACCATGTTCAAAGATCCCTGATTTAATCATTGAGAACCATGGGTTCTGGTTCCCATTTGATCTAGTCATGTGCTGAGTGATATGAGTTCCTTTCTCTGGGTATCCACGTGAGGGTATTGGTTCTCCCATCTCTGAGAAGAAGCATTAGAAAGGCTTATGCAGATGGATTCTTTTAAGATTTA
Source organism: Rhabdomys pumilio (assembly GCA_030674055.1). Taxonomy (NCBI): domain Eukaryota; kingdom Metazoa; phylum Chordata; class Mammalia; order Rodentia; family Muridae; genus Rhabdomys; species Rhabdomys pumilio. The sequence continues at coordinate 41,154,557 of JANHMN010000007.1, read as the reverse complement.
TTTTAGTGAGTTTGGTCATATGACTGAACTTGAATTTTTAAAAATTCAGTGGCTGAATGTTTTTGGAAAGCACCAACCTAGCTAGATCCTTCCACTTCTAACAGCCCAGTGGCCTCTGGTTTTATCTACTAATGCTTTTTGTAGAGGAAGTCTACCTTGAGTAACTTTCTTCATGTTTGAAATCCATCAGAGAAGGCAAGCAGTCACAAATGGGCATTACTATAACTGTGATTGGGAGACGTGTTTGGGGGGGCGGGAGAAATCACTGCTCAATATAAAGCACTGCACAATGAACACCATTTCCTCTCAAAAATGATACTTTCCCTGCTCAAGAGAGTTCTGACTTTGAGTGACCTTGACCTCTGGGGGCCAACACAACCAATGGCACAAATCCAGCACACTGACACTCTACACCATGGACACAAAATAATAACAGAGGGAAAAATACCATAGGCTACCTGTAAATTAGGAATAGGTTCATCTCAAAAAGAAAACCTCTCAAGAGAAAACCATGTTCTCACTAACTGATGTTAACTCTTATAAAAGAGATGTGAGGCCTGCAGCCAACCCCCACCCCCATGATGACAATCTTCTGGATCTCTACTCTGGGCTTCTCTGAGCCTACTGAGCCACACTGTCTCCCTCTGTTGATTTAAACCCTAGGAAAAGTCAAAATCCCAGGGATGCTTGGGATTCTTTGGTAATAAAATTACAAAAGCAAAAATAAGCAAGCAGGTCCAAAAGTAAGGTGATTTTTAAAATAACTTTGGCACATCTTTTAAAGCATGAAGAGTTTCAGAACCATCCAGAGTTTAAAATAACACACACGGTTTGAAAAAGCTGACACAAAGTGGATAGAAGACCTAAAATATAAAAATTAAAACTACAAAACTCTCAGAAGAAAACATAAGGGGGGAAATGTCACATTGGATTTGGCAAAGTGTTCTTGGCTATGACATCAGAAACATAGGCAACCCAGGTAAAAGTAGATAAACTGGACTCCATCCAAAGCCAAAACTTTTATGTATTAGCATACACTATCTACGGAACAAACAGACATGCTACACTGAAAGAAAATAGTCATAAATCATAAATCTGATAGGAGGTGAATGTCTAAAATATAAACACTGAAAGCAACAAGACAATTCTAAACTAGACCAGGCTGGATGGACACTCCTCCAGAAATACATACATGGATGATGGACACATAAAAGATTCAGAATCACTAATTATTAGAGAAATACCAAGAATAACAAACATAAGATCCTGCTTTATCCTTGCTAAGATGGTTAGCTCCCAAGATATACTGTTGGCAACAATCTAGAGAAAAAAAAAACCCTTATTAAGTTAAAATGGCACATCTACTCTGGGAATGGCATGGCAGTTACAGGAAATACTTCAGATGGAATCTCCTTATGATCTCTCAATTCAACCTCCCATTACAGTTCTAAAAGTAGGGATTTCAACATGTACACACCAGTGTTCACAGCAGCATTCCTCAAAATAAAAACAACCTGAACTGCTAGGGGTATACTTCTTGTGGTAGAGTACTTGCCAGCAATGTGGGAGACGCTGCAACCCCAGAACCACACACACACAAAAAAAAATGTCAAAGCAGAAGAAAAATCAAGCCAAACAAGTATCATGTATATAGAAAACAGAATACTGTCCAAACTTGAAAAGGAATGACATTCCATGTGTGGGAGCAAATGCCTCTCAGCCCAACACTTGTATTGGGAGGTAGTGGGATGACAGCAAGTGCAAGGCTAACCTAGAGAGACTCTACCAATGGTGGGGGACACTCTGACCAGCAGCATAAACATCATGCAACATAGATGAATCTTGAAATAATGACACGAAGTGAAATAAACCAGAAATAAAAGAAAAATTGTTGTATGCAGTGCCTAGAATAGTCAGACTTTCATCAGAAGAACAGAATGGTAATTGTCCTGGACAGGGAGAAGAAGGAGTGAAGTTTTAGTTGGCACTGAGTTTCAACTGGTGACAATGAAAAGTTGTAAAGATAATGGTGGTGATGGTTGCACAAGGCAAACGTACTTGATGTCACTGACCTGTCATCTAAGATGTTTATAATGGTATATTTCATGTTAGTTATATTCTACTGCAATAACAAAATACAATAATATGGATAAAGAATATACACAGTGATGATGGCACAGCATGGAGTGTCTGGTACCCATCAAAGAGATTCCACAAAGATAATGTAAATGCTACTGAACACATAGATGGCATATAAGGGGAACTATATGTGTTCCTGGGAATAGACACATAGGTATGATGTGTACTATGTATTCTGTCCACCGAGAGTGCCTAGGAGCAACAATGCTGTACTATCGGAGCCAACAACTCATTTTTAATCTCTTGTCCCTTTTTGTCCCTTTTTTGTTAAAAAGAACCAGAGTATCTTACAAAAATAGTTGATTCCACTATCGAAACAAGAAAAATACAAGATGAGTCTGGAAAATATTTGTTATTCCAAAAAAGTAAGGAACTAATCAAACAGTTGGAGGATGCACACGACAACATGGGAGAATCTGAACGTTAAAGATGCTGCTAGTGACAGACCATACTCATGAACTGAAAAGTGAAAACATAAATCTACCTGATATAAGCCGAGCTGGCTATAGGGAGAGGAATGCAGAAAGAGGAGAAAGAATGAGATCTATGTACAACTCCAAAGTACCACCCCATCAGGTGTTTATTAATTCCAAAGACAGTGAGAAATTTTACTATAGAGAAGTCCAATGAACACCACAGTGACCAAGTGGTCAAAGGGAGCAGCACCCTTGGCTACAAGACATATTGAAACTACATGTCCCTTCTCAGGATGCACTGGCCATGCAGCACCAGTTTTGTGACATTGATGCTAGAAAATTATAACTATAAAAGAAGGCTGCTCACTGCCTTACTCTCTGCCTTATGATTAGCCCACTTCCTTATACAGCCTGACCCACCTGCCTAGGAATGACACCGCCCAGAGTAGGCTGAGCATTTCTACTCAGTCACCAATCAAGACAGTTTCTAACAGACATAGTCACAAGCCAATCTGATCCAGGCAATTCTTCAATTGAATTTTCCTCTTCCCAGATGATGCTAGGCTATGACAAGTTGACAACAGAAACTAACCAGAACAATAATAGTGATATCACATGTGGTATTTTCCTTTATGAAGTATATCTCAGACATTCTCAAAGTGGCATGCATTTTTTTGGTCTTATTTTCATGTCTTTCTTGTTGTTGTTGTTCTGGGTTTCTGTTACTTTCTCGTATTTTTGGTAATCCGCCATTTCACAATTTGATAGTCTGTTCTATTTCTCAGACATAGTCATTTGGTATATTTCTCATGTTTTTAATCCATATGCCACTTCTGATCATTTCTTTCTCAGCAGCATGCTCCATTTTAGCTCATTACATAGCTCCATTTCCATTGATTAATTCTGCCTTCGACCACTTGCATGTTGCAATTTCATGAGCTCTTTTGTTTATTCATTTAGTCAGTTCAGTGATAAACCTTTTTAGTAAAATTTCTTGAATTTTGGGTTTTTTTCTTCCTCAAGTCTCCCTGTTCTTTTTTCATAATTTCCTGTTCTTAACTATTGGTTTCTCTACTTTCTCATTCTGAATATTGAAATGAAATTATTTGAAAGTCTTTTTTAGATTTTTTTTATTATTTTTTAGTTATTTTATTTATTTACATTTCAAATATTATCCCCCTTCCCGGTTTCCCCTCTAAAAACTCCCTAACCTTCCCTCCTCCTGCTTCTATGAGGACACTCCCCCACCCCCCACCTACTCCTGCATTTCGAAACTCTGGGCCATCAAGCCTTCACAGGACCCAGGGCCCACATACCCATTGATTAACCATGGGTCTCTCTATGTGTATTCTTTGGTTGGTAGTTTAGTCCCTGGGAGCTCTGTGGGGAGAGGGTCTGGTTGGTTGATAGCGTTGTTCTTCCTATGGGGTTGCAAACTCCTTCATCTCCTTCAGTCCTTCCCCTAACTCCTCCATTGGGGTCCCCATGCTCAGTCCGATGGTTAGCTGCAAGCATCTGCATCTTTATCAGTAAGACTCTGGCACAGCCTCTCAGGAGACATCTATATCGGGCTCCTGTCAGCAAGCATTTCTTGGCATCAGCAATAGTGACTGGATTTGGTGGCTGCATATGGGATGGATCCCCAGATGGGGCAGTCTCTGGATGATCTTTCCTTTAGTCTCTGCTCCACTTTTTGTCCCTGCATTTCCTTTAGATATGGGCAATTTGGGGTTAAAATTTTGAGAAGGGTGGGTGGCCCCATCCCTCAACCGAGGGGCATGCCTAACCTCTGAATATGGTCTCTACAGCTTCTCTCTCCCCTTTGTTGTGTATTTCAGCTAATGTCATTTCTCTTGGGTTCTGGGAGCCTCTTGCTTTCTTCACATCTGGGACTTTCTGGTTGCTATCCCCAGTTCCCAATCCCTCATTGCTACACACATCTGTTCAATTTCCTGACCCTCTGTACATCTCCCCGTCTCCTCCCACATCTGATCCTGGCTCACCTTTTTTTTCTCTCTCATCCTTCTCCCTTTCTCTCAAGTCCCTTCCACCCTCTATCTCCTGTGATTATTTTGTTCCCCTTTCTAAGTAGGACCGAAGCATCCACACTTTGGTCTTCCTTCTTCTTGAACTTCTTATGGTCTGGTTCATATATCACGGGTATTCCGAGCTTTCTTCCTAAAATCTACTTATCAGTGAGTGCATACCATGTGTGTTCTTTTGTGACTGTGTCACCTCACTCAGGATGATATTTTCTAGTTCCACCCATTTGCCTGTGAATTTCATGAGGTCATTGTTTTTAATGGCTGAGTAGTATTCCACTGTGTAAATGTACCACATTTTCTATATCCATTCCTCTGTTGAGGGACATCTGGGTTGTTTCCAGCTTCTGGCTATTATAAATAAGGCTGCTGGGTGTATGCCCAGGAGTGGTATATCTGGGTACTCAGGCAGTACTATGTCCAATTTTCTGAGGAACCACCAGACTGATTTCCAGAGTGGTTGTATCAGCTTGCAACCCCACCAGCAATGGAGGAGTGTTCCTCTTTCACCACATCCTTGCCAGCATCTGTGGTCATCTGAGGTGGAATCTCAGGGTCATTTTGATTTGCATCTCCCTGATGACTAAATTGAACATTTCTTTAGGTGCTCTTGGACATTTGAGATTCCTCAGTTGAGAATTATTTGTTTAGCTCTGTGCCCCATTTTTATAGGGGTGTTTGGTTCTCAGGAGTATAACTTCTTGAGTTCTTTGTATATTTTGGATATTCATCATGGTTATTTGGCTATAAATTTCACTATTTCATGCATCTCTGGACCAGATTTTTTTCCCTAACTTTTGTATAATTCTATTTTCAGTATAAGTTAGCTTCTATGCTCTTCAGACTTTAGCTCCTCCCCATATGCACCTGATTCCAGAGATTTATTTGATGCATGCAGGCCCATCTCCAACTCAGAACTCTCTCAGGCTTTTGTGAGGTCCCAACACTGAACAATGACAGCTCATACATGGGAATTATCACACTCATTGGCTATGAAATTCTCAACCACCCCTGAAGTATAGACAGTCTTATGATGTGGTGTTTTCAATGAAAATAATTCCCATGGGCTCATACGGGGTGGCACTATTAGGAGTTGTGGCCTTGTTGGAGTAGATGTGGTCTTGTTAGTGTGGATGTGGCCTTGTTGGAACAAGTGTATCACTGGGAGGTGGTGTCAGGTGTTCAAGCAGACCCAGTCTCTCTCTCTCTCTCTCTCTCTCTCTCTCTCTCTCTCTCTCTCTCT
>JANHMN010000007.1:41079984-41141685 GCA_030674055.1 Rhabdomys pumilio | reverse complement strand
GGGTTAGGGTTAGGGTTAGGGTTAGGGTTAGGGTTAGGGTTAGGGTTAGGACTAGTATTCAAATGAAGACCACCACCCCTTTTTAAACATGGGCTCTGGAAGTCAAACTTTGGTCTCGTGCTTGTGTGGCAAGCACTTCCCTGACAGTCATTACTACAGTCCTGCTATTAACCTTTCTACAGTGACAAGGTAGGTGACAAGAGTCGTTTATTCCTTACGTCATAAGGGATGTACAGTAAGATGTGCACACCTTCACAGCCTTAGGAGCACCCCTAAGAGACCATCTTCCAGCCATCATCCCCACAAACGCAGGGTTCTGATTCATGTTCTTGTTTCTATGACATCTCGTTCTAAACTCAGTATATCATTTCTAAAAGTTACTCCATGGGACACAGGCTAGATCACAGGTGTTTCCCCTGGATAGACTCAGCAGCAGGGTAAGAGAATGAGGTCAGAGTGGTTCTCAGTGGGGTCAGGGCATCTAATTCCCCGTCTCTAGGCCCTTAGAAGCTGGCTGAGTCAGGCAGAACCAGAGCAAGCATGGCGGCCACAGCAGGGTTGGGAGAGGCTTGCTCTAAGAAAGTGTGATCAATAATTGATTTGATGACTAGGACTTTGAGCAGTGCAGACTTAGCATGTGGACCCAAATCCCAAGGCCTTTCATCACGCCAGGCAGCCTCAGGCAACTGACCCAGGGCAGCCTAATAATTTTAACACATTTCACGTGCACAGTTTGATTCACCTCCCAAATAAATTAATTATGGAGACTTTAAAGGATTTTCAGAGGGAATCTCATTACTAACTTCGAATTCTGCAGTAACCAATCAATATTTCTTTCATTTTTACATAGCAACCAGGAGAGAAAAGGAGGTTTAACAACCAAAAAAAAAATCTTTCTATTTCTTGTTTCATCATCTGTAGCCTTGGCTTTTAACAAATACCCAAGCACATTCAAACTCTCACTCCTCCTTGAACATAACTAACCTCTTTGTGAATCACCTTTTAAAAACTTGCTTTCCTTCCACCTTGAAGGAAAAGGCTCTGTCTCCATGAGAAACTCTCAGCCATTCTATAAAATCCAACCATATTCATAATGGGTGGAGGTGGCTGGAGTGATAAGATGACCAAGAAGATGCCAGACATCCTTGAATTGGAAAGATGCTCTGGTACTTCCTAGCCAGGGTACTGGAGGGAAATAGTTTGTGCCTCAGAATTTCTCTCTGTGAGATGTTATCAGTAGATCCAGGTAGCCATGAGAAGTATATGGTAGAGTGAGTGAGGAATAGATAGAGAAATAGAACAAAGTCTTGTGCTTCTCGATCCATGTTTCATTGTGTGTTTCCTTTTTACCACATCTGTAGAATCTCTGCTATGTGAGACATTCTGCTTCCATGGAAGCTGCCACGATAACTTATACAATATAACCCTCTCCAGATGTCCTACCTCTCTGTTTCTTGCTCCATCAACACACATATCACTCTCATGTTTGGTAACTTGGCCTCTCCCTATCCATCAATGCTAAACGCGGAGCTTATAAACAGTGAGGACCAGTCTTGTTAGGCTTTGCATATGCAGGCGTTCACAGGATGTGTGGTACACAGTAGGTGCTCAATTTGTTAGAGGTGAGATCTTCCCTATCTATTTAGACAAAAAAAGGCGGGGGGGGGGGATGTTACAGGATATCTGATCACACTGTGAACCCTGAGATTGTGTTATTTGCTGCAAAAACCTGTTTCTAATTCTGATTTGGCTCAGCCCTAGCACACACCTTTGATCCAAGAGGTTTCTGTTTATTTTAAACACAGTTAAATAAAGTCAAGCAACCAGTTGACAGGAAGTGAACTTAGGAAGAAAACAGGAAGTAAGACGAAGTCAGGGGGATAGATAGAAAGCCACACAGGAAGTAGAAGAGAAGGACATTCCATTTGGAGGGTTTTTGAGGTGGTGTGAAGAAGGAGAACTTCCTTTTGGGACATTGACTGAGGAGGAAGGTCAGCTGGGTGCTTTCCCTACCTTTCTGTGATAGCAGGCTTTCACCCCAGCATCTGGCTCCCAAGTCTTTATTGGCAAAATCAAATGTTTTGAGATTTTGTTTAAAAACAAAACTCAAATCTTGGCTGAGCTGTTGCCATTTAAGGACCCACAGTACAAACCGAAAGAAGGGAACACAAGATCGCTGAAAACAAAAAAACACGGATTGCCTTCAGAAAGTAGAGGATTACAGTAGATGGCCTCTGCAGTTCTTGGAGGAGGGGAATTGTAGGTAAAGTGCAGAGGAGAACTGAAAATGGAGAAGGCCCAGAAGTTGTTGCCACCACACTATGCATGAGCCAGCTCCTTCTCCTAGATCAAAGGGAACAGAGCTCTGGGCCTCTGGGTCCAGAAATAATACCGCCTAGAAGCAGCTGTGGAGTAAACAGTACATGACCTAGTGACTGAGGCTGGAGCCTGACCTCAGAGGAGCTTACACATGCTGTGGATGATGGAGCCATTCTATGAGAGACAGCACTGCTGGCGGGCTACAGAGGAGAAACTATTTAGACAATTATTCTGTAACATCTTCCCTTGCAGATTCAGTAGAACATAATCTGGTGAGCCATTGAGGCTAAGAGAAGACTGCAAAACTTGTGTGGGTGACTCCAGGCCAGTTGTGTCCATTGTTATATCCAGTGAGGACCAGCACATGGAAATGCCTACGAAGCAGTGATAGAATAATCAGGATAGCATCCTGCAGAACCAGGAGAAATTTTAAAAGACTGCCATGTTGAGATGATGCAATGAGAACCTGGAAAAGGCCTGTCAATGAGAGCTGTTTGTGAGGGTAAAAACCTTCTGGCTGAGCTGTCCTGTGTCATAGCTACTAACCACAGGAGGCCACTGTGCTGTGAGAATGTGACTGGTGCCACCAAGGAACTGAATTTCATTTTAATTAGTTTGAACACACATGGATCGATCATAATGCACACCCACACTGAAATTAAGACCACATAAACGGAGAGAAGTTCCCCCTGTGGAGCTCTCATTGTGAAACAGTTAAATCCCTGAGGTACACTGAAATCATAGTTTTTAATACATTTTTATGCATCACCGTGCCAATTCATATTTCTGATCAGCACTGATGCAACTCAAATTAAAGTTGGATATCCAAGACAGTAATATAGCCAGCTTCCTACACCGTCCCTGCATCTATGGATTCAACCAATTGCAAGGCATCACTAGTCAAAAAAACAGATAGTATATTCTGAACATATACAGACTTTTTCTGTCTCTTTTTACATGTACCAGTGCATGTGTTCTATACCTATGTTCATTTACATGTGTGTGTTTATGTACATGTGTGCAGACAGGTCAGAGATCAGTGTTGAGTGACTTCATTTACCATTCTCCACCTCATTTGGGAGAAATAAGGTTGTTCATGGCACATGGAGCTCACTCATTCAGCAAGCCTTTGCTGGCCCAGGAGCTTCGGAGATCCTCCTGCCTCTGCTTATCTAACAGTAGGATTACAGGTATTCATCACCAGCACCTGATTTATTTTTAACATGAGTGCCAAGGATCCAGACTTCATGTCCTTATGCTTGTATGTCAAGTACTTTACCTATCAATGAATCTTCCTGACTCCTGAGCAGATACAGACTTCTGTATTATTATTCTGTAAACAGTACAGTGTAGCAAGTACTCATATAGCATTCATATTATTTTAGGTATCACAGATTATCTAGAGGTGATTTAAAGGTTAAGGGAAGATCTGCATAAATTGCATGAATATATTACTCCACATTATATGTTATTATAATCTATGTCAGCATTGCATTCACAGGAAGTCCCTGAGCCAGTACTCCATGTAGTCATGGGACAGGACAACTGTAATGACCACCTTCTGTGTATTCCCACAGTGAGAGTTACAGATTATTGGATCTGGAGCCAAAGTCCTGAATCTGAAAGTTGTTCCCCACTTTTACAGACTCTACCTCCTGCCTTGGATAAATACTAGTACCTATATCATGAGACTGTTACAAAGACCAGATTTGTTAATTCCCTCAGAAAAACTTGGCAAGTACTTAACCCAGATTAATTATTTATTTAACTTCCCATCAACTCTCCAAGGCGGGTATTATCATTCCCATGTCACAATGAAGAAATATGGCCAGTGGAGATAATTGCTGATCAATACTCTAGTGCACTGGAACCTAGAACTAAACCTAGCTTTAGTTACAGCCAAAGGTCTGAATTGAGACAAGCTAATGCATTGGAAGATTGCTTGCCCTGGATCATGCAGAAGAAGGATCCATTAAAAAGGGGGCAGCAGCCACAGTGACTACAAATGTTCCATCTGACACCTCAGGGAGACTTTCCAGCCAGAGTACAGGAAGATACACTATAGCAGCTTCCCCCTGTCATGAGAAGAGCCTGAGAGCCCAGAAAAGGCAAAGGCTACACTTTGCACAACAGAGTCCCAGAGAGGAGGAAACCACACAGCAACACTGAGGCAGAGACATATGCTCTGAAGATCTGCACAGGCGCTCTGCAGATTCGTCAGCTGAACATTGACATGTGAGGAAACTACCAGCAGCCATGAAAAGGACCACAGGGATGGAACGGAACAGAAGGAGCAGTGTTAGAGTTCACTGAGACCAGAGGTAGTTGGTGTCCCCATGTCCTACTTCACAGCAGGCATGAGCCAGAGTCATCAGGAATGAAGTGTTGCCAATAGTAAGGTAGATCCTTTCTAACAAAACTTAGTTTGCTTTCAGGGATCAAATGTATGCATTCCACGGGAGGCGGAGGACCTTAAATACATATAGAGGAGTAGAGAAATATACAGAGCCCACAAGGGTGAAACTTGCAATGCCTATCCTGTAATAAAAACACAGTTACCAGGCATTCAAAAAAAATAGGAATACGCTCCTTGTTTGCTCACTGTTGCTGTGATAAAACACCACAACCAAAAGCAACTAAAGGAAGAAAGGGACAAATTTGGGGTCAAAGGTTTTGTGGGTATGTTGAACTTCATATTCCTGAACCCCCAACAACTCTTCAGAGGTCCTCCATTTGCTAATGAGAAAATTAAAGATAGAACATGAAAGACCAGCCACGTCTTCCTCATCCCTAAATAATATATTCCACTAAAAACATAAAGAATAATCCAGAACTGGCCGGAAGAGACACTTAGCCATTTCTGCATAAGTTTTTCACCAATTCTTTTTTTAAAAAAGAATTGACTTTAAGTTTCAGAGACTCCTCATATCAACACATGGCTTAAAAGCATATTTGTTCCTCTGTATTCAGTCCTTGCTTCAGAATATGGACATAGGGCTGGGGAGATGGACTTATGGGTGGTTCTTACATTACAAGCCATGTGGTCTTCATTTCAATTCCCCAGAACCTACGTTTTAAGAGCAAACATGGATGTATGTGCTTTTAACGTCTGCATTGAAAAGCAGATAGATGGACCCAGAGCTCAAGGGCCAGGCAGCTTAGCCAAAAGTGAGAGCTTCCAGTTCAGAGAGACCCTGACTCAAGACAATAAGGCAGAGAGCAATAACAAAGGACCCACCCCCCAACCTCCTGCTCTGGACTTCATGGGTACCATACTTAGGCACAGACAACCCCACTTTCACAGGCATGTACCCTGCCCATACACATATCACTTGCATGTCCACAAAGACATACTATTGGTATAGATGATCTCAATGAAAATATTTTATTATCACTAAAGGCTTTGCTAAATGTTAGCTGATTGATTGGTTTGGTGGTTGGTTGGTGGTTGAGCTTTGAAACAGGATCTCACCATGTGCTGGCTGACCTAAAATAGCTATGTAGACCAAGCTGACCTCGGAGTCGAAGATGCACCTATCTCGACATTGACAAGGCTTTTCTCTTGTCTGTACCTTGGTTTCTTCTTCTGTAAATGGCAATAGCAGTGTGTGTGTGTGCCCTCCTGGGCATCACTGTAGGTATGAACGAGTTGGCCTGGAGTGCTACACAAGCATTAGCCAGTCAGTCTTAGAATGAAGTTGGTGTCCTACCAGGATTAGCGTCACATTCATATACTTGAAAGGCATGGTTGATTAAGTCAACAAATGAAAAACCGGATGTTGCTTGCACAGGGAGCCTTCCTGGGTTAAGGGCAGCGCACTCTGACTATGCCCCTGGATCAGCTCTCCGACCTCTCCCAGCCAATCAGAAGTGAGTTTGTCCACGGTGAGATGGAACAGGAACTTGGGAGCCACTTTGTCATTCATCCACGGTCTAGTTCCGATTTTCCAATACCATGTTTATGGAAGTGCCAGGCTGAGTTCACTTAACCCCGAATGGATATTTTAGCATTATTTTCTATACTGCCTCGAATTTCTTTTAAGTAACATCAGACGAATAACTTTCAATTAATACGGAGCAAGTGGAATGGAACTCCTTGAGATCAATACTCATTTTTTCCTTTGCTTTATAATTAATGGAGTGACTGCTATGCTTTGGCAGCTACGGCTTACTATTGGGGGGAAAAAACCCACAGGATTGGGGGAGTAGAAAAGGCTGGTGAACTCACACTGCGTACATATTAAATATTTCAGCTTCTTCTCCCTTTTTATGCTGGGCTTTCTTTGAAAGCTTCTGCCTCGGTTCCATTTTCCCTCATTTTGCTGAGAACGACGACTTAAGCTCCATGAATTTGCTTAGCAATGAATCGAGACTAAGGCTGGTTGTAGCTTTTAGACACGTTTAAAGAAAACTGTCTGGGCTGCTATCAAGGCATTAAGGGGAGCTTATGCACAGCAGTGTGATGAAGCTGCCAAGCAGAGGTGCAGAGAAGAAATTACAACCTGGAAGGCTAAGAAATGCGGCTCAGCCCTGGCCTGCTGCTGCAAGGTGGTAAAAACAGGTTTGCCCTCCATAGTACCCACTCATCTTCTCTAACCCTCACTCTCAGCTTATGAACTTCCAGTGGGACCACAAAACCAGAGCATCGTAAGAATTAACGTAATTTTTTATTGAATTGTGTGTATGAAAATTTTGGAATATGTATTTTCTAATGAATAAACTTGCCTTATTAAATTGGTAGGCCCACAAAATAGTCCTACTCTAAAATCATTTTTTAAATACTTTTTTTTTTTACAGTCCAGTCATTACCCCCCTCCCAGTCTCTCCTCCCACAGCTCCTCATTCCATTCTTCCTCTTCCATGTCTTCAAGAGGATGCTGCCCCCACCCCAACCAGACCTCCCCACTCCCTGGGGCCTCAAGTCTCTCATGGGTTAGATGCTTCTTCTCCCACTGAGGCCAGACCAGGCAGTCCCCTGCCATATATGTGTTGGGGGCCTCAGACCAGCTAGTGTATGCAATCTGGTTGGTGGCTCAGTATCTGAGAGATCTCATTCAAATCCGATTTCAAAACTAGAACATTTTTTTTCCAGAAGAAAATGTGCACGGCCATTTAGCATAATGGATAGGGGAAGGTATTTTCTTTGTACTGATTTCTGGACATTTAAAATAGTAAACATGGTTGGGGAGAGAGCTCAATGGCCAAAGCATGCATGTGGATCTGAGTTCTAATATCAGCACCCACACAAGAAGCGAAGCATTGCTGTGTATGCCTATAACCATAGCTCTGGAGGAATGGAGGCAGAAAGATCACAAGTGTTCACAGGAGTACTAACCTGACAAATAGGGCAATCCTCCAGTCCAATGAGAGACCCTTTCTCAAGACAGCAAGACACAGAATGATAGAGGAGTCACCCAACCTCCTGATCTGGCTACCAGATGCACACACATGGATACACATAACTGCACACACACATGCATGCATGCACTATTACACACACATATACTAATTATAGTAACAATCATAATAATGTAATATATCATAATAACAATATAACAAACATAATAATAACCGTACATTGCTAATAATCCAATCAGTTTCTTTTTTAAATTGTTATTTTATATATATGGGTGTTTTGTGTGCATGTATGTAATAAGTACCATGCGCAAATCTGGTACACATAGAGGCAAGATGATGATTCAGATCCCCCAGAACTAGAATTACAAACATGTTGTAAGCCATCATATGGGTGCCAGAAATATAACCCAGGTCTTTTGGAAGAGCAGCTAGTATTCCTAACCACTGAGCCATCCACCTCTCCAATCAGTTTTTTAACTGTCTATTGCTTGTGTGAGTCAATTCTCTCCTTCTACCGTGGCCCTGTGAATGAAACTCGGGTTGTCAAGAAGTAGGTTCCTCTGAGCCATCTCCCTGGGCCTCTATACTCATTAATAAAATATCACAATTTACCTGGGTACCATAATAAGTTACATGTTACATAGTATGTACCATAGTAAGTTACATGTTACATAGTAAGTTACAGTCAAGATCGAAGCACAATTTCCCCTCGTTTTATCATTTGACTAAAAGACACTGTAATCGTATTGCTCCAACACTGAATCTATGTTACTGCTTTTGCACACACTGAGCAGGGAACATAGCTCAGAAGTATAGCACTTACTCCTATATGGGCAAGTCCCTAGGTTCAATTCCAAGCACCACAGTAAATAAGTAAAAGTAAAGGAATTAAATTCAAAGTTTATCACCAGTGTTGGACTTCTTGAAGACCACAGCATTCAGTACTAGAGAGATGGCTCAGGGGTTAAGAGCACTGCTGCTCTTCTAGATGGAAGTTCAGTTACCAACACCCACATCAGGGCTTTCACACTGCCTTTGACTCCAGCTCCAGGACAATGCTCCTTCTGTTTTCTGTAGACACCTCCGCTCGCATGCACAAACCCATACATGTCCACATAATTAAAAATACAGTACGCATTTTTTTAAACTACAGCATTCATAAATTGTTAGATATTGTTCTTTCTTTAGAGTAAATTTCCAAATTTAGTTTGTTTCCAGTTATTGAGTGAAAAAAATGTTAGCCATTACAGAAATTAGTTGTAGAAACAAGCTAAAGGGTAATTAATAAATGAAAATTTACCATAGATCATGTAATACTTAGCCTATCCAAGTAAGTGATCTTACATGAAAAGTTTTCCCTCCCACTCACTCAGTCTTAACCATAGCTCAGCCAACACCATTCCACTCAGGCCTTTTAAAGTGCCCTGGCATTGCACTTTCAATAGACACAGTTTTTTGACAGGGTCTTACTATGTAGCCCTGGCTAGCCTGGAACTTGCTTTAAAGACCATTCAGGCCTGGAACTCAAGAGATCTGCCTGCCTGCGCCTCCCTAGCGCTGCAATTAAGGGCGTTCATCATCACATCCGGCTCAACAGATACATTTTTAAGAAAAATAAAGAGAGCAGATACTTCATGATTGTGTAACATTTCTTGGGGAGGCATGATCAAATGTTCATTTGCCACAGATTTAGCGACAACAGACAACAGAAATGATTCTACTGAAATAGATATACATGTAATATGTTATATATAATTAAATATATGTATATGTGTGTATAATGCATAAATATGTATATAATATATGTAATATATTACACACATATATATACAACTACATAACATATGTAATATGTTATGTAATATGTACGTGTGTGTGACTGAAATATAAAGATTTAACTATGGAATGATTCTGACCTTAACTACAGTTGTCTTCAAGAGAAACATTAAATCGTTAGGGAAAGAAATGACCTCATCCTGATGCAGTAGTTTTTCATCATCTGAGAAGCTTCCTTTACTTTACATTTACTGATATGACTAGCTCCTATGGCTCGCTTGCTAATTGAGGGCAGCTCTGTGTTCTCAGTCTCTGCTCCGGGTTTGTTTCATCACCTACAGGTCAAACTACAGCTGTTATTTACCCTTAAGTTGATACTATACGATCGAGAACCCTAAGGAGACACATACTTCTTGAATTATGCTTTGTAAAATGTCCGAGTGCAGCAGGCGCTTCGTGAGTGAGGTCAAGGATTATATTGATAATGAGTTTGGATAAAATAAGATGGTGGTGTTAATAGTGATGATGATGATGATGATGATGATGATGATGATGATGATGATGATGACAATAACAGTAAAGAGAGTAAGAAAAATCTATTACTGTTAATATGTTCATGCTGTCAAATATTCTGTCACTATCTGTATCAGGGCTTCATTTTCTAGCAAAATTTCCCACTTATTATGATAATGGTATCAATAATAAGGGCCACTTAAATAGCACAAATAAGTGTCATGAAAACGGGTGAGGGAACTTTCAGGCTTCCATTTGTGTTCCTTCATCCATTCAATGAACCTTTACTGATAATTTAACAAGCCCCAGGCCGTAAGTGAGGCAGTGATGGGCAAGCTAGGTGTGGTTATTCTATCATCGTGAGCATTTCAGTTATACAGAAAATAGTTACACAGAATAATAATCACAAATTACAAGAAGACCTAAGCCAGGAGCATGTAGGAGTGGTGGCCAGTGTGGAGTGGGGTGTGATGTACATTTGGGGGGAAAAGAAAATTTATTTGGGCTATAGTCAATAACTACAATTATCATTGTCAGGAGCTAACCATGTGTGTATGCGTGAGTGTGCATGTGCGTGTGCATGAACGTGCACGTGTGTGTGTGTGTGTGTGTGTGTGTGCCTGTGTGTGGTAGGACAACTTCTGGGTACATTCATAAGGTGAACACTAGTGCTGATGAAGTGATTCAGCATAAATGGTATATAACACTTTCTGTAGTTACATATGGACTGAAATCTTAAGTCCCATCTCCTGGTCCCTGTCCTCTTCCCTCTGACATTCAGGTATTCCAGGAACAAGCTGCTCCACATCCTGAGTCCTGGAGTGAGGATGACACAGACACCCCATAATGGGCAGGTAATATGAGCAAGGAGTAAACCCTGGTGAGTTAAGCCCTTGAAATTCCATAGCCAATCATTATCATGGCATAGTTCTCAAGTGTGGTCCTCAAACTCGATAGACCCATGTGCATCCTCAGACCTTGTGTGAGGACCCATGGAGTCAAAACTATTCTCATGATGATGCTGAGACAAGTCTGACATTTCCATTAGAGGCAGAGAATTAACTGTAGGTAAAACTATTGGCCCCTACATATGTCAAAACAGCAACAACAAACTGTATTTAGCACCATTGGCTTCTTCATCCTACTCAGTCACCGTTCTAACAAAAGCATCTTTAGTCCATCAGTTGAAGAAACACAAGAAATGACTAGTGATGATTCTTAACATAAAGCTTTCTCACCATGTATCAAAGCACTTGTTTGTCTTGAGAAACTAACTACACAGGGATCGTTTGATGACAAGTCAAATCAGCTACTGTTTCCTTTAGAAATTATCTTCCTATCTGAGAACACAACTGACAAACAAATTGTGATTAGTTGAAATTAATTGTTTGGAAAATGTTTTCTTACCAATGATAAACTACATACTCTTAGATGATTTGGAAAAAAACAAATATGCCTGCCACTCTAAGCCTAATAACTCCTAACACTTAGTTTTTAAAATAATATCGGTGGTAACATGAATGGATGTAGTTTGTTGTATAAAGAAACATAACAACATTTCAATATCTGTACAACTCAATGAACCGGTATTTTCCAAATGACCAATAAATGACATCACAGTCATTCATGGGCAAAAACAGAGTTAAAGTACCAAACAGATTTATGGATTTTAGTTTGAGAGTGTTCACTGTATTAGTCCACTTTCTATTTAATTAAATACCTTGTGTGAGCTAATTTCATTGTTTAATAAAGTACATTTTATTTATTTTTAAATTTCTTTATGTATTTTTATGTATATGGGTACTTTGTCTGCATGTACATCTGCATGTCAGAAGACAGCATCAGACAGTTCTGAGCCTCCATCTTGGTGCTGGGAATTGAACTCAGGACCTTCAGAAGAACAGTGGGTACTCTTAACCACTAAATCAGCTTTCCAATGCACAAGCTAATTTTATAAAGAGAAGAGACTGGTTTCACTTACAGCTCTGGGAGATTTCAAGGGCATGGCTCCTACATCTTCTCAATTCTGCTCTGGCAAATTCCTCAAGGTGGGTGGCAGAGCAAATGAAAGATGAAGATAAAATTTAAAATAGGAATCCCAAGAGATTCCTGGTCACCTTTAGTTTTCATTTTAAGCAGTCCCTCCAGTACAGCAGCATGCCATAGTGATCAGCCCTCCACCTTCCCCGTCTCTACACTGGAAACCAAGCTTCCAGAACAAGAATCTTTTGTTAATAGTCTCTCAGCTATAAAGCCTCACTACCAACCTGGTAGATACTACCACTGTGGCCTTGTGCTTGACCCAAGCATGATGGGGGTTGACAGAGGTAGGGGCCACAATCAAAACAAAACTATCAATAGTTGAGTTTTGATATAGCATCTAAGAAGCAGCCCACACTTAACCTAAAAGGGTTATGAACATCCTCCACCATTTATAGCTACAAATCTGTGAGGAGCTAGAGATTTCTTACATAAAATCCAAGCTATAGGACCTGTCCCAGTGGAGACAGAAGAGGATACGAGAGCCATGATGTCTTCTACCATCAGGCATGAAAGACTTCTGCAAAAATGAATGTCTCTGCTCTTCTCACTAATGCCTTTTGTGTTGAAAATGTGAATTTTTTTCAATGTTGCTTAGCATATAATAGGTTTAGCCCCTTTAAGGAATTAGCTTTAAAACATCTTTCAAATGTCTTAGTTCTACTTCCCTGTATAACAAATATCAATAAATACAACCTACCAGAAGCTCTTTGGGGTCTTTAAGGATATAAATGGACCCCAAGGTAAGTATTTGAGAGTCATTATTGTATTCTGACTGTGTGAGTCAAGAGTCTAAAGAGACGAATTTGTATAGGAACCTGAGCAGGGAAAGTTTGACACTAACGCTTATTAACCACAAGAGAGTAACTATAAAGATGTAAAATGAATACTAAATATTACTCTAAGGCCAAGGAAAAGTACTCAAGGAGGGACAAATTTGGAAGTGGGGTTCTTCCTTGAAGCAAGGATTCGGATACAATTAGTACATGCAGGGTTGAGGCCCTTCAGATAGCAGAAGATCCTTGAATTGCCAGACAAGGCCTGATTCTCTGTGTCGAGGTAAATAGAAAATCTCTCTAGAGAACATGAGCCTGAGGGCTAAGCTGCTCTACCATCGAGAGCACTGTAGGACGTGAGTGTACGGCAGTCAAGTAACAGCGGTGCGAGCCACTCCTATCTCCTGCAATGTTCCTCCTGCGCCCTCTACTGACGAAGTTGGAGTTTGCTGCAAAGGAGAAATGCTTTCTGTTTCCTTTATGCTTCACGAAAGGGTGAGTATGCAGCTGAGAGACAATAAACAGGAACAGCACTCTGTGAGAAAAAAAAAACACATCTAAGCCTCTTATCACATAGCACACCTACTAATATTTCCAAAACTGTTCCAGGGAATCATAGTTTAAAAAACTGATCTTTGTAAGCTGTAGAAAGTTGGTTTTCCAGCCTCCCGTCTCTCTTACATGCATCCATTATTATGAGATTCCAAAGTCCACATGTTAAGAAGCACATCTGGAAAGGACCACCACTTCAGGAAGGCTGCCAAGAGGCAAGTACATGGTGTTATGGGGAGGTAAATCTGCAGTGTTTCTTGTTACAGTGTAGGAAGCCAGAGGGATTGATGACTCAATAAAGGCAATTCAGCAAAATACATCAACAAAATGTTGCATTCAGTGACAATAGTATGACTATTTCCCTGTTAGTCCAGATATCTCATTATGTGGGCTTTGAAATGCCCAAATTTCATGCATCTCCTGAGCTAGTGTATCCGTGGCACAGAGTGCAATATCCTAAAGTTTCAGAAACAAGGTCAGTTGCTTTTCAGAGCTCACAGAAAACTCTCAAGGTTTTGTTATCCTTCAGGTAACAGTAAATAGGCTCAAGTGCCTATTTACCCAAATCAAGATAGATCTCTGCTTCCTCTGGACTCTGCATCTTTCATCTTTTTTATATGTCTCCTGAAGCACTCCCCGGAGCTAACTTGTTTTGTCTATATGGTCCTTTCCCTGTAGACAGTGAGCACCTCAAGGGTGGGAAGCAAGCCTCATTCATCTTTGTCCTGAGAGCCACACACAATGGATTGATGTGAACTAATCTCCTACCTGTATTTGTTGACCCAGATTTGTTAACATTAAGTGGAAGTGAATCTTGTTCTTATTCCCGGCTTGCAGGAGGGTAGGTTAACACACTTAGCTGGGTTTTGCCGTGAGCAGTCTTCAAGGCATTTTGAAAACGGTGGTCTTCAGAGCAATCACTTTGAAAAAGGCAAAATGTTCAGAATTTGTGGATCTGGAATGCAGGAATATTACCGGCCAATTCAAAACCCTGAAAACACAGCAGGCATCACTTTATAAAGCACTTCTGATGTCACTTGCCTAAATGTGATTATTCTCTTATCTCCATCCTCATATCTCTTATCTCTTATCTTAGTCTTGATCATCTATCATTTAAGACAGTGCTATTTGGTGGAATCTTAAGGTCGTTGTAGCATGTAGATTCTCTAAAAGGTTATACTGGTTAGGTTGAACGTTTGTGTGTGTGTGTGTGTGTGTGTGTGTGTGTGTGTGTGTGTGTTACACAAACATGCATTTGTGTAAGTTTCAGTATGACTTTATTTCTCGTAATTAAAATGTCCAGAGCAACTATGATCCATGTGATTTAGTGATTCAGGTGACCCTTACATTAAGACTCAGACTTCTCAAGACAAACTTGAATTGAGTGGGGATGTCAAGTCTTTGTACTCTGTGCCTGGACTCTGAACTGACATTGCATAAACCATAGCACTATGACAGAATCAGATACATACATATACCTCTTGCTTGCTCCAAGGAAGCTGAGAAACATAGTCCTCACTGGGTTAGTGAGCTCTGATGTCCACTTAGAAAGCATCCCAGAGGCTTTATCAGTTAACCACATACAGCAATTCTCCCATCGACACACTCCCCTGGAAAAGCTGCCCAGGACACGCACCTAACAGAAACAGGTGGAAGAGGCTGCTTGCTGCTTCCACTGAAAGTGAACCTGAGCAGATGACCTAACACAGCTCCCGTGTTCCCGGAAGCAGAAACCCCTTGCACAGAGCAGAGAGGTGTAAACTCTTCACCTTTCTCGCCCACGACCTTATTTTTTTCTTAGTTTCCATTTCTTTTTTAAAAAGATGTATTTATTTTGTGTGTGGGCACGCCTAAATATATGTTTCTGCACCACACACATGCAGGTACTCATAATGGTCAGATGAGGGCATGTCACCGGTATCGGGATCAAATGTCAGCTGTAACTGGAGTTACAGAGGCCGCAAGGTGCCTGATACAGTTATTAGGAGCGAAACCCAGGTCTTCTGCAAGAACAGTGGTTGACCACTGAATTATCTCTCTAGACACTACTTTCTTTTCTTTTCTTTTTTTTTTTTTCTTTCTTTAATTAGATTACAAAGTAGCCAATTTTCTTCTGGCATTTTCATAGGAACTTAGTTTTGATTGACTCTCCTCCCACTCACTCCCCCACTTCTATACTCTGGTTCCTTCTTAAACTCTTCCCTTCCCAAGATTCCCCTTTACATTCAAACTGCATGTGTTCTAGTACCCTTCTTTTCATCGACTCCCTTAAAGGCTCTCTTTTCTCTCCTCATGTGTCCCTTTCTAGTTGCCTGGCCTCTCACTCACTTGCACAAAGATACAAATATACACAAGTGAGAAGCTGTGCACACAAGAGAGCGAGCATACACTCACCTTATCTACGTGACTGCCTGTTTATTGAACACATGTGTGTGTTCCAATGTGGTTGAAAATATTTAGGCAAATAATTCCAAGACATCTGACCTGGAAGGATGTCTTAACCAGAAAACAAAGCATAAGTTAACTCTGAAATAATAATAATAATAATAATAATAATAATAATAATAATAATAATAATAATAAATAAATCAGAACACGATCCAGGATTGGAGTCATGTGTGAAGAATCTGGAATGCTGGTAAGAACATTCCAAGAAAACTAGTCTTATGGCCTCTGTTTCTTCAAAACACTGGCTTGTTCTTGGAATGTGTATTCATGCCCCTCTCAGGTGAACTGGATAGGAGAGAGTTTACTTCAGATTATTATTACTCACTATTGCTTGCTGTTGTTAACCAATTAAATTTTTAAACTATCCTTTATGTTTCTGCTGCCTGTAGCTTGTCCTTGTGATCAGACACAGCTCAAGCTAATGAGAACTGTACTCTGGTTCCTCTCAAACCTCAGGGTATAAATTGTCAGACGCTCTCAGTTGGCTAGTACATGAGACTTTAGTCTGCCTCATTTATTGGCTCAGTTCTCCCAGATCCCAACACCTCTAGAGCAATAGCAAAAAAATTAACTAATTTTATTTTTTAATTTGGTTATTAATATAACTCAGTACCTACAACAATTCTTTTAACAATTCCACAAATTCTTAAAGAAACAGGAATGCAAAAAAAAAAAAAAATGATGACCTAAATGCTGTAGATAACTGTAGAGCTCTAAGTTTCACACCAAATCCTCTTTACAAAGAAGTAGCTTCATCCTTTTTGTTTGTTTCTTTGCTTACTTGCTCGCTTGCTTTTGCAGCCCTTTGAGGTTATTGTTACCTCCATTTCTTAGTCAAGTAAACTGAGGCTCAAAGAGCTAAGTCAAATGAGGTAGCCAGTGGGTACCTTAAACCCCCCCTCTGTCCTGCTCACAAGAAACCTCACAAAGGTACTTCATGTCAAGTAGAACTTGAAGGCACTGGCTGACAGCCAGGGTTAGACACTGTATTGTGTGATAAGTGTAATCAAGAGACCCGCCATTACAAAAACCATAGTTCTGTTTGAAAAGCAAGTTAATTATATCTTTTGTACACTTGTCCTTATGCCATCTTCTTTTTCTAATAAGTCACTGAACAAAATGCACTCTTGGTGCACAGTCAGTACTGCACTCCCACCCATGACTAAATAAGCACCTAATAAAATTCCTATAACAAGTAAGTAAGCATATGAATTTTTTTTAAAAAAAAATCAACTATTATTTTGTTTGGTAAATTTGCAGAACACTGGTTCTTACTTTCTTATAATAATTAAAAATAAAATGAAAATGAAATGGTAATAAAAACCAGAAATCTAAGAGAACTGAGGTAAATGAGAATTGTATTCATATGGCTGAAGGACTTCTCTGCCATTAGATATTCCTCAGTTGAAAATTATTTCTTTAGCTCTGTACCCCATTTTTAATAGGGTTATTTGATTCTCTGGAGTCTAACTTCTTGAGTTCTTTGTATATATTGGATAAACTACCAACCAAGGAGTACACCTAGAGGGATCCATAGCTCCAGCTGCATGTGTAGCAAAAGATGGCCTTGTTGGGCTTCAATGGGAGGAGAAGACCTTGGTCCTGTGAAGGCTCAATGCCCCAGTGTAGGGAAATTCAAGGGTGGGGAGGCAGGATTGAGTGGGTGAAAGTGGGAACACGTTCACTGAAGCAGGGGTCAGGGGATGGTATAGGGGGATCCTGGGGGTAAATTGGGAAAAGGGATAACATTTGAAATATAAATAAAGAAAATATTGAATAAAAAAGGGGGGAAAGTCTGTATTTGCTGCAATCTGCCAAGTGTAGGGGGAAAGACTGGACCAGACACACCTAAGAGACAGAAAGACAGTCAACAGCCATACATGTCTTTCCATGCCTGATTCTCATACTTTAATCAGAAATTTTAGCATCCAATCTCATTTTGTTGAAAATGTTTGTTTTGTTTTTTGTTTTGTTTTTGATGCTCACAGATTGCTAGATTTTTTTTTCCCAATCTGGTTTTATACCATTTGAATTACATGCAAGTATTAAGGTCAGTTCTAGGTAGAGGAACTAGCAATACAATAGACGCAAATAGTCAAGGAACAAGCAAGACAATAAACACAAATAATCAAAGAACAAGCAAGGCAATAACAAAGTCCTATGATCACTGTCTCTAAGGACTTACCAGGATGACCAAAATATCTGAGCCTACTTCCCTGTCCTAGCCCAAAGTCATTTTCATGCCTGAAGCCTACTTCTTTATTCTAGTCTAAGATTTAGATTCCTGCCTGAAATTACTTCTTTGTTCTAGCCTAATGTCAGATTCCTGCCAGAAGCCCATTTCCTTGTCCTTAACCAATGTCAGATTCCTGCCAAGCAGCCCCAAAGGCTCTCCACATCTCCCCCTTTTTTATTTCATAAACAAGACTGAGCCTGTCCTAGGTCATTCTAACAAGAATGCCTTCCTCACCTCACCCTTTATGAAATACACATTATCAAAAGCAATGCATTTATGTCTTAGGTTGGTAATGCTCTGTGCAGAATCTTACCTGTCCTTGGTTTGCCAGCCTGTTAAATTAATAATCCTGTTTGGGGGTCCATTTTCAGTTTCAAGCCACGTACTTTGGCCATCAACATGTTGATGTTGTTAAAGACAAGCTTTAACATGATAGGCAGGAATAAAAGTATTCCCAGGACAAAAAGGACTAGCCTGATCAAGCTATATATGCCATTCTTGAAGCTTGACCAAAATGGAAATACTGACCTCAGGTCATGAACAATTTTATCAGCAGTATCTGCAACATCAACACTCAGCAGAGCAGCATTCTTTAAATTCATAATCTCACTATGCAACGTTAAAACATCCAGAGAGTTGTTAGAATTATACCAAATACTCTGCAAGTGTCTTTAAACTTTTTTCCTAATTATAATGACTATCATTGTAAATTTTAGAAATAGTAAATGTTCTGTTGAAGCATATCCTACACACAGACACCTTCGTGAATGCACAACTCAAGCAATTTGGACGAAACTAACACAGCCTGGGTCAAGAAATATCTACTAATGCCTGGCCTTGGTACCTTCAGATAGTTATTTTTTTAAAGTAGTTTTTCCAGCTTGTATACTTTTAACATTGGAAGAATGGCTATCACTTCACCTTTAAGCAGAAGTTCATTGTTTGTTCCTGAATTTTCACAAATGCCTGTGAGACACTTTTCTTGTTACTGTGAGCAAACACTTGAAAAGAAACTTCTTGAGGGAGTAAACGTTCACATGGACTCACAGTTCTGGGGACAGGGTCCACTGATCAGCTAAGAAAGGCATAGCAGATGTGGCCAGCTCACAGCTGTAGAAACAGAACCCTCTCACATCTGGGCAGGCATGTTGCTTCTCAGCTGCTTCTCTCCTTACTTCTTTTGTATTCAGTCTGTTGTTCTAGCGTATGGTTGTGGGTGATGACATTAGGAGCATGTCTTTCTAATCCTCCCTGGAAATGCCCTCATGTAGTAAGAAACCTTGAGCAAATTTTGCCATACCCTAACCAAGACACTTTCCTCCCCTAAGATGTATTGAATGAACCCTACCACCTCCATGTTGAAACCCTAGCTTCTTCCAGTCTCACTGCCATTGCTACACTTAGTCACCCACTATGACCAGCATCTTGATAGCTAGATCAAGGAAGTTTCTAAAGATAAAGCCAGCCTTGTCTGGACTCCAGAAACTGTTGCTTGCATAGGGCCTAAGAAGTTGCATCTAATTTTCATTATCCAATCCCCCTATATCAAATCCAAGTATCCCCTCTTCCTTTTCAGCAGACACTCCTTTGCTGCTCACTGATGCCCAATCTTTTCTGACTCTAGTACAGTAGCCTCTCAAAATGAACCATCCTAAGCCAACCTCTGGTCACCTTGAAACCCAATGCCTCACTTGAAACCATAACATTCCACCCCAGGCTCTTGTAGTCTCATGACCTTGTCATAATTTGAAATGCATGTAGCCCATCTTTAAGACTCACAAATCTTAACAGGGCTCCACTGTAGGACTCAGTCTCAAACAAGTAAAAAATGAAAAATATATTGCTATGATTTAGACATTTCTGACCTTGCCAAAATTCATGCTATGATTTATCCCAGCATTACAACATTAAGAGGCAGTGCCTCCAGGAGGGATGTTGTCCTCGTGCATAAAATGAATGGTATTACAAAGGTTGGTGGAACTGCCTGAGCTCTTCCTGCCAGGCTGTCTTTTACATGAAGACACACAGCAATGCCCAGTCTTGGAAGCAGAGAGTAGCCCTTCCCAGATACTAAAGTTCTGGTATCATGATCATTGATTTATAAACTTCCAGAACTGTAAAAAATACATCTCTATTATTTACAAACTATCCAACCCTGATTGTTTTGTTATGACATCATTAATAGGTTAATATAGGTATATTATATATAGGTTCATATATGGGTATATTATATAAGATGAATTCTATTTTTAAGATATTATCTCATTTAATTACCATAAGACTCCCATGGAAAAGGAATTAGTCTCCAAACATGGAGTACATGAAACCTGAAGCTGGGGACATCTATAAACCTTTCCTAAGCATATGGCTAGTAAACACTGTGACTCCAAAGACTGGGCATCCCTACACCCATCAGAACCAGCTACCTGTGTAGCCCACAGATCCACGCAATCTGTATTAAAAAGAAAAAAAATGATGTAACATTCATTTGTAGCTATAATTTGATAGCCAGGACAATGCCATAGCCCTGAGATCATTTCCAAGCCCAGAATGGTGTCTACTGATTGGCTTAAAATCAAGCTCTGTGAGAAGGGACAAGACTCCTTTGTTGTGTGCCCTCAGATATACATCTCTCTCCTGGCCCTAAATTATTATTTACTCTGAAAACAAAGAAAGTAGAAGAAATGAAGCTGGCAGATCACTCAGGACTGGGTATACAAACAGCATTCTGCTGGAACTTTAATATGGTATCTTTATGTTTTGACAAGCTTAGGAGGGAGTGGCTAATGTTCCATTTACAGATAAGAAAGTGAAAAAACGGAAAGAAGTAACCTGCCAGAGGCCACACAGGATTAGAGATGTGGACCCTGTCGTCTATCTCGCAGTGCAAGTACAGGTCTTCTCTGGTCTCAAAGCTTTAAAGGCAGCAATAGGCCATAGGCACAGTGCCAATCACATGGTGAATCTGTCCATAATCAGTTACTAAACCTCTGTGCTTCTCAATCTCCATCATGCTGCCTGCCCAACGTTAGATTTATGGGAGATTCTGCCTTATGCTCACTTTCCAATGTAACCAAGAGCATTCTCAGCAGTGTCCTCTCCAGACTCAAGGTTCTATTCTACTTAGGAAAGGCTATTTTTCTTCCTACATAGACAACCCATTCATATATACTACACACAGGAAGATAAGACTCGTTGACCATCGAACTGTCTTATAGGAACATGACTTCCACCTTGGAACCCACAGCTCAGGAAAGTGCCTAGCCATTCACAAAGCCTTGATAGAGGGTCAAAGAAAACCAGAAACGGCACAATCCCTTTTATATACCGACATCCTCATCATATTACTGTTATTTGTTTCAACTTCATTGTAAAGTCAAGGAAGGTTTTTTGCGTAGTGTGAGACATGCATTAGAAAGCCCATAATGTCTAAATGTTCTAATACCATCCACCGATAAAGTCAATATGACATCAACACTAAGCTGTCGGTTTTTCAAATAACAACAGGAACATTTAATTAGAGTTTGACCTGATTACCTGCCTTCACTTAATGATGTACAAGACACCACGGTTCCTGAAACAGGAGAGATCTACATGCAGAATAAATGCCACATGTCAAAGAGCTGCACACTACTGGTGACTAATTATGCATCTCACTGTCATTAATTACATACTTTTCAAGCACCTTGAAGATCAGAAGGATTTGGGTCTTTCATATGATACCAAGTTAGGTGACATCTTTCCTAGCTTATCACAATCGCTTTGTAATGACAACTTCTACTGAATGAGACCCCTAAACCAATCCCGTCAATCAATGAAATGGCTGATTATGTTTCTTGATGACATTTCAACTAAAAATACAATAGAAGAAAGCCCAACATCATCCATGGCACATAGTAGGTTCTTCATAAACTGTAGTTATAAGCATAGTGAATGTTCATACCCTTAAAATAGTTACATTATTTATAATTATATGTCTAGCTGTGTGGTGGGGTGGAGGGTGATGATATGAGTACAGGTGCTCAGAGGTCAGAGGTCAGAAGTCAGAGAGATGAGAGAGGTCAGAGCCCCTGGACCTGAGTTTTAGGCAGTTGTGTGGTACCCAACATCAGTGGTGAGAACCAAACTTTGGTCCTTTGAAAGAGCATATACACTCTTAATTGCTGAGCCATCTCTCTAACCCCAAATGTTATAGTTTTGGTTTTTTATTTTTAACTTTTTATTGATTCTTTGAGTTTCACATCACGTACCCCAGTATCATTCATCTCCCCAGCTCCCCTCTCTCTGTCCTCTCTCTGCCCTTGCAACCTCCCTCACAAAAAGAAAATAAAAACCAAATAAAGAAACAAACAAACAAAAAAAGCATAGACAACATCTTGTCATTGCAATGAGTCTTTGGTCTGGTTCGAGGCCTCTGGCTTCTGTCTTACCAGAACTGGTAATCCTCCCAGTTTTCCTGTGGTTGCCCTGTGTCGTGGAGATCCTGCAGCTTTGGATCAGCAGGACTGGCCCTTTCACGTGTCCCAACAGTTCACAAATGATATAGATTTTGGGCTGGGCCAACTCATAGCCCTGGATCTGGGCCTGGGTGGTAGTGGAGGTGGTCAGTTCACCAGCCTTTCCCTTATCTGCACCACCAGGGCAAGCTCTCCAGCACTGCCCCAGCTAGCTCACCCAATGCCGCCTGCAGGCAGAGGGCAGGACCAGCTCTCCAGCTCTCATTACCTTGGGGTCCAGCTCACCTGCACCCACATCAACAGAGTCAGCTCCACTGTTGTACCCAGCTAAAGTGCTGGTCCCATTCTCCTGAGTCCTGCAGCCAGCAAGGGGCAAGGTCAGCTCTCCCTTTCTCACACCTTCAGAGATGGCTCACCCTTGCCTTCAGGGCCAGCTCCTCTATGTTGCCCAGACAAGGTACAGGGTCTACCCTCCCTAGTGTTGCAGCCAGTGAGGAGCAGAGCCAGCTCTTCTGTTCTCACTGAGCCAGCTCTCCCAACTGCCACAGGTGGCAGGTCTGGCTATTCAAAACAAGCTATTCCTCTCTTCCTTCACATTTCCAGTTCTGTCTTTCTTCTTAATGCTCAAACTCTGCTTTTTTCTCTCCCACTTGTACATGTAGTGATCCCACTGCCAGTGGGCCACACAGGAGGCCTCTGCCCATACCATCTAGCATGGCAGCAAGCAGGCCTCTGTATGTCTACAATCTGCCCATGTGGCATGGAAGTGGGTGGGTCTCTGGGTAGTTTTTCCTGCCCACACTGCCTGGCATGATGGCAGGTAGGCCTCTGGGTGTCTATGGCCCACTATGCCAGGTAGCAGCAGGCAAGTTTCTAGGCATCTTTTCCTGCTCACCCCAAATATTATAGTTATAAATGTAATCATTGCCGTAGCTGAGGCGATACTGAAGTATGGGGGAAATCATGTGCCTCACTTTAGGCTCCTGAAGTTAATCATCCATGACACGTACCAGTTAACTCCTGGCACACATATAGCACAATACTTGCTCAATGCGAGGCACAGTTTCTCTAGATAGCGACCTCAAAAAAAAGCCTCCCTCTTGGAGATTTACAATGCACGTATTAGAGGCTCCGAGAAGTTCTTCAAGGGACAGTTCAACACATACATGTATACAATCACACACACACATACATTCATATATATATGCATACAATCATATATACCTTCACAATTATATAACTGCAATCATATATCCATATGCACAAATTTATATATACATGTATACCTGATAAATAATGATAAAAAGATAACAGATGGTGCAGATTTGAGGTGTAGACTATATATATGTATATATATATATATACATATATACATACATATATATATACATATATCCATATATATATATAACCATAGATGATAGATGATAGAGATTAGATATTAGAGATAGATGATAGGTATATGGTAAATATATTGATAGAAAAAAGATGATACATAGATAGATAGATAGATAGATAGATAGATAGATAGATAGATAGATTTTAGTATTTTTCTTGGCAGTGATACCTTGTTGTCATAGCCTCCTGTTCTCCCTATGACACAATGGTATACTAAGGAACACTCTTGATCATGGCATAGAAGATACCTTTGACCAAGCTTCTCTCCCTAACTACATTTTAACCAAGCTCCAAACTCTTTCCAGACTGTATATCAAGCTTGGCCCATAAAGTCTTGGAAAAAAAATTCACTTCTGTAGTTTTTAACAGCTCAAGGCTATATCATCAGGATGACCCTTGGCCATCTTACAGTGTCTGCCAGAGGAAACTAGAAGCTTCCAAAAGAATGTGCTGCCTGTTTGAAGAGTCTCCCAGCCTGTGGGAGGGAGGAGCCTGGCCTCATTGCGTGTCAGTTAGCAAACCTAGACAGGTTGCACGCAGACCAAGCCCTCCATCCTACATTTCAGAAACTCACTGTGCGGACTCTCCTGCACCTCTCCCACCCCTTTCCTCCCCCTCCATCCTCCCTTTAAAATACTGAGCCAGCTCTGCATGAAGGCCCGGTTTTCACCCATTATGCTAGCCCACTGCTGATTGAATCCATCCTTAACACGTCACTGTCTGGTTTTGTTGATCTCTGACACCCCATCAAGAGCCATTCTCCACACCAAACACCGTCAGGGAACCGTTACCCAGCTTGACCCTGAAGGATCCACTTGATACAATGCTGAAGCCCTGGCAAGACTCGAGATTAGCGGGTCCCTGGTAAGTAGGCACCAGCATACCTATCGCAAATTCCAGAACTCCCTTGGAGTCACACAGAGTTGGCTGGAATTCTAGCTGGTTCTTTCAAGGCCACTGTATAGTCTTTACGGATCCAAGGGGTCTTGGTAAGGACTCCTGGTTTAAACTGGGAGGAAAGACCCAGGTTCCCACGATGTTTGCTGAGGTTTGCTCACCAGCTTGCCTCTGTGTGTGTCACTTCTCAGTGCGGGTACTGCTCTCTGCCATTCAGAATGCAGATACAGAAATCAGCCTTCCCTTAACTGGAGAGAGAAGGGGAGTAGGAAGAAACACTTCAGCCAGCAGGAGTCAGTCATTTCTTTGAAGCACACATGATGTGCGTGCGGGCACGAACACACACACACACACACACATTTGCCCGCGCACAAACACACACATACACACACACATTTTCCAAGCAATGGAAACACTGCATGGCAAAAAATGGAAAACCTCTGGATAAACTGTGAGCATCCTAAGTGTGTGCAGCCTTGTTCCACCTCAGCAAAGCTGAGTGCTGCCTTTACTCTAATTCTTCTCAAATCTTTATGTGAACAGGTCAACTCTTTACACCCTTAACTTCCAGGTTTAACTCCAGGTCACCAGTTCCCCCAAAGGTTATCTCATGACATGGCCTGATTTCACTTTTCAGATACTGAAGTCTTCCTCTGCCTGAACCATATCTACAGCATCCCCAAAGATGGTGACGAGTCCCAAAAAGGCCTTTAAGAAGGCAGCTGTGACATAAGGTAGTATCTGCTAACTTCACCTGGAGATGTCCCCCATATATTCATCTACCCCTACTGTAGGATAAACTAGTGCCCTCGATATGTAAGGAGCCTGATTCCTGGAGCCTAAGTGTATGATATTACTTCACAAAACATCCTTACACATATGATGGGGAGATGGGGAGGGGGAGAGGAAGAGAGGGAAGAGGAGAAAGGAGAGATGTCTGCTAGATTTCCCAGTACCAAGAGTAAGAGCCAGTGTTTGTTTACCTGTAGGCTCCACTTGCACAAGGACAAGATATCTTCCTGGAATGCTGGGAGCTGTATTTCTTGGGAAATAAAAAGCCACATTTTGACTCCCATAAACACGTTTATTTTTTTTTATACCAGGTGTGTTTGATTGGATGTGGCAGGAGACACAGGCAGAAAAATATGTCAGGAGGTATGCTAGCCCCTGGTTTGGAACTGATGGGAAATGCAACGAATTGAGGGTTTTACCTTTTTAAGTCCCTGAAAAACATAACTTGTGGCCATTCCCCGAGAACTCAGAGGTAAACCTGGCCAGAGTTTTCTACCTATCCAGTATTTAATTAAAGCTTGCTTCAAATTTGGATCAAAATTGTGGAACTGTTTTTCCTCGAGAATCTCAGGGTGGACACAAGCCTGACACTAAGTACTCAATAAATGTTAACTGGTTCGTAACTAAGTTCACTTACCATTTTCTAAGTATGAAGAGTGGCAGGGCCTATACCAGGGTTCCTGATACAAACAGCAGGGAACCAGGTCTTTCTCTGGGGCTGAGGTGGAGAAATGTGGTAACGTGGAGGCTGTGTTGTGTTTCTTTCTCAGAGATTTGACTTTAAGGACCTGCAAGGGTGATGGTTTACAGCAGTGGTTCTCAACCCTCCTGATGCTGTGACCTTTTAATAGTTTCTCCAGTTGTGGTGACCCCAGGCATAAAATTATTTTCATTGCTACTTCATAACTGTAATTTTTCTATTGTTATTAATCATAATGTGAACATTTGTTATGCAGGATTCTTAATATGCAGCCCACAGGTTGTGAAGCACCTACCTTGAAATGTTTAGAAAGCATTTGCTATGTTGTCAACCAATTTTCATTTCGGTGAAAGAAATAAACATGAGGAATGAGGGGCAGGGGAGGTACATGGACAAGAAAAAGGCAGCATGCACAGCAGTGGGTCTCCAGCAATGACAGGTGACTTGTCTACATAGAGTCTGAGTAGTAAGGCGTTCCTTACAGAGCTGTTCCTTACAGAAGCACCTGTGTGCATCTGTTAACAACGCCTGCCCCCTTGTGGAAACGTTTCAAACTGCATGCACCCTTCAAAATGCTCTTGATTACCTGGTTTCAGTAGTCCAACGTGCCCTGTAAACTACAAGATAAAAATTACTAGCTAACCACATTTTATGATATGGTCCTTGCCTTTTGAGTCTTCCTCCTCTTTCTGTGCTTCCACAAGCCTGTATTCTCCCAGAAGACTCGTCCATGGTTCCTTGGTAATTCAACAGATGAAGTAAACTTGGGAATCAGTCTGGAACTCAAAATTGATGTACTTCCTTCCCAAAGCCACTTGAACTCTTGCGTAAGTAACCTAACCTATCTCCCCTTGTTCCTCATGTGTGAAATAAGAGTGACAACATTGTCTGCTACCTAGTGTTATAGTAGATTCAAGGAGATTAAACAGAAAGCCCATTAGGGAAGTCATGAATCTGCAGTTCCTACCCTGTGGGCCATTTACAGCTCCATGATCTTTCTGTTTCTAGACTAAACAGTTATGAACCACCACATGACTGATGAAGCCCTCTCTGCTGACAAGTCTGATGAGACAGGAATTCAATATTTGCAAGCTTGACAAAGACAGCTGAAGAGTTTTAAGAGAGTTTACATTGCCGCCGCCTTCCAAAAAGGAACAGTAAAGATAAAGGTTGCAGGCAAACTGAACTGAGATAGAAGGTCTGAGGACAGGAGACCCAGGCAAAGAAACATAGGGAGGCAGGGAAGGCAGGGGACCAATACATCTCAGTCAGTAGTGGAGATTCCTGTCAGTTGTTTAAACTTATACATGGATGTCGTTCAGTGCCCCACAGTCCAAATGATTCCTCAAAGAGCAAACTCCAGAAAGGCTAAGAAGAAAAGGTGAAAATGTCGTAGTAGGGGTAGGTTTTACCAGTCATAGATATATATGGCTGTACCTCATTGCACCTGTTTTCCCATCTGTAAAATGGGCGTTAACAATGCCTATCCAGTAGGGTCATTGTGAGGATGGAGTAAATGGTGAGGAATTAGGACAGTACATGACCCACAGTAGTCAGCATGCATTGTCACTCCTGAGACTCACAAGTAAAAGAAAGAAAGTGTCAATCAATGAACCTGTATTCATGGCACCCGCTCTGTTAGCTGTTTGACTAGGTCATCCATAACCTAACACCAGGGTCGAGAGTTTCATAAGATAAACAAGCAAGAAAAATGAACAAATACATAACTGAAGACAAATAATCAAATGAGGAGAAACTAAATGGATCATATTTCTCCAGCAGAAGGCAGTACTGAGGATGAACTTGTGTATAAACTTAAAGAATCTTCACAGGTGCGGGAGAGATGGCTCAGCAGGTAAGAGCACTTGTGATCCTTCCAGAGAACTCAAGTTCGACTCCTAGAATCCACATCAGGCTGCTCACACCCTTCTGTAACTCCAGCTCCTGGGGGATCTGGTGCCCTCTTCTGGCCTCTGCTGGCACTGCACTCACTTAATACACAGACACAATCCACACACACACCACACACACCACACACACCACAGACACACACACAAATAAATCTAGAGCTGACTCTGCCTCCTACTGATGACAGCATTGGGTGGCCTAGATGGAGCAGTGCTGGAGAACTTGCCCTGGTGTTATGGATAAGGGAAAGCACAAACGTTTAGGTACAACCCAGGCCCAGATCCAAGGCTTGAGTTGGCCCACCCCAAATCTATATCATCTATGAAGAGTTGGGATGCATGAAAGGGCTAGTTTTGTTGATCCAAAGGTTTTTGGATCTCCATAACACAAGGCAACAACAAGATAACCAGGAGTACCAGCGAGAACCCAATATTGATGGTGTCACCATCAGCCAGAAACCTTGACTCATTGCAATGAATATTTGCAAGTGAAGGTGTGTGGACAGAGGAATACGCTGTGACACACACTGGGACATGCTACAGCTTCCAAGATGAGATATTTTTATATGCTGTGTGTGTGCATGTGCGTGTGTGTGCATGTGCGTGTGCATGTGCATGTGCGTGTGCGTGTGTGTGTGTGTGTGTGTGTGTGTGTGTGTGTGTGTGTGTGCGTGTGTGTGTGTATTTTGGGGGAAGGTTGCAAGAGCAAAGGGTGGATATGAGGGCATAGGGAGATGAGTGGGACTGGAATGCATGATGTGAATGAAACTCACAAAGAATCAATAAAAAGCTAAAAAAAAATAATAATAACAATTCTAAAATAAAACTTCCTATGACCAGAACCCCTAGCTCGTGTTCATATTTAATTTTCATCTAGCTTTTTCTATCTATGCTATGCAGTATTTCACTGAGTCTGTAACAGTTATGTTAATGACTCACCGTTACTCAGAACATTGCCAGTAGGACAGCAATGATTCCAGTGATGGTGAAATCTTCATAATGACAAACTGTTTTGGTGTGATTGGGATGACATCACCTACGACACGTGTGCCATACAACATTATGCCATGAGGACTTTCTTACATCACTAGGAATTCTCTCAAGCAGATTTTTAATAGCGCCATCATGTTTATTATTAGCACACCTGTGCCAGTTAAGTGCACTACTTATTTGCAATCTGATAGAGTGCAGTGCCCTGAAAGCCCAACTGGCTTTTGCTATGTGAGGTAACTATGTGATGTGGGCTAGTAATTCTCTTTTTTCTTGTGGTGGGGGTCAGGAGGGAGACAGTAATTCTCTATTCCTTACTCTCCTCAGCAAAATAGACAGAGGAACAGAAGGTCCCTTCCTTGATCTTGAAGATTAGTGAATGCCCATTAAGTAGATTCTACAACAGGTAAATGTTAGGGAAATGCAGTGGTTATTTAACAGCATCTGACTGGGGCGTTGGGGTTGTTTCCAAGATTTCAGTAATTTATGACATGGGATACATCTATTACCAGTCTTTGTCCTAGCGTCTGCTTCTTACCTAGCATTTAATGGAATTATTAGCTCAGATGTTGCAAGAAAAATGGAAACATACAAATAAATGTGCACGTTAATATTCATAGCAGTACACTTCATAATGGCCACAAAGCTAAAGGGACTCAAATGTCAACCAACTGATATGTAGACGTGATACATCCGTATGAGATGTTATTTAGAAGAAAAAAAATGACTCACTGACAGCAAGGTAGCTCTATAAAGAAAGTTTATAGCTATGGTTACATTAAAAATAAGAATAAATAACTTAATGGTGTACCTCATGGTTTTAGATAAACAAGACCAAGCAAAATTCAAAGCAGTATATGCAAAGAAATAATAAAAGGTTGGGGAAGGAATTAATGAAACAGACTAAAAGAACAAATGTTTTTTTTCATATGGGGAAATAAATATAGGCATAAATATATATGCCATATCAAAGTAGAGGGGTACTATACAGGAGGAAGGTATCTAAGAAGAGGGGAGAAGAGGTAAGACAAATTTTCTCTCACATGCAGATTATAGATGGATATATATATACATATACATATACATATATATATATATATATATATATATATATATATATATCCTATATATCACATGTGTGTGGGTCTCCCTTCTCTTCCAGGGTCACTGGCCACTGGCTCAAAAAGGCAGAGGGGGCAGAAGTGGTAAGCAGCATTCAGACAGCTGTGAGGATGATGTAAGGACCTCTGGAGAGCCAGCTTCAGTGTGACAGTTCTACTTTATTCCTCCGGGATTTATAAGGGTTTGGGTGCTTATGGGTGGGAAGGGTTGATTGGTCATAACACAGTACCTAATTATCATTATCAAGAAGGGCTAAGTGGAACGTATATGCTGAATCAAGCACCATTTACAGGAAGCTCTGTGCAAGGTCAACCTCCAGATCAGGTCAGTGAAGAAGGGGAAGCCTTTCTCAGAAAGGGAGTCCTCCATTTTGCAATGAGCTCGGAGACCTATCCAGACATGATGGACTGCTACCTTAATAATAGGGTCTCCCAACACATGTGCGTATATATAATATATGTGTCTGTGTGGCATGAAAATAGAAGGGTACTATTTGAGCAGGAAAGTCCCCATTGAGGGGAATCAGGGAGAGTAGTGGGAGATATGAGCAAGGTGCAATGACATACATTACAAAAGTGTCATGAAATTCATTGCTTTGTATGTTAACCAAAAATGTAAATAAAAATACAAAGACTGGTGAGATAGCTCAGTCAATAAAGTATGTGCCACATGAGCAAAAGGACCTAGGTTCAATCTCAGCATCATGTGAAAAGCTGGAGCCACAAAGCAAGAGGACCTGGGTTCAATTTCAGCATCATCTGAAAAGCTGGACACAATGGTGCACACGTGTGATCCAGTGCTGGAGAGATGAAGATAGTTGAATCCTAGAGCTCACTTGCCATTTAGTCTATCCCTATGAGTGAACCCCAGGTCCTAGATCTTAGAATAACACGTGAGGTTGATCTCTGGCTTCCATATGTGCACACACATGCTCACATATGTGTACTAACACATACACATGTGTATGTGCATGCATGCACACACACACAATGAGCTGTGGACACTATCACATGGATGGGCTTTAACACTACTTACTGAGCACATGAGTATTCCAGACCCTTAGCCTACATACGTTTCATCCTTGGAGATCACGATCTCATCCTATGATTGAAACATGAGAGACAAGTGCAGAGTCTCGGGCTTATACAGAAATAAGTGGAATAACTGAATTCAAAGTAGGTTACCTTCCTTAAGACTCCCTAGTTCTCCACCCCACTGCTGTGGGTGAGTTAGACTCAATCTCAACTGCTTACTTAACAGACCACAACAGGCCCTTCCTTAGCACTCTGCAGCCATGCGATGCAGCTCTGACCATTCCCAGACACTCTGCAGCCATGCCATGCAGCTCTGACCATTCCCTGATGCTCTGAAGAAGCTGGGCTTCCAGGAACTCACATGTGGGCTGACCTCCCAGCCAGCCAAACCCATTTTGAGAACAATCTGACTGAAAATGAGCACCTAGAGGGACATATTCCAGACAGGCTGAAAGAACCTGAAAGTTCAATAAGCCAGAATTCAAAGTCCATGTATCAGACTGACTCCTCAATAAACTTTAGCAGTAGAGCCTACCTATAGGCACAGAGACAAAGCCTGGTAGACTCTTCTAGAGTATATGCAAGGACTAAGTTCACAGACCCCGCCCAGTATGAGTTAAAGGTGTCTGTACAGCAACTCCTCCCCACTCATATAAGGCTCACTCATCTCATACCTGATACTGTCCTAAAGCCTCCCCTCCAGATCCCAGTTGAAGTTGTCAGTAGCTAATTTCCAGCTTTCAATATTCTCAGCAACATTCAACACCACCCTCCGCCTCTCCTTGACACGTTTGTAATGAGAGTTCTGGTTGCTTTAAAAACCGATTTCTGTTCTGTGAACACATTTTTGTTTTAATCCCAGGTGTCGATAAGAGGCTGCTTCACAGCAGGTGATTATGATTTGCCTCGTGCACTAGCAGGGGTGTGATCTTTGCCAGCTATACATAGTTTAATTCTGGGAACTCTGGAAAGGATATAAATGAGAGAGCCCAAGGACGTGGTCCAAGGAGGCTGCTGCTCCTGGTTGCTGTTGTTGCTGTTTGAAGAGAAGTTGGAGATATTCTGACTGAGGATTATATTTACCTCAAGGAACCCAATGTACCTGATCAGAAAGAAAGTCTATTTTGTTGGCTGAAAGAAGCCTATACCCCCTTCCCCCTAACCTTCTTTTTCTTCTACCTAGTGCTGGTGGAGTTGGAAGGGATGAGGGTGGAATAAAAGAAGGAAGTAGAAGTATAAGAACCCAATAAAATAGCTCAAACAAAAAACAGCACACTGCATCCTGAGTTCTTCTCTTGCCTTCCTTCCTGTTCACATCAGTGTCTGCTATAATTTGGATATGACTTGTGTCTCCTAACTCTTGACATGCTGAGGCTTAACACCTCATCTCACGGGGGCCTGTCTTAGGAATACCCCACTATGCTGGTACCAATTTGTCTTAGTCAGGGTTTCTATTCCTGCACAAAACATCATAAGTAAGTTGGGAAGGAAAGGGTTTATTTTACCTTACACTTCCACATTGCTGTTCATCACCAAAGGAAGTCAAGACTGGAGCTCAAGCAGGTCAGGAAGCAGGAGCTGATGCAGAGGCCATGGAGGGATGTTATTTACTGGCTTGCTTCCCCTAGCTTACTCAGCTTGTTTTCTTACAGAACCCAAGACTACCAGTCCAGAGATGGTACCACCCACCATGGGCCCTCACACACTTGATCACTAATTAAGAAAATGCCTTACCTGGAAGAGAAAAAAGAAAGGAATTCTCAGGGAAACTTCTCTTCCCTGGATGACAATTGTTATTCATCTTACTTATAATTGGGCCTGATTTTGGGGAGGTATCTATTTAATTCATTAATCCTTTTGGTGGCCATTTAGTTATGCCTTCTGTGGTATTAAACAGTCATATCAATCCTTGGCCCCATATAGGAACTGGGTCCTGGCCATTCCATTTAAGGGTAAAAAGATCCTTCCACATAGTTGTGACATAGTTTTTGTTGGTCTCAGCGACGCCAGAGGCAATCAGCGGCAGATTTGCTGTGAGTTTTCAGTTTTAGAAAGTTAAGAGTAAACAAGGCATGCTCCTTCCACCCTCAAAGAGTCATAAAGACACTATTTAAAGAAATATAATTCATTATTAATAATCTCTTTTATCAAAGGACTATTATAAAACAGCCAACAGTTAATCAATCTATATAATGTATCAATTAGTGTGAGCTTCTTCTACTTTTTGTAAAATTACTCCTCTTTTGTCAATTAATTGTTGAAGGAAATTAAGATTTGCATCTCTCTTAAGATTAATAAACAGAGACATAAATTCTTTTGTGAAGAGCTTAAAATAAGATCTTAACCAATAAGCATCTCCTGGAAACTTTTGAAAATCATTTCAAATAAGTAAACTATCTTTCTTTCCTTTGTATTTTTGTTTTTGTTTTTTTTTCTTTTTTGCCAGACCAATTATCTGTTATTTCTTTTTTATTGAATATTTTACGTATTTACCTTTCACTATTATCTCCTCTTCCTTTCTCCCCCCAAACCCTTTCTCATACCCCCTCTTCCAATTTTTATGAGGATGTGCTCCCATCATTCTCCCAATCCCACCTCCCTGCTCTCACATTCCCCAACACTAAGGATTCAAACTTTTGGGGACCATGGCCCTCCACTTCTATTGTTGCCTAATGAGGATACCCTCAGTTACCTATACCAGTGGAGCCATGGGTTCCTCCCTTTATGTTCTTAGGCTGGAGTTTTAGTCCCTGGGAGCTCTGGTTGAGTATTTTACTACTCCTTCTAAAATAAAACCAAAGCACCCACATGTGTCTACGCATTGTGTCTTAGGTATTGCGAGCTTTTGGGCTAATATCCACTTATCAGTGAGTGCATGCCATGTATGTTCTTTTGTGATTGGGTTATCTCACTCAGGATGATATTCTCAAGCTCCATCCATTTGCCTAAGAATTTCATGAACTCATTGTTTTTAATAGCTGAGTAGTACTCCATTGTGTAAATATACCACATTTTCTGTATCCATTCCTCTGTTGAAGGACATCTGGGTTCTTTCCAACTTCTGGCTATTATAAATAAGGCTGCTATGAACATAGTGGAGCATGTGTCCCTGTTGTATGTTGAGATATCTTTTGGGTATATGCCCAGGAGTGGTATAGCTGGATCCTCAGGTAATACTATGTTCAATTTTCTGAGGTACCGCCAGATTGCTTTTCCATAGTGGTTGTACCAGTTTACAATTCCACCAACAATGGAGGAGTGTTCCTCTTTCTCCACATCCTCGCCAGCATCTGCTGTCACCTGTGTTTTCAATCTTAGCCATTCTGACTGGTGTGAGGTGCAATCTCAGTGTTGTTTTCATTTGCATTTCCCTGATGACTAGGGATGTTGAACACTTCTTTAGGTGCTTCTCAACCATTCGAGATTCTTCAGTTGAGAATTCTTTGTTCAGCTCTGTACCCCATTTTTTAATAGGGTTATTTGATAGTCTAGAGTCTAATTTCTTCAGTTCTTTGTATACCTTGGATATTAGCCCTCTATCAGTTGTAGGATTGGTAAAGATCTTTTCCCAATCCGTTGGTTGCCGTTTTGTCCTATTGACGGTGTCCTTTGCTTTACAGAAGCTTTGCAGTTTTATGAAGTCCCATTTGTCAATTCTTGATCTAAGAGCACAAGCCATTGGTGTTCTGTTCAGAAACTTGTCCCCTATGCCCATGTGTTCAAGGCTTTTCCCTATTTTCTCTTCTATTAGTTTCAATGTAGCTGGTTTTATGTGGAGATCCTTGATCCACTTGGAGTTGAGCTTTGTACAAGGAGATAAGTATGGATCAATTTGCATTCTTCTACATGCTGACCTCCAGTTGGACCAGCACCATTTGTTGAAAATGCTGTCTTTTTTCCACTGGATGGTTTTAGCTCCTTTGTCAAAGATCAAGTGACCATAGGTGTGTGGGTTCATTTCTGGGTCTTCAATTCTATTCCATTGATCTTCCTGCCTGCCTCTGTTCCAATACCATGCAGTTTTTATCACTATTGCTCTATAGTATAGCTTGAAATCAGGGATGGTAATTCCCCCAGAAGTTCTTTTATCACTGAGAGTAGTTTTCGCTATCCTGGGTTTTTTGTTATTCCAAATAAATTTTAGAATTGCTCTTTCTATCTCTATGAAGAATTGAGTAGGAATTTTGATGGGAATTGCATTAAATCTGTAGATTGCTTTCGGCAATATGGCCATTTTTATTATATTAATTCTGCCAATCCAGGAGCATGGGAGATCTTTTCATCTTCTGAGATCTGTTTCGATTTCTTTCTTCAGGGGCTTGAAGGTTTTTGTCATACAGGTCTTTTACTTGCTTGGTTAGATTCATACCAAGGTATTTTATATTATTTGTGACTATAGTAAAGGGCGTCGATTCCATAATTTCTTTCTCAGCCAGTTTATCTTTTGAGTAGAGGAAGGCTACTGATTTGTTTGAATTAATTTTATACCCAGCCACTTTACTAAAGTTGTTTATTAGGTTTAGGAGTTCTCTGGTGGAAGTTTTAGGGTCACTTAAGTATACTATCATATCATCTGCAAATAGTGAAATTTTGACTTCTTCCTTTCCAATTTGTATCCCTTTGACCTCCTTTTGTTGCCTAATTGCTCTGGCTAGGACTTCCAGTACTATATTGAATAGGTAGGGGGAGAGTGGGCAGCCTTGTCTAGTCCCTGAATTTAGTGGAATTGCTTCAAGTTTCTCTCCATTTAATTTGATGTTGGCTACTGGTTTTCTGTATATTGCTTTCACAATGTTTAGATATGGACCTTGAATTCCTGATCTTTCCAAAACTTTTATCATGAAGGGGTGTTGAATTTTGTCAAATGCTTTCTCAGCATCTAGTGAGATGATCATGTGGTTTTTTTCTTTGAGTTTATTAATATAGTGGATTACATTGATGGACTTCCGTATATTGAACCAACCCTGCATTCCTGGAATAAAGCCTACTTGATCATGATGGATAATTGTTTTGATGTGTTCTTGGATTCTGTTTGCAAGAATTTTATTGAGTATTTTTGCGTCGATATTCATTAGGGAGATTGGTCTGAAGTTCTCTTTCTTTGTTGAGTCTTTGTGTGGTTTAGGTATGAGCGTGATTGTGGCTTCATAGAATGAATTGGGTAGTGTTCCTTCTGTTTCTACTTTGTGAAATAGTTTGAAAAGAATTGGTATTAGGTCTTCCTTGAAGGTCTGATAGAATTCTGCACTGAAGCCATATGGTCCCGGACTTTTTTTTGATGGGGAGACTTTTAATGACTGCTTCTATTTCTTTCAAGGTTATGGGACTGTTTAGATGGTTTATCTGCTCCTGATTTAACATTGGTAACTGGTACTTGTCTAGAAAATTGTCCATTTCATCTAGATTATCCAATTTTGTTGAGTATAGGCCTTTGTAGTAGGATCTGATGATTTTTTGGATTTCCTCGGGTTCTGTTGTTACGCCCCCCTTTTCAGTTCTGATTTTATTAATTTGAATACTGTCTCTCTGCCCTCTGATTAGTCTGGTTAAGGGTTTATCTATCTTGTTGATTTTTTCAAAGAACCAGCTTCTGGTTTTATTGATTCTTTGTATAGTTCTTTTTGTTTCTATTTGGTTGATTTCAGCCCTGAGTTTAATTATTTCCTCTCGTCTACTCCTCTTGGGTGCATTTGCTTCTTTTTGTTCTAGAGCTTTCAGGTGTGTTGTCAAACTACTAGTGTATGCCCTCTCCAGTTTCTTTTTGTAAGCACTTAGAGCTATGAGTTTTCCTCTTAGCACTGCTTTCATTGTGTCCCATAGGTTTTGATATGATGTGTCTTCATTTTCATTAAATTCTAAAAAGTCTTTAATTTCTTTCCTTATTTCTTCCCTGACCACATTATCATTGAGTAGAGTATTATTCAATTTCCATGTGAGTGTGGGCTTTTTCTTGTCTTTGTCATTATTGAAAACCAGCCTTAGACCATGGTGATCTGATAGGATGCAGGGAATTATTTCGATTTTTTTATATCTGTTGAGGCCCGTTTTGTGACCAATTATATGGTCTATTTTGGAGAAGGTACCATGAGGTGCTGAAAAAAAGGTATATTCTTTTGTTTTAGGGTGAAATGTTCTATAAATGTCTGTTAAGTCCATTTGGTTCATAACTTCTGTTAGTTTAACTGTATCTCTGTTTAGTTTCTGATTCGTTGATCTATCCATTGCTGAGAGTGGGGTATTGAAGTCTCCCACAATTATTATGTGAGGTGCAATGTGTACTTTGAGCTTTAGTAGGGTTTCTTTTATGAAAGTGGGTGCTCTTGTATTTGGCGCATAAATGTTCAGTATTGAGAGTTCATGTTGGTTGACTTTTCCTTTAACAAGTATGAAATGTCCTTCCTTATCCTTTTTGATGTCTTTAAGTTGAAAGTTGATTTTATTCGATATTAGAATGGCTACTCCAGCTTGTTTCTTAGGACCATTTGCTTGAAATATTGTTTTCCAGCCTTTTACTCTAAGGTAGTGTCTGTCTTTGTTACTGAGGTGGGTTTCCTGTATGCAGCAAAATGTTGGGTCCTGTTTGCGTATCCAGCCCGTTAGCCTATGTCTTTTTATTGGGGAATTAAGACCATTGATGTTAAGAGATATTAAGGAGAGGACATTGTTGCTTCCTGTTATTTTA
Source organism: Rhabdomys pumilio (assembly GCA_030674055.1). Taxonomy (NCBI): domain Eukaryota; kingdom Metazoa; phylum Chordata; class Mammalia; order Rodentia; family Muridae; genus Rhabdomys; species Rhabdomys pumilio. Next base: position 41,103,688 of record JANHMN010000007.1, on the reverse strand, counting down.
TTAACAGTGGAGGCGTTGTTTGTGTGGTTATTTTCTTTTTGGTTTATTGGAAGAGGCTTACTTTCTTGCTCTTTCTGGGGCATAATTGCTCTCCTTGTATTAGTGCTTTCCTGCTATTATTCTTTGTAGTGCTGGGTTTGTAGAAAGATATTTTGTAAATTTGGTTTTATCATGAAATATCTTGGTTTCTCCATCTATGATAATTGAGAGTTTTGCTGGGTATAGTATCCTGGGCTGGCATTTATGTTCTCTTAGGGTCTGTATGACATCTGTCCATGATCTTCTAGCTTTTAGAGTCTCTGGTGAAAAGTCTGGTGTAATTCTTATAGGTCTGCCTTTATACGTGACTTGGCCTTTTTCTCTTACAGCTTTTAAAATTCTTTCTTTGTTATGTACATTTTGTGTTTTGATTATTATGTGGCAGGAAGTATTTCTTTTCTGGTCTAGTCTATTTGGCGTTCTGTAGGCTTCTTGTATGATTATGGGCATCTCATTCTTTAGATTAGGGAAGTTTTCTTCTATAATTTTGTTGAAAATATTTATTGGCCCTTTAAGATGGGAATCCTCACTTTCTTCTATACCTATTATCCTTAGGTTTGGTCTTCTCATTGTGTCCTGAATTTCCTGGATGTTTTGTGTTAAGAACTTTTTGCATTTTGTGTTTTCCTTGACAGTTGTGTTAATATTTTCTATGTTATCTTCTGCACCTGAGATTCTCTCTTCTATCTCTTGTATTCTGTTGGTGATGCTTGCATCTATGAAGAAGAAGGGAAGAGAAGTTTCCCTGAGAATTCCTTTCTTTTTTCTCTTCCAGGTAAAAATTAATCGCCTGTGATGTCTGCCATTAGGAGTTCTAATCCTGATGCTGGCCTCTGGACTTATACTACTCAGACCTCCAATGGGCCTTTGACAAGGACATCAAACAGCTGTAGATTGACATCACTAATCTGAAGAAACCCTCATTTCGCTGTTTGATGCGATCCCCCAAAATTCCAAAGGACTTTATTGGATCTGATATTCTCTTTTACAATAGAAAAGACTGTAAATAGCTCTAGTCTGTGTACAGCCCTTAAAGAAGAATGCTGCTTTTATATAGACAAAACAGGGATGATTAAAGAGAACATGAAAAAGACCAGAGATGGTCTTGAGAAAAGACAGAGAAAGAAAAAAAGGAGAGCTTGTATAAGAATTGGTCTTCAACCTCTCCATGATTGTTAACCGTACTTCCTTCCATCTTGGGATTATTAATTGGGTTATTTTTGCTTATTTCCTTTGGTCCCTGAGCCTTCAATAGGCTGACTAACTTTGTGAAACAACAGACAGATAATCTGATAGCAAAATCTATTCAGATACATTATCATGTGTTAGCTTTGGAGGACCACGAGAGTCTAGATGAGGTTGTTTCTCTATCCAGGGTGTTCCTAAGTTCCATCTCCACCCATCCTAAAAGAGGAGGCTTCCACCCCTAGACCAAGCAGAGAGGGGCCACCCAGAACCCCCTCTGTCTGGCGATCTGAATTCTTGCTGAGGTTGCGAGGCTAAGCACTGCAAGGGAATATAAATAAAAGTTAAAAATATATTTCTGGGTTCCCTGAGGGACAAGCCTGACTGCATAGGGGTAGATGTCAAAAGTATCCCCTCTCCAGGAAAAAGACATCGGGACGGGTATGGCCCTTATGCCTCACTGGACAACGACAGGAGGACTGGAGCCATTACAATGTCCCCTTTAATTACTGGAGGTCAGGCCTCTATCCCCACCTTGGCAAGATTAGACTCGCCACAGCCCTTCTATACTTGGAGAAGGGAGGAGATGTCAGGGACAGCCCTGCTTATACACTGAAAACCTAAAATCAGTCATAAGCCTAAAATCAGCAATAGGCCGGACATATATGCCTGCTAACACAAAGACGTGGGTCTCTATGGAAAAACACTGAAACAGAGGGCTATAAACTATTGTAAACAGGCAGCTTTTGTTGAAAACTACTAGCCTGAGTAGTCATAAACCTTGTAAATAGGCAGCCTTTGGCAGATAGTACTAAATTAGATTATGACAAGGGAATCATAGGCAGAGTCATAGTGATCTGACCCCTAAACCTTCACCCAGATGATACTCTGTTCTGAAAGATATCTGTACTCCCCCTGAACATCTATGTTCCTGTGTCATCCCCTTCCCCACATTCTGCATTTTTGTGTTTATAACCCCTGTGTTAAAAAGTAAAAATTATGATTTGATAAAAAACAAACAAACAAACAAACAAAAAAATTAACATACAATGTACCCCTGGTTCTGCTGATTTAGTTCCTGACAATCTATTTTCTTGTTCTCAGAAATACTTTGAATTATAAAACGTTATTGTGGTTTGTGTTAGTATGTTGGGTGAAATAATTTTTTATTGATCTTATTTTGAACTTCAAAGTTTGTAGTGAGTTGAGGTGTCCTTCTACATGGTTGTAGGTCATATTTGCTTTCATATTGTGAAGTGTTGGTTGGTCTGTTGAACATTTTGAAAAACTGGATTCCTTTTTGAGAATTTCATATATGAACACTAACTTTCCCCCTTCTCTCCTTCCTCCCACTCTTCCCAACCCCCCCATACTTTTTGAATGCATTTTATTGTTTGATTATCATTTATATGTGTATGTATATATGTATGCATTTTAAAAAAAAAGAAAGAGAACTACAAAAAAAAATGTAGGATCGGAAGGGGCCTGCAATTCTCACTAAGTATGACTTTTCAATTATTTGTTAGCATAGAAAATTTCTGCATTTTTCTTTCCCGTGTGTTTCATTTACAACCAAATTTAATATTAAAATAACTAATAAGTAAGACAAAGACTGAATATTTTGGGATGCATTGAAACTCAGCAAATATATACATGTGAAACAGTATTTTAAGAAAGTTTTGAAGTGCATGAAAGCTCTGTGAAAGTAAAGGCTTGGTTATTGTTGTATCTAGAATATATTTCTCAAATATTCTTAATCTTGTATTTCAGAATGAAATCATATAGTGCAAATTCAACTCATTTTTATTTGAAGGGCCTTGGATATTAAGGGTTTATCTATTTGCCAAAGAGATCAGCTAAAAATTGACTATCAGCAATAGTTTTTATTAAGAGAGGTTCTCACTAAATTCAAAGGGGAAATCTATTTCTCAATATCATTTTGCAATTTTTTTTTCTCATGGACAGATTTTCATCAATCTAATCCTGGCCAGCCTGGAACTGTATAGACTGGCTGGCCTCAGACTCATAGAGATCTACTGGCTCTCTGCCTTTTACGTGCTGGGATTAAGGGCCTGTGTGACACACCAGCTGTTGAGTAACTTGACCCTTTGATATCGAGGGGATCAGAAGAAACAAAGCCAATCTGGTAGAGAATCCAGAGATAGACTTTAGTACTGTATTTGAAATTCACAAGAATTAGTTGACTTCCTAGAATATACCAAACCTCCAACAAACTGCAGAGCCGATGGGGATTTTCTAGATCAGCTTCTACAGAAGCAAGACATGCCGAGTTTCCTTGATTCTGATGGTTCTATGTCAGTCATGAGTAGGTATTGGATTTTGCATTAGAGGGGTATTATTGCGTGTATGTATTTATGTATGCGTACTGTGCTGTTACAAGTGAACAAACTTCAACTTGAAGTGCATTCATTATGTGGTATCCATGTGTATCGACCATGTGCCATATGTCTATTATGGTCACTAGAACATCTTTTATGATGCTTGTTATTACACTGTCTTTCGTTTAACCTGTAAAATTCTGTGGAGTTCTTTTTTCTCCCTTACATATAAGTTCATATATTTTTCTACTTTAGTCCTGTGAAGTTTATGCCTAATCACTTTTCTATTAGTCTGTCCACTGTAATGAGTATAGTTAAGATATTACATACACAAGGTTCTTTGGACAAGCAGTATTTCTTAACTGTAATAATGTGTATACTACTTAATAAAGACTTGACAAAAAAAAAAAAAGAAAAAAGAAAATGCCTTACAGCTGGATCTCATGGGGGCATTTCCTTAAGGGAGGCTCCTTTGTTTGTGATAACTCCAGCTTCTGTCAAGTTGACACACAGAACCAGCCAGTACAGGGACCTTGAACCTCTGGAAATGAGAGCAGCATGAACCTCTTCTCTTTATAATTACCCAGCCTCCAGGATTTTCATTGCAGTAACACAAAATTAACTAATGTAGTTTTTTCTTTTTAAGCTCAATTTTATGTGAATGGGTGTTTTGCCAGCAGATACGTCTGTGTACTACATGTGTACCTGGCACCCACAGAAGGCATCAGATCCCCAGAACGAGAGCTACAAATGGTTGCTGGGAATTGAACTCAGGTCCTCTGAAAGAGCAGCCAGTGCTCTTAACCACTGAGCCATCTCTCCAGCCCCTCCCTACCATTTTAGCAAACTCAGTCCCTGGTCTTCTCTGCATACCTCTACTGCCAGTTGCCAGCTTATTTCCTCTCTGCTCCAGTCACCTCCACTGACTATGTGTGATTACATGTATATGAATGTTTACAGCATTAGACACAGCAGCAGGAAGGAGAGAGCCCAAGTATCAACTGGATGATAAAATATCTTTTGATACAAGGGAGTATTATTCACCCATCACCAAGAGAAATGTACTCAGGCATGGTCTAGAGAGAGATAGAATGGAGATCATGCCATGTGTGAGACAGACACAAAATGTCAGATGTTATGACTGCCCCTTTATGAAATACTCAGAACAGAAAAATCCACTGGAACAGAATGAAGATGGGCGGTGGCCAAGAGCCAGAGGGAGTAGGGCACTGAGAACTGCTTAAGGGCCATGAATTTGATTTTGCCAATGAAAATACTTTGGAACTAGAGGTGATGGCTATATATAAGAGTTGTATCCTAAATGCTGAAGCCCTTGCCTTACAATGAGTGATGTTTCACTCCATGAAAAGAGAAAACAAACTAAAAATCTCTATAATTTGCGACCATCTAGTAATGGAAATCTGTCCTCACGAAAGCCCTAGGGGCAATGATGATGCTAACCATTTATCTGAGCCGCAGTTTCCTTATCTGTAAACTGGCCAGGCTGAATTACATCCCAAGTCCTTAATCAGAAGGGTCTGAATCAGTCACATGGAGAGCTGCTTCTGACCTCACAGAGCCAGCACACCCTCTAGTCACGTGCATATGACAGGCTGGAGCCTGTGTTGCCATGTGAAATATATTCATCTCAGATGGATGCTACCCTCTTTTATGACAGCAGGAGAAAAAAATCCCCTTACCTCATGCTTACACATTTACAGGACCACTGTGTGTAAGTCAGGACTTGAGTGAAATAAACAACACAAGACATGAAGTGTGTTTATTAGGAAGAACACTCCAAACACTCACAAATGGTTCTCACAAACACTTAGCCTAGGCTGGAACACAAAAGGATATCACAACAGAGTCTGCTGGGTTTTGCTCGCTTACATCACCAAGGAATTTTCATGGAAGTTAATTTTCAGGCTGTAAAAACTACATCTATGGCACCAATATGGAATTTTAAAACAAGTTGGATATCAATGCCAAAAAATGAAAGGGACTATCATATAGGTCTCCAAAGCAGTCTAGGATGCTGTGGTGAAGGCCTGCTCACATACCTCCCTGGGCCCTCAGCACTGATGGTGCTACCTATAGGCCTCTGCTCATTTCCCATAAACATACCTCAACATCCCAGGACAACAAAGGAATGCTATGTAAGAGACAAACAAGACTGGTTATCTCTACCACAAACAGGAATACAGAAAACACAGGGCCAGACACAGCAACACAGACAAGTTAGTGACGTTTCAAGAGGGCTCTCCCAGGCACTGAGATGCAGCTTAGAAATATGCTGGAGTAAGCTCTGTCTTCCCATCTGTGGTTACCACCTGGATTAGGCTTCCAGAGTTTGGCCGTCTGTTCCCAGTGATCCAGTCATGGAAGGTTCTAGAATAACAAGAGATATTTTATATTCTTAAAGGATTCTCTAGGCACATGCTAATATTCACACTGGTAGACTTGGGTGTGAAGGATGGTTTCTAGAAGGGACTGTGAGAAAGCCACTAGGCATCAGAGACATATATAAACAGGTCCCCAAAGAGCTGAGTACTGGACTCAGAATTAATGTAATCTTAGCTTTTACTTTTGCCCTTTTCTACATGGTCAAAATGCTTCACAACACAGTAGTATGATTTTAATTAAAAAGGCAATTTTAGATGATTAACTGTAAGAGACAGATATATGCACCAGACAGGTGTCCCTATAGGGGGTTGGTTTCCAGACTGCTGAGGACTGTCATCCCAGGAGGTCAGTCCGACCTTTTAAATATATTCAGGCCCAGGAGCCTCAGTGTTGGGTCCGGAGTCTAGATTCTAGGTTAATATGTCACTCAAGCACTGTGGAAATGCTGGCCTCTAAAGAGAAATAGAAAAGCAACCAGAAACCAAAACATGGTGTCTTCTCAACTTCTCTTTTCAGTCATGTGTTAAAGCATGACTCCCAGCTCATGTGGTTAGCAGGCCCACAGTCCTGCAGCCATACAGTCTAAGTAGGAGCCTGGGTTTGCTGTTCTTTGGAAGGTTACTCAGTCTTAAATAAAAAGAATTTTCTATGAACATTAAATAAAGTAATAGGAAGTGTGGGTGAGTGTGTGGGGAAGGGGTCAGTTCAGTCAGTATAGTGCTTGCCACCAAAGCACACAGCTCTAATTTAGATCTCCTGAAAGAGCATTGGGGGAAAAGTCAGGCATAGCTGCATATGCTATATTCCTAGAGCTGAGGAGGTGGAGACATGAAGCTCTCCAGTGTTGTGTTCCAGCCAAAACAGTGAGCATCCAGTTCAGTGAGGGACTCAAACTGAGGTGGAAGGCTGCAGAGGTAGCTCAGTGGACAAGAGCACATACTGCTCTCGTAGAGCAGCTAAGTTCAGCTCTCAGCATGCACACCAGGCAGTTCATAACCCCCTGTAATTGGAGCTCCAGGGACTGTCTCACCACTAATACCAGCTCCAGGGACCTCTTCCAACACCTGCGTTCATGGGCACATATCCACAATCAAACACAAGCACATACATTAATTAAAAATAAAATACATTTTAAAAAATAATTAAAAATAAAATACATTTTAAAAAATAGAAAATGGCTGAAGATACCCAATGTCGATCACCTCTGACTCCCAATGCACACATACAAACATACATACATACATACATACATACATACATACATACATACACACATACACACATACACACATACACCCATAATAGGAAGGGTTTAGAATAGTGCTTACTTAATATATAACTAGCACTATGTGAGTACTTGTTTCAAACATAAATAGAAGTTCTCTCCATTTAATTTAAATGACTTCTAACAGTAGATCAGAACTGCAAACATCCAATACAGACATCAAAGCAGCTATTACATTGGCACCATGGGGAAGGCCATCTCCTGTAGGGGCTGTGACCTACCCATCTCATGTCCAGGCAGCACCTGGCTCTGGTAGGTGCCTAGTGAACCTAGACTATTAAAGCAGGCTTTAAGGAACCGAGATCAAAGGAACACCAGAAAGTAAGACCAGGCCCTTCCCCAGTGAGCTTTCAAACTGTCTCCAGGTTCACTAACAGCTGACTAGAATTTTGGAAATACATCTCTAGCTCAGCATTGACTGAGACATATGGTTATGACTTCCTCCTGTCTTCCTGCCTCCAGTTGCTCCTGGATACATTACCAATTCATAAGGAGGAGATGGGGTTGACTGAACACTTGGGTCAGACACACTGGCAAGTGCACAACACACAATCCTGTTTCCTTCTCATCATGGACCCTCATTACACAGGCGAGCAATCTGTGTGCTAGGACACTTTACAGGTATGCATGCTTTGGTCAAACAGGGATAAGAAACCAGGATTCATACCAGGGCTATTAACCCTTTCATATAACTGCTGTTCTCCTAGACCAGCTGTCTCGGGCCCTCAGAGCCCCAGAACCTCGCCCAGGATCACTGAGAGTTCCCAAAGGGCAGCGAACAGAACCTGGAGGCTGCTTAGTCACTGCCTTTCCTGTGATACTCACTCCACCAGGAACTCTAAGGGTGTCCAGGAGCTGAAGTCTGCCTCGGGCATTGATTTCCTGTTCATCGGAGTATCCAGGGTAACGCTGCAATGTAGAGATAAGTGTGTCATTTGTGCATCGCCTTCATAATAACAGGAGTCTGGTCCTTGACCATGAAAAGACAAACACAGCACCGCCACAGGGAGCCTCTGGCACTGAGAGTGACATTTACATGAAGAGATCAGACAAGATAATCAGAGACCAGCAAGCTGCCCACATTAACAAAAATCACATCTGAGAGGAATCCAATAAGGCTGGTTGTGACTCACACTTGGGGCAGACAGAAACAAAACAGGGAGAGCTACATTTTACCTTTATGTGATACACAGCCTTATCAAAGGCAAGTGCCTCATTAAGTCCTCGTATACTCTCTGAAATGTGGCAGACTCATTTCTAAGGATTTATGGGAAATAATATTCCTCAAAACATCAAAATTGCAAAATGTTATTTTTTAAGCATATGGCTGTCTTCCAGGAAGTTTATGATATTCAGGAAGCGAATACAGGACTGGCACAAAACATTCGGACATCAGTCAGAACAAACCATAGGGCAGCTCAGTCATAAAAGCCTCACAAGTGAAGGACTGGAAAGTGCCCCAGAAGCCCTTTACAGGACAGAAAGCAAGAGGCAAGCCAGTTGGCATTGGAATTCTTCCATTGAGAAAGCACACGCCATGTCCAAGGCAGCAGCCTCCGACTGAGACAGCTGACTAGGGATTTGCTTCCTGGTCAGTTAGAAATGTCTCCATACATTCCCACAATCTCCTACATAATTTCCCCACACTGCTGCCCTGGCTCTACATGCACAATGACTTTATAGCAATGTGGAAACAGAAGTATATAAAGTAAAATAAAGTATGTAGTGACTTTAAAGGTAAGAGTGAGGTTGAAAAGAAAGCACGAAAGATGAAAAAAGACAGACCCATCCTCAAGACAGATAGTTGAAATTCTGAGATACTACCATGGGCTGAATGTGCCTCCCAGGCCAGAATCTTAGGTTGAAACCTAGCCTGCGGGGTAACAAGAGTAGGGCCTTTAAGAGATAATTAGGCCAGGATGTGGCCCCATCAATGGATGAGGTACCTACAGAAGGGCCTGCGGGAGCCCCTTTGATCTCCTACCATATGACAGCAGAGAAGGTATCATCTAGGGACAGGCTTTCACCAGACATCAACCCGCTGGCATCCTCTGCTTCGACTCCAGCCTACACAACTGTGGTCAGTACAATGCTGTGACTTATAAAACACCCAGTCTAGGGTACTTTGTACAGTAGCTGGAATACACTCAGATGGGAGCTTAAGAGTCTTTGGTGACACACACTCAAAGCCCTGATAGAAAGAGACTCTCAAACCATCAGCACTCAGCAGTGGACAAGGTGAGCAATGGGACTCCCATCCCAAGCACTTACGGAAGCACAGCAATGGCAGCAGCCCCAGGCGGCATGCCACTGTTCTTCCCTGCAAGGCTCTGGCAGAGCTGATGGACAGCTCCCTTGGCCATGCCGTAGCCGATCATCCCTGGGAAAGTGAAGAAGACAGTTGGTTACATCAGTGTTGGATGCTGTATCTCCTCATTCTCTCTGCTCCCTTAAAACTTTAGCCACAGCTGTGCCCTTTAGCATGGTACCCTCACTAGCCCCACCAGAATAATATCAAACAGAGGAAGGTGATGGGACAGGTACGCAGGGGTATGACCTTGGGCCAGTTTCCAAAAATGCAGGTTTTTAAAGGGCATGGTGCCACTAGCCATTCCCCTTCTTCAGGTGGCACGGAGGAGTATAAAGGGTCCTAGGCCGAGCACTTCAAAAGTGGGGCTCTCAAGTCTGCTTTCCTGATGACTGTAATGGTCACGGATTCTCTAGCCTTGGTTGTCTATGTGCACATGAAAGTTGTAACTCACACCTTAACCATCAACAAGTCTGCACTGAGGACCCAAGAAGATATCAACCAGAAAAACCCAGGAAGGCCCCAGGGGGAACAAGTGGTTCGAGGGACTGCTAAGCTGCTGTGGAGGGCTCAGCTTTGCACTGGGCAGCTCCATTGAGCTGCCTGCCCAGGAGCATAGAAGAAGGTGTTTTCCCACTCTCTCTCCTATCCATCACTACTCATGGCGTCCTCACTAGCAGTTATTCCCACTGTGGAGCAGGCATCTACTGCCCATTGGGGGCGTTTCCTTCCTTATCCAACATGCAGAGCAGCAGATTGTGTATCCCGACACAGCTGCCTATTACATATTATTAATATATATTAATAGTATTATGTCTCTATGATCTTCATGCTCATTACTGTCATTCTGCTGCCTATCAAGTCTACTGCTCCAAGGATTGCTTGCTTCCAGTCACCAACCCCCACTTCTACCAGCCATTGAGCCTCCTCTGACCATGATCCCCAGACTCAGTGCATGTGAAGAGCAAGGCAGCTCTCTGACGTCAAGGGTAAAAACCTAGAGTGCAAGCTGAAGGTCATGGCTAAGGACCCACACTGATTCCTCAGCACTGTGACTCAAGGAGAATCAACAGCCCTCTCAGCCACGACCACCTCTACACGAGTGCAAGGAGCTCTGGAAACCCCAGGCATCTGTTCCCCTAGAAGCTGGAATTACAGGCAGCTGTAAGCTGCCTGATGTGAGTGTCTGGAACCCAACTCAGGTCTCTGCAAGAGATTCCTGTGCTCTTAACCACTGAACCATCTCTCCAGCCTCTGTTTCTTTTTTGAGACATGTTCTCATTATGTAGTCCTGGCTAGACAAGAACCAGCTATGTAGAATACATTTGGCCTCAAACTTGCAGCAATTCTACCTCTGCCTATGAATTACTGGCATGATCCACCATGTCCAACCTCAGAAAGAGGCATTCAATTTAAATTTAAATTACCTATTTATGTATTTATTTATTTATTGTGTGTGTGTGTGTGTGTGTGTGTGTGTGACAGAGAGAGAGAGAGAGAGAGAGAGAGAGAGAGAGAGAGAGAGAGAGAGAGACTGTACACATATCATAGCACACATACAGAAACCAGAGGGCTGCTTGTGGAAGTTGTTTTTTCTTTCTACCACAAGAGTCCTAAGGATCAAACTGAGGTCATCAGGTTTGGTGGCAAATGCCTTTTCCCACAGAGCCCATCTCCCCAGCCCTCAATACATTTTTATTTATATGAGCATGATGGTCATGGTGGCACATACCTGCCATCCCAGTAACAGGAGTGTGAGTTCAAGTCCATTCCAACATACACAGGATGAACTCTGCTCCAAAAAATAAAAAACGTTTCTAATATAAAAGTGTGTGAATGGAAAGAGAGTGAGGTCGAATGTACAAAGAACACATATAGAATGCGTCCTGATGCCTGAAGTCTGTGACTAACTGTAGCTGGGGAGTGCTGAAGGGATCAGACACTTGAGTAGGCACCAGCCTTCCTATTAAGTACATGTCCTTCATAACCATGTGCTGGTTAACACAGGCCAATAAAATCACACTAATAAAAACAGTACATTGTCATCCACTTTCGCCCTAAGTTCTACTCACCCCTTGGTCACATCAGCTCCTCCATAGAACATTTGCAGGCACAGAGCCTTCTCTACTCTCTTTTCCCCTATTTTTCCCCTTGACTCATCCAGGGTATTTGCTTAGAAAGTAATTAAGCAGCACGGGGTCCCTGCTCCCTGCTGCTGTGGCAGGCCCTCAACACACTGTCAACAGTCAATATGTCATCTGCCAGCTCACACCTCACTTCCTAGCCAGGTGGTCTCAGACAGGCCACCTAGAATCACTAAGGCTTTTCTCAACTGTAATCAAGAGACAGTCATCTTCATATTTTCCAGGTACCTTTCTCTGGTAAGTTAAAGACAAACAAACAAACAAAACACATTATACATAAGATGCCTAAAATTTTATACTTTAAAAATAAATGCACCAAGGTGCATAAAGAGCTGCACATGCTCAGGTGCTCATCCTGAGCTCATCCTGACATTTGAGCTCATCCTGACACAAGTGCACCGGCCCTCTTAAGCTTCCTCTCCTCCCACAACTCACTGAGGCTCTGCTAACTGAAGTCCAGGATGCTCTTGTCACAGACAGTCTGCAAATGCAACAGCTCAAAGGGCAGGGCATCCGAAGTCCGGGGAGGTGGGATTCACAGCCCCGTGCAGGAGCCAACCACTGACCAGTTTCAGCAACAACAGACTGCCAACAGACTGCCAACGAGGGTCAAGGTCTCAAGAAGTTACTTAGAGAAGTATTTCACCATCCTCCTTTCTCTGTCTAATCAGAGGGCAGGGAGCCAATGGCCTAAAAATACAACAAACTCAGCAGTGTACAGGGAGATCTCTACCTCTCCACTCCAACACTGTAAAAGCTGGGAAGCTTTGAGAGGAACGAAATGAGCAACCAGCAACCCAAGACATAATTCAACAGGACAACACAGATACAAGGCCCTTTGCAAAACATTTTTTGAAAAGTACATACAACTACTATGAGCACTTTCTTCCAAACTGGAACATGATCATACGTTTCCCTAAGAGTGGGAAACCACAGCACAGAATGTGCAGAGCGGGAGCATTAAGATGAACCACCATGTCGAACTGTCCGCACTTATAAACCAAAGGAAATGGGAACCTGCCTTGTCCTTTAGAAAAATTAGTCTTTCAGTCCTGGGGTTTTGTTTTTGAAATGTCAACCTATTACTCATTTCTCTGTTTACTTTCTAGTGCCTCTGCCCTATGTCCCCTTTAATAAAAAGCAGCTCTCAAGCAGACAGACACCTAACATTTACACAGCTTTAATTACTCCAACAGCCACGCACCTGTTAGCTCTTGTGCTCTGCGAAATGCAATGAGCAGCAAGAAATTACTAATTAGCAAGAGACTCGTGGGTCAGAGAGTTACATTTAAAACTGAGACGATCTCTACCACTTAGATTTAAAAAGGAATACATTTTAAACCCAAGTAGCACAGATGAAACTTGCTTCCCGCCCCCCTGTGTCACCTAATACCTCTAGCCTTGGCCGTAAATGAATGTATAAAATGTACTCATCCCCCAAATTTGCCTGTTGTTCTAATCCCCCTAAATTCACAGTTACTGTATTTAGAGACAAGGTCTTTAAAATGGTAATTAATTAAAGTGAGATGGATAGGGTGCGACCTTCATTTAGAATGACCACGGTGTTTCTACAGGGTAGAACTTAGAACCCAGACACACAGGGCAATGACCATCTAGGATTCAAGAAGGCAGCCATCTACAAGTCAATGAGTGAGGAGTAAGGCCTCAGAACCAACCTATCAACACCCTGGTCTTGGATATCTCACCTCTAGAACTGTTAGGAAATGTGTTTGTTGTTTGATCAAGCCAAGGCATGGCAGCCTCAACAAACACATACAGGAAGTAAGAAATACAAAACAAAGGGTTTCTGTGGTGGCTCATACCAGAAATGATCGGGGCATGTTTCGAAGTCTACTCACTACACATGAATTAAATAATTACGGTCAATTCACTTAGCTCTCTAAATTTCCTAACCAAGGAACTGAAAAGGTAATACTGATGCCTATACCAGGATTCAATAAATACTCGTGTGAAGTGGAAGGTATTAAGGTATGTAAAACAATACTTGATATTTCGTGTGAATATAGTAAGCCCTACCATATAGTAGGCACTATCTATGTGTCAACAACTCTGTAGTCGCTCTTAAGTTAGGTAATACGGTCACTGTTTTACAATTAAAGAAACTAGAAAAAATTTGACCAGAGAATCGGAGTCAAGAATCCACTTGCCAAGATTATTTCCCTAGAACAAGATTAAGAGTATTCCTCATAAGAAGATTCTGGCATAAAAGGCAGTAAATCCACCCAATGAAAAAGTTCTAGGAGCACAAATGGATGTATCCAGCAGCTGCAGCAGGAGAATCATTCACACTGCATACACGGAAAAATGAAGGCTTACCAGGAGTCCCATCCAAGGCAGCTTTGGCCCCAGCCAGGGTCAGGAGGCCCCCTTCCTTCAGGTGCTTTGTGGCCAAGTGGCTGGAGATAGTGGATGTCCACATACTCTGCTTCCACATCAGGTCACAGTTTTTAAAGAGTGCTGGAGAACAGGACAAAAAAATGTGAGCTCATCATTTCCAGAGAAGAACCCAGAAGGCCAGCTCAACTCACACTGCCTGCACTACAGGGAGTTCTCCAGACTCTGCAGATCTAATAAAAAACACAGGGTCTAATAAAAACAGCACAGGGCTCAATGGTCAGTGATGCAGACTCAAACACAGGCCATGCCGTCTCCTAAGGCTCAGTTTCCTCATCCGCTAACTGCCAAATTGTGAAATCTATGAAACAACTACCCTATAGTAGTAAAAACAGTTTTTACAGAGTTACATTTTCATGGATAAACTTAATGAGAGTCTGTGAGAGTCTGTAAAAGAGCACTGAAACAGTGACCACTTAACAGCTGTGTTAACCTTCTGGCTCTGCCAGAGACTGAAAAGGAACAGGTGGTGACACTGTCACACTGTCAGGCTCCCGCCACCCTAGCTCTCATGATCTCTTGACCACCCACCTTATACCACAGGATAACGCTGAAAGGAAACACCCACTAGACACTAGCCTTTAGAACTTCCCAGCCTGTAGAACTATGAGCAGTCAGTTTCTACAAATCACCTACTGCTACCGCCACAAATCAAAGAAAGAAATGGCACTGTGGCAAGGATCCCAAGAGACAAACAGAAAAGCAGCTGGCCTGCTGCCTCATGTATACCAGAGCCATGTCAGCTAGACAAAGAGCAGAGCAGGAGCAATAATTAACTCGGAGAAGGACTCACACTTGGATTTGGCATTGCCCCCGGCCCATCCTCCAGCCACACAGAGAATCGCGTCCACCTTCTGGTCACCTAGGAGCTTTCCAACCTCAGCAGTGACCTTAAACAAAAGAGACAAGAAGATGTACACACTGGAAGGTGAGTTTGCTTTATCTTTCCCTTCTTTTTAAGCCAGTTTACAAGCCCAACAATTGGCCTGGAAAATTGGATGGAAGAAGTTCCGTGCATTTTGGATAGTAAAGCCAACCACCTTTCAATATGGCTTCCATAAAGTAGTGCCTCTACATGAGGCAGAGACATAAGTACTTCCTGAAATCAAATAATAAAAGGAGGGAAAGTGTTTAAGAACATCACTGGGGCCTTATGACAAACAGGTGAAGTTCTGGTTTGTGCCTTTACAGATTTTCTTCCAGAATCACAAACTCATGATCTAGAAGGTTCATTTCATTCACCCTACCCCACCCCAAACAAAAACCATTTTAACAAAGAAATATCACTAAGCAACAAAAGAAGAAAAAAAAAAAAAACAGACAACTGCAAAATGCTAGTACGTGCTGAGTAGCATTCATTTCAATGGTCTCTGTGTTTGAAATCTTAAAGGCCTGAGAAGAAATCCACACATCCTCATTATCATTTATTAAAAGGGCAGTCTGGCAGACAGGTCATGTTGGCTGGTCACTGTGGCTCTTATTTGCTCGAATGTCTGAGCTAATGCCTCTGAGGTGTTCAGAATGCTCCATCTTTTGAAAACTCATACCAAGACCCAACATCTCTCCAGTGGCATCTCCATGGAACCATTACTTCTTTTCTGAAGACTCAAACTGTTCCTTCAGCAGGAATGCTCAGCCAATAAAAAACAAGGTTTTCCTGCACACCACACCTAATGCTTTCCTATTAGACAGATTCTAGAATCTTGTGCCTTATACCTATCTGGTTTATTATTTGTTGACCTTCCTCCTATGGCCTGAACAATCCTAGAGGCTACTCCCTTCTTTCAGAAGCCAAGTCTCTCTGGCCAGGACCTGGACCCTGACTGCCAGAGGATGCAACTATTCTCCACATATGGATGGGTCCAGTATCCATACCATCCTACCCACTCTTCAAGGAAGCACATCAACTATGAACCCTGACTTTTTCACACCTTTCTTCATTCGTACAATAAGGTAAGCAATTCCAAATCCCAGCCTCCTCAATTTTGCTCTCTACCCAGGAGTCTTCTAGAGATTCAAATCTCTTCTCACTTCTAGATCTCTTTTCCATAGCTGAATTTCTTGACAAGGAGACCAAATTCACACATGCTAGGATTAAATTTCCTCTCTGGTACCTCAAAATTCAAAACCAAGTGTCATACAGTTGACACATAAATTCACAATGGGATGAAAGGAAGCAGAGATTTGAAAAGCTATAGATGATAATAAGGCATTTTGCCCTGCTGATACATTCTATATAGCCAAGTCTTGGGTGGGGACAACTTTGACATTCAAAAACCTATATGGTGGCTAGCAAGATGACTCAGCAAATAAAAATGCTTCCTGTACGACCTGTTAGCTGAGTTAGACCCCTGGACCCAGTAGTGTAAGGCAAGAACTGACTCCCAGAAGTTGTCCTCTGGTCTCCATACATCCATTATGGCATGTGTACCCACAATACCATTCTCATTCATTCACGCACCTCCCCTTCTCACCCCTCTCTGACAATAACAATGATGGTAATAAATAGATAAGCCCACACTGATATCAGAACTTACACTTAACAAGAACTAAGGAGACTCTGAAAACAGAACCCTCACCTGGAAAAACTCTGGTTTTCCCAGACCAGGCATTGCTCTTCCCCTGAGTTTTACCTTTTATTACTTTCTCCACATGATGTCATGCTGTTTTGAGGCAGCTCACTACGGAAGAGCAGAACCACAAAATCCACTGCCCAGGTTCAAACACTGCACCACTCTCCTACCTGTGTGACCTGTGTGCTCTTTCCCACATTTGGGATTTAAAACAGTCAAGGAACATAAAACATCAGCCAGTGCTGGGACCACCAGAGAAAGCACAACAAAGCAGACCCTCTTACAGACTAAGTTTGGGTTAGGAAACTGCTGCCCTATCTGTAGCATGAACTAGCTTTTCAGACTGTCACTTACTGGCTGAGTCCGAGTGACCCCACTATAAACCAGCTCACTATAGTCCTGAAAACAGTACTCACGCAGATGAGGGGTGAGGATCTCCTTGGGAATGAGGGTGGGACACAGGCCTGAGCCCTCCAGACAGTGGGTCAGAAGGGCTGCTCTGGAGGCAGGACTGCTTAAGAACATTCCAAGATACTCATACGAAGAGATCCAACAAATTGGCAATGCCATTCCTTCTGAGGAATAGTGATATCTTGGGGGGAAAGGTGATATTACCATTTATTTACATGTTCCTAGAGTTTCGTTGTTTTTCAATTTGCCCATAATTTCATAACTGAAAATAAGGTTGCTATGCTTTGAACCAGCTTAACTTCACTTTTCAAAATATATCAGATGTACAAAGATATTTAACCACACTATTCTCCTTGAATAGTAAAAAACAAATTAATTTAAATAAGAAAACCTGAACCATACAGTAAGGAAAAACTAAGTAAGCCACAGCCAACCAACAAAATAAAATATTATACATCAGCAAAGTGTTTAAGAGAGCTAAAGTGTTTAAACTAAAGGGTAAACTTTAAAAAAGAAACTATCAAATATAAAACATAAGACACACAAAACCAGTAACACAGGACAGGCATAGTAAAGGCAAGGAAACCTGCCAAAACAAGCCAGTCAGAAATAGATCCTAGAATTTACCTTTTGTTTTTCACATTTTCTAAGTTTTTCTCTAGAGGATCTTAGAACTGGCAGACAAAGAACACAGTCAGGGGAATCCTCCCTGGGACTCTCCTGTCACTGTGAGGGATCTTTTAGAATTACCTGGTCGGCCTGCTCCGTGAATGAATCTGTCATCTTAACAACCAC
This sequence comes from Rhabdomys pumilio, assembly GCA_030674055.1. Classification (NCBI taxonomy): domain Eukaryota; kingdom Metazoa; phylum Chordata; class Mammalia; order Rodentia; family Muridae; genus Rhabdomys; species Rhabdomys pumilio. The sequence goes on along the minus strand of JANHMN010000007.1, from coordinate 41,085,791 downwards.
GCTGGCACTGGCCTCCTCGTTCTCCACCACATCGATGCTGGCAACCCACTAGAGCAAGAACAACAGCTTGTGACTTCTTGAAAGAGCACCCCCAGAAATAAGAGCAAAGAAAAAGTGAAGAGACTTAAACTGGCATACATGGGACCAGAAATGTTTCCAGTTTGCAATTTGGGATTAGAAAATATTTGAATATGCTTATCTTGAGGATGGGACTGAAGTCTAAACACAAAATTCACATGTTTAATATACTTCGTATACTCAATCTAAAAGTAATTTTACATAGTACTTTTAAATTAACTCTTGAACATGCAAGAGGTTTCATGGCATGAAACTTCCCATCTGGGGCATCAAACAGCTCTTTAAAAGCTCAGGATTTAGAAGCATTTCAGATCTTGGGATATTTACCATGTAAACAAAACCCACTAGAGATTGGTAGTAACAACTGACCTCCCAGTCATCCTTGAGGGACCACTGACTGCAGTTAGTCCACCGTCTACCACACCGAACCCCAGCTCTCAATACTGTCCTCCCCCCTCCCTGCTGGATTCTGAAGGCCAAACCTTCTATGTATCTAATGACACCTGAGGTCACTCTGTAATCTCTGTCACCAATACTTAAACCTGCTAGCCCAGGAGACAGCTACAAATAATATGGAGTTAGAGGGGCAGGGATGGACCACCCTGAAAATGACAGATGCTGAAATATTAACTATACATGCCACACGTTGTTACTCTATTCATGTTATAAAACCATTTCAAAATGTAAAGCCCTTCACAGTGGGTTCGTAGAGATGATGGCTATCTGACTGTCCTATGGAAGACCCCCGCCTTTGAGCAGAGGCAGATGAATGAGCCTTCAGTGCAGATGTCCAACTCAGGTATTAATGCTGGTTCTGCCATAAAATGACAATCTTCTCCACCATAGAAAGCGGGTGACTGATTTAAAGGGTCAGTAGAAACAAAGTGACACGGAGGATGCTCACTCCTCCATCGAGGAGATTTACTTCAGAAACCTCCAGGTCCTTCAGACTGAAGCCCCAGATGTTAGTATCTACCTTTAGGAGCAATTAGAGCCTCACTGAGCACTCATTACTAGTATACCAAACCATGGGGAATAATATAAAGTCAACTCCACCCAGCCCTAAGGTGCCAGGAAGGAGAAGGAACAGAATCCCAGGAAAATCAGCATATCCAATTCAATACAGAGGCCGAGGCAGAACAATGTTTATTGGCTGGCTGCCTGGCTCATGCCCAGCTACTTCCTTATGCAGCCAAGGCTCAACCTTCCTAGACATAGTGCCACCTATAATGGGCTAAGTCCTCCCATGTCAACCATCCATCAGGACAAGCTCTCAGACATGGGCTCGGGGAAATCGACCTGTGCAATTCATCAGCTGAGGGTCTCTCTTTCTAGGTGACTTTAGATTGTCAATGTGACATTAAAAGGCAACCAGCACAAGAGATCAATGAAGTTAGAATCAGGGAGAGGTGACATGTAGGAGTACAGGGCCCAGTGGAGGCAGACACACCCCACATCTTCAGAGCTGCCTTTGTCTCCACTTTTCGAAGACTGTGGAAAACATCCCAGTCTTCCAAGGTTCTAAATAGGTAGTGATATTATCCTTGTACCACGCTTAAGCCAGAACAAGATCCTGTGCCCCTCTCTGTAGTCTCAGGGGCATCCTTTGCCCAGGCTGCTGCTTCTACTAACTAAACTCTCAGGAAGGTGCTCCAAACTCCAGGGCTTACTCTAGAAGTGATTCTAGATCCCTGCTAAGCTGAGCCATTCTGATCCCTGCTAAAAGGCTGGGGCCAAGATCATTTCTGCACTCACTTGCCACCGTCTGGGAGTGGACATCTGACTAGACAAAGTCAGTGAAATATCCTTTACTAAGCAAAGATGTCAACAGCTACGGGGCTGAGCCTTCTCCTACCTGTTCCAACGGGGCTAATACTACTGCCTGCAACACAGGCTGCAGTATCGGTAACAGCTAGCACTTAAACGGCATTTACCTATTATCTCATTTATCATCACGATTGGCCCAAGAATAAACAGAAACGTTATTGTCATTTATTTTGCAAGGGAACTGAGGCTAGCGGGCACTAAGGAATCAATTCAAGGTCACTAGGCTAGTAACTTAGGGCAGCCCAATTCCAGAGTCTTCATTCTGCCATTCCCCTCCCAGTTTGCTCACACCGCTCCTCTGCTCCTCTTCCCTCCCAAGTCACGCTGAACCTTCTTGGCCTGGAGGAGGCCTAGGGAGCACCTACACCTCACGCTCTTTGCAGGGCAAAGGCCAGGCACCTGTGGCCCAGAGCAGACCGGTGCGTGCGCGTGCAGCCTAGTCACGGGTGCACATGGCCGGCAGTCCCCGATCTCCCCGCTACTCCTAGAGTCTGCCGCTTGCAGCGGCCGTCTCGCAGTGTTACCCAGTTGCGGGCCCGGAAGGCCTGTACGCAGCGCGAGCCCAGAGCGCCCCTGCCGCCGTACACCAGCACCCGGCGCGCCTCGCCTGAAGCCGCCATCCTGCTCCACACAGCCTCCCGCGGTACTGAACGCCAAGACCAAACGCACTCCGGTGCTCGCCGCTACCTTGTGAAGAACTCAAGATTTCCCAGAACACCCGCCCCTGCCTGTGCCCCGCCCCCCAAAACTCCGCCCCAAGGTGGAGACAGAGACATCGAGAGCCACTCCTCCTGTTTCGGCCAATAGAAGCCCGAAAACCGGAGCGCGTGATCGAAACTGTGCCCCGCCTACCCTCCCCGCCTTAAGGCTAAGAGACAGTAAACCACGCCTTCCTCAGTGAACCTGTAGAAACTAAGCCGCTGAAACAGACGCTCTATTGCGCCCCGCCCATCTGCCCCGCCTTCACCGCCCTGGAGCCAATAGGAGTGTAGCAACCTAGGCGCGTGCTCTAAACTGCACCCTGTCTACCCGCCCCACCTCCTCTCGTAGCCCAGTAGGCGCGCAGCACGCTCGCTTCACTGCTGTGAACCCTTCCTAGGGTGCAGACGGCTGCAAAGTTCCGCCCTCAGGCAGTGAGCTTTCTGGAGCGTCACGACCTAGCCAGAAGCAATAGTTTATTAGAGCAGACGCTCCTGGGCTCAAGTTAGAGAAAGTAATTACAAATACAAACAGACCAAAATTTGTAACTCCCAAATAAGAGATGAACTTTGCCTAGCTCCATTGTCTAATAGCTGCGTGGCCTATGCAACTTCTTCAGTTGTTTTGTGTTGTGCCTCAGTTTCCTCGCAAATAAAATGTGAATAGTAGGCTGTACCTAGAGTTGGAAAAGAGAACGTAAAAGGTGCACCGAGTAGTGCGCAGCTATCAGTAGTAGTCTTATCAATACTGGTATTTTAAAATTCACTGAGCATCTTAGAAATCTGTTCCATTTGTTCAAAAGGAAGACTACTGTCTAAATGGGGATACATTTAAAAGTGAAAATCTGCCAAAACAGTGATACAAAATTTGTAGTGCTCTGTTGCTATATTTAAAATAGTATTAGTATTTAGCACAACAGTCTTTGGTCTGGTAGGGGCACAAATTAAATGATGTTAAGTTTTAGGCCTGTCCTAAACTGTGTGCCTATGGGTCCCTGGCTGCATGGGATCCCAAGCGAGGGCTATTCTAGATAAGACCCACCAAATGCCAGCCATCCCCAGCAGATCCTGGTGTTACCCACCACTTGCAAGTTAATTACTTCTGCTCATGAGCAAGGTATTTAACAACTGCACTGCTGACATTTAGCATCAGATAATTTGAACTAAGACTGCCTGTATGTTTATAGTATTCACAGCATGCCTGGGCTGGAACCCTAGAAGCCAGTAGCAAGCCCCTGCCCTCTGTCATAGAGATCAAAAATATCTCTAGCCAGACCTGGTGGTACAAGCCTGGAATCCTAGCTACTCCTGAGGCTGAGGCAAGAGGATCACAAGCTCAAGCCCTGGACAATAGACTGAATTCAAGGTCAGATTAGGTAATTTAATGAGACCCTGTTTCAAAATAAAGAGTGGTGGGCATGTAACCCAGTGGTGGAGTGTTTGCCTAACATGCCGGAGGACTTAAAATTCAATCTCTGGAGCCAGGAGGAAGGGGAAGAGGAAAAAAAAAATACATGTTAAACATTTCCAAAGATCCTTTGATGGGTAAAAATCACCTTTGACTAAGAACCAACATCTGTCGCTGTTCTGAGAGAGAGAGAGAGAGAGAGAGAGAGAGAGAGAGGCTATATTGAGCTTCTTTGTGCATGTCCAGCCCACACGGTGCCTTGTACACAACAGACAGTTTTTACTTGTAAAAGATAAGACCTGCAGACCTATGTCAGAAGACAGCGGGTGTGGCTGGCAGAATATCCCACGTTCGGGAGTTGTCTTACCCAAGGTAGAATTGTTAAGAAGTCTGAGGGCGAGAGAAAGGCACATTTGTCTAGTGCCCTCCACAGGCCAGGCACTGTTTCACACAACCTGTGTGTGCGAGTTCACTTCCCTGTACACAACAATCCTATGGCTGGCTGTAAAAACAATGCACAGGAGTCCCAGACACCTAAAGAGAGCACCACTGAACCTGGTCTTCGATAATTGGAGTTCCTCTTGACCACCACTTCAGCCAGCATGGCAGGAGCTTGCTAGAACTCAGGTGTTATCCCATAGAATTTTTCTGAAAACCTCAAAACATCGAAATCTGATGTAAGTTCATCATTTAATATAGAACTATATAATAAAAAAAAAGACAGAACTGTGACTCCAAGGCATTAAGTACATCCTATCCTCCAAAAACATTCTGAGTGTTAGAATAAGGATGTCAGCTAACATTATTTGCCATGCATTCATATGCCAAGCAGTCATCAAGGGCTCTTGTATGTATTGTCTCATTTCTTGTCAGATAAACATTTTCTATTTCCAGGCCACTGTGGTAAAGGTAAGCTGCCGAATTTTGAAGACCTACATTCCAGCCCAATGTCCGCATTGCTTTGCCCATAAGAAGAATAATGGCCTAGCCCACAGGGCTGCTGAAGCATCAGAGATGCTAAATCATACGCTAAAGTCCTCTGTACCAGAGAGCCCCCAACAAGCTTCAGAAATACTGTTCTTTGTTTCCCTTATGGAGAGGCCAATGTAGCGAGTCCCCTCACAAGTGGGAACCATGTCGTTTCTATAACATGCTCACATGTCTCTATGAGAGAATCTCAATGTTCCCACTGACCAACAATGAAACTTGAAAAGTCCCCCCCCCAAGTGAATTTAACAAGTTCACTTAGCAAGTGAAGCCAGAAATCTTTGACAACACTGGAGAGTTTACTGTGCTGCCTTTACCCAGTTTTGCTCCCCAAGGTATTCACAGAGTGGCTTTTGCCAGTCTCACAGGACCCTACACTCAGTAAAACAGTGAAGGTCAAAATTCTAAAAGCAATGGTATAAAATGGAGAACAGAAATTATTCATTCCCGGGGTCTACAGATTACAGAGACAGAGAGACTTGCTGGAAATAAGAGATACAGAGGAAGTGGGGAGGGAATAAGAGTGGGAAAGAGGTGAAGAATATGATCAAAGTAGCATTATATGCATGTATAAAGTCACCAATGAGATAGATATACGTACGTACACATACATACATACATACATACATACATACATACATACATACAATAGATAAACACAAAGATAGATAGAGAGAGAGATAGATAGATAGATAGATAGATAGATAGATAGATAGATAGATATGATCGGTATATAGATACATACACAGAGCTAGATGATAAATGGATGGATAGATAAATAGATAGATAGATAGATAGATAGATAGATA
>JANHMN010000007.1:41038533-41079974 GCA_030674055.1 Rhabdomys pumilio | reverse complement strand
TAGATAGATAGATAGGATAGATAGATAGATTCATACACAGAGATAGATGATAGATATAGATACATACACAGAGATAAATGATAAATAGATGGATAGATAGATAGATAGATAGATAGATAGATAGATAGATAGATAGATAGGTCTTGAGTTTTAGATGATAACTTTTCAGCCAGATAGGAGCCTCGCTCCATAATCCCAACACCCAGGAAGCTGAGGCAGGAGGACTGCAAATTCAAGGTCTGAGATGCATAGAATCCACCAAAGAAAAAAGTAAATACAAGTGTCTGACCCTGCAGCCACAACAAATAGATTTCATGTTACAGTTCAGCCAGCAAAATCCATACAGTTTTAATTCATACATGTCGATTTAAGTCTTATGAACCAGGGTCAGTTCACGGTATTAGTAACAGTTCCAGGGATTCTGACAGCAGTGACATTTTAGAGAAAGAAATGCCAGGGCACGCCTGGAAGAGATCGACATTTGATCCCACACTTTGTTGCTAACACACGTGAGTGCTAATGGGTCTGCTTCTGTTTTGTTTCTGCCACACATTTTTTTCAAGTCTGTTTAACATTCTTTGTCAGTAGTTCTGCATGATTTTGCTTGATAATAACTCTCTGGTCACTATGATGTCCCCATCAGGATTACTTAATGGAGGAACAATTAAAGCCTCTGCTGAAACCCTAGTCTGTTGGGAGATATAGGGTTACTTCCTTGGGTAACACACTCTGCTGTATCAGGCCAGGGGAAGACTGTCTGCAGAGTCTGGGGATGTGTGTGGAGTAAACAGAAGCTGAGGAGGCAGGCACCAAGGGAGGATGAGTTAGTGTGTATGGAGCAGGCTATTATCGACTGTCTGAAATATGTTCACTTGTCTAACTGTTGCCCAGAACCATGGTGGATGATTTGCACTCACTAGCATGCCTGGATGGTTTAAAAAGGTGTGGTACGGGCTGGCGTCTCTACTCAGTTTCTCTTCCTTCCTTCTGATCATCGTTGCCTTGGCTCTGCCTCATTGGTTGAGTGGGAAAATCTTGTGTCAGACTGGAGTGGATTTGGTCAATGCCACAGACCCAGAACTGGTCAAATTCATCGGGGACATTTACTACGGGCTCTTCCGAGGCTGTAAGGTACGGCAATGTGGACTCGGGGGCCGCCAGTCCCAATTTACAAGTGAGTATCTTGGGGCATGTAAAGTGGTGTGTGCACTTTTTGTTTAGCAGGGTGCTTGTGTCTAAAAGTGAAATTTAAATATTGCCTATTTAAGACATAGCATTAAAGTCTATGGGTAGTCAACATCTCCAATACAGCAGTGCAAAGAGAACTTTCCTTTCTTTTCTAAAAGGAGATAAAAATACTAGAAATAGGGATATGTATATTTTGTAGTTTACTTCTAATAATAGTAACTAGTAAAATATCAAGTGGTCATGTGTCAGGCATCCACTAGAAGCTGCTCATTGCCTGATTTGTTTAAGCTTCACCACACACTTTCAAGGGAAGCATGGTGAAGGTGCCCATTTTTTTTTCAGCAGGGTACATTGAGTCTTGGAATGTTTCATAATTCATCTGGAGTCACTCATTTTTCCAGAAAACAACAGAGCCAGATGTCAAACCCATGCCATGTGACTCTGGTAGTCTTAACCTGTCCGAAACAGTGTACAGGTGCAGACTGCCTGTGGAAGGGGACATCTAGGCAGCATGGTAACTGCTCCCACATCCATGTATATGAAAGCCTCATAGCCTGAGGGACAGTGGAGGGACTTCTCTGGGAGCACTGAAGAGCAGCTGACACGTTTCCTGGCAGGGAGGCCAGGGAAGGCACTTGATGGCTTAAAGATGAGCAGCCAGCAGCATTGGCCTGAGTTCAGAGCTCCTCAGAAGGAAAACAGAGTAGTCCCATGAAGCCTTAAGACATGAGTCCAAAAAAGGCTTGGGAAAGAGAAGACAAAGCAAGTAAAGCAGTATTCTGCAGCCCCTGGAATCAAACAAGTAGACCACTAGTAACAGTAGTATCCAATAAAACTATAGTTAATCTATGGCTTGTTAGCACACAAGGATCTGAAATCTTACCCATCACTTGCATTTTGTATCTCAAAACTCTGGCAATATTTGAAAATCTGGCCAGGACATATATCTCATTAAATACACAAAAATAGAATGCTGTACCTCTTGACTACAAAATACAAATGATCTTCATGTCTATGCAGAAAAGAAATACATGCTCATTATGTTTATTGAGAAAAACATCTCTGAGTATATTTTTATTCACCCAGTGATTAAAATAGAGCTTAAGTGTTGGAGAAATAGCTCCATCATTTCCATAGCCTAAGAGGCAGGAGGGGTGGCTCAGGCATGGTGGGATTCCAGCACTGTCAGGAGTGGAGTCAGACAGATTTTGACTTCTGTACGAGACCCCATTTCTAAACAATAAGCCAAGATTGACATAGTAGGACATCCAATATCTACCTCTGGTCTCTGAAAGCCCACACCCAGATGTGCAAACTGTATACACACTCAGACACACACACACACTCATGGCATGTGAATACACACACACACCAAAAAAGTCGAAGTTGAAAAATAATCACACAAACAATAAAGAAAAGGATATGCTAAAAGGAGACAATGAAGATTGTACCTTATCTGTGTGCTCTCCTGCCTAGTACATCTATTGGACACTTAGGAAACTTCAATATGTGGGAGGATGGCAGGGCAGCCATGTGTCTGTGGTCCTTTAATGTGCTACTGGTACCTGAATGATAGGATCTTGCCACCCTCAGCTCCCAGAAATTAAACCGCTTCTAATGGGAGCTGTAACAATGAGTACCTTCTGTTTGCCCTTGGGAAAATTCAAATGTCTCTTTCCCGCTCCTTCCTTCTAAGAAAGATATCCACAGGCGCCACTCTTGTTTTTCTCAAGAGGAGTCTAGTCTCAAGCATCAAAATGTGTGAGATATATAGAAGGTGTTTCATTTTCAGCTATGAGTTAGGTGGTATTTGAGAATGCTGTTTTCAGCTGCTCTCTGGTCACTCCAGAGGATGTAATAAGTGTTCATTTACAGAACCTTGGAAGAGGCCATGCTTGAAAGGTCTCAGGAAGTCCAAGGCAGCTTCTTCCTGTAATCAGCTCACTTTGCATGCTGTAGTTTAGGGACACTGTATGTATTACTACCTCTCTTTCAGGGTCACAGTTCTCAAGCCCAGTAGAATGTAAACTCGAAGTAGCTATGGGGTATATTAGCATCTGGGGAAGGCACTTGAATCCTTAACAGGATTTTCTGCTTTCTGAAGGTCTACAGAAAAATATCCCTGTTCTCAAGGCTGTGCACAAATCAGCAGAGAGGAGTTTGTGAAGTGCATTGCAAACCTTATAATAGGGAGGGTTTTTTTTTTTTTATTGAATCTCATTTACAAACAACTGCTTGCCTTACCTAGAGACTCATTTGAGAGACTCAACTCCCACATTAATCATGGGAAAACCAAGAAAATTTCCACCACCAACCACTAAGGTCCTTTTCATACCTAGAACATCTGAAATAAGTAATGTCTGAGTGACTGCAGAAAGAAAGCGACAAACATTAAATTACTTAATGATATGTACGCCTTTGGTTATACTGTTGAGTAGATACAGGCCAGGCACCACCAAAAGAGGGATGAACGGAGGAGACAAGGGCTTGCCCAGAGAAGGCTGCTGTGTGCCAAAGGAGGCATGAAGTGTACTTGGACTAGACTCTAGTCACTAGGGACAGCACGTTCCTCTCTGAAGCCACCTCTGTGGTTCATTTCCTCTATTCTGATATTATCACACATATTATTAAAGGAAAAGATGCGAATCAGAGAAACCAATATATGAAATAACTTCTATGAACGTGTCTAACATACAGTATGCTGCAGTTTTAGGGCTATAGTCCCTCCCTATATCTTACCCCAGAAGCATTTCCCCAAGAGCTAAAACCTGGGTAGACTTTCAATCCCATGCTTCTTTATTTGTCTCACCAGGGCAAAAGATCAAATGTCTCTGGAATCAGGAACAAACAAACCATCTAAGTTTTAGATGCTGATAGAATAATTAGTTCTGATATTCAAGCAAGGTATCACTTCTGTATGTTAAAAAAAAAAAAGTTTAAATTCAAAGTGAGCCTTCTAGAATTTGAACTGCATTGTGATTAAACTTTTAAACTCTTGTTTATCTAAGGTTTCTGATTTCTCTCTTGCCAACCCTTTAGCAGAATGGTTAAGGCATTACTTCCTGGCTATGTGGTCTTGGCTAAACTGTTTAACTTATCTGGGTCTCAGTTTTCCCATTTGTAAGAACGTGAGAGGGTGACCTGGGGAGGTCAGTCAGCAAAGTGCTCTCCATGCAGACATGATCAGTTCTGTCCCCACCGCCCATGTAAAAAGCTAGGTATGGTGGCATTCCTCTTTGTAATTTTAGTGCTGGGATCCTACAGATGGGAAGGTCACTAGGGCTTGTTAGTCAGCAAACCTGTACTAATAGGATATCCCTGGGTCCCAGAGACAGGCTGTCAAAAAACAAGGTGGATAGCATCTGAGGAACAACCTGAGACTGACCTCTGGCCTCCACATGCATGACCATATATATGTACACACTCATACATAGACATACACTGAGAGAAGGGGGCAGAGAGAGAGGGGGGACAGAGACAGAGTCAGAGAGAGAAAGAGAGACAGAAGAAAGAATGTGTGTGAAGTGCCTGCACACAGCTTATACCTGATTATCAATGGAACCACGGGTCAGCTGTGCTCATGGCTGTGGATTCTAAGCTACAAGCTAAACTTAAATGTCATTGTGTTAGAGATGCCTGAAACTCTTGGTAATAGTAAAAACACAAAAGAGAAGTGAGCCACAGCTTTTTGGGCCCTGTGTGGTACAACAGAGTCCAATGTAGAGTTCCTCTCAAAAACTAATGGAAAGAACTGTTGCCTTGAAACTCCCAAAGAAACACTTAAATTTCTAAATAGTGATATATAAAAGGTAATTAAAGCCATGGGGTATACTGAGCTGGAAGTACCACACATGAGTGGGAGGGCTAGAAAGATTCACGATATACCAATAGACTGTAGATATAATTAAGACACTGTAACTGGAGGTTGGGGTGGGTTCTTTTTACCTCCTTGCTCACAGAACTCTTTGTGCCCCAAGTTCCCTCTTCTTCCTCATCATCATCTTTATCCTAATATGGTTCTCAATTTATCATTTAATCAACTCCGAAATAGGTTCTTATCATTATGTACCCATGGCTGGTTCTTTCTAAAATCTGCATTGTGATGTCTTACCTAAATTTATTTAGCCAATTTGTTGATTGAAGGAATTAATCTATCTTCAAACTTTTGCTGTTGTTATGAATAGTCCGTTTATGTTCTCAACTCTGAATACATTGGTCTGTCTGAACAACAATGACTAGCAGAGACATTGCTCCGCTAGATGTTGCTTTGGTCAACTTGCTTTTTAATGAGGAGGAAGGAATGAGCATCCCTTACAAGATTCAAGAGTGCCTTTCTCTTACACCACCATCAACAAAGAGCTTTGAACCTTGCCAATCACGTGAGCGACTATTTCGGATTTTAAGGATTTAGTGAGGGTTGCTGTGCTAGTCATGTGTCTTCAGGGTCTCATGATCAATAGGGATGATGAGACAGGCAATTAGATATAAGCTACTGTATCTGGAATAAGAAGAGGCTCAAGGTTTGAAAAGTGGGTCTTGGGTCTCCAAGAGAAGGGACCTGGAATGGAAACAAAGGGGATAACACACCTGAGAAAGACAAACTCCTTGGAAAGGAGCCCATCTTCCCAGTCAAAGTTTCCGAAGTCATGGAGATGACCGTACAGAGATAATGACAAATGGAAACAGAACTGGAAAGAAAGTTGACTCAGAACCTAGGATGTAAATGTGGGTGGTGCCTGGAAATATGTGAATGGGAAGGACACAGCACAGGGGTGAGAACTAGATCTCTTACTCCTGCCCAGCGTGGTAGTACATGCTTTTATTCCAGCACTCAGAAGGCAGAAAAAGGTGAATCTTTGTGAATTCAAGGCCAGTATGGTCTACACAGCCAATTCCAGGCCAGCCAGAGCAATATAACGAAAGCCTGTCTAAAATGGTAAAAATAGACTCTGGTTCTCAGGCTTGAGAGATGCCAACCTTGGAGTATGCTCAGGGATTCTTTAGTATTCATCCTTTTAAATTTTCCATATAGAGTTGTTAGGAACTGACCTTAAATTCTTAATATCACATTGTGCACAGGGATGTAATTCTATACAGAGTTCAGGGTTGCCTTGCCCAAAGACAATGAACTTCATATCTCCAAGCTTGTGGGTAAAGGGGTCTGACAACCTCCACCAAATCCCTTTTCATAAACACTGAATGAAATGATGGCCCTAAAGAGTTGACTCAACCCATAACTGTGCTCAGCAAAGAGAAAGTACCCTTATCTCACACAACCATTGCTAGTCCCCACTATATTGGCAACCACAGGAAGCTCTGAGCGGCCACATGCCTTTCCCAAGTTAGAGAGTAAAAAGTAATGACAGCAATACCCACAGACGTCAATTCTGAGAACAGATTGTCCAGGGCAGTCTTTGAAATATTCTTAGTACATCATGTCATTTTCTCTACTAGTACTAGAGACAAGCATAGAGAAACAAAACACAAATAAATATTTCACTAACCCCCTTCTGCCACATTCATATGGAAAATGAATGTTTTCGTGCAGTATTAGACAATGAGAGTATTATGTGTCCTTGATACTTAGCAGCAATAACATTTACTCTGCTAAGACAGTGCCTTGGGCTTACGGGAAGTGCAGCAGCCCACATCGGACCCCAGGACGGCAGGGTCAGTGTAGTGTCAACTGTGAAGCACATTCAGATTTTGTGTCCACTCCGAGAGACAGAATATTGCTGGCCAGCTAACAAGTGGCAGCTCTAGGGTCCATGGACCCATTTCAGGAAGTCTCTTGGTTTTTAAAAACAGAGCATACTTGTGTCCTGCTCTTACCCTCTACTTGCTTACCTGGGGATATGCAAGTTCTGGCATTTGTGAAAGAAGCCACACTCTGACCTTGAAATATCATTTCTCTCTCTGCAGTCTTCCCACATCTGGTGAGGGAGCTCAATGCAGGCCTTCATGTCACGATTCTCTTGCTCCTCTTCCTGGCCTTGGCCCTTGCTCTGGTCAGCATGGGCTTTGCTATTCTCAACATCATCCAGGTCCCCTACAGAGCAGTCAACGGCCCTGGTGGCATCTGCCTTTGGAATGTCCTTGCAGGTAAGAAGTCCACAAAAAAAGAGAAACTCTGTCCATACCATCAGGCTGGACTCTCAAGTGTTAACCAGGGAAACTAGGAGTTCCTTTGTGGGGGCGGGGGTCTTGTTAATGAAATAATTTAAAAACAGACTCAAAAGGAAGTGAAAGGGCATTTTTATTGGGATTTGGAAGAAAAAAAATGAGAGCAGACAAGCTGTAAACCTTGGCAGCTGCCAGGAGAAGGGAGATAGAGAAGGGAAAGTCAATGACATCAAGAAAGCAGGCAGCTTCAGTCATGGGGGTCGGTAAGCTGTGTGGTCAAAGGGGGACCTTTAGAGAATGCCCATGAGAAAGCCCAAGGTGTCCTGACAAGAATGCCCAGACCTGTGGCTGGGGTTGGTATCCAAACAGTGAAAAGAGGGTTATCACAGCATGAGGAACTATATTAAAGGGTCACAGCATTAGGAAGGTTGAGAAGCATTGCCCTAATTCCACTGATAAGATCATAAAAAATAGGTGGTCAGAGGAAACAGGTTGTCAAAAAGGATAAAAATGTAAATAGACTTTTACATTTTCAGATTCTTTTACTGAAGAATGCCATATAGGGATTCAAAGTTTTCTTCAATTGCTAGGGAGATATATGGGGCTTGGAATTCCAGAGTTTCTTTCTTTATAGAAAGAAAATGGAAGAAAGAGAATGTGGAGATACAGAGGGTACAAGCTTTGCTGCAGCCGGTCATTCTATCTAGAGTCCCAGAAGCAAGGCCATCCTTCAAAGAAGTAGGCAGGCTCAAGAATAAAATAATGTACATGTTTTTAAAGTTATGCCCTTTATGTCTTTATAAGGATATTTGTCAAAACAAGAAAATGTTCACAGAAAGGAAAAAGAAACCAAATTTAAGTTTTAATTAAGAGAACTTTAAATTGTATTTTAAAAGAAAGAAATATACTAACGTGTACAAAGTATGTCTGGCCTTCAGGGTGAAACTTAGTTTGAATTTCTCCTGCTTATAGTTGTCTCTGTTATCCAAGTTTTCGTTAGTGACTATGTAACAATCTTTTAAAAACATAAAAAATATATCTCTTTATACTGTTATTTTTTTTTTTTAAAGATAAGGTCTTAGCTGTATCTCAGCGTCACTGTGCAGTTCACTGGCATACTCCTGTTTCAGTCTCCCAAATGTTAACATTACAGGTGTGAGTCTAAACACACAGCTAAAAATAGGTTTTTGTCTTGTTTTGTTTTGTTTTTTCAAGACAGGGTCTCAGCACCTGGATGGCCTGGAACTCTCTATGTAGACCAGGCTACTCTCAAATTCAGAGAGAGATCCACCTCTCTCTGCCTCCCAAGAACTGGGATATCACCTTGCCAGGCCTCTGTTTTTTCCCTGTCTGATTCTCTTTGCGTAGGTCAATTGTCCTCAGACTCTCAATCCACCTGCCTTAGCGTCACAAGCCTTGCCATGACAGACATGCACTACCAGACTCAATCAACATGTCTTTTTGATTATCAGTTTAAATCAAAATGGTGGGGGAGACCTATGCAACGGCCTCAAAGTTTTCCTCGGTTGCTAGGGAGATAAATGGAATTCCCGAGTTTCCTTGCTACTTCTCACCTTCGGTAGAACAGTGCAGCTAGAGTGTGAACCTCGCCCTGCAGAACAGGATCTTATCTCTTCCTACACTGCGCTAGCCATCTACACAGAGGTACAGGTGCCTATAGAGTGGTCTTCTAATGGGGATACTGCGGGATGAGAGGGGTGAGAGACATGCAGATTCAAGTCCATGGGTCATCATTCTTTTTGTTTTGTTTTGTTTTTTGTTTTTTTGGTTTTTTTTCGAGACAGGGTTTCTCTGTGTAGCCCTGGCTGTCCTGGAATTCACTCTGTAGACCAGGCTGGCCTCGAACTCAGAAATCCACCTGCCTCTGCCTCCCAAGTGCTGGGATTAAAGGAGTGTGCCACCACTGCCCGGCTCATCATTCTTATTCTTGTTCCAGAAAACTCTCACTCTTGCCCTTCACACTGTGTAAATTATCCACTGCTTTTAAATGAGAATTCAAATTTGTGATGCTCTATCGCTTCTTCTAACCCAAAAGATTTTCTTTCACACGGCATAGACGTGCCACCTCAGTAGAGACCTCACAACTGCAAAGATGGGTAGTAAATAAAGGCGCTGTTTTTGGTTTCAGGTGGAGTCGTGGCACTAGCCATCAGCAGCTTCATGGCTGCGGTGAAATTTCACGACCTGACTGAAAGGATCGCCAACTTTCAGGAGAGGCTCTTTCAGTTTGTAGTGGTGGAAGAACAGTATGAAGAATCATTTTGGATCTGCGTGGCAAGCGCCTCAGCCCATGCAGCAAACTTGGTTGTGGTGGCAATCAGTCAAATTCCCCTCCCAGAAATCAAGACTAAAATGGAAGAGGCCACAGTTACCCCTGAGGACATCTTATACTGATAACTGACTCCTGTGCAGACCTTGTGATGTTAATAGGGGACAGGCTTGCCTTTTCCAGCTTTCTCGCTCCACAATGTCCTCATTCTTTGTAGTAAAAGGAAGGCTATGGAGGGACTAACGAGGTGGTTAGGCCAGAAAGGAAAAAAGCTATCCCGATGACCAGGGCACCTGTGCTTCCTTCTGATGTCTTTGGATATGAACTGGAGACTCCTGAACTTGTCAGCTGTGTCTGACACTGGACAATTCTCTTACTAATTCTCAGTTCCCTCATCTGTCAAAAGTGCGGGTAATAACAACTTTACATGCTCTGTTGTGAGGTTTCAACGGTGCTGGCGATGCTGCAAGCACAGTTCTCTGCAAGTAAGGTTATATATACTCCATTAATTTTCGATAGAACCTTGCTCTGTTCTCTATTGTATTGGAGGTGTGCAAAGAAAACCGTGATGATCATGTCTCTGTCCCTGAGAAATAATAATGTATTACATGACACAGGAATCGAGTATCTAAGAATGGAAATAAGTGTGGGTTTCTGTGCGGCCACCATGTGCTGGACCGTGGCTTGTTTGCGTGGCTTTGTTTTTCCCTGGGTCTGGTGATACTGATCAAGTCCAGGCTTTGCCTATACTAAGCAAGCACTCTGAGAATAGCCCGAAGCACTATTCCAAGACTTTCCCACCTATTAACTGACTAGATCCTCTTGATATTCCCAAGTATCCAGTGTCATTATAGCCTCACTTGACAGATGGGAAAACCAAGGTACAGACAAGTGGGTGCAATGAGGGATGAAATCTAGTAAGCCCAGTACCAGAATCTATATTACTTTTAGATAATATAAACTTTTACTTCAATTATTATAGAAGGTATGCAAAGAAGAAAATACAGAAGATACATTAATGGGTTAGATATCCATACTAACAAAGCAAAGCAAAATACCTTTACAATTCCCCACCTCTAGAGACATGTGACAGGTAAGGTGTGGTCAACAGCAAACAGTTGATGCTCACTCTTTCTAGGTCATGGTCTCTTGTTCATGTGGTCCATCCAGCAAAGTTAGTTAAACAGGACCAGACCAGCGGTGGCCATTTCTAGAGGTCAGTCAGCTTTATGGAACCGATTTCTGAGCTTCCACATTTTCATAATTCTAATGTCTTCCCTTTGTTCCTCCTAGGGTCAGTAGTTCCTTCCAACAACTGCCACCTTCAGGAAATCCCCTACACTTCTAAACCCACGCTCCTGATCTTCAGTTTGGTATACAAGCGAGGCAGTGTAAGAATGTAAAAAAGCCCAGCATAGAGGGGCAAGAAGGAAGGAAGTCTTCTGGATGGAGTGTGGTATTGAAGTTTCTCTGAGCTAACATTTGATCTGAACTGTGAAAGAAGAGTACACTTTTTTCCAGCGGTGAGGGATGCGAGGTTGGTAAAGGATCACAAAATGAGCCAGTAATGAAGGAACAAACAGGAATGAAGTTCCAGGGAGGTCAGCTATGAGAATGTTGAGTGGGATGAGAATGTGGCCTTCATGGACCTGTTTTGGGTGACATTTTCTAAGCAGCTTGTTAATCTAATGTGTTAACTCACATAGGCCATAACAGTTAAAAATGTTAGGTGCTTCTTTGAAGACACTTTTTGCATCTGACCTTTTACAAGTTCAAGAGCCTCGTTCAACCAATTGAATTCCCTAATAGAAAAAGACCTGACCTCCCCTAAGGGAGAGGGAATTAATTCTCCCTTTGGACTGGATCTCCATCCAGCCATCAGTGTTACGAGGTGAAAGGTTCTTCTCAGTTCTTGTCTTCTTCAAGGAAAGGATTCAAGGAAGAGGTACAGACAATTTAAGCAGGCATTTATTTAGCAAAGCACAGTGAAACCATGACACGTACACTCCAAACAGAATGGAGTGTGCATTCCCAAAGGAGGGAGCCATCCTGTGGTCAAACACCAAAGATTTTTCACGAGGTTTATAAATACTTATGAAGTGGATGTTACATTCATGGGGCTAAGGTGATCTCTTTTCTCTCCCAGATCATGGGAGTCCAAACCTTCCTTTGTAGGGTAATTCTTCCCATGGTAGTCTTAAAAGTTGCAAGGGGGATTATATTATAATTATATATTATTATATTATAATACAAATGATATAATAATGAAGTCAGAATCTTTTGAGGATGCAGACTCCCTCATTAGTGCACACACACATACACACAAAGACACACACACACACACACACATCAGTGGAGAAAGTGTCCAAGTGACTCTGTTACTTATATAGAACAAAGAACATAAAGTGGTTTATTTAACCCCCAAGTGGAGTTCTTACTATCAGGAGACAGCTACCAAGATCTGTGCTGTTTCCTTGGTCCCCTTACATTTAACTCCCAGCCTGCCCAGGGACAAACTCCCAAGATTCAGCTGTTGTTTCCTTGGATCCCTCACATTTAGCTCCTAATCCATCCAGTTTTACCAGCAAACCCTGCAGAACTCGGACACATCATCCTCCAGAATCATATGAACCCACTCCTAAGAATCAATCACTCAAGATCTTTCTCAGATATCCAAATCTCTTCTGTGGAGGATCAAACTGCCTATATAAAATGGCATGATGTTTGCCTATAACCTCATATATTTGCATATACCTTAAATTTTCCCCAGGTAAATTAGAATACTTAATAAATGTGACTGCCCTGTAAACATTTGTCATGCTGTTTTCCTTAGGGAATGAAGATGAAGGGAAAACGTGTCTGTGTTCAGTACAGACACAATCATGGCAGACTCAAATCCACTTATGATCTAGGGCTGGCTAAATGCATTATTGCTGAACTGTACATATAGAGGTTTGACTACAAACATACAACACACACACACACACACACACACACACACACACACTCACACACTATTGGCTTTATTTTTCTGGAGAAGCTTTACTATTAACTATATTCATTCATCTTTTTTTCAATGATTCCACCTAGTTAGAATGACTATATTAGTAATATCCTATCTTTGGGCTAGGCAAAGGTTAACTATCGCCCAAACTCCTGCCACTTTAAACACACACACACACACACACACACACACACACACACACACACACACACTTTACCTGATGACTTCAGGAACTCTGGAAGTGGTTGTTGCCTTGTTTTATTATTTATAACTTGGTTGTTCTTGTTTCCAGATGATTTTATTTCTTATTAGCAAATGCTAGTTAAAGGTAATGAACCCTGTTATGATATTTTCACATTTATATAATGCATTTCAATTATACTCACTCCTGGTTACACTCTCTTATGCTCCTTCTCACATCCATTGACTCCCCCCACTTCCTCTACCCAGCTAATATGACTAATGTTTTCACATGATTTCTTTTCTCTCTTGATGACATGGTGAGTTACACTAGGGTTGCTAATAGAAGCGTGGGTGAGGAATTGTTTGCAGGAGTTTGGGAGCCTTCCCAGTGACCATGCCACTGAAGCAAACGTCTCTCCCTTCCTTAACATTCATTAACTGCGGACAAATCCTCAGGGAGCATGGAGGCTTTCTGAGCTCCTCCCCTCTGTGACAGGGTGTTGGCAGGTCCGGTCTGACACAGATCTTGTGTAGCAATCACACCGACCATTCCCAGCCATCCGTTCCACACCACCCTTCACCCTTCCTCTAACTCTCACAGTTTTTCTTTCCCTTTGTGCTGGTTTATTTTTGTTTGTGTGTTGTTTTGTTTTGTCAACTTGACATAAGCCAGCGTCACCTGGGAAGAGACAACTGAGAAAATGCTTTTATTAGATCAGCTTGTAGACAGGTCTGTGAGACATTTTTGTAATTTATAGACTATCGTAGGAGGGAGGGTTCAGCGGACTGTGGGTGGTGGCATCCCCTCCCTAGGCAGTTGATCCTGTGTTGTATTAAAAAACAAGCTGAGTGAGCCATGCAAACCAGTAAACAGAATCCCTCCATGATCTCTGTTCCAGTTCCTGTCTCCAGGTTCCTGCCTTGAGTTCCTCCCTGCCTTCCCTTCACGATAGACTGTAAGGTGAAAAAACCTTTTTCTCCCCAAGTTGTTTTTGGTCATAATGTTTATCATAGCAAAATAAAACAAACAAGGATTCCTTTGTGCTGTGAGCATCCCTGTGTCTTGAGACATAGGATACAAGTGATAAGATGTCAGCCATAAGCTGTCATTTATTTATTCTCAGCACATTGGCCAATTATGAGACTCTGTAGCCACTGATGCTCATTACATAGTGAAGTTTCTCTGATCAAAGTTGACAGCATCAACAATCTTTCAGTATAAACATGGGTATTTAGATAGTAATTTGCTGGCCACAGCATGTCTATTTAACAATAGTATTGGTAGTTCCCCCACTAGGATTTTTGATATCACGAGCCATGGTCTTTTGAGTAGGTTAGCAGTACCAGACGGAGATTCCCTCCAGTAAAGTGGACCTCAAATTAAGCACTGTGTGGTTGGTAATCCCTGTAAACACAGACTTGTCACTGTTATACCAGTGAGGGCATTTTGACCAGTCTCTGTTGCATGCTGGGTAAGATGGTCACTCACAGCAACTTCAAAGCACCTTCCAGCAGTATGGTACTACATTAGTCGCTTTTCTACTCCTGTGATAAAACAAAGCAGAAAGAGCAAATTAGAGACAGCACAAGACTTTGAAACCTCAAAGGCCACCCTAGTAAAGTACTTCCTCTAGCTAGGCCACATCTCCTACACATTCCCAAACACTGCTACCAACTGGGAACTCAGTATTCAAACATTTGAGCCTATGGGGGACAACTTCAGTCAAACCATCACAGGTAGCTATCTGTGAAGTAGGAAGCTTCAATACAATTTCAGCTTAATTTGTCTATCTCCTGAAAACATAACATATGGTATCTTTAGCAGTAGGGTCTTACCAGACTTCAGGAAGATTTCATAGTGTCTTCTCTGTTCTAAATGCTTTTGATTCTTCTCTACCCCTCCATCCCTATCCCAGACCAAACCTCAATATAGTCTATATTATCTGTGGATAAATAGGTGGTACATGGCTAGATGAGAATCTGACAAGAAAGGGATCAACAGAAAGCAATGGGCAGCCATGCTGAGATGAAAACAAGAGGAAATGTTATATTGAATGCAAAAAAAAAAAAACAAAAAAAAAAACTTGTTGACCAGGGCTTTTTTAAAAAAAAAAAAATCAACATAAACACAGAAGACTCTGAAAACTGTGTGTGGTAAGTATTTGAGGGTCTTGGAACATATAATCATTCAACAAGCTTGAAACTGATCTAGACAGTCAGCATACAGCAGTGAACAAACAAGCACAAATCTCTGCTTTCCAAAATCCTCATTCTCTGAGGGTGGGGGGATTCATTCATAATCAAAGTGCCAGTGCCCAATGAAAGTTAGCATTGGTCTGGCGTTTGGCTAGTCACTGCTGTCAGACATGTGCAAACCACCTTATGGAAACTGAGGCAGAGTGAGCTTGGTTCTGCTTCAAATACTAGAAGGGGGGTTGGCTTGAATCAAGGTGGATGTATTCTGGGGCATGGAAGTGCAGGTCTCTGTGAGTTTCTAGTGACAGGACCTTTAGCTTTTGAAAGAATCAAAGAAGCATCTATAACCTTTTGGAAGTTTCAAACATTCCAAACAGAATCAGGTTCAAGCTGAAAGAGCATCTCTCAGAGATACCATGGGAGAAAGTTCTCCCTGAAATTTAGCAAAATCTAGGGTAGGAAGAGGGAAGCTTAAATGTCTGGGTCTTAACATTCACTTGTATTATGTTACATTGTTTAATAAAATATGTAGAGAAAATAAGAGTTCCTTGATAGGGACCTGCATGGGCTAAGTCAGACTCCATCTTAAACCATCCCAAACACACAATGTCAGCAGGCACTGTCACAATGTGCTGGGAACAAGACTCCATTGGAATCAAGAATCATCACATACAGGGTCTGGTGGAGGAATAACCTAAGAAATGGTTCTTCATTGCTGGATTTTAAATTAAATAACTAAAAGCATAGTTTTCTCACTTATAAAATAAGGAAATTTGCATGAGCTGATAATCTCTCCTTTCTCATCCTTCTCTATTAACTTAAAGTGGTTAATTAGATGCCATATAAATTATATGGGATTAGAATGGACACTGCGCCCCTAAGTGTTGGTGTTGGGCTAGACTCCCTCATCTCTGCTGTTCCACAACTGATTACTAGTGTGACAGAAGATGATGCCACTGCAGACACGCTGGAAATTCAACACTGTGAAGATTCCCACCATCATCTCTGTTATATATTGATTACATATGGTCTGTGATATTTACAGCTGAGTTCTTGGCTTAATAAAGCTGATATAAAAACTGGCATGAAATTATTTTTCCCCAGAGTTTTTTTTTTAAAGGTAGGGAGACTAAGCAGGATAGTAATCAAAATGAGAAATGACTGTCCAACAAAAGCCGTCTTTCTTCTGCTCTTGAACTCTTGGGGAAGAATATACATTGGCCGCCATGCATCTTGAACTCGGTTCACAACCATTTTCTCAACTGTAGAGACTTCAACAGGTAGGTGTGGTTCCAGTTTTCCTCTTCTTCCCTCTGGATGTCCAGGCCCTGCTGCAGCACCAAGTGAGGAAGGATAAAGCAGAGCTGAGTTCGAAGGTCCACATCTTCCCTGAGGTGTCCGAGGCCCGAAGCACATCGGGTGGGAAAGGATGAAGTAAAGTCAGGTACAGGTGGATCAGTAGGATCTCCTTCTGTCTGGGAATGTTGCAGGGAAGGAGATTTCAGAGTTACAGTTTTTCAGTGTTACAACTCTTTAAAAAAAAGAAAAAAAAACAACTCTCTTGCTGAAGGGGACCCCCCCCCCCCCCCCCGGAGCTCCCAGAGACTAAGCCACCAACCAAAGAGCATGCCTGGACTGGTTTGAACAGCCCCACCCCCACCCCCACCCCCTCACATATGTAGCAGAGGACTGCCTTTTGTCTGGCCTCAGTGGGAGAGGATGCATCTATTCCTGTAGAGACTTGATGCCCAACAGAGGGAGATGGACGTGGGTGGATGGTGGGTTGGAAAGTACCTTCTCAAAGGCAAAGGGGAGGGGGGAATGAGTGAAGAACTCTGGGAGGGAGGACCAGGAAGGGGGGCAACATTTGGAATGTAAATAAATAAAATAATTTAATAAAAAGACAAAAAAAAAAAAAACAGCTCTCTTAGTCACTGAAGCTCATGAGCATACATTTTATCGGAGTGAATTAAGGGCTATATAAACCTTGAAAAGAGGGAAGGGGTTCTTCTTAGGGTGATGTTTCATTGGCTGAGGTTTAGGGTTCTAGGGATGTGTCATTTGCATGGAGAGGCATTCCAGAGATCAGGCAAAGAGGAAGACATATGAAGAAGATTTTGTGCTTAGCTCAGGAAAGCTGTCCAGACACAGTAGACTACAACCTTATTAGTGAGGTGCAGCAGGTATGAGGCGGAGAGCATGAGGCGCCCTCTCAAAGGCTCTTGGCACTGCTGGAAAGAGAGACACACTGTTCTCAGGGAAGTCTGTGTATGATACGGATGCTCTCCTCCTGGGTGCCACAGCACTGGCTCACCTAGGAGGTGCCTCTTCATGTGCTTGCTGTGTACCAGCTGTGTTGTTAAGGGGGACTTTGCTTTTCAGACAGGCTAGTCAAAGTTCTACGATAATTTTTAAAGAATAATGTTTCTTGTGTTTTGTGGTTGGGCATGCCACATACACATAATTTTTTTTAATCAAACCATTTGAGTATTAAGTGCAGATAACCCTTACCTGTAAATATTTTTATCTGTATTCCCTAAGAGCTAAATAAATACAGTACAATGATCAAACTCAGGAAATTAATGTTGCTTCAGTTCTGTTCTCCTATCTACAGCTTTTACTCCAGTTTGCTGGAGATCCTGTCCTCGGGCTTACTTATTAAGCACAGTATCCACCGAGCCATTGCCTCAGCCCTATGATTGTGGTTTCTTATATTTTCTCCTGATGCAGGGACCAGGTTGCATTTAGGCTGTGCAGTTCTTTTCTTTCCTTTACACACAAAAGTCCTTGGGTCGTTGTTGATGACCCTGATATTTTTCAATAACACAGATTTGCTTAATAGGGTCTCCCTCAGTTTAGTGTTCCTGCTCTTCCCCTTCAGACTTGGATTACGTCCTTGATACAGACATCTGCAAAGTGACTTGTGCCCATCCTACAAATGACCCACAGAACCCTCGTCTCCTGTTCGCCATAGTGCTGACATTCACTGAGTGGTACAACCATGTTTCTTCAATGTACTACTTTTCTCATGATAGTCAGTATTAAGTGTATGCAGAGGATTCTAGTTCAGCACTAAGTACCCATGTTGGGTGTTTCCCAACCTCCTGTAATTCCAGTTCCAAGAAATCCAACATCTTCTGGACTCTGAAGTCAACTCTACTTACATCCAAACACCCCATATGGACCACATACAAACATATAATTAAAAACTATATAAAAATGAAATGGACAACTTGGTCGTTTTCAATGTGATTCCAGAATCATGGTCTAAGGGCACTGTCATTACCCTCCAAACAAACCCTCATTCATTCATTCATTCATTCTCTCTCTCTCTCTCTGCATACACCTTGGCAACCACTCATTTTCTAGCCATACTACAGATCTGAGGATTCTTGTCATTACAGAGAAATACAATATTAAGTGTGTGACCTTCCATTCAGCCAAATGTTTTGAAGGCTCATTCATTGGTGTAGGGCTGTATACCTCAACCTTTGACTCTTGCAGATAAGCTATCGCAGTATTCCACATCTATAGATCCACCATGTACTTATTTTTAGTCTGTATTCTTTACATGAGAAAACATCAAATCTACTTCTTACTTGTAAGTATTTTTCATCCTTAAATTTTTTTTAATGGCTAAATTTGGTATCAAGTCCTATGACATCATCCCCCTGTAGTGGAAATTTCCAGGCGTCTCACATCAGACAATGCCATCAGTTCCTGTGATCTCTCGTTCCGGCCATTGTTAAAGAAGAATCGGTTTACAGAATCTGAGCCAAAGGGTGACGAATGACCATACCCCCTTTGTGATCGGATTGTTACTTCTCACAGCTGAATGGGGGTTTTATCCCTTGGAAACTGAGACCCGTTGCAAGAGCTAACAAGCCAAGGCAGTCAGCGCCCTCATCTTGGCTTCTCCCACAAAAGAGGTGGGTGTCATAGTCATTGTTCCCCACAAAGGGTTCATGTGACAAAATGCAAAGTAAACAAGCCCCCCCAACCCCCTGCAAAAGTAACATCTTGGCTCATTATCACCCCGCCAACTTCTTCTTGCACCTGCAGATCTCAAACAGATGTGAGTTCGTTTTTTTTTTTTGTTTGTTTGTTTTTGTTTTTTAACTTCTTGCAGGGGAACAGTTCACATATAATTAAAAGCAGAGAGACTGCAACAATGTAGTCTGTGTGCTGGTTAGCATGTTTCTAGAATACCAGCTTGATCTGATCTTGCTTCAGTCAAACCTTGAGCCCTGTGCCCTATTCTCCCTGTCCTTTAGCAAAGACAAGCTTAATGTAATACAGTCAGGTGTGTGTGGTATTGTATCTGCTCTGTTCTCTCCTAAATCCAACTATTTTAGCCTTTCTCTCAATATCTTGGGAGCATTACACTATCTCTCAAGCACTGCTCAGTCCCGAATATACAAAGATAAATATGACATTGTTTGGAGGCAGAAGCACAGATAATTCATTGGATCATAACAAAAGGTTGGGCATTGGACCAACCCCATCCTGACACAGCCTTGCTCCACCAGTGGTAGGTTTCAAAAAATGAAATAATTAGCAGTAACCATGTGCCAGCCCAAGAGGGAGTTTCCAGAGAAACTGCTGGTACGGAAGTGCTTGGCTGATTTTATGTTCAAAGTTAGAAAGGAATAGACACAGTTATCGCAGTGAAGTTGGAATTGGCCAAACATGTGGAAACAGGACCACCTCTTCGAATTTGGTCACCTGAGCAGGGCATAACAAACCTTCCCTAAGTAATGTCTGACACCAGCTTGACTGGGGAAAGAAAAGGGTAGGGAAGGAGAGTTCTCAGTTCAGGCAGGCTCTCTCCTCAGGTGACTCTACTTCAGGTCAACAGTCAAAGTTACCTAGGACAGTAAGTAACACAAGCACAAGCATTTCTTTAAGACTTCTTTCCAGCAAATCAGAAATGATTTCTTTTGTGAATTGAAATTGAGAGTCAGAAAGAAATTAGACAGGTCACGAGCTTTGATTGCCTTAGCTATTATTGATTCAGTTGTTGAGTAACTGCAAAGTTGTTTCAGCAATATGATACAGTGTCACAAACATATATGTTGCCACTGTCACAGGAAAAACAATCCATGTCACTAACTCAAAATAATTCCTAAGCAATTATGGTGCTAAACACATGCGGTACTCAAGTACCAGAGCCATCTTCACCACTAGGGGGAGGCAGACTATCACCTATCAATTTATTATCCTAAGGCCTGGGTTGCAGGATGGCTGGATGATGAATAGACATTGAATCATAATTCTAACATGCTAACTTCCACTTTCCAGTCTCAACTGAATTTAAAAAAAAAACCTTTTCACATTTTATGCCGTATTTCTATGTATCGTAGGTCGTTTCTCAGGGTGTTGCAGGACCATGGAATCAGAAAAAGGATTGTAGAGACCTGACTTCTTACCCATCATCAGTACATAACAAGTCTTTCTGAGCTTCTGCAGCAACAGAGGGACCTGAAACGATAATCCATCAAGCATAATGACAAATGACAGGGCTCAATATTTTGCCTATAAGTACATTGTCACTGTCTTCAGAAGAGAGCATTGGATTCCATTACAGATGGTTGTGAGCCACCGTGTGGTTGCTGGGAATTGAACCACTGAGCCATATCTCTAGCCCCATATTATGCCTATAAATGTCCACCTTTCAGGGGAGTCCCTGTCATTCTAATAATACAAAACTAATAAAATGCAAAATTAAGAGGAAAAACAAAGATTAAAACACTGCTTGTGTTTTTATTTCATTTCTTAAATTCTCGGTTTCCTAAAGTACTATGATGAACCAATATGTCACATCATTTGGAGAGAGTAAGGAAATCAATATGGGGGCACACACAAGAACTTATTCCAGTAGCAAAGTTCAAAGTGCCCTGGCCAAAGTTCAGAATTATCTATCAGGAGTATTTTGTTTATAGGAACCAAACACTGGTAGTCCCTGCTTACGTTAGGCAAATGCTGAAGCACCATTAAGCTTCATCCAGTCCCAGCTGAAATGCTTTGACATGTAATTACGGTTTATTGAGCGATTCTGTCTCAGAAAATAAGGTGGGGGTTGAGAGAAAAAGGCACTGGTGTCTGAACATGTGAATATATGGATGCATTCAAAACACACACTGCACACACACACACACACACACACACACACACAGAGAGAGAGAGACAAAGACAGAGACAGAGAGACAGAGACAGACAGAGACAGAGAGACAGAGAGACAGAAATAGAGACAGACACATGCACACAGAGAGGGGGAGGGGAGGAAAGGGCAAAGGAGGAAAGCAGGAAGAAATGCAAAAGGAAAGAAGAAAGAAAATGCAAGGCCACTACTCAGTGAGGTTTTGAGCGAGCTGCAGCAGCGGCGGCGGCGGCAGTAGTGAACTTGATACAAAGGCATCTCAGGGCCACCCCAGTCCTACAGAATCATCTTTTTCACAGCACTTGTAGACAACTGTACCTCCTTGCAGTTAGGCATTCTAAGTCTCCCTATGCCTGTGAGACACTCCCCTAGTACAGAGGGTAGTGCTGTGTGAGCCGTACCAGGGATGCCTGTGATGAACTTATTCTTAAGCTCAGGTGGACTGACCCTCAGCCTGCATGTTCCAATATAAGTGCAGAATTACCCAAATCTGTAAGTAATCACCAGATCCCTCTAGTAAGAACATCACCCAGGCACACAGATCTCAAGAGCACAGGAGGGATGAGTGAGGTTGCATTCTTCTTACTTGAAAAGTAATAAAAGTGGAATCTATTTATTTTCTGAGCCAGTCTCTTCTCGGAGGCCAGATGACATACCCCTGTGCACTAGCATAGTCAGGCCTGCTCCTTGCCAAGTGTGCACTACAGGATATACATCTGTTCACACGTGTGCATGTGCGGGTACACACACACACACACACACACACACACTTTTCCTTGGGTTGAATCTGAGCATAGATGGAAGTGGTTGCTTCTGTCTATGGCTATATTTTACTCATATTGTCCGGCACTGATCAGAGTTTACAG
Source organism: Rhabdomys pumilio (assembly GCA_030674055.1). Lineage (NCBI taxonomy): Eukaryota > Metazoa > Chordata > Mammalia > Rodentia > Muridae > Rhabdomys > Rhabdomys pumilio. Next base: position 41,057,964 of record JANHMN010000007.1, on the reverse strand, counting down.
AATTAAGGACAGAGTTATATTTATTTATTTATTTATTTTGGTTTTTCAAGACAGGGTTTCTCTGTGTAGCCCTGGCTGTCCTGGAACTCACTCTGTAGACCAGGCTGGCCTCGAACTCAGAAATTCGCCTGCCTCTGCCTCCCAAGTGCTGGGATTAAAGGCGTGTGCCACCACCGCCCGACTACAAAGTATTTTAAAATAGTAGATTTTCAGGCTACATGTTAGAGGTTCTGAGGGTGGGGGCTAGGGTGAAATTTGGAAGTCAGTATCTTCATTAAACACTTGGGTGAAATTATGCTTTTGGACATGGTTCTGCCTATTAAAGATCACTCCATGCACATTCCTGGGTCACCACCCAAGGAGTGAAGATGGATTAATTAACAGGCCCTGAGACAGGCTCTCATTGTAAGCATCCCCATTGCACAGGCAACGCGCCAGGCTAGAGAATAATGCAGTGCAAACCGCCTATTGAACTGCAGCCAAAGAAAATGCCTCCCTAGTGTGGAGGCTTGATCTCCAGTCTCTGCCACCCACAGCGGAGAACAGTGACTCACACTGACAAGAGAGTATCCTCTCAAGACAGAGAAACATCTAAGCTGATGCAAACCCCCAATGTTAACAAAACCCCAGCAAACTCTACTCCCGTGAGATTCTGTATGTGTCTATAAGCCACCTGCCCAACGGTAATACTGGTGGAAGTTAACGACTGTACAAGTTTGACACTGGTGCTGTAGTTGCTGTTAAAAATATTGTGAAGGTGTCAGAATTATTGGGTGGTGGAGAAATAATTTTCAGTCACTGTGGAAAGGATGCACCACAGTCAAGACTGCTATATTCACACCTTCCCAGACACAGCCACTGTCGGCTGCATCCACCAAGTTCTCTCAGATACTAAAAGTATGCCAAACACTAAACTCTGTGTCAGCCTCTAACCTGTCTTTGAAGATTGAGAGGACTCAGTTGTTGCCAGTGTGGTTGAGCCCATTTGATGGGCAAATCTCTACACAAAGGGCTTTTGATGCACTGACTGTTTCTCACAGCCTTTATAAAGTTGGTATACTACTCTTCTTGTACTGTGAAGATGCTGAGAGAAATTTTATAAATAATGTTAAATGACGCTATGAAAAATAATAAAGTAGGAAATAAGGATGGCGCTTTCAGGGAATCTATGATTTAAATAAAGTGTCAGCTGAGAACACTCACAAGTAGCATTCGAGGAAAACCCTGTAGAAAGCAGGGATGTGGGTTCGGCAGAATCTAAGAGCCTGACTAAGCAAACAGGACCCTGTGGCAAGAGACTCTGGCTTTCCCAGCAACTGTATGGAGTCAGTGTGACCGGTCAGAGATTCAAAGATGAGGCCCACATGTGGTTGTTTGGAGGTGGAGAGCTTCACACAACGCCAGGGCTGTGTGAGCTTCCTGTGAGCCTGCTAAGCAAAGAGTTGGGAAGGCCTGGAGTTTTGAACAGAGAAGTGGTGTGTTGGTCTGCCCTACATTTCTACAGGCCCTGTGGGGGAGATGACATCAACCATTGCTCTCTCTCTCTCTCTCTCTCTCTCTCTCTCTCTCTCTCTCTCTCTCCCCCCCTCTCTCTCTCCTCTCTCTCTCTTGCCAAGATAAAGAATGACCTTCACATTGTAAACCTGTAGAATTCTTAGGTTGTTATTCTTGTTGGGTGGCTTTTCCTCACCCTCCTACCCTTTGGTCAGAGTCTACCGCCTACCTGTCTGGACTACTTCCCAGGCTCTTTTCCTCTCCTGTCCTTTGGTTACTCCGGTGGTGCTCACAGCCTATGATCATAAGCGCTCTTCCTGGCTAGTCACGCCTCCCTGGCTCATGCGCAGTAATGTGCTCCAGCGTCACTCATTGGCAGGACACCAGGATAGCTCACCTGAGCTGCCGCCTACTTATCTAGATGCCTATTGCATGCTCCCTCTTGGGTGGTCCAAGGTTCTTCAAATCAACTTGGAAAACATGGGGCTGTCTTCCCAGCTTTCCTGAGAGAATCTCTGTCTAGCTAAATGCAGGACATATAGGACTGGGAATGCAGCCCAGTTGGTAGACTGTTTGCCTACTATATACAAAGCCTTGAGTTCAATCTTCAGCCCCACGTAACGCTAGGTCTGGTGGCACATGCCTGCAATCCTAGCATTCAGAAGGTGCGGACAGGAGAATCAGCAATCCAATATTACCTTTGCATATATATCAAGTTTAATGCCAGCCTACGATATTTATTTTTAAAAATCAAGGCATCTGCCTTGTTGCTTAATCTAGGTATCTATGACTTAGTTTCAAATCTCGTTCACTCTTCAAACTCAGTCCATTACCAAACCCATCTTGCAACTAGCATGGCCATTCCCCACACCTCATCTTTGCTTCAGCTCTTCCCAGAGTGCCACCAAGCTCTCAGCCACTAGATGTTGCCTACCACCAGTCCTGCTCCGTCGACCCTGCTCTGTCTACCCTGCAGCCACAATGGCCTGCTCATATTCCTTTGCCTTTTCATGGTCCCCTTGTCTGCCTCCTCTCTTCTTGCTTGTTTAAGGCCCGTGAGCTGTTCAGGTGGCAGCTTCAGTGTCACCTGTCACATGACAGTATCAACACAAGTTTCCTGATTCACACAGGTGAGAGCCCCTGGCCTTTCCTCTGCAGTCCTTTCTCGTTGCACATCATTGGTGCTGCTCATCGAATCTTCCTTTTTCCCTTGTTGCGTGATGTCCTGGGTGAAGGCAGAGATTGACTCCTATTTATCTTGGATCTCTAGCGTCTAGCTCATTACCTGCCATACGATAAGTGCTATGGTTCAGACCTAAAATGTCCCCCAAAGCTGTATAATGGTTTGCTCACTGGTCTGTGGCACCACTGGGAAGTAGTGGGACCTTCAGTAGGTAGGACCTAGTTTTAGGACGTTACTGGGTACTGGGGACATGGTCTATAACCCCCCCCCTCTTTACTTCTCAGTTCCATGAAGTGAACACCTTTAGTCCAATAGGTAATGTCACCCAAAACAATGATGTCAATTGATCATGGAACTATAAAACTGTGAGTGTGAGTGAATATGTCTTTCCTCCTAGTATGTTGATTGTCTCAGGTATTTTGCCACAGTATTGGGAACCTAACTAGCACAATTGGCTCCCAAGTACCTAAGTGAATACCTAGCTCCCATGGCTCACATAACTCAGGACACCTTTTTCTATCCTTGTTATCTGCTACTGTAAGGGCAAAATTTGAAATGTGCAGCTTGAAACAAAAACAGAAATTCATGGTCAGCAAAGACCACCAACAACTTGTTACAATTAGTGATAATAATAATATAACCAGTTCCTTCAGGGGCAGAGTGACCAAAGATGAAAGGACCAACAAGGACATACCCTGACATGTTTAGACAAGCCCAAGTGAGTGATGGGCCACCTGGTGCCTACTTCCCCCTCCCTGTCCAGGAGGTCCAAGGTTTCATGGTCAAAAATAATTAGTCATCCTGCCAGCTCACATGTAGCCACTTCTGCAAGTTGCTGATGTTTGAAATGTCCAATCATATGTAACCATGCCAAATCTTCCCCCACTTTCCCAGCCCCTACTCATAAATATCCTAACCTTCCTGGGGTCTTGGTCAGATCCTCTATCTCCTGCGTGAGATATGTTCCGGCCCAAGGGCCCTTGCCATTAAACTACCTTATGCAATTGCATCAAGGAGGTCTCTTGTGTGTCCTTGGGTGAGCGCCGGTCCGGACTTGAGGGAGGGTCCCCTCAGGGGTCTTTCACTACCTCTTCAGGACTTGGAAAAGTCCTGATAGAAAGCAGGCATCCAGTAAGGACAGAAGCGTGATAAATTACTCAGTCTATGATATGGTTTCTTTGAGAAATATCTCCTCAAGTCTTTTTTCCTGGCTTACTTTTTATTATGGACTCTTTGAGAATTTCATACAGTGTATATTAACTACCGCTCCCCCAACTCCTCTCAGATCCAACATCCCTTCCACAGCCACACGAATGTGTGTACTCTTTTGATTTTTTCATCCAGCTAGGGCAATTTGTGCTGCCCATATATTCTTGGGTATGTGGGCATCCACTGCTGCACAGTCAACTTACCAGGATATACTTTAAAGAAAACCAACTCTCCTCCTAGCAGCTAGTAGCTCCCAACAGTTCCTCAACTACAGGCAGGACTTTGTACCAACATGCCCACTCCATGCTGTGATTCTGTCTGGCTAATGTTAGCACAGTCTTTGTGTATGCTGTCACAACTGCTGTGGGAGCATACATGCTTTGTTACATTCACTGCTTACTTATAGTCAGTCAACCGTCATCTCTGGCTCTTAAAAAGAAGTATTGCAATGACCTTCTGCAATGACCCTGGGGCCTTGGGTGGAGGAGGAAGATTAATATAGATGTCTCATTTATGACTGAGTGCTCCTCAGTCTCTTACTCTCTTCAAGTTGACCAGTGGTGGGTCTCTGTTTTAAACACCATGGACTGTAAGAAGCTTCTGTAAGAGCTGAAAGATGCCATAATCTGTGTGTACAATGCCATTAGGAGTCAGTCTAATACTGTACCATTTAGCAGAATAATTTTAGTAGGTACTCCCCTAGGGTCTGTTGGAAATTGGTTCTAATGCTCTGATTCAATATGGAATCTTCGTGTTCAGATGCTGAAGATCCATGTTCCCAATTGATTTTTGATGGATCAATAAGATGCCAATGGCTAATGGCTGGGCACAGGGCTGGACACTTAGAGTTGCACAGGTAGGATGCAGAGAAGAATGGAACAGAATCGCCATGACTCAGGGTAGAAGGATGGGATGCAGGAGCTGCAGGAAGTAAAGCCAGCCAGCCATCTGAGACTTTGGGTACCCTGACTGGGCTTGGGATAGCAAGGGAAGGTTTAGGAGTGCCCAGTCTTTGAGGTAGCCAAGGCATTGTTAAAATAAGCTAATGCGTGTGTGTTCCATTCGCAGATCCAAAGATAACCCCTGGGAGGGTATGCACATACAATCCACCAGGAGCCAAAGCGACATAGCAAAAACTCACCACAACAAGGGCCTATGACCTACCTAGCCATAGGTTCTTGCAATCACAACACCAAATTAGAAATGTAGAAAATAAACTAAAAAACAAGAAATCATAGAAGCAGGTGTCTGGTGAGGCACGTGCACATGGGTGAGGGGGTTGTGCATTAGTCACACATTCAGAGGCCAGAGCAGGATGTCAGATGTCTTCCTTTGTCATTCTTCAGCTTATTCCCTTGAGACAGTGTTTCTCACTGAACTGGAAGCTAACCAGTTAGCTCCTGATATCTGCCTGTCTCCTCTACCTAATGTTGGGGTTACAGGCATTTTAAGCCATGCCCCATGCTGGAGATTTGAACTCAGATTCTTGAGCTTATAAAGCAAGCACTCTTAGCCACTAAGCCACCTTTCTACCCCAGCAATAGTTTTACACAATCTGTTTGCCCACCCTCTGGCTAATATATTTTCCTCAACTTCCCAGAAGATCAGGTCTTCTACTTTAATTCAGAGTCACCAATCGGAGACTCCTAGATCTTGGGGCCCTGGGAACTGCTCAAGGAGGAAGAAGTACCCAGATGAATGTCAGGAAATTAGGTAAAAAGCTAGAAACTGGATTATCCAAACTAAGCACGTTCTTCCTGACTTGCTCCAGAAACCAATATTTAGGCTAGCGAGGCACAGACAAATCAAAATGAGCCCATTTAGGGCAAAGGACTGACCAAAAGAAAAGGCTGCAGATGTTGACACTTTGGGGAGTGCCGATGAGGAACTGGGTTCCATCAGTCATCCCAGGGCAACTATTATGGTGAGCTTTTCCCCTGAGCACAAAAAAAAAAAGGTTGGTTTAACCTTTGATATCTCACTTTTAAATATTACCAGACAGCCAAAGAGCACTCCACATTGGAGTGGAAATCTGACAGCCAAATTGGAAACAAAAACAAAGAAACAGACAATTCAGAGAGCAGAACAAAGTTTTAGAGAAAGTGTAACTAATGTTTGTAGACAGGTAACAGCAAATCACATGCAAACAAGAAAATACAGCTCTTGAAAATTAAACATTTGGTAATGACGTTGTTATATTCATAAGCCAAAGGGTCAAAAAAAAATGGAAAGAAAGGAAATTGATATTAAAACGTACGACTTGTTTTCGCTTGCTCAGATTAGGTTCTTAACCCTTGCGGGTCTTACTCAGAAGATAAATTTTCAGTGAACCTTGTTCATGAGATTTTTTCTTTCTGGAAAACAACTTACAAGATTGTTTTATTAAAGTGTGAATCACAAAGTTTATCACATGTTCTCTTAGGATAGCAAACCTTGATCCACAAGCCACAGTGAACTCACTCAGCATATATGATACATGATGCAATTGCATTGATTTCAACATGACAAATACTGGCATTTTAAGCCCTTTTGACGAATCTCCAAAAGCTATGCAAATAAGCTAGTTTCAATAACTACAGTGTGGACCAGTCTCAGGTCATAGTTAGGAATCTGGTTTCTAAAGCCATTCAGAAATTTCCCTTCAGCTTTGTGTGTAATTTTAAAAAGACCTACTATGCTAAAAACAAAGATTAAACTTAACTTTAAAGAAAGTGTCATTTTCCCACATAGAACATAAACAATATGAGTCTTTTTTTTCTTTTTTTTTTTTTTTTTTTTTGGACTTCCATTCACTCTGCTGATGGTAAAATTAACCATTTAATCTTCATGTTTAAATAAATAGAAAAAAATGTACAGAGTAACTGTGACCATTACATCAGGCTCTTGTGTCCTGAAGCACACCTCCTGTTTCCTCTGGAGGCCTTTGTATCATCCTGTCCCCATTCTTTGGGGGAGCAAATCGGTTGTCTTAATAACTGCACACAACTTCCAAGTTCCAATACCAGCTGGCTTACCTGACTGTCCAGCCTTTGGCTTACAGGCCCCATGTAGCTAAAGGCAGCCCAAAGCAGCTAAGAATGCAATCCAACACAAGATTATAAATTTATTGAAATGTTTTCCCAGTATTTTCTTTTCTAGAAGAAAGAAACTAATATTGTACGGCAAGATTAAAACCCAAAGCAAAAGATGCATGTATTAGATTATTTCATTAAACACAGCTTAGGTAACTTTGTTTACGTTGCTTTCCCACAAACAAAGGGATTTAAACAGGGAAGCCCTCTGTTGATTTCAGTGATATTTGTCCTTTGTTGGTTGCACATAATCCAAACAGATGCTGCACTTGGCCATCATAATCACAGGATGACCATGAACCAGTGAAATTACTCTAATGTCTCGTGCAGGCCTAGTCAGACCTTCAGACTGGTCAGCAGTTTAAATAAACAAGATAAGGAAAAGGCCAACACTTTCTTCCTGAGCCTTGCAGTAAAAGGCAATCTTTAATATTGATGACAAGTTCAAAGTTCATTGTATTCTCTGCCGTCAATAGAAGTTTCTGGACCTCCCCCCCCCCCCCCCCCCCCCCGGCTTTTCTGATATCTTGGAAGTTCTAGAGCTTGGAAGTTAAGTGTACAAACTCTAGAACTAGGAAGCCAGGATCCAAATTCCTGTTCTAAGGATTGTAGTTCAGCCATGGACTGGACACGTCATACCTCTGAGCCTCGATAATTTAGCTGGCACCATGTAACAAGCCCAAATCAACAGCAGCTGAAATGTAGGATTTACACTTTGACACCAAGTGACTACAAGCATAGAGGTCACATCTATGACTAATATGTCATATCCACGTAGCCATCAGGTACATTCCTGCCCTGCCTCCCCACCCATCCCCCTACACCTGCACCCTGTGTGTGTTAGCTTTCACAGCCCAAAATGGCACCAGGAGCTCCTTCCACTTCACCCAGATCCCAGATGATGGAAAGGACTGGAATGTGGGTTTCTGATTCCTTAAGGTGCTCAAATACCACATACTAAATATTTTTCCATCCTTCTCTCTTTCCTTCCTTCTTTCCTTCCTTCCTTCCCTCTTTCCTTCCTTCCCTCTTCTTTCCTTCCCTCTTTCCTTCCTTCCTTCCTTCCTTCCTTCCTTCCTTCCTTCCTTTCCTCCTTTCTTCACTTCCTCACCCCCTTTCTTCCTTCCTTGTTTGCTTTTCTTTTGCTTTTCTTTCATTTGTTAACACACTTCTCAGAGGCTGCTGGTTTAGACTAAGCTCCTGCACCAGGCCCCACAATCCAATAATCTAGGGTCACTTACACTAAAATCCCAAATTAGAATCAGAGACCAGGTGGCCTACTTTACCTTATAGGAAGTCAAAGCAGTCTGTACACAGGCCAGCTTGAGTGTTGGCATCCAGGATTCACCCCACAGTCCACTCAGACACCAATCTCAGTCAAGCAGACCCTGGGAATGATTGGGTCAAGCAGATCTGACTCTGAAACTGAGACTATGACCCTGACTGTTTCCCAGGGAGAGCTTATAAAGGCAAAACTCACAAAAGCTCATAGAAACCATAAAAGCTCATACACATGTACAGGAAGTACTGCCCGGCAGTTGTGGTGGTTGGTTCCAATCCAAGCTTATAGTATCTAACTATACAAAGCTATTTGTTGTTATTGACTCTAAAGGAGAGTGAGGGTCTGGAGAATTTCAAAGAACACCAAAGCATAGAACTTAACAGGATACACCTCTAATGGTTAATTTGGGCATGAGAATGATGCTCTGTAACAATGTAACTTGGCTTGCTCGAGGCATAAAACAAAATGGCTACAGTAAAGGCATTGGCTACCTAGGTCTTAACAAGAGTACTGTCAAAAGAAAACCCTTCTGCTTTAACCTTTACAAGTCAAGTATCTTTGAAATGATCATCTGTTTTCCTATTGCTGCCCGTTCCTGTCTACAAAACCAACCTCTGTGTTCAGTATCTCAGAATAAAACAGGGCTCCTATAAAAGTGGACCACAAGGAGTTCAAATTTCCTCAGGAGTGCTGGAGCCTAAAGGCACAGGAGGAATGTTCAGCTGGAAGAGCTTTTACCCAGTGCTGAGCATCTGCCCCATGGCTAACTCAGCATATTCACATTGCCCATCTTTTCCGAAAGGTTGATATACTGCCACAGAGAAGGGAGAGAGAAATTGATAGCCATTCTCTTTCTCTGCTTTGGCTAAATTGTAAATACACCCAAATTTCTTCATCAGCTCCACTACAAATTTCTTTGAAATTCAAAGAAATTATGGCTGAGAATTTATGAATCTTTGTGTTCAGTGTAGATATTTAAAAGGCCAAAAAAAAAAAAAAAAAAAAAAGCAACAGTTTAGCAGGCAGATGGTTGGTGACTTTAAAATGCTTATGAAGCAAACATTGAAATGTTAAAACTTAACTCTTAATGACTCTTGGTGCCTTAAGGCAAATGCCCTGTCTCAAAAAAGACCACTGGAGTTGAAAGACTTACTTAAGAGATTTAGCCTTATCCAGACATGCACGCCTCACAGTGGCTGGAATGACCATAACTACCTTCAAGAACTCCTGCCATGCTTTCGGATACCCTGTGAGATTGCACAATGGAACAGGTTTCACTGCCTAAGCTACAGAGAATTGGTGCATTTCCTGGGAATACAGTGGGCTTACTGTGCACCCAGTCATGCACAGGTCAATGATGCGACTGAACAATGGATGTCTGGCTCACACAGCACCAGGGCCATGTAGAAACTAATCATTGCACCACAGCACAAGGGAGACACAGCACTGCAGCACATGTGAGAAATACTGATGTTGGTAGCTGCTTGGGTACCTAGGCCATATGCCTCTGATATTCAGTCTGCGATAGCAAATTCGGTATATCCATCATTTGTTTTTATTTTTTATATTTTTCCTGGGGCTGTCCTGCTGTTCAACTCACTTGTTACCCCAGGTAGGGTCCTTTACACTAACCCGAAGGCAAAGGTTCCCCTGAGTGTGTCCATTTAAAGGGACTTCCACATTACCACTTGCTTTTTTGTTTTTTGTTTGTTTGTTTGTTTTCGTTTCTATTTTTTGAGTTTTGTTTTCTTATGTTGTTTGGCTTTTGATTTTCTTTCTTTCTTCCTCCTCCCCTTTCCCCTCCTCCTTCTCCTTCTTCAATTTTCCCTCTTTAATTGAAAATTGATTCTTTTTTCATACAATACATTCTATTACAGTCTCCCCTCCTTTTACTCCACCCAGTTTCCTCTCCCCTCCCTTCAAATCCCTTTCTGTCTCTCATTAGAAAAAGAACAAACTTCTAAGAGATAACAACCAAACATGACAATATAATATATAATAAGACAAAGCAAAAAATTATTATAGCAAACTTAGACATGACAGCTCAAAAGGAGGAGAAGACTCCCAGGAGCAAGTACAAGACTCAGAGACCCATTCATTCTCATAATCAGGAGTCTTATAAAAACACTAAACTATTAGCTATTAATACAAACATATATAATTTTATAGTATGTAACATATATTGTATATATCATATATTATAAAATTGTCTATTGTATATTATTTATATGTAGTGACAATTTTGAAATTTTTGTTTCTTTAAGAGACACAGAATTATCTACAAAAATGTGCTTTCCATTTTAATCCCAGGTGCAGGGATGTGGAGGCAGCTAAGCAATGGATGATTTGCCTTGCACTCTAGCAGAGGCATGGTTTTGCCAGCAGCAGATAGTTTCTACAAATGTTATGACGTTTGGAATTCTGGGAAATTTTCAGAGGGTATATAAATGCCAGGGCCCAAAAGTGAGGGGTGATGGTGGTACTTGTTGGTCACTTAGGGAGGTTGGTGTTTGCTTTGCTAGTAGCCATGGTCAAAGAAGAAACAAAAGGAAAGAAATTAGATTCAGGAATTTGTCTCTTTCTCCCTCTATCCTTCTTTTTCTTCTATCTAGTGATGGAGGTTAGAGGAGGAATGATAAAGGGTGGGAAAGAGCAGAACCTACAAAGTAGCAAAGACCAGCTACACTGTATTATATATAATATATAATAAAAAACCCAAAGGATATAATATAGACACAGAAGACCTGGTGTAGACCTCGTGTAGACTCTGGGCTTACTGCTTTAATCTTTGTGGTCTCATATGTGCCTTGCTTAGTTGATTCAGGAGGCTTTGTTCTCCTGATGTTCTCCAGGCCCTTGGCTCTTACACTCTTTCTGCCTCCTCTTCCTCAGCATTCTCTGATCTCTGAGGGACAGGTTGGAGACCTCCAATTTACTTAGATTCTCTCTCTACATAATGTCTGGCTGTAGATTTTTTGCATCTGTTCCCATCTGCTGCCAGAAGAAGCCTCTCTGATGATGACTAGATAAGGTGCTGATCTATGACAACAGCAGAATATCATTAGGAATCATTTTACTGCTTTTTTTAATTTTACAGAGCAGTAGTCTTCGGTGTTACCCTAGGCCTCTGGGCTATCTAGTCTCCAGTTCTTGGTTACCCAAACAGTGTTGGCTACGGATTCCTTCTCATGGAGTGGGCCTTACATCAAATCCGATATTGGTTGGCTACCCCCATAAGTTCTGTGCCATCATTGCTCAAGCATGTTTTGTAGGCAGGACATAAAGTAGATCAAAAGTTTTGTGACTGGGTTGGTGTCTATGTTTCTCTTTCAGTAGCCAGCAGAGTACCTTCCCACACCAGGTAGGGGTGAAGGTTCCATGTGTGCACCGGCTTGATTTAAAGTGAGTTGTGTTCAGTGAACTGCGTGGGTGTTGTCCTCAGCAAAGGGGCCACCCCTATCTGTTTGCAGAGAGCAACACTTTTTCTTGGCAATAGCATGGGTTATTTAGGGGGATTTCCATGGGACCCCTTTGGTGAGCAACTGAATTGAATGCAATTCTCGCCTAGCTACAAGAGATGGCCAGTTGAAACTGTGTCCTCCATCGCTAGAAGTCTTCAAGTTTCCACTGCACCAGGTTTCACTCCCTATCCCAAAATGTCCCCCAATTCTAGCTGAACTCTCTCCTTCCACTGAATCTCCCCCAACCTGATTTCCCATCTTGTTTCCGTCTCCACCCTCTCCTAGTTCACCCATAAATCTACTCTATTTCTCCCTTCTTTTTACCTAACCTCTCTGAGTCTATGGATTGTAACTTTGTTATCATTTCCTTAACTGATAATATCCACATGTAAGTGAATAAATATTATTTTTGTCTTTCTGACTCTAGGTTACCTCATCCAGGATGATTTTTTTCTAGTTCCATCCATTAGCCTGTAAATTTCATGACACCATTTTTTTTTTTTTTTTATAAAACAGGCAAGTAGTACTCCAGTGTGTAAATTATCACATCGTCTTTATTCGTTCTTCAGTTGAGGGACATCTATGTGGTTTCCAGCTTCTGAATATTATGAGTGAAGTCACAATGAACATGGTTGAGCAAGTATTCTTGCAGTAGGATGGAGCATCCTTTGAGTATATGCCCAATAGAGGTATAGCTGAGTCTTGAGGTAGATCAATTCCCAACTTTCTGTTGAACCACCATATTGGTTTCCATAGAGGCTGCAGAAGTTTTCACTCCACCAAGCAATGGATGAGTGTTTGTTCCTCTTGCTCTACATTCTCTCCAGCATGAATTGTTTCTCATGTTTTTGATCATAACCATTCCAACAGATGTGAATTGGAATCTAGAAGCTCTTTTAATTTGCATTTTCCTGATGGTTAGGGTTGTCTTGATTAGGGTTTTATTGATGTGAAGAAACAACAAGGCCAAGTCAACTCTTATAAAGGAAAACATTTGATTGGGACTGGCTTACAGCCTCAGATGTTCAGTCCATTGTCATCAAGGCAGGCAGCATGTAGACAGAATGGGTGCTGAAGGAGCCAAAAGTTCTTCATCTTGATCCAAAAGCAGCAGAAGGGTGTCCTGTCCAGCAGGACATTAAACAGAGGTCCTGGGAGATCACCTAAGAGAGCGGGGTGGGGGGGTGTAAGGAGGCAAAGACACAAAGAAACACGGCTTGTCTATAGGCTGATCAAACCATAATTTTTACTTTTTCACACAGGAATATACACAAAAAGGCAGGATGTGGGGAAGGGGATGACACAGGAGCATAGGTGTTCAGGTGGAGTACAGATATCTTCCAGAACAGAGTGTCAGCTGGGTGAAGGTTCAGGGGACAGGACACTATGACTCCGCCTATGATTCACTTGTCCTAATCTAAGTTGGTACTATCCACCAAGGCTACCCAAGGTCTGTGACTATTTAGGCTGGCAATTTTCCACCAAAGCTGCTTGTTTACAATAGCTGTTTCAGTGTTTTTCCACAGAGACCCGAGACTTTGTGTTAGCAGGCTGACTTAGGCCTATGGCTGATTTTAGGCCTTCAGGTATAAGCAAAGCTGCCCCTGACAGAAGGGGAGTGTCTTCCACAGGCAGCTAGAAGGAGGCTCTGAATACACATTAGGTAAAGTTTGAACAGGAGACCTCAAAGCCCGCCTACACAGTGACACACTTCCTCCCAACAAGGCCACACCTCCTAATAGTGCCACTCCGTATGGCCAAGCAGCGAAACACATGAATCTATGGGAGCCAAACCTATTCAAACCACCATAGATGTCGACCATTTCTTTAAGTGTTCCTCAGCCATTTGAGTTTTCCTTATTGAGAATTCTCTGTTTAGATCTGTACCCCATTTTAAACTTAGATATTTTTTTCTTATATATCTAGTTTCTTGAGGCCTTTATATATTTTGGATATTAGTCCTCTATTAGATGTGGTGATGGTAAAAAATCTTTTCCCATTCTGTAGGCTGCTGCTTTATCCAACTGACAGTATCCCTCGTCTTACAGAAGCTTTTCAGTTTCCTGAGGTCCCATTTACAAATTGTTGATTTTAATGCCTGCGCTCTGTGTTCTGTTCAGAAACTCATTTCCTGTGCCAATGCACTCAAGTTTATTCCCACTTTCTCTTGTATCGGGTTCAGCGTACCTGTTTTATGTTGAGAGCTTTCATCCACTGAGACTTGAGTTTTGTGCAGGATAGTGTGCTTGGATCTATTTGCTTATTCTACATGGAGACATCTAGTTTAACCAGAGCTATTTGTTGAAGATGCTTTCTTTTCTCCAGTATTTCTGACTTCTTTGTTAAAACTCAAGTGCTCGTATGTGTATGGATTTATGTCAGGGTCTTTATTTGATTCCATTGATCAATGTGACTGTTTTTATGCCAACAGCACGTGCTTTTTATTGCTTATAACTGTAGTAGAAATCAGGGATGATGAGACCTCCAACATTCCTTTATTATTCAGGATTGCTTTGGCTATCCTGAGTTACTTTTGTTCCGTGTGAAGCTGAAAATTGTCCTTTCAGGGTCTGTAAAGAATTGTGTTGGAATATTTATGGGGACTGCATTGGATCTGTAGATTGCTTTTGGTAAAATGATCATTTTTGCTATGTTAATCCTGCCAATCCCTAAGCATGGGAGATATTTTCATCTGATATCTTCTTCAATTTCTTTCTACAAAGACTTGAAGTTTTTGGCATACAAGTCTTTCCCTTGCTTGTTAAAGTTATCCCAAAATATTTTTCTATTATTAGAGGCTACTGTGCAAAGCATTGTTTCTCTGATTTCTTTCTCAGTCCATTTGTCATTTGCCTATAGGAGGGCTACTAATTTTTTTCCAGTTAATCTTGTATCCAGCCACTTTGTTGAAGATGTTGTATTTACCAGCTGTAGAAGTTCCCTGGTAGAACTTTGGGGGTCACTTATGTATACTATCACATCATCTGTAAATAACAATACTTTGACTTCTTTCTTTCCAATTTGTAGCCCCCTGATCTCAGTCAGTTTTCTTATTGCTCTAGCTAAAACTTCAAGTATTATGTTGAATAGATGTGGAGAGAGTGAACAGCCTTGTCTTGTTCCTGATTTTAGTGGAATTGCTTTGAGTTTCTCTCCATTTAAGTTGGTGTTAGCTATGGGCTTGTTGTAAACTGTCTTTATTAGATTGAGGTATGTCCCTTTTATCCCTATTCTCTCCAAGACATTTACCATAAAGGGGGCCTTTGAGCTGGGATTCTTCTCCTTCTTCTGTACTACTTATTCTTAGGTTTGGTCTTTTCATCGATTTCCTAGACATTTTGTGTGAGAAGTCTTTTAGATTTACCAGTTTCCATAACTGATGTATCCATTTCTTCTATCCTATCTTCAACACTTGACCTTCTCTCTTCCATCTCTTGTATTCTGTTGGTGAAGCTTGCCTCTGTAGTTCCTGCTCGAATTCCTAAATTTTTCACTCCTAGAATTCCCCCAGTTTTTGTTGTCTTTGTTGACTCTATTTCCGTTTTCATGTCTTGAACAATTCTATTAATTTCTTCCAATTTTTTTTTTTTGTGTTTTCTTGATTTCTTTAAGGGATTCAGTCCTTTCCTCTTTAAAGACGACCTTAAGGACCTCTATCATCTTCATATAGTTGGTTTTAAGGTCTTTTATTTGTGCTTCGAATATTTTATAATACTCTGAGCTTACTGTGGTAGGATAGCTGGGCTGTAGTAGAGACATATTGTCCTAGATAATCTTTATTGTGTTTTTACACTGGCATCCAGACATCTGGGGTTTAGGAGGATAACCAATCTAGGTGCTGATTTCTGGTTTTGTTGGGTAGGTGTTTTGTTTCCTGGTTTCTGTTTCCTTTCTGTATTTTAGGAGAGTGTGATGACTGTGTGTTGTTTGATTTCCTGTCCTGCTGGGAAGGATCCTGGGATGATTTGGAAAAGGTTAAGAAGTAAGGTCTTTGTGATCTGTTGAGGATGGAGTCAAAGAGGAAAAGGAAATCAGTACAGAGCTGGTGATGAGACTAGGGGACTGGATCTCAAGAACAGCAGGAGGGATGTGGGTCTGCCTTTAGCTACTTGGTGCTCTGTGAAAAGTGGCTCATGGGTCAGCAGAAGGTGCCTGCTGGATTTGGAGTCTGGGTTTGTAGTGAGATCTGTGGGATGCATAGGAGATGGGAACAGGGGGCCAGGGAAGGCTGCCACTGGGGTTCTGTTGCGGAGCTGGGATGAGACTGCTGGCTTCTGATTGTCAATGCTGAGATTAAAACAGAGGCCTTGTGGATGCTAGTCACGTGCTCTATCGACAAGCTTCATCTCCACCTCTCTCATCTCCACTTGGATGTCTACAGAGATTGATATTCCTAATCTGTCCACTCATATCTTTAAATAAACATTTTTAAATGACTGGATGAGTGGATAGATGGGGTAGGAACACACATTGGAGGTGGCAATGGACTTGTATTCCTTCCTCTGACCTAGAACCACAGAACCACCCTTATTGCACGAATCTAGAAAGTATAGTCTTACGGGATATCATTGTATTTTTTTTAAGCTTCTATTACTGGAAGGTAATAGGAAAAATCAATATTAGGGGTACGATTCACAGACTCACCACCTTTCAGAATGTACGAGTTGTCGCGCCCAACTTGGCCAACAAGCAGACACAACACGGTTGGATTCTTCTCATCAGCCTTTATTGCAGGAACTAATAATAATACTATGGGGGACCCCGTGCAGCCGGAGGGTGCGGCTTATATAGAGGAGTAGATGTTGCCAATGTAAGGATTGGCTAAGGCTACAATACCTTGTTAGCATATGCCCACTCGGAAGGGGCACACACCAGAATCATGCAGACGCATGTGCAGAATACCTGTTTACCAGAAAAATCTGAAGAGGCAGGCAGGTAGTCGGCGCCATCTTCTAATGTCGGCTACCAACAACGAGTGACAATAACTATCCACTTATGATCTCCCCATTATCACTCAGTCTTTTTTTATCCTGGACACCAATACACATTGTCTCTCTGTGGTGACAGATTATTATGAAAAGCTTTCTTACATTCTGAGACTGAAACTTTTGCTGAACCCCATTAGCCAAGTTAGCACACCTTGAAAGTATTTAAGACTTGACTTATGTCTGATTTTATAATCAGCCTCTTTGTTTAACTTGCCTTCCAGAGGACAATGAAAGAATTAACTTTACTCGTGTTGGATTTGTCATGTGATCACTAGTATAAGGTAAGTTAATGCATACCTTTAATATAAGTCGTGTATTCTTCCATGCCCCTGACCCAGATAGCAATGTACATCGTGTGTAAGATAATCATTTGCTGAAAACATTAAAGAGATCAAAAGTGACCTTATAAAACAAATAAATGTTGGAAGCAATATGGGTATAGGTTATAAGAGCTTGTTTTATTATCCTTACTTTTCTGAAGGCTCCTGGGTCAGGTGGAATCAGCAAAGTTCAGTTCCTTGTAAAACTGTTAAAGATTTCTATAAAGTATTCCCCCCCCCCCAGTCCCTTCCCCCATGTGATGCTTTCTGTGCTGCTCATTAAAAGAGAGAGCAAAGAGCTTTGTTATGGACAAATTCACAGCACAGCACCGAGGTGGATGCAGATTCAGACTCATAATGACAGACAGATTGCAGACAAGCCAGTAAACATAAGCTATAGATACTTGGAAGACACTGAGAGAGAAGCCGTGAGTTCAAACTTAGGCTCACTCTTGGTCAAATTACTCCAAGGGGGAAGTGCTTTGGTTTCTTTCCTTAAACTGACTCTGACAAATTTTGGTGCCTCTGCTTTAATGTGTTTAACTGATGCCTCTCTTAAAACAAAGCTTTCCCTGCAGCTTCTGTAAAGATCATTACTGGCTCCCTGCTGACTCCCTCATTCACAATAAACTTTGCTTCTTGCCTTTTAAGATTCTCTTTAAACCAGGGACTTTCTCTTTGTATCTTCTTTTTTATTAGGAGCAGGCTGATGTCTCCACCCCATGCCAAGCCCATACTCTTCCTGATCCCGATGTCCCTTTAATTATCTATCTCCTTCGCATGCAGTTTATTATCAGGAAATCACACTGGCAGCTATCCTGGTCTTTAATTAAATGTTGCTACCTCAACTGTACTTTGATCATATATTCATTCAAATATTCATGAGCCCCTTGTTTGCATAGGTCCTAGATATGGACTAGATGCCACCAGGTCTTGGCATGAATATACAAAGGTGAAAGCCATGCGCCCCCCGCACCCCCCACACACAAAAAGCAGGATACAGGTGACTAGCAATTTGTGACAGGTTGCTTTGGAAGTAGAAAGAGACCTATAACCCACACTGGGATGGTCTGAAGACATTTCTTGTGGAAGAAACGACATTGAACAAAATGAGGAAGGCAGAAGAAACTTAAGAATATGACGTTAGTAACCTTTTTATCACCATGACAAAAATTTCTGAAGCTGTGAACTTAAAAAGACGAAAGACTTACTTTAGTTCATAGTTTCAGAGGTTCCAATGATCATTCAACCTACAGGTTTAGGGCTAGCATAACAATTATGCTGATCGCAAACGATGGGATGGATGCCTCTTCATCTTTGGTCAATCAGAGATAGGCAGCAAGGTGCTGGGATCACAGCATTTTCCTTGAAACCTTCCAACTTCTTTCTACTAGGTCCTACATCCTAAGTGTTTCACCTCCTCCTAGTAGCATCACGAGCTGCTGACCAAATCTTTAAAATATGAGACTTGGCAGTAATGAGGTGGGGTACCAGATGGGGACAATCATGGCCCATATCCATATATGTCGACATGAAACACTCTTCAAAACAGATTTTGCAATTGTTGTACTTCTTGCCCCTACTAGACAATGAAGGACGGCAGATATGCTACACTAAAGTATGCCATTTGAGCATCAATATTTTGCGCCTAGAGACACTTGAATAGGAATAAATGCAAGAGCCATCTTTGGGTCTCCCAAACCCCAAAGCAGGACATCAAACCACCATGTAAACTACCGCTATCCCTAAATACTTTAACCCGAGGTGAGAAGTTAAGGAAGCTAGAAATTTACACAAATGAACCTAATTTAGGTAATTCTTACATTCTTTTTGCTTTCCTTTATGCTTAGTTACTTTTTCATAACTATTTACTCTGTTCAAGCACTTGAACCTAAACATTTTCAGGATCCTCATTTTTTTTTTCTGTAAAGATTCCCATGTATATACAAACTTGTTAAATAAAATTTACATGCCTCTATTAATCTGCCTTATACCAACTTCTCAGGCTTCCCACGCGAGCATGAGCAAGCCGACACGACCCTGAGCCCGCAGAAACCACGCCCCCCGACGCCCGGCTGGTCCCCCAAGAAGCCCTGCCCTAGGGGCCGGCCGCCACCCTTCCCTAAGGCGCACTAGCGCGTCTCCGCCCAGTCGTCGACAGCCCCGCCCCAGGGGCCCGCCCCCTAGGCTCCGCACGGGTCCGGTTTTCCAGGCGCGCGTCCGGCGACCCCGGAGGTCCCGCCTCCAGGCGCGCACCCTCCCACGCGCCACGTGCTCTCTCTGGAGGGCGGCGCCGTGGGCCGAGCCGAGAAGATGTACTTGCTGCCTCTTCCGGCTGCCGCGCGAGTCGCGCTCCGCCGTCTGGGAGTAAGAGGTCTCTGGGATCGGGGTCTGTCCACTGCAGACATGACGAAGGTGAGTGG
>JANHMN010000007.1:41020900-41038523 GCA_030674055.1 Rhabdomys pumilio | reverse complement strand
GCTGAAGAGAAGTGAAAGGCCCTGGGGGAGTAAACTGCTGGATTGGGTTTCTAGAGGACAGCAGTGTCTTTCTAGGGAAAAGGGTTTTATTGGGAGAGGTAATCTTGAAATTGGAAGAGCGTCTTCTGAGAGAAGCGTCTGTGAGACGTCTGTGAGAAATTATGAAGGACACACAGATGTGAAGGGTCTGGAAGGGTGTTGGCTCACTGGAGTAGGTCATGCTTCCAGGGTCTGGTGAGGGAGGAATGTTCCAGATGAAGCTTGAACTCAGGTCCCTGCAATTATCATAGATAGCAGAAGAGTTAAGCAGACACCTTTCCAGCCCTGCCCAGTAACAGCGGGCAGACAGTCTCAGCTTGGTCTCTAGGAACCTCAGAACGAGCAATCCTGAGAAAGTTAGAACTTAGCAGTTACCATGCCAAGGAAGCCTGTTTTCTTCAGTGGAAAGATGGGGCACCAGGTGGGGGGAGTACCTGGGGTGTTTTTGCAAAGGACCAAGAGCAGAAGGAAGGCATGTACACTGTCAAAGTTTAACTAGGTAGGAGCTAGTGTGTCGGGGACTATGTTTTCTTATCTAGCAAATGAGAGAAAAGTGCCTGATGAAGTGACCGAAGGGGAGCCATATTTTAAAAGTCATACCTTGTGACGTCAAATGATGAGCAGTAGTTTTACATCCTCATTTCAGGTGTTTGGGGCCTGAAGCTTGTGACGGAGATGTAGGGCCATACCATTAAGGGCTTGGCAGAAGGCCCTGCATCTGCCCTCTCTGCGAAGTCACATACTTTCCCTGATTGACAGGGTATTTACTAAACAATATGGACATCCCTAACCTGAAATTTGAAGTATTCCAAAAATCTCAGGTTTTCTGAGCATTCACTGGACACTTCTGAGTGTTAGCAGAAAGTCCTGTAGCCAACCCAGTGAGTGGACAGAGTCAAAACACAAGTATTTTAAAGGACCAAACCCTGAGACAGTGTATCTGAAACAAGTGATTTTCAGGTTTAGGGTTGGCCCAAGATATCTCACATAACCCGGTTCGGATCATGCCCTGGCAGGGATTTCAGCTGCTCTGGTGGTGTCTGCTGCTCTGCTCTTTACCTCTGTTCTTGGCCTCTCAGAAAAAGTTCTAATGGGATTGTTTGCCCCATGGGCAACTAATGCCTTCTGAGGGACTTACTCTGATTGGTATTTATCTTCCTTGATTTTTTTCAGGGCCTTGTTTTAGGAATTTATTCCAAAGACAAAGATGATGACGTGCCACAGTTTACAAGTGCAGGAGAGAGTTTTAATAAGTTGGTGTCTGGAAAGCTGAGGGAAATGTTGAACATGTAAGTGTTGCTATATTTGGAGTTCCTTTTGTATGTGTGCTTGTTTTGCATTGTGGGACAGGGTCTCGATATATTGCTCTGGTTGTCCTGGAACTATGTAGACCAGGCTGGCTGGCATCAAACTCATAGAGATCCACCTGCCTCATTCCCTGGTGTGCTGGAATGAAATGTATTTCCCATGAAACAAGGCAGGGTTGTAGTTCTTAAAGGCCCCAAGATTTAAGAGATTATTCTCCTTGTATCAGATAAACTTAATAGAGCCCTGACCAACAGGTTCTCTGGAAATGAAAGTAGGCTCTGGAAGAAGCTGGGCAGTTGTTTGAGTGTGGGTGGGTCTGCAGTTCTGGGAAGTCATGTGGTTTCAGGCCAGATCACAAACCTATTGTGAAGGATTGACAGGGATCCTGAAAGGAATAGATTTCCTCAGCCCACTCCCTAGGCTCAGGTTCACAATCCCTACTTTCCTGGTCTGGCACCAGTCTCTAAATGTGCTGTAACTGAATAATTTAAAAAACAGCCTAAGGTCCTGCCTTGTTAATTCGTGGCTGGACTTTGAAGGCTTTTCAAATGTTAAAGGTGGAGTGGATCATCTGATCAGCAAGACTACATAGCCTGAAACTCAGTCCCTCTGCAGAGGGCCTGAGATCTGACCTCTCTCTCCCAGATTAGCAAGGTCCTAGAGGAAGTGGGAAGACTTTGGAGCTGCTAGCCATATTTGGCAGAAATAGAGAGTAGCCTAAGCCCCTTTAATGACCTGTTACTCAGGTCAGGAACTGTGCTAGAGGGTACCAAGTGTCACCTGATAGCTACAGTCATTATCTGTAGGACTTACGCCTCCTCTTGGTTGCTAGTTCTTTACTAGTACAGAGCCTTGACAAGGACCTAAGTCATTAACCCAGAAGCTAACCTGTTAAGAGTCCAGAATGCAGTGGCCTCCCTGTAGGGTCACTGTGGGCTACAGCCTCAGCCTCTGTGCTCCTGTAGAATACCTGGTCTCTGGCTACTGTATAATACCTCTTTTGTTTGGAAATTGCTATCTCTCATCTCAGTAAACAATCTGGGAACCGCCTATGCTGGAGACAGTGCTGTCAAGTCTGTGGCTTTGTTTTGTTGTTGTTGTTTTGTTTTTTGTTTTGATGGTGTTTCTTTTAGTAAAAAGTTTACCACTATTTAGTACAGTCACCATCCATTGCTCAGAGGGATACTTGGCCTATCCCTGGTGTTGCCTTCTTTTTTTGAAAAACAAAACAAAACAAAACAAAAAAAAAAAAAAAAAACAAAGACATGGCTACATTTGGTAGTATAGGCGGAATTCACTATATTGTCCAGGTTGGTCTCAAACTCACGCCATCCAGTCCTTCTTCACAGCTTGCCAAGTTCGGGTATTATAAGCATGAGCCACCATACCAGGCTTCTCTGTTTTTAAGTTGGTGTTCCTCTTCTGTCTATCCTGGATGTTGGCTTGGTACTTTTTGAGGTGAAAGTGCTGCATCTGAGAAGTCTAGCCTATATCCATTGTGTAAAGCCATCAGTGAATCACAGAATAGAAGCAGTTACCCAGAGTGTTCGCTGAAGCTTAGGTCATTTACCAAGAGAACAGGACAAACTCTGATCTGTAAAACAACCATCTCCTCTTCCTTTAGATCTGGACCTCCTCTCAAGGCAGGCAAAACTCGAACCTTCTATGGTCTGCATCAGGTATGAACTGAAGGTCATGTTTGTCTGGAACCCATATTGAGACCTCCCATGTACTCATTACTGTGGGTGCAGTTGTGCTAGAACGTTTGTGGCTCCGCTAAGCAAAAGCGCTCCTTGTGATCATAAAGGAGAATGGCTGTCTCTAGCTTGTGTTCCTCAGTGTGGAGGGAGAGCACCGTCTCATGTAGAGTTATTTGGAAGATAACCCTCACTCTGCCTCTCACATCTGTTGAACAACTTACCCACACACAGGGCTCCTCTTTGCTAAACCTAGAGTGACTCTATGTCAGCTCTGTCTCCCTTTATCATTCCTTTTTGGGGGAACTGTTTAAAAAGTTTACAGTGGTTGACTCGGTGTGTTTGCGGACCAGGACTTCCCCAGCGTGGTGGTGGTTGGCCTTGGCAAGAGATCGGCTGGAGTTGATGACCAAGAAAACTGGCACGAAGGCAAAGAAAACATCAGAGCTGCTGTTGCAGGTTTGCTTGCTCCTTTTGTTTAATAGCCGAAGGTTCTCGAGGGTCTTTTCCCTTTGTCCACTCACTGCCACGAGCCTTACCCTGCTCCGAGGCCACAGCAAAACAAGTTCCGTTTGTATAGACGTGTCTGACCTTACCTAGATACAGAGGCTAGCTTGCAACAGTTTTATTTTTAGTATTTTCTGTTTTCTGTTGGGAGGTTTGCTGCCAATTCTTCTTAGAAATATCTTCTATCAGAAATAGTGATGTGTAGATGGTTTTCCATTTCGTAATGCAACCACGGTGTTGCCCGACTTTTAGATAACACAGAATCATTATGTTTACAAATTAGTGTGGGATACTTATTCATTGCTAGCAAAATACCAGGGCCTGTCCCAGTTGGCTTGATAGGTGGGTTGGGGGAATTGAGATTGATGTTGTTGAGCCACTCTGTTGCCTAGCAGCAGGGAGAGCCTTTCCCATAGGACAGCTGCCCCAAATGCACTTGGAGAAACACTTTGAGGGAGCAGTAATTTGCTTGACTAATCCTGGCCTGGGTATGTCATAAATGCTTATTAAGTTTACTTTCAGAGTTAAATAGCTATGCCTAACTTTTATTTGGGAGTTTTTACTGACTCAGTTTTAATAAATGCTGTTAATGATAGTTTTTGCTCAGTTGCTTGGATGTAACCTCAGCGGCATCATTTCTTGGTCCTTTTGATCTGGCAGCTCCTGGTGATTGGGGAGCTTTGTCAGGAAACGCTAGCACTTCTGAAATATCCTAGTAATATCTGCCTCTCACTGATGGTCTCTCCCCTTGTGAGGATCTGTGCCTTTGACCTCTGTACTCAGCTTGGCTTGTGAGGCACATAGCATCCACACTTTCTAGAAGAGGAAATGAAAGTTTAGAAGCAGACCTCAGTTGCCAGTTTGTTCCCCTGGCATACCGCCTCATGCCTCTGCTTTGTGCTGACTCAGTTTTCTGCTTCTGCTGTCTGAAGCGGGATGCAGGCAGGTCCAAGACCTGGAGCTGCCGTCGGTGGAGGTGGATCCCTGTGGAGATGCTCAAGCTGCTGCAGAAGGAGCTGTGCTTGGTCTCTATGAGTATGATGACCTAAAGCAGAAAAAGAAGGTGGCTGTGTCGGCGAAGCTCCATGGAAGGTGACGGAAGGAAACCAGGGTGTGGGTGGCGCTTGAGGGCAGGCATCCTCACAGCTTGTTTGGGAAATGAGCTGCCTGCTTCTCAGTGTCCAGCAGTGCTGTGCGGCTTGTGTGTACCCTACTTCCTGCCTCGGCTCTCCTGTTTTTTTTTTTCCTTTTTGGTTTTTCGAGACAGGGTTTCTCTGTGTAGCCCTGGCTGTCCTGGCACTCACTCTGTAGACCAGGCTGGCCTCGAACTTAGAAATCCGCCTGCCTCTGCCTCCCAAGTGCTGGGATTAAAGGCGTGCACCACCACCGCCCGTCATAATTTTGTTTTCTTAATTAGAAGGAGAAAGATGGAGAAGAATTTGCATCATTCCCTTTGACTGCCTCTTCTTAACCCTCACCATGCCAGGCGGTCACACACACACACACACACACACACACACACACACACACACACTCTTGTTCTTTTGACACAAGGTTTCTTTGTGTAGCCCTGGCTATCCTGTAACTTGCTCTATAAACCAGGATGGTCTCAAGCTCAGAGTGATCTGCCTGCCTCTGCCTCCCAAGTGCTGGGATTAAAGGCGTGTGCCACCATAGGCTGGCAAAGGGGGAGATTCTTGAAGTGGACTGCTTAGCCAGATTAATCTTGCTTCCTCAGTGGTGTGGGCCTGTTTTCTTACTCACAGGATGGATCTAGTTCTTTGACAATCATTTTTTTGCTTGTAGTCTTGATTTTTTAAGATAAATGCCTCACTTAGCAACAGAAAGGTCAGTGTTCTTGAGGTTATTTGAGCATAACTCTTTTCTTCCACAGCGGTGATCTCGAGGCCTGGGAGAAAGGGGTCCTCTTTGCTTCTGGGCAGAACTTGGCCCGCCAGCTGATGGAGTCTCCAGCCAATGAGATGACGCCAACTAGATTTGCTGAAATTATTGAAAAAAATCTCAAAAGTGCCAGTAGTAAAACAGAGGTCCATATCAGGTAATTTATGATTATGTCATGGGCTCATGGGATGTACAGCCAAAAGAACAGTGTGTGCTGCTTGGCTTTATATCAATTTGATGCAAGATAAAGTCACTTTGGAAGAAGGGATGTCAGTTGAGAACAATCCCCCCACCACATTAGCCTGTGGGCAAGCTTGTGGTATATTTTCTTGATTTACTATTGATGTACCTCACTGTGGGTAGCACCACCCTTGAACCTGTGGTCCTGGGTTCTATAAGAAAGCAGGTTGAGCAAACCCTGAGGAATAAGTAGTAAACAGCACCCATCCATGGTCTCTGTGTTAGCTTTTCCTCCAGGCTCCTGTTTGAGCTCTTGTCCTGACTTTCCTCAGTAATGCCTGTTTCCTAAAAGTGTAAGCTGAAATAAACTCCCCTCCCCAAGTTGCTTGATGGCTGTGGTGTTTTATCTCATCAACAGACCCTGACCAACACAAGTCAAGGTTCTAAAATGGAACTCTGTGTTCAGAGAGGTAAACTGAGCCCACTAGCAGCTACATACAAAGTCAGATAGAGTTACAGTTGAGGCTTGTTTTTCTCACCTTTGAGAGAGTTTCATGATTTTATACTGTGTTGTTTTTTAAAATTTATCTTGTGGATTAAAATGGAGATATAACTTTCATGTTCATAACTCTTGGTAAAAATTTAGGAGTTGAATTCCTAGGTGAAACGCTAGCTAGTTAACTTTTTTAAAAAATATTTTTATTTATATGTGTGAGTATTTCGCCTGCATGTATGTTTCTGTAGTGTATGAATGCTATGAACCCAAGAAGATTAGAAGAGGGTGTTGAATCCCCAGGAACTGGAGTTAAAACAGTTCTGGGGCACTATATGGAAGGTAGGAATTGTACTTAAGTCCTTTGGAAGAGCAGCTAGTACCCTTGAACTGAGTCATCTCTCCAGCCCCTGGTTAACATTTACAGAACTTACAGGTTTTTATGTGTTGTCCTGTCTGCGTGTCTGCTTATGATGCAGGTGAGGAGTGCAGTGTAGACACAGAGTAGACACAGTGTAGACACAGAGGAGACACAGGGTGAGAACCCAGCTGCCTCGTGACCTTAACTACACTGCATGGTTGCCTTGCCAGGCCTCCCGAGTGCTTGTCAATGGTGCTCACAGTCAGTTCCTCTGGTTTCCATTTCCCTTTCAAGACTGTCTTCAACCCGTTACACACCCAGTGAGCATGAGGGTTCTGATTAAAATAAATGAACAGGCTCTTCTTTTACTTTACTTTCAGAGTTGTGTCTCAAGGGATCTTTTCGTGTAAGGGGATTCTTCAGCATGTAATTGTGATCAGAGTTCATGGTTTCTGTTTGTTCTTTTGGGAAAGTCCCTATTTAGATAGTTTCTATGTGCTGAGGCTGTCAGTGTGTAGGCTCTATGGATGTGTCCTGTCTCAGAAGAGGAGTTGCCAGTGTTCTGTATTTCTTTGAAGCCTGTGTCAGCCGGTAGTGACGATGCTGCCAGGTCAGGGAATGCACGACGTTTGCAGGCAGGCATGCACAGTGATGGATCTGGCTGCAGAGGTCAGGACAGGCAGGACAGTGGGTCTGGGAGGCTGCTGCAGAAGTAGGAGGAGGGCTGAGTGAAGATGGATACCATCGGAGTGCTAAAGGTCACTTTAAATGTTAACAGACCAGGAGTTTCTGGTAAGGTGTTCAGCGGTCTTGGGAAACCAGGCTGTGGGTGAGCAGTGGGAAGAAGAGTTCAGAGACCAGCATGATGCCCAGGTGGCCTGTGACTCACACTGTGACACAGATGTACCACACCCCAAGTAGGTAGATCTGCTTCAAAGAAATACAGCTCTTCCAGAAGGGCAACTCAGCAAATAAAATACCAAGTACAAAGCTTGGATTTAGAAATGTCTACACGTTATATGCTTGTGCTTTTTATGTGATTTATGTTTCTGGTTTCCCTTTGAAATAAGGGGACAATTTTAATGTAATTATCTGACTAAGTGGGCAGGCAGGTACAGGAGTAGTTCT
This sequence comes from Rhabdomys pumilio, assembly GCA_030674055.1. NCBI lineage: Eukaryota > Metazoa > Chordata > Mammalia > Rodentia > Muridae > Rhabdomys > Rhabdomys pumilio. Next base: position 41,030,908 of record JANHMN010000007.1, on the reverse strand, counting down.
TGGATCTGGTTAGTGCTGGTCATCTGGTAGTTCAGGCTTTGTTATTGTGGCTAGAAATCAATACAGAACACCTACTTGTTCCTTACCCTAGAAGGAATAGCAATATGGCGTCTAGGTTCTAGTTTGCACTAAGGTGGGGGTCCATGCTATCTGCACTGAGTCTGTGTTTATTATGAGAACTAAATAGTTTTCCCATTCAAAGACATCTCAAATTGCACTTGCAGCTATGAGGAATGGTATGCTGATGTTGAAAAGACAAGCAAAGAAACCGGATATTTTATTCTTGTTGATGTAGGACAGCCTTGTTTTTGTTAGTTTTGTGTATGTTCCATTATTAGTAATATAAAAATGAAGCTGAAGTGCCTTGACTTTAAATTCCCCACTGTGGACTAAGAGACTTGCTAATTTCATTTTCAAATTAAAACCGGAAATACTGAGTATTGAACACTATTTATTACCTGGGTTTCTATTAGTTACCAAGTAGAAGTTCTCTGTGGAGTTGTCTAATCCTTGGTAGAGGAGTGCCTGATGTCAGTTTACTGTTGACGGATCTCCAGAGTGAAGTCTACCTGCGAGTAGACAGAAGCAAACAATAGGCTATGATCACTGGTGCCTTCAGCCTGTGTTTGTAACCTGATGCTGGGCATGGAGCTCATGGCCTTGTGCATACTAAGGACACGCCCTTCCACTGAGTGCCCCAGGTCCTGTTTAGAATACGAATAACTTGTATGCGGTGCATTTTTTGGCATACTGTTGAAATTTTTTTAAGTTGTTGGAATAAATGTAACAGTTCTCTTTTTTTTTCCTCTTTCTGACCTGTAGACCCAAGTCCTGGATAGAGGAACAAGAAATGGGTTCGTTCCTAAGTGTAGCCAAGGGGTCTGAAGAGCCACCAGTCTTCTTGGAAATCCACTACACAGGCAGCCCCAATGCAACTGAAGCACCCCTGGTGTTTGTGGGAAAGGGCATTACCTTTGACAGGTACGTCTTGGGGGTGTCTGTGCTCTCTGGGTTGGTGAATGCCATGTATGTTTTGCGTGATTGATCAGGTCTTCCACATTATAGTAGATGTATTGTGCTGTCAGTTTTGAAATCGCATGCTTATCTACACCTGAGACATTAGGAACTTTATATACCGTCAGCTGCGACCAGCAGCTGAGGAACCTCAGTTCAGAAGTTCTTCGTTCAAAGTCACACTACCAAGTAGAGTCAGTGGGTTAGGAGATGGCTCAGTTGGTAAAGTGCTTGTCACGCCCACACACATGCAAGCATGCATTACACAAATACATATACACTTCTCACATAGATACCTCCTTCCCTGTGCCTTTTCTCATTCAGTAGCCATCTGCCACCAGCAGGTGTCAGAAGAACTGTTATCTCTTCGGTCTTGTGTGCTTGAGGGGAATGCTTCAGTGTTCCATGGACTGGTTAGATTTCGTGACCTTCAGGTTTCATGGGCTAATTAATTCAAAGATAGCTAATTGATTTATTTATTGCTGATGAGATAGTCTTTGTGGGTATTGGTGTTAATGATAGAAAGCAGAGATGGATCATAGGTGGCTTGATGTTTCTAATGGTACCTGGTCAGATTCCATTCAAACAGAAATTAAAGGACCTGCCTCACTTATCCATATTTCTGGAATTATTTTCTGTCTGTATAGAGGCTGTAGAATTGAAGTAATTCAGATTGCAAGTTTAGAAACTTGATTTTCTTTGGCAGGTATGTGGTGCTTTTATGTGGCAAACTCTTGAGTTCGTATGGGATTTGGGTTTGTTTTGAGACAATCTTGATGTGTCACCCCATCTGGCCTTCAAATTGAAATTCTTCCTCAGCCTCCAGAATTCTGTGATTGCCGGCATACACCACCACATGAATGATGTTGGGTTTTACATTTTCATGTATTTATTATGTGTGGTGTGTATGCATATGGAAACCCAAGTGTCACAGCAGTCATGTGGAAGTCAGTGGAATCAGTTCTCTCCTTCCACCATGTGGGTTGGGAGACTCAAACACAGGTTATCACGCTTGGCAGCAGGGACCTTTGTCCTTACCCATCTCGATGGCCGTATCTCGGTTTTTAAGAAAGCGATTTAGGCTCTCAACATCTCTTATTAATGTTGCATACTGTCTTCCTTTTTCATACAGTGGAGGTATCTCCATCAAGGCTTCTGCAAATATGGACCTCATGAGGGCTGATATGGGAGGAGCTGCAACAATATGCTCGGCCATTGTGTCTGCAGCAAAGCTCAATTTGCCCATTAATATCATAGGTAAGGAGGGGAAGGGTTGTGTCTCATAGTGCTTCCAAATCTAGCCATGTGGTAGAACCAAAACAGCAGACAGTTTCCTTCTTTCTGAGAAGACACTTTTAAGGAGTTTCTCATCAGGTAGCCGCCGTTTGGCTGAAAGAGGTGTTTTCTGTCTGAAGGGACTGAGTTAAATGGGTTTTGCAGCCAGTAGGCTGTAACTTGTGCTGACTTGTCTTACTTAGGCAAAAGTGGCTAGCATCAGGAGCACAAATGTCACATTTGTACCTTCCTCCAGCAAGAAAACCTGAGTATGTGGAGTGGAGGGCTTGTCTCTGCCTAGTTTCCTGACACCTCATAGGACTGTGCTCCATTCGATGCCTGATACAAATAAGCAGTTAGTACAAGGGCTGAATCTCCCTTATAGAGACATTCCAGTTTTATAGTCTTTTTGTCCTGTGAACAGTCTTTCTTTTTTTATAAAAAACTATGTTATTGGAAATCAATATGCTGATATTTCAACATGTTTTTACCTCTGAGTACTTTCAACATGTCTCCTAAGAAAATTACATTCTATGTAATAATAATACAATTACGTTTCAAAAGACTCAATATAATAACCTAGTAAAAATTTTTACCAATTGTCTAAAAAAGTCCATTTTGGATATACTTGGTATTTTATAAGACTGGTTTTTTTAATTATGTATATCAACATATGGTTCTGTCTACATGTGAGTGCAGGTGCCCATGGAGACCAGAGAGGGCATTGGAGCCACTGGAGTAATAGTCACAGGCTGAGTGCTGAGAACCAAACTCAGGTCCTCTAAAAGCAGTGTGCACTCTTAGCCCTGAGCTGTCTCTCTAGCTCCCATATTTAGTTTTCAAACCTAGATCCCCAGCAAAGATAGTACATTGCATCTGGGTGTTACATTCTCTGAGTTTTCTTGCTAAGAGCCCTATTACTTCTCCTTTTCTTCATGACACTGGCAGTTTGAAAGGTCTAGGCTGTACTGAGGCCCTCTGTAAGTTGCATTTACTTCTTCTGGGTTAGAATCAGTTAAACCATGTTACCTGTGTTCTGCCTGACACAGTCTCAGTTGTGCCATTGTGTTACCAAGTTTTGTCACTTGTGAAAGTAAAGCCTGTATCTGTATGCTTTTGATGGCTCTCTGGCAGCCTCTTATCCCAAAGGATGGCATTTTTGGATCCAGCATGTCTCATGTTCTTTCCTATGTCTTTCCAATAGGTCTGGCCCCTCTTTGTGAAAATATGCCTAGCGGCAAGGCCAACAAACCAGGGGATGTTGTCAGAGCCAGGAATGGGAAGACCATCCAGGTTTGTGGAGGGACAACAAAACAGCCCCATGTGGCATTTCTCAGAACCCCATCTTGGCCGCACAACTGCAGTGTAACTTGGGTATAGGACACCAGCTCCTCTTTGGGGCAGGGTGATTTTTTCAGTACAGTTAGTTTCTGATGGAGATTTTTAGAGTATTTTTTCTCCCCTGTTGTATCTCCCACGAGCTGTGCTATACATTCTAATCCGGGATGTGCGGCCTGGCCTGCAGAGCATGCTACACCAGGAAAGCGTGGGCTCTTAGAGGTGCTTGTGCCATGAGGAACTTCTCTGTTAGATGTTCAATTAGGAAACACTGCCCTGCACTTAGGCTCTGTGCTCTGGCATCTGTGGAGCACAAATGTACATGTGTACACTGCTCAGGACCCTGCGTCTTTTGCTGAGGGAAGGGTATGGGATTAGAAAGGGTTACTAAATTAGAAAGGGTTACTGCCTTTCAAATTTCTTTAAGGTCTTGGTTTTGGTTAGTAAGAAAGGGAAGATGGGGAGGCAGGCATGCTGCCCCATCAGCCCTGTCATTCTTACACTATTTCCTCCCAGTTTTTCTTCTTGTTAATGTTTGCCATCCTAATGGACCAGACATTTCTCTACTTATTTTCAGTGTAGGTGTCAGAAGCCAGGGCAGGGACTTACAAAGTTACCCTCCAGATTAGAAATGTTCCTGCTATAGCTAAAATATGTGTCCTTTAACTACCTCACAACAGGCTGACCTTTCCCCACTTTGAAATCAAATGCTGTTGTGTCTGGGTTTCATATTCACTCCTTGGTTGTCTAAGCCCTTCTGCTTTTTATGTCTGCAGGTTGATAACACTGATGCGGAGGGCAGGCTCATCCTGGCCGACGCTCTCTGTTATGCACACACCTTCAACCCCAAGGTCATCATCAATGCTGCTACCTTAACAGGTCAGACCACAGTTTCCCGTCTCTCTGAAACCTTACTTGTTGGATGCAATGCACACACTGTACTCTGGGTGTTATTTTGCTGAAATTTGGTTTACTTTACCCAAAGATCCTTCAGTGAAGGAACTGCCTCTGCAGTTATAAAATGATCTCATATTAGTTCTCTCCTTTTAAAGCATTCCACAGTAACTTTACGTATGCCACAGTGCATGTGTGGAGGTCAGAGGTTAACTTGTATGACTTGATTTCCCTCTACCATGTGGGTGTTGGGGATCACAGTTAGGATGTGAGGTTTGGTGTCAAGCACTAAGCCATCTTTCTGGTTCTTCAGAGGTAACTTTTAACAGATGGGTCAAATCCTTCAAATCCTGATTCAAAAACAAGGAGAAGGGGGTGGTGAAGGAGGGAGGGAGGGAGGGAGATGTTTTTTGTTATGACTGCCATCTAATGCAAATCTGAAAAGGCCAATATATTTCAAAATCAGTGGCATTTTTTTAATATACTAATTATATATCTGATATCCAATCAATTTTCTAAACTTATAGTTTATACTGTAAAGAAATAAAGACATTTGGGGGTAGTAAGACCTTTGTTTAATGGACACACAGCAGTGATAGGCATGCAAGGAGAGCCCTGGCTTTGGGGTCAGCTTGGGTGTAACCCCTGCTCACTAGCTGGGCAGCTGCAGGGAGTTTCTTGGCCTCCAGCGTCAGTACCTGAGGCTGGCTCTGCTTGCTTCACAGTTGTAAGGGTTGGGAAGGGCTGCATGGAGCCTGTTGGATGCCAGTTTTCCCTGAAGGCCTTGACTGGGCTCTGTAGAGACTGCAGAGATTCCTGAGGGGTGAGAGGGATGGTGGCTTGAACAATCCCCAAACTCACAATCTTCCATCCAAAGATCTCTCCCCAGGAATTTATATGTACTTTTTCTAAGATAAAATCCAGATCATTTGTGTCTTTGGTTGTGATCTTTCCTGAGTCAAGGAACCCTTTACTGAAGCAGACATCACTTCATGTTCCTCTTGTGGGTGTAATAGCAGTGCACAGTGGCTTATTAAGAATTACTTTTTATTTCTATTTTTTTAAAGTCTTCCCTTTTTAACTAATTTTTAAAGCTGGTATACAAAAATGTATTTGTATTTTGGCAGTTTCATAAATGTTTTTAATTGGGCATTATATTATTTCTGTGGCATTTGGTCTCCCTGTTCATTTCCTAAAAACTTAAAACTTGAAGAGGCATCCATGGCAAAGTTGGGGCAGTGATAGAGAGATCGGTGGCCTGGAGCCACTGAGATAACACTGGCCAGCTATACTGACCCTTGTCAGTAAGTGTGCTTCTGTATTGCATCTGGAACTGTGACAACAGCTAGAGTTTTAGAAAACACAGTAATTTAAAATGTGTACTATGAAATCCTCTTAAATCAAGATAGTACATTAAATATTTATGCTTATTATTTTCTGTTCTTTTAAGTGAAAATACCACATATTGTTTATAGTTTTTATCCTTTTATGAGAAATTTTAAAACTGATGGAAATATTTATAAGTTTAGTAGAAAACTTTTGAGGAAAAATGAATATTGTATCAAAACCTACCAACTTCAAAGATAAGGCATTAAATTGATGGGCTAAAATGTGACACATATATCCCACATAGATGCCTTATAGGCCTCAAATAATTACAACTTGCTGTAGTATCTGATATATAATTGGTAGCAAATGAATGGCAGTCAGCGTGTATTTAACTCCTTGTGTGCTAGGTCTATGCTGGTAGCTGCACATAGAGGACATACAGTAGTACCATATTCTTAACTGTTTAGAACTCTAGAAAGAACCATCCAAAGAACGACAATTACCTTGGAATGGGCTTGTTGATGAAAATTGATATAATTTTCATTTCTGCATTTTCCACAATAAAGGGGACTTCTAGCTTTGAGAGACATAACTAGCTATAGAAGTGACTATTGCCAAGCTTATATACCTTTTATAATGAAGGGCCAATAATAGATTTAGGGACAACAGTTGTCTGAACAGGAGGGGATACTGGCACTGACCTCAGGAACTGTGTCTTACAGGTGCCATGGACGTAGCCCTGGGATCAGGTGCCACTGGAGTCTTTACCAATTCGTCCTGGCTCTGGAACAAACTATTTGAGGTAGGCCTAAGACATATACCTACAAGTTACAGTGATGATAAGGCCGCTTGCATAATAGGCTTAATCAAGACCTGTGTTAAAGTGATTTCTACCTGTTGAGTTGCCTTTGAATTGAAAATAGGTCATAACAATAAACTTGATTCAGTGAGTTTTTCTAAAGATACTTGTAAATTATAGGTGTGACAACCACTTCCTTCCTTGTCCTTATAGCTGCAGAATGGTATTAAAATAACTGACAGATTACATGGCCAAGATTGAGAAGCTCTGAGGTAGAAAGGGCACGAGGCCAACTTTGTGAAAGAATGCCCCTCTACTGAAAGCGTGGGGATTGAACAGTGTAGACAGAGCTCTTGGGTGTGTCAGTGAGGAGGAGTCCCTGCTCTGCTCTGTGCCCTTCTCCCAGTCATCTTCCATCCTGCCCCTGCCCCCATTACACATTACACTCCACTCACTGCTACTGGCTTTGCCTGCCAATACCACTGTTAGCCTAACCTAGCCTGTTTCTAGCCAACAGATGACAGGAGTGACCCTAGTCCTTACCTCCTGTCATCCTCTCTTCTGGCTCACTTAAGTGGCTGTCCTGCTTCTGCTCTGTTGCTGTTCGCTTTGTCCTCCCCTTTGGACACTGTTCAGACCTTGGCCTGATACGTGCTCAGAATCCTCATGATAAAGTTTGTCTGTTCCATGCCCTCTAACAGTTGTGTCTCCAGAGCTCCACTCGGCTGCTTGGCAGCTCTGTCTGGCAGCTCATGTATCCTTTCACAAGCAGTTAAGGCAGCTTACCAGAGGAATAGACACATAATCCATGAAGACACTTAGGAGTTTATTTAATGTCCTAGGTTTACTTCTCACTTGGCAGTGCTCCCCCCATGTCTCTGTCTGTTTTGTGAAGCTCACTCTCAGCTTCTCTAATAGTCAAGCTGTTTCCTTGAAGGCTGAGCCAGGAACCTTTCCTGACCTTCCATATTACAGAGCATCCCTCTATCATCATGGTATGCACAGTATTTGGGTTTTTTGAGTTATTTACTCTCCTAGCTAAAATAATGTGTTCACAGGCATAATTAAGTCAGCAATCAGCAGCCTTTAGTCTGCTTTTCCCAGAGGTAGCTAATGCATCTGATATATTTCCTAAAACAACAGGTTCTGTCGCTGCTTTTTGACCTTGTACTCTGAAGCTTTATTTTTTACTTCTTGTGAAAATGAGTCTACCAGCCTGCTTACCTGGTTTGAGCATGTGCTTTTGATGGTGCAGATGTTAACACTGCAGCTCAGCAGTGCTAGGAAGCTCAGTATCAGCAAATGAATGGGGAGTTAGGCAAGGCATGAGTGATGTCATCTTGTATCTGGACTTGGTTTTCAGTGATGGAGGTCTAGTATGCATGTCTCTAGCAGATGAAGGTGACTAGAACATTCCGAGTCTCCCACCTTAGTTAAAACTCTCAGAGCCTAAAGGCTCCAACTGAGAATGTATTAAATGTCCTATTTCCTAATTCTGTGATAAATCTTTCGTGACCTAAAGCAATCGCAGACATCCCTCACACCCTTGCCTTGTAGTAGCAGGCAGAATGGCTCTTCATTCATGTATCAGACTATAAAGTTTCTCAGAAAGTACTCTCACACTGTCATACTTCAGGCCAGCATAGAAACTGGGGACCGAGTCTGGAGGATGCCTCTCTTTGAGCATTATACAAGACAAGTCATAGATTGCCAGCTTGCTGATATCAACAATCTTGGAAAATACAGGTATGTGAAATGATAAATTTCTCTTTACAATTATTCTTGGTTGCCAAACTACCCTTCATCTCCCTCTTCTTACAGAAGATTTTACAACGAACCAACTTCTTTTCAGTGTAGTGCTTCTAAGCTTACCGATGCTAAATTTTTCTCTAGTGGGTTCTCTGAATGTTGGAAATTTTCAAATCTAAAGGTTATTTTAAGAAAATAAGAAAAAGTGATAACAACTATAGAAATCCATTACACAGAAAAAGTAGTTTAGAATTTGTCATTCATCTCATAAAGCCGTAACTACAAGTGAATATTTTGGAAGTGATTCTGGTTAATTTCTTGATGGATAACATGAGATTAACTTTTTCCTTTTCGTAGATAGAAATTCTATCTAGTAGATAGAATCTAGTTAGCACAAATGTAATATTTTTAAAACTCATTTATCTTGTGTGGAGTGATGGATGTGCCATGGTCCTGGGGCATATATGTAGAAGTTAGAGGACAACCCTGTGGACTGGGTGCTCTCCTTCCACATGTATGTGTATATGTGTGTTCCAGAGACAGAACTCAGGCTGTGGGGCTCATACAAGGAGCATAAAATCCCTGCTGTCCCAGTGGCTCTGTATGTGACTTGTTAATGACATGTTAGTACACTCTGACATAAGGAAACGTGATCCTGTTTTGCCTTTCTCTTCAGATCTGCAGGTGCATGTACAGCTGCGGCATTCCTGCGAGAGTTTGTGACTCATACGAAGTGGGCACATTTAGACATAGCAGGTGTGATGACCAACAAAGATGAGATTCCCTACCTGCGGAAGGGAATGAGTGGGCGGCCCACAAGGACTCTGATTGAGTTCTTACTTCGCTTCAGTAAAGACAGTTCCTAGTTCAAACACTCAGAAATTCCTCCATCTGTCTTGAATTGGATATGGTGGCCTTCAAAATATTTTTGAATGAATGAAAATTTTTTAAAGACAAAAATGAATGTTGTTTTTTTTTTTAATCTTAATTTTTGGAATATTTTAGTATGCTTGAATCATGGAAATCTAAATGATATATATGAGGTGATATAGGTCCTTTAAACTATTAAAACATCTTGTAATAATATGTATTTTCAAGCAAAATTTACTATTTTTACAAGACAGGGAAAATCTAAATCTATAAAAATGAACAAAGGGAGCCAGGCATGGTGGTGCACAACTTTGATTCCAACACTTGGGAGGCAGATGCAGCTGGATTTCTGAGTTTGAGACCATTGTGGTTTATAGAATGAATTCCAGGATAGCCATGGCTATACAGAGAAAACCTGTCTCAGAGAAACAAACAAACAAACAAACAAACAAGCACAGTACCACCAACAAAATGAACAACAGAAAATACAATTAGTGACTGTTACATTTTCCAAGTTTTGATTCTTAAGGCAGATTATTTAAGTGTTCATATAACTTTCAAAATCCAGATCCAATGCAGTAAATAAATTACAATATTTTCTTCTGATAATTGTTTGTTCACTGTGATTCAGTTCTGTGAAGGGTCATTATTTAAGAAACATCTGAGCTAGAATCAGCCATATCTGGTTCTTAGTCACTGACAGAGGCGCACACCAGGTCTTAGCACTGGAGTATATGCAA
>JANHMN010000007.1:41004474-41018336 GCA_030674055.1 Rhabdomys pumilio | reverse complement strand
TTTTTCTTTTTCTTTTTCTTTTTCTTTTTCTTTTTCTTTTTCTTTTTTTTCGAGACAGGGTTTCTCTGTATAGCTCTGGCTGTCCTGGAACTCACTCTGTAGACCAGGCTGGCCTTGAACTCAGAAATCCGCCTGCCTCTGCCTCCCAAGTGCTGGGATTAAAGGTGTGCGCCACCACCGCCCGGCTGGGGTTTTTCTATTGTAGACTTTTTCTGCTATAGCTACCAGCTCTGTCAATAGTTTACCTTTTAAACCCCTCCAAGTGTTGGAGTTTTCACTGAATTCAGGGGCTGTCTGGTTAACAAAAGCCATGTTCACAGCTGATTGGTTTTTCTGTGGCTTTAGGATCAAAGTGGGTATGGGTTCTATAGGCCTCTATGTGTCATTTTAGAAACCTCCTAGGGTTCTCATCCTTTCCTTGGATAACCTGGCTTACCTTGGAAAAATTTGTAGGCCACCTGGCAGCCTCTCAGCAGCACCCCATTAGAATCTGATGGTAGGCCCAGTGTCTCTCTTAATCTCCATCAGGCTTGGAATCCAAGTCAGGTAGAATCAAGGGAAAGGCCGCATCAGTATCAGCCTGAACTTGGGTGGAGGTCCTGTTTGCCCCAAACCAGTTTCTGGATGGCAACCACAATTCTCCCCCTCTGTTCTGTGGTGAAGAGGATCTGCAGCAGTTACTGATCGTCATCCCAGGCGGGCTAGTGAGTCAGCCTGACTGAGTCTAGAAGAGCTAGAAGAGCTGATGGTCTTCCTGAGAATGGTGTGTGTGTGTGTGTGTGTCCATCTTCCAATTATAAAGGTCATTACTAGCAAAAGGCAAATAGGTCATAAACTGTTTCTCCAGGGGATCTAGGAATCCTGTGGTCCTAAGGGGTAGGGTGGTGGTGGGGTCAGCCTAATGAGAAGCTGAATCACCTCTCTAGGTGGCTCCAGCAAGAGTATGGGGTAGACTCTAGGCTGAGTCAAGAACTTCCTCTTCTTTTGCCTGCACCTGCTAAGCAAAAGTTCTGAAGGAGGAAGTAACATTGACCACCAGGGTGCAGCCGGTAGCAAGAAAGGTTCCATCCAAACAGGGGTCTTTCCACTAAATACTACCATGTGATGATACAACGCACCTGGTCCAGGTGACCTGAGGCTTCATAAACTACAGTTTTTACCTGGTTAATGATGGAGTGATGGAAGGTTCTCTCCTTGGGACAGCCAATTTTAAAGTTGAGTCACCTTTAAAGGTGAGTCATTTAGTCCTTCAAAAGGTAATGAGATTATTGGAATGAACAACCAGCCCTGAATCCTCCACAACCTGGCAGAAGTCACTAAAATGGCCCAGACGACACAGAGAAACCCTGTCTCAAAAAAAAAAAGGCAAGATTAACTGGTGTGTGTGTTGTTGTTTATCCTTGCATTCAAGGGAATCTGGGTGGGGGTTGGTATCTTGGCCTGTTCCCAGAACTTAGGCAGAGTAGCAAAAGTGAAACCCAATATCCAAACTGCTAGTTTATAACCTATCATGGAGTCAGCCTGTAGAGTGAAAAATTATAAAGACCATTTTATAAAATATATACAGGCTCACTAGTTCCAAGAAAGCAGAACTGAATATAATGAATATAAGACTCCAGGCCTTTCACTGCCCCAGGATATATTCCTCAAGCCTCAGGGAAGAAAATCCACCTGTGGGTGGGGTAGGCCCAAAGCAGGAAGACACATTCCTGGCCACAAAGAAAGATGCAAGTCATCTGGGTGGTTCCAAGAACTAACTAACTTTCCACTGATCTTGGTTACCCCTTCCCCCCACTTGAGATCTTTTCCAGTGTTACAGCTTGCTGAGTTCAAAATTTATAAAACAACCAATCATGTGTAACTGTGCGCTCGAAAATTCCTTCCTTTCCCTACCCCTTACTATAAAAAGCTCCTTAGCGCACCACTGGGGGTTGGGGGGTGGTGGTGTCAAACTGTACTCCTGCAGGAGTGTGCAGTTTGAATGCTGGCTGCCAGCTCTCTTCCCTAATAAACCTCTGCTGATTGCATCCAGGTACGGTGTCTTGGAGTTTGTGGGTGTTCGAGACTTCCCAAGACTTGAGTAAGGGTTTCCCGAATTTGGGAGTCTTCAAGCCTAACTCAGGCCAATTTGCACCTGATTTACCAGGGACACTTCAGGATGTCACTCTTTTTAGTCATCTCACGCCAGAAGTTAGAGGGAACTTGTGTTGTTTCAGCTATAACAAGTGACTAGATTGGCATCTGGTACACAGCAAGTCCTCAATCACCGTGGAATGAACTGATGACTCCTCATTTTACTAAGGGGGCGCAGAAAAGACTCCGCTAAGGTCTTTAGGGACAGACCAGGGGCTTGGCTGGTGGCGGGAAGGCCCGCGCTCGCGTTCAGACTCGGCAAGTGACTGGTTTAAACCAGTCGCAGCCTTTGATACCTAGGTCAGTAGCGAGTAAACCCAAGTAGCCTATGAACCCAAGAGACCGCCCAGAAACAAGGATTCAAGTGTTTCCTTTCTCCCGGCGAACAGACGAACCGCCCGTCACGTGACCACGCGGGCCACGTGATCAGGCTGCCTGCGCTTGCGCGCACAGTCCCGGTGGCGTTTCCGCCTGCCATTGCAGTCATGGCGTCGTCCCTGGGAGGGATGTTCACCGGGCAGCTTCCAGGTCCTCCGCCGCCGCCGCCCGGGCTCCCAGGCCAGGCATCGCTTCTGCAAGCAACCCCTGGGGCTCCGAGACCATCTAACAGCACTTTGGTGGACGAGTTGGAGTCATCATTCGAGGTAAGCCGAGATGTGGGCGTCTTTGTGCAGCCCTCACTCGGGTGCGGAAGGCCGCGCAGGTTAACATCTTTCTCGGTCCCGGCGCCTAGTGGATGAGGGGGACTGGAGGATGGAAGTCGCCAGCTGTAGGTTGGGTACCACTCGTAGGCGGTGGTCTCAGGTCTGCCCTTGCAACCGCGGCATTTCTGCAGACCGTGGCCTTGAAGTCCGCTCAACTTTGATCAACCTCGGGGCAACTTTTACCCCTGCGGGTCTAGTAGGAGCCGGTCTTCCCTGGAGCGTGGTCACTCGGCTGAGCTCCTCTGAATTTTCAGGTCACATATTGTACGCTTCTCTTGTGTTTCTCCGTGTTCTGTGTAGACCTTCCAGTGGCCCCTGGCACCTGCTTTCTCTTTCTAGTCGTCTGGTAAATGCTCTTTGTTGGGATAAATTGAGTTCTTACTGTGGGAGGAAACTTTGATAGGCTGTTTGGGTTCGTCTACTCTTAGAAGCAGAAACTAAGACTCAGCAGTAACTTGCCTAAAGTCGGCCTTGGTTTGTGCGAGCAAAGACGAGTATTCTTGCCTTCTGCCTTTGCAGGCAAAAGATGACCTAGTCATACTTCTGAAAAACACATTATTTTTAAAAAGAAATTGTATTTTATTTTATTTATGCATGTTATTGGCGCACTTGTGGAGGTCAAAGGGACAGCCCGCAGAAGTCACTTTTCTACATCCACCCTGTGAATGCAAGGGATGAAACTCAGATGTGGTGGCAAATATCTTTACCGATTAGCCATCGTACCAGCCCTAAAATTCTAGTCTTTTAATAGACCGATATGCGTTGTTTTTACCTCCATGTAAGACCAACTGTGGATAAAGGCCCATGCTTTTAGTGTTTTTCAAAGGATAAGGCTGGCTGGGAGGTCACCGGAACTGAAGTTTTAAAGTTAGTTTTTGTTTGTTTTGTTGTTGTTTCTCTGAGACAAGTTTTCATTGTAGCACTGGCTGTTGTGGAACAAGCTGACTTTGGACTCATAACTGCTTCTGCCTCCAGAGTGCTGATTTGTTTGTTGAGTTGTTACAGGAGTGGGAAACCCTCGTGACTGTTTCCATACCTCAGATCTGGAGCTAGCCAGGAGGATTCGTTGCTTCTGAAAGGAACTTTGTATGTAGTCATGACTTGTGTTTGGAACCCAATTTTAGTTCTGTGTCCTTGTTTTGTTTCCCTTAAGCGTTTGCTCACTGCTGTCAGGGGTCTTAGTTCCCAGCCTCTGTTCCTCTGTAAGCTGCTGTCATGCTCTTTCACCTTTCTCGTCTTTTCTGAGGGCTGCTTGTGCCCCTGGGGTGCACCCACATGTACAGCTCAGTTGGTGCCTTTTCAAAACTCCCTCTTTGGGATATGAATATCCATGTGACACTAACCATTTATTATACAGACACCTGTTACTTGTTAAATGCCAAGTGGAATTCCAAGTACTTAGAGTTATAGAAGTTAGAGAGTTACAGTTATAGAGTTAATAGAGTTACTTAGAGTTATAGGGCTGAACCACACAGGCAGAGCTGTTGGTAGGAGACAAATAACAATGGCTGACAAGAGTGGATATATAACATCAGTTACTTCTGTGAAAAGCTTGCCAAGCTCCACTGTAGAGCATGAACAGGAGGTACCATTTAGAAAGAGTAGACAGCTGACATCATGACGTAGTAATATATACAATTCTTATAAAGGTTCAGCCAGAGTGCCGTGGCCATGATGGGGTTGAAAGGTATCCAGGTGTGGAATAAGACAGTGAGGAAGAGGCCGGTGGTGGGAATAAGACCATGTGATGAGGTGCCAGACCAGCTGAGATTTGCTTTACCAGGTGTCTACACTGGCCCAGTGGCCCCCGAAGAAGTTATTTCCTGTGCATAAGTAATAGCTGGTGTGAATATAACATTTTTATGTTTTGCTCATGCAGGCTTGCTTTGCTTCCCTTGTGAGTCAGGATTATGTCAATGGGACTGATCAGGAAGAAATTCGAACTGGTAAGGTTTTCCTCTTTGCACACGTGTTCTTGTCATCAGCACGATGTCTGTTGTTGACTTTATATCTGTGTGTTTAGCCCTGCATGTGTCTTGGAACGTTTCCAGGGAATGAGATGCGTGCAAAGTTCCCATAAACTCCGGCTCTGTTTGGTTCACTAGCTGACATGTTTTCTGAGTCCTTAGGAACCACTTAAAATGAGCTTTTCATATGGGTACTCCTGTGTAAAACTAAGGAACACTGTTTATTTTAGAACGCACACATTTTGTTGAGTTTTTTTTACCAGCTCTGACAGAAATATAAGTGTTATGCATATTCTTTCTTTTTTTGGGATAGAGTTTCTCTGTGTAGACTTGGCTGTCCTGGAACTTATTCTGCAGACCAGGATGGCCTCAGACTCAGATCTGCCTCCTGTCTCTGCCTCTAGGGTGCTGGGATTAAAGGCGTGTACCACAACTCACCCTGTTATGTATATTATTATCTCTAGTGTCTCATAACTTTTTTATAGTGGAAATTGTCCTAATTTGCTAAGTCTGGATTGTGTTTCTTGGGAAGACTTCACAACTTCCGTGTTGTATAAGGTCTCTAACCTGAGAAAAAAATGAATTACATGTTATTTCATGCTCCTTTTACATGGGAACTTGAAGATGGTTATTGCTGTCATCCAGATTAAAATCCCAAATTATGTCTGTGACAAAGTGCTGTTTTAATTTTTAACTTGTAGGTTTAATTTTAGGTGGGAAATATATATTGTGTATATGTAAACTTTTGGTGTCTCCTTTTGTTTTTTTCTTAAGGTGTTGATCAATGTATCCAGAAGTTTTTGGACATTGCAAGACAGACAGAATGTTTTTTCTTACAAAAAAGGTTGCAGTTGTCTGTCCAGAAACCAGATCAAGTTATCAAAGAGGTACGAATTTGACTTTTCCCCAACTTTTAAGGAGAACGAGTGTCATTTGGATTCCATTGTATCTTAACAAGATGTACCCTCTTCCTGTAAGTTGTAGGAGGTCTTTATAGGTCAATGAACTGATGAGGGTGCCAGCATTTATGACAGCCTGGAGGTCATGGGAGAGGGAGCAGAGCTGCAAACAGTCCTGCCTACTCATTTCATGCACTGGTTTTCCTGGAAAAGTTTTCTTAAAGAGGAGGCTTTGCCTCCTGAGAAAAGTTAGAAAACCATCAGTATAGATTTAAAGATAATTTGGACAGGAACTGTAACTGTGTTCCCAAATCGCTTTACTTGGTACCTTAGGCATAGGAAATGGCCTACTAACTTCATGGAATAAAAAACACATATTGTAGCCAGACATGGTGGTGCATGACTTTAATTCCAGTTCTCAGGGGGCGGACCTCATTTAAGTTCAAAGTCAGTCTGGTCTACATAACAAATTCCAGGCCAGCCAGGGCTATATCGTGAGATTCTGTTTCTTTTAAAAAAAAAAAAAAAAAAAAAAAAAGAAGTAGAAGGAGGAGGGAGGGAGGGAGGGAGGGAGGGAGGGAGGAAGGAAGGAAATTGCTGGAGTTCAGCTTCAGCAGGGTTCTGGTCTGAAGGATGAATGTGTGGAGTTGGCCGGAATGAGTCTATTAGTACTGTACCTAAACTGGTTGTAGACGTGCAGTTACATTAAAAATGATTAATCTTTAACAATATGTTGATTTTTTAATTTTTGTAATCATCAGAGAGTATGCTCCCCTGCCTAAAATAATAATTTTCAGGTGTAAGTCTAATTTTATGGCTTACATACCATTTTGTGTGAACAGTAGCTGTAGTCCTTTATACATTCTTAGAATGGTAATGATTAATGTACCTAAATTTTAACTGTTGGGACCAAGTTTCTATTTTTCTTGGCAGATTCTACATGTACTTTTTGCCTCCAAGGGGAATGGGAGATTTAGATTCTGTGTTGATTTTTCTGGCATTGGAAGGGTGTCTGACTTCTCTGCCCTTGTTTTTTCTTTATATGTTCTATCAGTTCTTAATGCCATCTTTTAAGACACTGTCTCCTAATTCGTAGAATATAGTTATCTCTTTTTTAGATTAGTTAAGTAAGCAAGAATCATTAGCCTTATTGAGTTCCTCCTGCTTACTGAGTGAGGATGACTGTAGAAGCAGCCAGGGACGGCCAGGAGAACTGGTTTCTGTGTTTCAAGAAAAAACTCCAGGTTCACCATAAATCCAGCTATAATCGTGACTAATAAGTGAAAGTGAAACTAAAAATTACCATAAGAGTAAACACAGCAAAAACCAAAAGTAACGTGCTTCCTAGGATTGGTGCAGGCCTTTGCAATAGTTTCCACAAGTCCTTGCCAAGTGGACAGGGATCTCCAAGGGACTTGCCATAAGGAGCTTGTTTCAGCATGGCTTCCGCCATTTCTAAGGTTCCTTAAAAGTGAGTGCACTTTAAACTGGGATATTTGGAAATGAGTTGCTATGAGAACTAGAAAGTTTTAATGGTATTAGTGAGATAATTCCTGCCATCCCAGTATAGAAGACTGAACTTCTAGCTCCAAGGCCAGTGATACTTCCACTGAGAAAAGCAAAACTGAATAATAGATTTTGGTAGCTTTTGAAATAAACAGGTTTCAATGACCAATTCATCAGAAAGGGTCTTTTCAGCCAGGAGACCAGCTGTTGAGAACAGTAACAGTAAGATCATATTCTTACAGTCTGTTACACCAAGTACTTCGTGATATGAATACCCAATAATATGGAAATGGTTAAAGCTACTATTAAGATCTTTGCTTGTTTTATGTGTATAAGTGTTTTGTCCCACCGTGTTGGTATGTGTACTGCCATGCAGTGCACACAGATGCTAGAAAAGCACATTTGTGGGTGCTGGGAACTGAACCCAGGTCTTCTACAAGAGCAGCCAACTGCTCTTACCCACTGAGCCATTTCCCCAGACCCAAAGTTAAATTTCAGTAAAGAGTTTAGCATCATTGTTAATATTAAGCTTTTGAAAAAGATGTAATTTTTTAGCACTTTATACTCTAAAGTTGTAGTGTGCATCCTTACAGACAGCTGTTAGCACCTGTTTCATATTTTTAGTGTTTGGTATTTTTACTAGTGGTCTTTTAGATGTTCTCGGTGATTTTTAATCTTAGACTTGTGTATTTTTCTTACTAAAAGAAAAACAGTTAAATATTAAAGTTGTTGTGGTAGGCAGACAGCTGTCATTGGAAGAGTTGCTTTTGCCACTGGTGGTGGTGGTGGTGGTGGTGGTGGTGGTGGTGGTGGCTGCTGTACACACTTTTACTCCCAGTACCCGAGAGGCAGAGGCAGGTGGATCTCTTGAGTTCCAGAGCAGCTAGGGCTACACACAGAACCCTGTCTGGAAAAACATAATAAAACAGAATTGGTTTGGCTGATTCAAACAATAGAGCCTATAGAGCAATGAGCTTTTTTAAAGCTTTGGTGGGTTCCCTTGTTTTGGTTTTGCTTCTTAGTTTTGATTTTTTGATGCCATTTCAGCATAACTAGGCAAACCATATCTTCTCTTCTTTTTTCTTCTTCCTCCTCCTGTTTGTATTTTGAGACAAGACCTCACTGCATTACCCAAGCTATTATGGAACTCACTCTGGCCTGAAAATTCATGATTCTGCCCCAGCCTCTAAAGTAGCTGGGATTACAGGCCTGTTCCACCAGGGTCATCCTAATGCTCCTTACTAAGGAGGATTTGCTCTTGTTTGAGATGGCTGACCTCATCACTTTATTTTTCTCCCCTACCACTTTGGTCTGTAGGATGTCTCAGAACTAAGGAGTGAATTGCAGCGGAAAGATGCGCTGGTCCAGAAGCACTTGACAAAGCTGAGGCATTGGCAGCAGGTACTGGAGGACATCAACGTGCAGCACAAGAAGCCAGCTGACATGCCTCAGGGCTCCTTGGCCTACCTCGAGCAGGCGTCTGCCAACATTCCTGCACCTCTGAAGCAGACCTAACCATTCCTGCCTGTGGTTCAGCCCTGCAGTCTTGCCAGAGACCTTTCCTAACAGACCTGGCATATTGGAAGGACAATGTTGGATAATGAGTTGGTATTTGTTTATGTCCCTATTTATAAGGTAGGGTTTCAGTATGAAACCCGATTGGGCCTTGAACTTGTGATTCCCCTGCCTCAGCTCCTCTAGTACTGTAAATTCCTGAATACTTTATAAAATACCTGTATCTTTGATAAAGTAAAGTTTGGTTTTGTTTTTTGGTTTGTTTTTTTTTTTAATCTTTAGACTGTTAGAGTCTTCACACACATTCTTACTTGGCCTTTGCCATTTGTTTTGACAACGTTTTGTGGCTTCATCTCCCTTTTTTTTTTCCTTAACCTATTAATTTGGTGAAAAATCTGAAGGAAAAAATGTTTAATAGTTTGAGAAACCAGGAGATAATAGAGTTTGGTTATCAGCCTTAATAATGGTCATTGTAGTGTAAACGTGCTGTTCCAAAACTGAGCTCCCTCATGAGGAATCTGGCATAGCAGTGTGATGCTTCCAGGGCGGCACAAGGCGAGCGTGTTTTACAGATGACTCAGAAGAGGTTAAAATATGCTGCTCATGTAGATTACAGGAGGATACTTACCTTGATGCTGGATTTTTATCCGGGCTAAGTTACATTTTCTGAGTCCTTTTTCACTCTGCCTTGAAGGCACACACACCAGGAATGCGGCGTGCTGAGTGTTCTCGGCTGTGATGGTCAGGGTTAGGATGGAGTCCCAGGGGAGGCTCGGGGAGGAATGAGGCCAAAGGCCTGCTTGGATTGTCTCTGTCTCTGTGTTTTATTTGCTTGTTTTTTGTTTGTTTTTTTGTCCTCCCACCCCCCAAAGCCAAGCACCTCTCTTTACCCAAAACAAATACTCCGTACCTCTTGAATAATCAGTGCATCTCCAGCTTGGTTTTGTCCATTTTGGTTTCTGGAGCCTTGAAGCTCAGGTCACAAGCATTAACGTCCACTCACTGCCTATCTAGTGTGGGCACAGCCATCTGGTCTCTGAAGCTTCAGAATGCCTCTTCACTGCATCCCAGGGCACAGTGTTTTGATTTTAGTTTTGCCGAGACTTTCTTAAATTCTACATATGCTTTATGAATTGTGACTATGTTAGTTGCTCTGTTGTATGTCTGCTAGAATTAGGAATTTCCTCGATTATGCAAGATCTTACTATTTTTATGTGTATTCTTGATTGTATGATATTTAGTGCCTGGACCAATTAGAACCAGTCTAAAGCCATCAACTCCCTTTAATTAAAATATATAAGTTAAAGTGTTGAAAATTTAGGCTGACATGGTGGCATGCTTGTAATGCAGCATTTGGGAGGTAGAGGAAGGAAGAAGGCTGCAAGTTTAATGGAATCTTCAGCTACACTGCAAGTTTGAAGCTGTTATAGGCTACATGAGATCCCACCCCCCAAGCTCCAGGGGTGGGAAAAAAACCTAAAACCCATGAGTGACAGCTTGGCAGTTGTTGGATTTTTTGGCTAAAACCTAAATAGACGTTATATTTGGCTGGTTTTTCAATAGTAAAGAAGATGGTAAAAATACCAAAATCATTCTTGGTGCTCAGTGAAAATATTTTTAAGTTAGTATATATACATTACTGTTTTTTTTTTTTAATCAAATACAACACTTAGGTTAAAATAATTTTTCCATTTTGTCAGTTTGTATGTGTATAGTATATCATTGAACATGTTTTGGGGAGGGGTACATGTATGATGTCAGAGATCCAGCGGGTAGCTTTTTTCATGTTACCTTTTGAGAGACAGTTTCTCACTGAATTTGGCCTTGTTTACTGGCCAAGACTAGCTGGCTGGCAAACC
This sequence comes from Rhabdomys pumilio, assembly GCA_030674055.1. Lineage (NCBI taxonomy): Eukaryota > Metazoa > Chordata > Mammalia > Rodentia > Muridae > Rhabdomys > Rhabdomys pumilio. The sequence continues at coordinate 41,007,753 of JANHMN010000007.1, read as the reverse complement.
GCAGTGATCTTCCTGCCTTTTTTAGTTCCAAGCCCTAGGGGTAAGCTACTCTGCTCGGCTTTTATCCTGGTACAACGACGTGAGCTCAGGTCTTCAGTTACACACATATGCTTTCCTTAGAGAACTATCTCCCAACTCCATCTCTTTCCTCCTAAGTGGCGCTTTGCTGGCTGTTGAACACAGAAATTCCAAGCTGCATGTCTTTCTGGGTTTCCGTTGGCTTGCTGCTCCTTATGTAACCTAACAGATTCAAGGAAGTTTCTTGTTTCAGTTGCCTACCTGAGAAAGACCAGCCTTTCCACATGTATGGATTCTGGACCAGTTATGGTGATTTCTGCCACTTGGAACTGTCTGTCCTTAGCGCCTTCCCTGCACCGCACCCAAATTCTCTCATAAACATTTCCCTTGACCTTTTCCAGCTCCTTATTCCCTTCGCACTCCTTCCTCCGCAGCTGTTTCTGTCTGTCCTACAGTTGTGCTTGTGATCATCTTTGGCAACAGATCAGATGGACACTCACTTCCTCATCTTCTGTACAGGAACTTGAGCTTCTTTAACTTTTTTTTGGGGGAGGGGCTGGTTTGAGACAGGGTTTCTCTGTGTAGCCCTGGCTGTCCTGGAACTCACTCTGTAGACCAGGCTGGCCTCAAACTCAGAAATCCACCTGCCTCTGCCTCCCAAGTGCTGGGATTAAAGGCGTGTGCCACCACTGCCCAGCTAGCTTCTTTAACTATTAACATGCCTGACTGTTGGTTTTCTAGCTGAAGACTCCTACTCAGTTCTGCTTTCTAAAGTGCTGTTGTATGAAATACCGTTACAGAAACTAACATTGGTTGTGCCAGTCCTGGGTATTCGTTTGCCCAGCATGGGTGCTACAGTCAGGTCTGTTTCTGGACCTCTCTAGTGGACAGTCTGTCATTCTAGTCCAGAAGCTGACCCAGCAGTGCCACCCAGTTACTCTGCTGAGGTAAACAAGCTCAGAACACCAAACCTCAGTTACCTGACTGAAATCATAAGGTGAGACAAATCACTTTATAGTCTTACTGGGGCACATACACACCCAAAACAAAGTCACCATGTCATTCAAACCACCAGACATCCCACTGGATGAAATTGAGTCATTGTGACCTTTATCCTCTTTCATAGCTAATATTAACTCAATAGGATCTAGTCTCACCTAAGAGAGCCCTTCCCAGCTGTGGTGGACTGAACCACCACAACCTTGAACCATGATAAACTTCTTTTTGGCAGGTATTTGGTCTCAGCAGCAAGAAAATGTGCAGGGCAGCAGAAAAGCAGTCTTGTGTTGCACCTTACCAAGAGTTACAGTGCTGAGAAGTGACCAGACCAGAAAAAGCACACCCACCTGTAACGCCCCAGTAAAATATAGAGCTCACTGCTAATTGGCAAATATTGGAACTTGACACTTATGGGAAACAGACTGGGCATTTCCTAATTCAAAATTCCAAATGCACCAGGCGGTGGTGGCGCACGCCTTTAATCCTTGCACTTGGGAGGCAGAGGCAGGTGGATTTCTGAGTTTGAGGCCAGCCTGGTCTACAGAATGAGTTCCAGAACAGCCAGGGCTACACAGAGAAACCCTGTCTCAAAAAATACAAAAAACCTCCAAATGCTCCCAGATCTAAACTTTTCCAATATTGACCTGACACTGTAAGTGGAAACTTTCATACTTGATACATTGAGTAAAAATCTAGGTGTACCATGAAAAAAATAACATGGATATAGAAATATAAGGGAATATGTTTAGACTTTGGTCCCATGCTTAAGATATATATTCATGTATTCATGTATATTTATGAATCTGAAAATATGCAAACTTATTTTTTTTTTTTTTAAATCTTACCAGGGATTGAACTGAGGGCCTTACACATGCTAACCATGTGCTCCCACTACTGTGCCCTCGAAGGTTGATATGCTGGGAGAGGGGATGCCTAGCCTGTGGTAGTAAGGTGAACAGCAGGAGGTGGTCAAGCACTGAAAGCTGCCTGCTCGGGAATGGGATTAGGACCCACGTTTAATTAGGCTTAAACCAGCTCTGTTGCACATGAGGCCCACACTGGAGACTTAGGAAGAATGCTTCCCTACCTTGCTAAGCACCTTTATCTGGATCTCTTACCCGAAAGTAATGCATTTCTGTTGTCTGTATTAACCCATCATGAAAGTTTTAGTGTAACAGCCCAACACACTTCAGGGTCTTCAGCATATAGCAGGCTTATCTGGAGCAGGAAAGACAAAAACTTGGTACTGAAAAGTCATGTGCCATTCCCAATATGGTGACAAATGGTTACATTCAAAATGGAAAAAGTCCCTGACAAGTCACCAATCTTTAGTGTGTTCATCCTAGCTGGGTATGGTGGTACACTGGGGTGGAGGCCAGAGATGGTAAAGAGTTTGAAGCCATCTTGGTCTATATTATATAGTGAGTTCTGGGCACAGTGAGATCCTGTCTCCAAACAAACACCAACAAAAAGGTGGATTTTTATGGGCAAGGTAGCTTAGTAGTAGAGCACTGGCCTAGCATAAGGTCCTGGGTTGTAGATCTAGTACTACCAAAAAATTATTTTTTAAAATTTGAAAGTGATTAATACACCAGGTGGTGGTAGTATGGAGGCAGACATTTTTATTTTTATTGTCCAGTTCAGAGTTTTATTATTCAAAGAGCAAAAATTTGACAATGCATAGAATTGACATCAGTTGATAAGCCACTTGCTGGGCCAGCACCAGAGAGAAAGTCTACCCACTAAAAGTTGTCAGAAGGTAAGACAGAATGCAGCTTCAGCACCATGGGCAGTTCCCTGCTCTTCTGGGAGTCCATGCAGTGGGGAAGCCATACATCTGAGGCTGGTGACACAGATATAAAGAATGGACCCAGCCATCGTTGACATCAGAGAACAGACAGTCTAGAAACCTTTGCAAAGACTTAGCACAATGATCATTGAAGCTGAGATGTATAACAGGAGGCACAGTTGTTCACTGAGCATTCCAGTGCAGGCTTGATAGTATGCTGCTTAATCTTACGGAGTCCTGTTTGAGGTAGGTGTTGTCCCTCTGTAGTCTGTGGCCTGTGCCAGACCTTGGAAGTCAAAACATGCAATCCAAGCATGCTGTACTCCATTCTTGGTAGGTTTGGTGTTTTGTCCTCATTGCTTTTCCTTTTTATATGGAACTTTTATTTTATTCCTCTTCATATTGAGGTTAGAGGTACAGTTGGAAATTATATATATATATATATATATATATATATATATATATATATATAT
>JANHMN010000007.1:40988648-41004464 GCA_030674055.1 Rhabdomys pumilio | reverse complement strand
TATATATATATATATATATATATATATATATATATATATATATATGATATTTAATATATACATATATAACATGTATATATACATATATAATCGTAACTTTGGAGATGACCAAGAAAAAAATAAAAATATTTTTAAAGTTGACCATGGCAGTCACAAATCTGATATCTCACCAAGTGGAGTATGACAGTACAGGCACTAGGAATACAATGGGTAATTTGGTCATCAGAGACTAATATTTTCCTAGGGGTGCTTTCTAATAACTGGCTTGTTTAATCTTTAAGCATTCTTACATAAGCAGGTGTCACAATGAAGCTGAAATGTTAGTGCCACACACACTTTGTTTTAGCTATCCATCACATGGAAGTCATTCCAAGCTAGTTACCTGGTTGGGTGGTTTTAATTTATTACTTCAAATGGTTGAAATGATTTTCTAGTAATGTCCTCCTTTGAACAGATCCCAATGATCAGTTTAGAATGAAAAGTACTTGGTAAACCATTCCTGATGTGGAGAGCCTTGCTTCTGTGGGGCTTCTTTGGGTTGGGCTGGTTCTCCATCTTGGGCCCTTAAAAAAAGGAAATGTTTACATGGCTATGAAACTTATTCAGTAAAAACCAATAGTGTACCATCTTTCCCAGAGAAGCTAAGTGCTTGTTATCCTTTCAAAAGATACCAGACTGACCAGCTCTGTTGGCAGCTGGAAACCAGCTGTGAAGGATGAGTGGGAGGAGTATCTAGTTCTTGTTTTAACCACCAAGGGCCGCTCACTTGATGGTTATGATACTGATGAGATGCATTTTGTAGCATTTGTTATCCATTTTAGGCACAAATCAGCTAAGTTAAAATAACACGATGTTCCAATGCGAGTCTTCTGTAGAATATTACTTGAACATTTTAATGAGGCTATGAAGTTTGCCTGATAAATCAAAAGAAAGCAGGCAATGAAACTGTCACCTAGTCACTCTGCATTTGTGGAGCTTCAGAGCAAATAAGAGCCTGAGTTTGGTCCATGGAACCCACATGATAAAAGAAAGTTGTCCTCTGACCTTGACATGTATTCAGTGACAGATGCTATGCCCCCAATAAATAATGTAATTTTTTTTTTCGAGACAGGGTCTCACTTTGTTGCTCTGAATGTTCTAGAATGTACTATGCTGGCCTAGAAATCTGCCTCTACCTCCAGAGTGCTGGGATTAAAGGCATGTACCACTGCACCTGACCCATAAATACTGTAAAACAAAATGAACAACAAAAAATGAATAGCATAGCCGGGCAGTGGTGGCACACGCCTTTAATCCCAGCACTTGGGAGGCAGAAGCAGGCGAATTTCTGAGTTCGAGGCCAGCCTGGTCTACAGAGTGAGTTCCAGGACAGCCAGGGCTACACAGAGAAACAATGTCTTTAAAAAATAAAAATAAAACAAACAAACAAAATGAATAGCTTGAAGCAGAGGTGCCTATCAATAAGAGTCAGGAGCTGGTGAACCAGTGTGCTTTGCTCACTGGCAGGACCCAAAGGGGCGACGTTCATTCAGGGGTGGCAGATGATTTCTTCTTGCTCAACAGTTGAGATCTCTACCTCCCCTCCAGTTTAAACAGCCATGGGCAGGTTGGTATACAGAGAGCTTCTGGACTAAGAACATTTTGAGGAGAACCTTTCTAAATGCAAACTTCAGACTCAGAATTTAAAGCATGCCCTTTGAATGAAGGGCTTGATGAAGACAGACAATTATTAAAACAGGTGAACCCACACATGCATCTGGAAGAGAAGCACATCACATGGGAAAATGAGAGATGCATCAGACAGCATCACCAACACTCAGCCCAACACACTGAGAGGCTCCGACTGCTTCAATAATGCCAAATCACACTGAAAAGTAGCCTTAGCTACTTTTGTGTAAGGTTCGAGGGTAGGAATATCTTCTATGACATTCCTTTAGTCACCAATCTGATCAGGCAGCTACTGTATTTATTTTTAAGATAGTAAAACAGGGAACTGTAGAGGTCACCTGCCCAAGACCACACAACCAAGAAAAGTGGATTTTAAATACAGATCGTAAGTGATGCCATAAAAATTAGTCTTTCTAAAGTCTAGCACCAAAATTCTTAAGAACAACACAGTTTCTATCATCAGTGGTCCCATTTGGCTAGGCTGTTACTGTTTCTAGGACTGGATTCCTACTCTTTAGATCAGATGCCAGATGCCTTAGCAGGTGTCTAAGGAGACCCCCAATTTCTTTCCTGTCCTTGGAGAAATAGAGAAATACCCTCACTTGTCACACCTTGAGGCAGTTTTCCCATCTAGGAGCTGGGTGGGTTTGTAAGGCTGGCCACAGCTGGGGCTTGGGTCCAGGCTGGGTGACTTAGTGATGGGAGGGGCATTGATCCTGGAGCTCAGGTCTCCACTCAGAAAGTTCTTTGCATAGGAGGCAAGGTTTGGCACACTGACCACTCGGCTGGGCACTTCCTCCATCTTCTTCTTCTGTTTGTGGTAAAGGAAAGGAATTAGTGCTTACCCAGGAACAGCATTATTATAAATGCAGATAGGCTCATCCAACCCAAATAACACAGAAAAGAAATAACAGTCCTACTTATATACTAAAATATTGTTCTGACACTATTGGGGGAGGTAGAGACAAGCATATTATCACATGCCTTTAATATCAACACTCAGGAAGCAGAGGCAGGCAGATCTCTGTGAGTTCAGGCCTAGCCTGATTTACACAGTGAGTTCTAGACCAGCCAGGATTACATAGTGAAACCATGTGTCAATTGCTGTAATTTTTTTAATTGATAATTTTATTGCAGTGCGGGGAATGGGATCCAGGGCATCAAGCATGCAGACAATTATTCTTCCACTGAGCTATGTCCCCTGCCCTTCAACCATTTTTTTCTCTCATCTTTATTTTGCAACCTAAAACAAAACATGTATGTTCTCTATCTAATAGTTGGGGAAAATGTTTTATAACTTTAATATTTTGGAGGCCATATAATAGCAGACACTGGCCTTGCCTTATCTTCAACCTCTAGAGTGCAAGTTACATTGTTACAATAGATGGATAAATTAAAAACCATGAAAGAGATCTTGACAGGTTCATTCAGTCTAGGTAAGTTACTTTGTGAGCTATGAAATACTGATTCTTTTCAACTTTAGGGATCTGGTGATAGGAGATGAGAGAGTTGTTATGAATATGCTTGCTACTATGCAGTCCACAAGTATGCAAAAATAAGTGGGATATTCTCTCCCATCATCTAGATGGAGGGAATATTAATAGTGATATAGGCAAGTCCTACTGTTTGTTGGCACTGTAGACTACTTCACATGGGTTTTCTCCAGCATCTATTCATCTGAGTGTCCACCAGCCCATCAGTGTGCACCAGCCCATCAGTGTGCTGCTGCAGCTACTTTTATGAGAACAGAAACGTGCAGATTGTATGATGTGCTAAAATTGATTTACCTTCATGGAAGGGGTCAAGTATCCTGGGTGAGGATTGAAAGAGAAGGATCGATTCCGATGGGACACTGCACTGGGGAAGGCTGCATAGTGAAATCTTCTCTCTTCCTGGAAAACCAAGGCAACCAGGTCTTTTTTTTTTTTTTTTTTTTTTTTTTAAATCATTTATTTTAGTATATGAGTCAAGTAATTATTTTCTTTTTTTAAAATATTTTTATTGAATATTTTATTTATTTACAAGACAGATGTCATCTCCTTTCTCCATTTCCCCTCCCTAGAACCCCCTATACCCTCCTCCTTTATGCTTTTATACCATTTTGATCTTAGGCATGGCCACTGGCTTTGTATGGCTGGTGGGAGGACAGAAGACAGAAGGAAAGTCCTAGAGGAGGGTAGGTGAGTGGCAGCCAGGCAGCCAGTCACTGGAAGAACCTTCATCTCTGGGGATTCATATTACAGGGGAAGGAAAAGGCATAGTGCCTTAGCAAGTAAAAACATCTTAACTATCCTGAACACCTAAAAGGAAAATCTAGTACAAAAGTTAAAAATATTAAAGAAAAATTCCTCCTATATTCAAAACATTTCTCTCTCTTGTCTTTGTTTGAAATAGGGTCTCATGTATTCCAAGCTGGCCTCAAACATACTATTTAGCAGAGGATAAACTTGAACTTGTGTTTTTGACTCCTAAGTACTGGGATTTCAAGCGTGTGCCATCACATTTGATTTGTGTGCTTCTAAGAACTGAACCACCATGTGAGTGCCAGGAACTGAACCTGGACCCTCTGCAAGAGCAGCAAGTATTCTTAACCTGAGCAATTATTAATTTAAGATAATCATAACTGAGGCTGGAGATAGCACAGTTAAGAGCACTTACTGCTCTTCCAGAAGACCCAAGTTGAATTCTTAGTGCAGTTCATAAATGCCTGTAACTCTCCAGCTCCAGGGGACCTGACAACATATTCGGGCCTCCAAAGGCACCTGTATACATGTGGTACACACACACACACACACACACACACACACACACACACACACACACACTTAAATAGAATTTTTAAAAAGACAATCGTAACTATAATATCTTCCTATACTTACCAAGGGAGCAGTTATTCCTTATTAATATAATTCTATGAGTCAAAGACAGACCAAGGGGAGAGATATCCCTAAGGAAAGGCATTGAGTCTTGATGCTTTGGGGGGTACAGAACTAAAGAAGTTGGAAATAATTTTCCAAGGGCTCTAGGTAATGGCTTTGCTAATTAGAAAATGAATGGTTGGTGCTCAGGACCCACCAGGCACCCAAACCCCACCCCTATGGAATACCACTCCCCTTCCGCCCCTCACCCGGTCCTTGTGGCTGGAGCAGACACCCAGCTGGTCTGCTCCCGTGTGGACACCATATCCCTAGACATCCTACCACTGACCTCAGAGCGCCAGGTAAGAACAGTCGCCCACTGCCCTATGCCCCAGAGCTACAACTAGGAGTAGGGAGTGCTCAGGACCCACCAGGCACCAAAACCCTGCCCCTTCAGAATACTACTCCCCTTCCGCCCCTCGCCTGGTCCTTGTGGCTGGAGCAGATACCCAGCTGATCTGCTCCCATGAAGACACCTTATCCCGAGACATTCTAGAGGAGCCACTGAACTCAGAATCAGTGGACACCATATCCTGAGACATCCTAGAGGAGCCACTACACTCAGAGCAGCGAACACCTAGCTCATCTGCCCCCGTGAAGACACTTTATCCTGAGATGTCCTAGATGAGACATCCTAGAGGGGGCATTGCACTCAGAGCAGTGGACACATAGCTGGTCTGCTACTGTGGAGACACCATATCGTGAGACAATCTAGAGAAGCCACTATACATGGAGCAGCTGGAGCTCAGGATCACAGAGACATCTGGACCCTGAGGAGTTCTGACACAAGCAAAATAACTGAAAAGACAGGTTCCAGTCAGAACCAGTGAGTGCAGGTAGCACTAGAGTTAACCAGATGGCGAAAGGCAAGCACAAGAACATAAACAGCAGAAACCAAAGTTACTTGGCATCATCAGAACCCAGTTTCCCCACCATAGCAAGCCCTGAACACCGCATCACACTGGAAAAGCAGGATTCAGAATTAAAATAATTTCTCATGATGAAGATAGAGGACTTTAAGAAGGATATAAATAACACTCTTTATTCTTTTTTTTTTCTTTTTTCTTTTTTTAATTTTTTGAGACAGGGTTTCTCTATATAGCCGTGGCTGTCCTGGAACTCACTTGGTAGACCAGGCTGGCCTCGAACTCAGAAATCCGCCTGCCTCTGCCTCCCAAGTGCTGATATTAAAGGCATGTGCCACCACTGCCCGGCAATAACACTCTCAAAGAATTTGAGGAGAACACAGGTAAACAGGTAGAAGCCCTTAAAGAGGAAACACAAAAATCCCTTAAAGAATTGCAAGAAAACACAACCAAACAGGTAAAGGAATTAAACAAAGCCATCCAGGATCTAAAATGGAAGTAGAAACAATAAAGAAATCTCAAAGGGAGACTACCCAGGAGATAGAAAACCTAGGAAAAAGATCAGGAGTCATAGACACAAGTACCACCAACAGAATACAAGACATAGAAGAGAGAATCTCATGTGCAGAAGATACCATGAAAAACATTGACACAACTGTCAAAGAAAATGGAAAATACAAAAAGCTCATAACCAAAAACATCCAGGAAATCCAGGATACAATGAGAAGGCCAAACCTAAGGATAATAGGTATAGATGAGGGTGAAGATTCCCAAATTAAAGGGCCAGTAAATATCTTCAACAAAATTATAGAGGAAAACTTCCCTAACCTAAAGAAAGAGATATCCATAAATATACAAGAAGCCTACAGATCTCCAAATAGACTAGAAAAGAAATACCTCCTGTCAGATATAATCAAAACATCAAATGTACAAAACAAAGAAAAAATACTAAAAGCAGTAAGGGAAAAAGGTAAAGTAACATATAAAGGCAGACCTGTAAGAATTACACTAGACTTCTCACCAGAGATTATAAAAGCCAGAAGATCCTGGACTGATATCATACAGACCCTAAGAGAACACAAATGCCAGCCCAGACTAGTATACTCAGCAAAACTCTCAATCACTATTGATGGAGAAACCAACATATTTCATGACAAAGCCAAATTTACACACTATCTTTCCACAAATCCAGTGCTTCAAAGGATAATTGATGGAAAAACTCCAATACAAGGAGGGAAACTACAACCTAGAAAAAGCAAGAAAGTAATCTTCCAACAATCCCAAAAGAAGACAGTTACATAAACATAATTCCACCTCTAATAACAAAAATAACAAGAAGCAACAATCATTTTTCCTTAATATCTCTTAATATCAATGGACTCAATTCTCCAATAAAAAGATATAGACTAGCAGACTGGATACATAAGCAAGACCCAGAATTTTGCTGCATACAGAAAATGTACCTCTGTGACAAAGACAGACACTACCTCAGAGTAAAAGGATGGAAAATAATCTTCCAAGCAAATGGTCCCAAGAAACAAGCTGGAGTAGCCATTCTAATATCAAATAAAATCGATTTTCAACCAAAAATAATCAAAAAAGATAAGGAAGGACACTGCATACTCATCAAAGGAAAAAAGGACCAAGATGAAGTCTCAATTCTGAATATCTATGCCCCAAATGGAAGGGTACCCACATACATAAAAGAAACTTTATTAAAGCTCAAAGCATGCACTGCACTTCATACAATAATAGCGGGGGATTTCAACACCCCACTCTCAGCAATCGACAGATCATGGAAACAGAAATTAAACAGAGACACAATGAAACTAACAGAAGTTATGAACCAAATGGATTTAACTGATATCTATAGAACATTTCATCCTAAAACAAAAGAATATACCTTTTTCTCAGCACCTCCTGGTACCTTCTCCAAAACAGATCATAATATTGGTCACAAAACAGGCCTCAACAGATACAGAACAATTGAAGTAATCCCTTGCACCCTATCAGACCACCAGGGACAAAGGTTGGTCTTTAATAATGACAAAAACAATGGAAAGTCCACATATAGGTGGAAACTGAACAATGCTCTACTCACTGATGACTTGGTTAAGGAAGAAATAAATTAAAAACTTTTTAGAATTTAATGAAAATGAGGACACATCATACCAAAGCTTGTGGGACTCCATGAAAGCAGTACTAAGAGGAAAACGCATAGCTCTAAGTGCCTACAAAAAGAAACTGGAGAGCGCATACACTAATGACTTGACAGCACACCTGAAAGCGTTAGAACAAAAAGAAGCAAATATCCTCAAGAGGAGTAGACGGCAGGAAATAATCAAACTCAGAGCTGAAATCAACCAAGTTGAAACAAAAAGAACTATATAAAGTATCAACACAACCAGGAGCTGGTTCTTTGAGAAAATCGACAAGATAGATAAACCCTTAGCCAGACTAACCAGAGGGCACAGAAACAGTATCCAAACTAATAAAATTAGAACTGAAAAGGGAGACATAACAACAGAACCTGAGGAAATTAGAAAAATCATCAGGTCCTACTACAAAGGCCTATACTCAACAAAATTGGAAAATCTGGATGAAATGGACAATTTTCTAGACAGATATCAGGTACCAAAATTAAATCAGGAACAGATAAACCATCTAAACAATCCCATAACCCCTAAAGAAATAGAAGCAGTCATTAAAAGTCTCCTCACCAAAAAAAGTCTGGGACCAGATTGTTTTAGTGCAGAATTCTATCAGACCTTCCAGGAAGACCTAATACCAATTCTCTTCAAACTATTCCACAGAATAGAAACAGAAGGAACACTACCCAATTCGTTCTATGAAGCTACAATTACACTCATACCTAAACCTCACAAAGATTCAACAAAGAAAGAAAACTACAGACCAATCTCTCATAAATATTGATGCAAAAATTCTCAATAAAATTCTCACAAACTGAATCCAAGAACACATCAAAACAATCATCCATCATGATCAAGTAGGCTTTATCCCAGGAATGTAGGGATGGTTCAATATTCGGAAATACATCAATGTAATTCACTACATAAACAAACTCAAAGAAAATAACTACATGATCATCTCACCAGATACTGAGAAAGCATTTGACAAAATTCAACATCTCTTTATGTTAAAAGTCTTAGAAAGATCAGGAATTCAAGGCCCATATCTAAACATAGTAAAAGCAATATGCAGCAAGCCAGTAGCCAACATCAAACTAAATGGAGAGAAGTTTGAAGCAATCCCACTAAGATCAGGGACTAGACAAGGCTGTCTACTCTCACCCTACCTATTCAATATAGTACTAGAAGTCCTAGCCTGGGCAATTAGACAACAAACGGAAGTCAAAGGGATACAAATAGGAAAGGAAGAAGTAAAAATTTCTCTATTTGCAGATGATATGATAGTATACTTAAGTGACCCTAAAATTTCCACCAGAGAACTCCTAAACCTGATAAACAACTTCAGCAAAGTAGCTGGATATAAAATCAACTCAAATCAGTAGCCTTCCTCTACTCAAAGGATAAACAGGCTGAGAAAGAAATTAGGGACATGACACCCTTCACAATAACCACAAATAATATAAAATATCTTGGAGTGAATCTAACCAAGCAAGTGAAAGATCTGTATGACAAGAACTTCAAGTCTCTGAAGAAAGAAATAGAAGATCTCAGAAGATGGAAAGATCTCCCATTCTCCTGGATCGGCAGGATTAACTTAGCAAAAATGGCCATCTTGCCAGAAGCAATCTACAGATTCAAAGCAATCCCCATCAAAATTCCAAATCAATTCTTCATAGAGATAGAAAGAGCAATTTCCAAATTCATTTGGAATAACAAAAAACCCAGGATAGTGAGAACTATTCTCAACAATAAAAGAACTTCTGGGGGAATCACCATCCCTGACCTCAAACTGTTACTACAGAGCAGTAGTGATAAAAACTGCATGGTATTGGTACAGAGACAGGCAGGCAGATCAATGGAATAGAATTGAAGTTCCAGAAATGAACCCACATACCTATGGTCATCTTTGACAAAGGAGCTAAAACCCTCCAGTGGAAAAAGGACAGCATTTTCAACAAATGGTGCTGGCTCAACTGGAGGTCAGCATGTAGAAGAATGCAAATCAATCCATTCTTATCCCCTTGTACAAAGCTAAAGTCCAAGTGGATAAAGGACCTTCACATAAAACCAGATGCACTGAAACTAATAGAAGAGAAGATGGGGAAGACACTCGAATACCTAGGCACAGGGGAAAAGTTCCTGAACAGAACACCAATGGCTTATGCTCTAAGATCAAGAATTGACAAATGGGACCTCATCAAATTGCAAAGCTTCTGTAAGGCAAAGGACATTGTCAATAAGACAAAATGGCAACCAACAGATTGGGAAAAGATCTTAACTAATCCCACATTTGATAGAGGGTTAATATCCAAGATATACAAAGAACTCAAGAAATTAGACTCCAGACAACCAAATAACCCCATTAAAAATGGGGTACATAGCTAAACAAATAATTCTCAACTGAGGAAACTTGAATGGCCGAGAAGCACCTTAAGAAATGCTCAACATCCTTAGTCATCAGGGAAATGCAAATCAAAACAACCCTGAGATACCACCTCACACCATTCAGAATGGCTAAGATCAAAAACTCAGGTGATAGTAGACGCTGGCGAGGATGCGGAGAAAGAGGAACACTCCTCCATTGTTGGTGAAATTGCAAAGTGGTACAACCACTCTGGAAATCAGTCTGGCGGTTCCTCAGAAAATTGGACATAGCATTACCTGAGGACCCAGCTATACCACTCCTGGACATATACCCAGAAGATGCTCCAACATATAACAAGGACAATATGCTATGCTATGTTCATAGCAGCCTTATTTATAATAGCCAGAAGCTGGAAAGAACCCAGACGTCCATCAAAAAAGAAATGGATACAAAAAATGTGGTACATTTATACAATGGAATATTATTTAGCTATTAAAAATAATGGATTTGAGAAATTCTTAGATAAATGGATGGAACTAGAAAATATCCTGAGTGGGGCAACCCAATCACAAAAGAACACACATGGTATTTACTCACTGGTAAGTGGATATTAGCCCAAAACCTTGAAATAGCCATGATTCAACTAACTGACCACATGAAGCTCATGAATAAGGAAGACCAAGTGTGGATGCCTCGGTCCTACTTAGAAGGAGTAACAAAATACTCAAGGGAGCAAATATGGAGACAAAGTGTGGGACAGAAATTGAAGGAGGGGCCAGCTGGAGGCCATTCCACCTGGGTATCCATCCCATGTGCAGTCACCAAAGATAGACGCTGATGTGGATGTCAGGAAGTGCATGTTGACAGGAGCCTGATATAGCTGTGTCCTTAGAGATCTGCCAGTGTCTGATATATTCAGAGGCAGATGCTCACAGCTAACCACTGATCTTATCAAGGGTTTCCCAATGGAGAAGTTAGAGAGAAGACTGAAGGAGCTGAAAGCGTTGGTGGCCCCATGAGGAGAGCAACAATACCAATCAACCAGAGCCCCCCAGGGTCTAAACCACCAGCCTGGGAGCACATAGGGAGGGACCCATGACTCCATCTGTATATGTAGGGGAGGATGGCCTTGTCGGGCACAGGTGGGAGAGGAGATTCTTGGTCTCATGAAGGCTGAACACCGAGTGTTTGGGGTGGGAGGCGGAATTTGAGGGTTTGGAGGTGGGAGTGTGGAGGGGTAGGTGGGGGTACATCGTCATTGAAGCAGGAGGAGAGGGGATGGGCTAGGAGGCTCCTGAGTGGTGGGGGGAATGGGGTAAGGGGATAAAATCTGAAATGTAGATATAATATCCAATAAAATAAATAAATAAAAATTAAAAAAAAAAGGAAATGAATGGTTGATCTTACGAAAGGACGATCCAGCAATGGTAAAGTTGAATAATTCTATTAAAAGTCCAAGGTAAGCAAACAGATTTTTATCAAATTGTGTATGGTGAAAAATATACTCAACATCAAACAAGTGCTGTTAAACCTGGGAATAGGATGGCTTTTTTTCTTTGCCTGTATCCAAGAAAAAAATTTTTTTGGTATGAGTACTTCTTAGTAATAGGGGAAAATAATGAAGGCTTGACAGGCAACCTTTTAGGCCAGGTTCAAAGCCAGCACCTTTACTGTGCGTGCTGGGCAGTATCTCCCCATCACAGCCTAGGCCTCACCGTGAGCTGCCTGATGATGTCCTCTCTCTCCTTCAGGAGTGTCTGCAGGCGGCCAATGAGCTGCACATCCTCAGGTCGTGAAGTTCCTTTTCCTGCCTTCTCTCCGGACTCCTTTAGCCTGTTTAAAGTATGCAGTCAGTCCTACAGAGGTTTCTCAATAGGCAGGTGGGAGAGTGTGCTTAGGATGGCCACCCAAGCCCCTACTCCTGGTCTGGTTCCCGTCTGATCTCTCATTCATTCAAAACTAAGGAGTGTGCACACAGATTCTGCATACAGCCTGGCTTCTGGGGCAAGGCATGGTTCTGTAACAAGAGCCCTCCCCGAACCCAAGCCTTCAGGATCCCCTGATGCCCATGAAGTTCTTGCACCATCTGGTGGGGTCATAGAGTACAGCATGAGTTTGTCTTTCAGGGGCAGCCATGAAAGACTAAGGCAGGATGGTGATGGTGGGAGGGGCGATGCCTATTGATTGATGGCAAGTGAGGACTTTGAAATGAGAAGACACCACCCCTCTTCTAATCCTGGCTCTGTTGCTCTTACTGATTACACCACTTCTCCTGGAGCCAAAGTTCATTACTGGGGGCCCGGGGGTGTGTGAACGATGAGAGGAGAGTGGTGGTGCAGGTGAGACAGTGCCTCACTATGTAGCTCAGGCTAGCCTTGTCATATAGACCAGCCTAGCCTGGAACTCACAGAAGTCCACCTGCATGCTGCACCACTCCCAGCAGTTCCTTCCTTTAAAAAGTGAGCACAAAATGGTGGTTAGTTGTGAAATCAGTGAGGTAAGAGTTGACTCAGCTATTAAAAACAACTTCATGAAATTCTTAGGCAAATGGATGGAACTAGAAAATATCATCCTGAGTGAGGTAACACAATCACAAAAGAACACACATGGGATGCACTCACTGATAAGTGGATATTAGCTCAAATGCTAGGAATACCTAAGATACAATTCACAGATCATGTAAAGCTCAAGAAGAAGGAAGACCAAAGTGTGGGTGTTTCGGTTCTTCTTAGAAGGATTAACAAAATACTCATGGGAGCAAATATGGAGACAAAGTGTGGAACAGAAACTGAAGGAGGGGTCATCCGGAGATGGCCCCACTTGGGTACCCATCCCATTTGCAGTCACCAAAGGCAGACACTGTTGTGGATGCCAGGAAGTGCATGCTGACAGGAGCCTGATATAGCTGTCTCCTTAGAGGTCTGCCAGAACCTGACATATACAGAGGCAGATGCTCAGAACTAACCATTGAACTGATAATGGATAGTTAGAGAGAAGACTGAAGGAATTGAAGGGGTTTGCAGCCCCATGGGGAGAGCAACAATACCAACCAATCAGAGCTCCCAGGGTGTAAACCACCAGCCTGGGAGCCCATAGGGAGGGACCCATGGCTCCAGCTGTGTATGTAGGTGGAGGATGGCATAGCTGGGAGAGGAGATCCTTGGTCCTGTGAAGGCTAAATGCCCTAGTGTGGGGGAATTCGAGGGCTGGGAGGTGGGAGTGGATGGGTGGGTGAGGGCACATCCTCATAGAAGCAGTAGGAGGGGGGATGGGATAGGGGGTTTTTAAGGGTGGGGAAATGGGGAAAGGGAACAACATCTGAAATGTAAATAAAATATCCAATACTTTATTTACATTTGACTGGCACAAGACTGAGAGGCACGTGGTAAGTCCCTACTGGGTGGCGCTCTTCCTACATTTCCCTGCAGCTTGTCTGCTGGTGCTAGGGACTGAGCATCATAAGCGGACACTCTACCACTGAGCTATATCCACAGGCTTTTTTTTTTTTTCTAACTTTTTATTCTGAGATACAATTTCACTACTAGCCCATGAACTCATCTGACAGCCCTTTCTGGCTTGCAATCCTCATGTCTCATCTCCCTCTTACGGATTATATTCCTGTGGTTTGGGGCACGACACACTACAACTGTTTGGGGTCAAGACTGGTTTTTAAGACTATAGCTCTTAAATTCACTTCCTACTATATAACCATGGGGAAGATGTTTTAACTTTCAGCATGGATCACAACATCACCTCCTAACTGGTCTCCCTGTCAGTCATCTTTTCTTCTAGTTCACTATCACCCAGCAGCCAGAAGAAAGCTGCTTCTGGCCCTCTACAAACATACACATACACATAAATAAAAATAGATCGTTATAGATTAGTGCATCACTCAAGTCACACTAGAGAAGATTCTGTTTGCAGTAAATGACCATTAACACAGACCCACAACTAATCAAAGTGCAGAGAATATGAGACTGCTATAGTTGCTCTCTACAAACACATGGCAAGGCCCCATTGCTGAAGACAACAGCCACCCAACTCACTGAACACAGATGTTGAGCTGGCGCCTACACAGAGCATTCACTCTACGTGTTAGTGTCTTTGGTACTCTGCATGCTACCAAGGGAGAAACAAGCACCAAACCCAGTCACAAACTCTTTGATCTACAGTGGTGTCCTGGCCATAGGACGCACTAGTGCAGTGGTGGTACAAAGCTTGTGGGAGTAACAAACTAATATATGATTTGGCTTAAGGCCCACTCCCATGTCACAAGATGGAACCCATAACCAACACTGCTTGGATGGCCAAAACCTAAGACTAGATAGCCCAGAAGCACAAAGTAACAAGAAAATGACTCCTAACAACATTTTACTATACTCATAAATCAGTGCCTTGGGCCATCAGAGACTTCCTGTTCTTGTAGCACAGAGAAATAAACACAGAAAGGCACAGCTAGATATGCAGAGAGTGACAGACCTTTGAACACTCAGCCCTAAATGGGATATCTCCATCAAATTCCAGGCAGGCTCAGGGAAAGCTGCAGAAGAGAGACTGAAAGGTTATAGGAGCTAGAGGGATGGAGGATTCCAGGAAAACAAGTTCCTTTGTATCTACAAGATTGATGCATACATGACGTCACAGAGACAGAGGCAGCATGTACAGGGCCTGCGCTACTCTGTACCAGATTGTATCCTAAAGCTGACAGGAGAAGTGGGCTCCAGTTCCTAACCCAGAAGCTATCTCCAATTGATAACCACTTGCAAATAAAATTTTAGTTTCTTCTGAGGGAGTCCCACTGAGAGACTACTCATGACGGCAGGCCGCGTGCCCAGCAGTAGATGGACGACAGAGCATGAACTCAGTGGCAACTTGGAAGGTTCCTTATCTCATAATGCTCTGTTAAAACTTTGCCTTCTTCCCCCTTCTATCTAATTTTTTTTATTTGTATTCCCTCCCTCCCTCCTTCCTCACCCCCTCTTCTCTCTCCTACATTCCCTAGTGTGCAAACAAGTGGGTCTCTGTGTCGATCTGTTCCTTGTGCCTTTCCTTGGTTTCTTTTTCTTCTGTTTGTTTTGTGCAAATCTGTAGTGTTAGCTTGTTTCTTCATATTATATTATATTATATTATATTATATTATATTATACCACTATTCCATATAAGCTGGTTTGTTTTCCAATGAGAGACAGAAAGGAGATGGATCTGGATGAGAGAGGATGTGGGGAGAAAATGGGAAGAGCCAAGGGAAGGAAAACTGTAGTCATGCATATTATGCAAGAAAACATATTTTTAACTAAAGGGAGGGAGAAAGACTGCTATACCCCTTCCTCAGAAATCATTGCAGAAGAGGGGGCAGAAAGACTCTAAGTACCAGAGGTGGTGGATGACTACAGGGAAACTGTTCCCCACACAGTAGGACAGTTGCACATATAAGCTCACAGTGGTGGCGACAGAACTCATGAGACCTGTACAAGCTCAAGGTGCACAAAATCCCAGCACGGAGAGGAAGGTGGGCACCAAGTCCCACCCCTGGCTGAGGGGCTATTGACAAATGATAATTGCCAGGATAGGAGGTGAGTTTTCTTAAGAGCGTAGCTCCTGTCCTTAAGAATGTAGTCATCCATGCTTCTCCAGTGATGTCCACATATTCAAGAATATACGGGCAGTACACCTTAGACTTGCTATTAAAAAAAAAAAAAAAGAGGGCACAAAGTTGGGTGGGTAGGGAAGGGGGATGGATATGGGAGAAGATGATCAAGGGTCATGAATATGATCAACACATTTATGACATTTTCAAGTAAGGAGATAGAGATAGAGATAGAGATAGAGATAGAGATAGAGATAGAGAT
>JANHMN010000007.1:40898046-40983245 GCA_030674055.1 Rhabdomys pumilio | reverse complement strand
AGAGGGGAGCAGTAGAAGATTGAATCCAGCATGATTCAGCCTAAAGCCAGAATCAGTCAGGAGAAGTTTACTCACAAAAGTCATTATAGCCCTATGAGGTGAGCACTATTACTGCCCTCACTGGAAAATGGTAGACTTGCCCAGGTCACACAGCTAGTGCGTGTTGGAATTTAGTTTGAAACCTGGTTTAATTCCAGAGATCTTAACTGCCTCTGTTAACTTCCGGGACACCAAGAGAGGAGGTTTGATGTTGAAATGGAACCAGAGATATATTTCATGTTGGGGACAGCAGGCAGAAGGACGCCAGGTAGAGCTCAGAAGCCTGAGTTCCCCAATTTGCAGATATCACTGGAATGGAAAGTCCACAAAACTGAGGCAATCCAATGAAACCCTAGCCAAGGCTCATATCTGTGTTCTACTGAGTGGTAACCATAGTGTCCACGTTCACTGGACTCCTGTTTGCTACACATGTTGTATTTAACATCCTATTAAATCCACATAATGACCCTGTGAGGTAGAGATAATTACAGATCCATTTTGATAGAAAAGGAAAATGCAGCCCAGATGTCTGCTCCCCCGCAACTCTCACAGAGAGCTGGAAATGGAGCTGGGATCGTTGGTGTGGTCCATGGGCCCCGCTTGCCACTGCTTTCCACGTGTAGAGCACACAGTGGCTGGATTCCCCCAAGTGGACAGTGGTATTTACCAAGCAGCCCAGGTTGCTGGGCTTGCATCTGTTCACAGTCCTCTTGCAACTCTTGTCTGGCATTGTCCTCTAGGGCCTGGAGCTCCAGCAGGTGTGCCTGGAGGCTATCAGTGGATTCCTTATTCAAACACTGCTCTGCAGCCTGTGGGCAGAAACAGAAGGCATGGGGCATGAAACTCTTTTGTGGTGGGCCTATCGGATTGCGACATACTAATGGCCTGACTACAGCACACACTTTGTCATTTTTGTAGTTAGCAGATAAAGTTATGGCTTTCATTATGGTGTATTTGTTATACCTACCTCTCCTCCCTCTCCCTCTCCCTCTCCCTCTCCCTCTCCCTCTCCCTCTCCCTCTCCCTCTCCCTCTCCCTCCCCTCCCCCTTCCCCTCCCCCTCCCTCTTTAGGATCCTAGGTATCACAGGCTGGCCTAGAATTCTCTCTTTAGCTGAGGATGACCCTGAATCATTCATCTTCCTGTCTCCATCTTCTAAATGGATCCTAGACACGCACCATCGAACACCCTGATTATGTGATGCTGGGGACTGAACTCACGACTTTGAGCATGTAAGGTGAGTACTCTACCAACTGGGCTTCATCTCCAGCCCCATGTATTTTGTTCTGCTTTCCCCTCTCCCTCCCCTGCTCTACTCACCCCTACCCACTCCACTCCCCACCTCACCCCCTCTTGCTGGTCCCTTTCCTCCACTTCAGTAGCTCCTTTTCTGATTTCACGTCACCTGCACTCCATTTCCCTGCGTCATTTCCACTCGCTCCTCCTTAGACGGCTTCTTCTCTTCTTCCTACTTTCACACCCTACCTTGTATATCTGACAGGGACCAGAGGGGCTAGATGGGGCACTTTCATGCTCTGTGTTATAAAGACATTTAAATTTCATTTTATGGAATCTACACATACATGTTATTAATTACTTAGCACATACACACTATTAAAAGTTTGTTCAGACATATGGTTCATCGTCTGAGCAGAGGAGCAAAGCTAAGTTCTGGAATGATTATTTCCTGCCTTCTTCTCCCATGTGATCTGCTGGCTGGAGATGAGACATAAGATAGTTAGCCCGAGACCTTCCTGGATTACTGGCTTTCTGAATAAAGTAAGAATTAAAGATTCAAATTCAGTTCTATGTGTGGTTACTGGCTCAACATCGGGGCTCTCTGACATGTCATTGAGCTAACAAGGAATGACAGTTGCTGCTGGGCTCTGGCCTGGGGTTTGGTTCCTGGATGAGAAACTCTAGGATGGCAAGTGTTTTCACTTGGGGATTTTCCCCTCCTCAGCTCCTAGCACTCTATTCATCTTTTGCCTAACAGATTGAATTGCTGTACTTTTCGGTTTGGTTTCTTTGTTTTGGCCTCTGTTGTAGCCTGTTCTGTTTTTATTCCCAATTTCATGCCTCTGATTTCAAAGTATCTTTTCTGTTCCATCTGGTTTACTTCCGAGCTATGACTGAGAATCAGCAGCAATGTCTCTATTTCTGGCAACAGTCCCTGGGGGCATGTTGTGGCAAAAAAAAAAAAAAAAAACGCTCTGCCTGTGCTTATTCATTTGTGGTCAAAAGGTTGCTATTTTCCCCCAAGTTTGGAAGAGAGTAAATGCCTTTTGCAGCCCAAATTGCAATTGTGGGTTTAAACCGTGTATTTTATCTTCTCCCTTTGTCTCACTCCTGTAAGATAATTCATTGTCCAAGGCCACCGGAAGTTTTACCTTGGACAGCTCTTGATAGAGTGTGACATTCTGCAACTGACAAAGAAAAATACTTAAAGGAAACCTCTTTACAAATCCATGTAGCAACAATGTCTGTTTAGAACTTGCAACCAAAAAAGAACTTTTCAATTCAGCAGTGTGTGGACGGTTATGTTAATTTATTACATTATGTCCAAAATGTAATTAGAATTAAACTTTCTCTTAATAAATTGGTAAATAAAAGCCTGGCTTAGTGGTAGGTCTTTAATGTCAGCACACCAGAGGCAGAGTCCGGCAGGTCTCTGAGTTCCAGGCTAGCCTGTTTTACAAATGAATTCAAGGGCAGCCAAAGCTACACAGAGAGACCCTGTCTCAAAAAACAAAAACAAACAAACAAAATAATAATAAAATAAATTAAGTTGATAAATAATTTTGTTATTTTGTCTCATAATATTAAGAAGGGAAATTAAACAAAAAGAAATCAGTAGGAATGAGAGAAAGAAATTAAGGAAAAATATAAACATCTGGATATATTTTTGATAAGAAAAACTAAAAAGATAATGTTTTTGAGAAAAGGTTTTTGTATGGCAAAATAAGGGTTTGTTCTGAGGTAAAAGACTAAACTTTTCCAAAATGGAAGAAGAAAGATGAGGACAAAATCAGAATGTTTAAGTACATCCTAGAAGGTTCCAGTAAATCATATAAGGTTTGATATATGTATGATGACTGCAGGTTATTAAAATTCCTAAGGTCACCATTCAGGACATGAATATAAAACTAAAATCCAGACCTCTGCTTTAAACAATGAGGGTTTGTTAAGACTCAGGTCTGTTTTTGATAACATTTATAAAACCCAGCTTTAAAAACAAAGATATGAGGTTGCAGAGATGGCTCTGTGGTTAAGAATACTGGCTTCTCTGCTAGAGGACTCAGATTCAGGTCCCAGCACCTAGTTCTCATCTCACAAGTGCTTGTAATTGCAGTTGCAGGGTACCCCATGCCCGCTTCTGCCCTCCGTGGCACAGGCACACACATGGCATTCACACAGACCTTGAGTGGTTGTTGTCATCCCTGGACACAGTGGATACAAGGCATTGTGCAGGGCACAGCAAAGCCCAGCAAAGCCTGGCTTTCATGGCTCCTGGAATCTTAGGTGGGTTTTGTACATTTAATACCTTAAGTAGCTGTGACTAAATGAGTGTCGAACTGTGTATCATGCAAAAGTCTGTAATTAAAGGTATCCAAAGTGGACAATAAGGACTCTTCTTATACAAAATCCATTATGGCCAATGAAATTCTTTTGATATTTCTGCCTTTTTAAATTAATATCATTCAAACAAAACCAAACAAAATTCCAAGCCACTCAAACCTACAATTTGGGTGGTCTTGGTTTTTGAAAGTCTGGTCTACCTCTATGGCCCTGAAAAAAAGAAGAAGTATTTTGTCATTACATATATGATACACTTCATTTAAAAAAAAATCAGTCTATTTCTGAAATTAAGTTTTCTAACACTATTGCCTAAATTTGAAAGCTGTCTAAAATTTTTATTTTTTTCAGTGCTATAGACCTATTATTGTATTAAGCCAAACATCCTAAATTTTGCTTCAAAAACAGGAGCTAAATTACTATATATCTAATTGACTGTTTAGGACATTGGTTGTCCTTCTGTGCCATAGTGGTAACTGTCACTCATTCCTTTCTATGTTAAGTGCCTTCTGAGCTAGGAAGTGTAGGAGAGAACTCTACCATGTCAGTGTCCTCCAAGCTAGAATCGATACTGATGTTAAACTTTACGGGTTGCCCTAATATTGCACACACTGACCAGTGTCTCCTATAAATTAATAGTATATACATTTGCCACATAAAGATTACAGCACTGTGGGACAAGAAGAACCGTGTCACCAGACAGAAGAAATGGTAATGTTGAGCCGATACAGAAACCCCTGCAATTCTCATCATCATTGAGAAAGGTACGTGTTAAAATCTATACCCAACCAGGTTCCTGTCCTGGAGCATGTGACCACAACAACCCACTAAGAGGACCATGACAACTGGCCACATGTAGCATAGAAACCCAGAGTTCTCTATGCTAATGAGTTTGCTAGATAAGGTCTGAGGTTTAGCCAATAATCCTCCCTTCTTGGGCATTCCTTCCTGCATAAGGTATTTAATCTCGGGTTTACCCTGAGCAAATCGTATGCATCCTTATCCACTATGAATAAATAGTTTGGACAAGCAAGAACTGTCTCCTTCATCAAGGACTGTTCGGGGAGCGGAGCTAAGTCTCCTGAAGAAGGTCCCTCCTCACTCTTGGCATTCACCCTGAGCTAAACTGGATCCCCCCAAGCCAGGCTCATCTCAGCACCTTTTCCAACTTCTCATGTGCACAGGAGTTTGAGAACTCTGCCTCCATCCTGGCCCTTGCCTTCTCATCCAGAGAAACACAGGCTGGGACCCTTATGTTAGTTTGCGTTTTGCCTCCCCTAGGCAGCATGTTGGCATCCCATGAGCCTGGCACCCCAGCAGCAAGGTAAGGAATGTAGCCTAGTGCCTCCGTGTTTCAACTTCTTGAGAAATGTTCAGATACCCTAGCAGTGAGGCAGAAACACACAACCACACAGCACTGATCAGTATGTGAAGATATCACTAAAGGTGGAGTAGTGGCACTATATCTTGATGGTAACCAGCGCCTTGGACTTAATACACAGTCTACAAGAGAAAAAAATCATTACTGATACCTATACCCAGGGCTAGTGCAGTCCTGGATCTAGAAGAGAACATACTACCTCCACTTTTCTGTACCAGCATAATTTCTAACTGCATATTAAAGCACATCGTTAAACACACAGGTTAAGGTAGCTCTCATCCCTCAACAAAGAAGCCCCTCTTAATAGCAGATAGAGACCACTATAGAGAAACACAATGGATACAATTCACAGAAAATGGAAGATGTGGAGGCCACCCAAGTGGCTATATCTTTAACATAACTCCTATACCCAAGGCTCAGGAAATACCACAGAAGAGGAAGTGGGAAGATTCTAAGAGCCAGAGGACCAGGAAATCTTCCATGAAATGACATCTAGAAATGATTGCCCAAACAAGTCCTGAAAAATGATAATGCCAATAGATATGCTATTGCTAATCTCACAGGCCCCTACCCCTAGACAAAGAACTACAGGCAACTAATGACTGCTGAGAGAGGGAAATTAGCCTTTCTTAGGAACAAGCCACCTAGTTGGTTATCCAACACAAAAAGTACCCTGAAACCATATATACACAAACAGAAATGGACACACACACATCCCAAAACCTTACACACATATATATGTAACAGTAATTAAAAAAAAAGGCTATTTGAAAGAGAGATTGGGGGGTGGAGAAGGTGTGGGGGGAATTAGAAGAGGGATATGGGAGGGATTGAAGGGAGAAAAAGATAGAGTGATATAATTATATTTCAAGTAAAATGAATTTTAAACAATTCATAAGCAGTATCTAATTTTAACGTAGTTTCCCGTAAGTACTTGCTCTTGTTGCTTTCATGGCAGTGCTGTTACCTTTTGAGCCCCCACATCTTGTAAATGCCAAGTTTGCTTTCAATCAAGATTTGATCTCTTGATTCTATAGTTTTTGTCTGTGCTAGGGTTGAACCTTGGTCCTGCCCCATGCAAAGCTGTTATTCTACGATTGAGCTATACTCCCTGCCTGACTTCTCTGGTCTCATTTTGGAACCACTCCCGTGCCAACTGGAGTCAGAAATGAAAACACCCTGATCTATTCCAGAATCTCCACAATCTGTCTTTACTACTCTCTTCCCCTCTCTTAGGTCCTCAAACCCTCCTTTTCTAATCCCCAGCCTCTGAAACTCTTCATGCTGGTGGCTGAAGCCTGGGCTGAGGATTTCTTCTACGTCCTCCAAATGACTGAGGGGGAAAAGCCCATGCTAATAAACAGGCTAGAGTTGAAATGACTGACAGACCTAGGATCCCAGGAGCTGGTAGTTCTTATAGAATGCAGGTGGAGCTGGAAGGGGACATAGAAGAAGAACAGAAGGGAATTAACTCTGGTTGATGTTGTTATTGTTAACGCTGTTTGTTTTCTTAGTTTTGGAGTGCTAGTGCGCAGTCTGTATGCGCAGTCCCTCTTTTTAAAATCTTATTTTGTATTTTTATCAAGGTAATCCACTTTGCTATAAAGAGCCACATGGCACTAAGCCAAAGGAAAATGAACAGGCGTCTCTTTCTCTCTTTCCACACCTGTTCCTGCACTGTCCACTGTTGCTGGTTTCTTCTGGTATTTAATGTTAGAGAAAGAGTGCCTCTGTCCAGCTCTGTCTTTATTTGGAGGTTAGGGTGTATCTTCTCTTCCAGTAGACGAAGGGTTCACATCTCATGTTCTGCACTTACAGCTATGCCCTTTCAGTCCTCACAGTCATGTCATTTTAAAAATAGATGTGTACTCTAACAGCCTTCTCCACTGTGGTGACCAAAGCACTCCTTTGAACAACTTCCTGGCTTTCATTTGAATTAGCGACTGCTCTGTTGAAAGCAGATTTGCTTAGCACTCTTTACTTAACTCTTGTCCCAACTTCTAAAATTGAAAATTAAAAAAAAAAAAAAAAAAACCAAAAAACCAAAACCAAAACAAAACAAAAAAAAACCCCAACAAAAACAGTTCCAACACAACATCCATATCTCCCACCTTGTCTTCTAGGCTGGATGACTGCAGAGACACTATGGTTCTTAAAGCCTTCCCATTTGTAATCTCACAGGGCTTTGATCCTGTTCACTCTCTCTGCCAGGTCTACTTTTTTCCTCTGAAACACCTCTTCCCAACAGGAAGGATATGATGCCTGAGACTGACACATATGAGGTAATTTAGTTCCTTGAACAGCCAGTTGGATTAAATGTCATGACCTGGCCACCACACTGCTGCTTCCTCTACCCTCTGGAAGGGTTTTCAAGCTGAGTGGTCCTCCTCAGCTTGTTCTCCTTTCTCTTAAGGCTGCCATGCTGAGCCTGAGTCCCTGGCATGCATCACACACAGCACCACTCAAGATATAAAGACAAGATGTTCTTTTTGTTTGAGACAGGGTCTTGCTATGTAGTCCAGGTGCCTTCAGTCTCATCATGATCTCCTCCTTGATCCTCAGGAGGAGTACCAGATTATAGGCATGTGCCACCATAATGCCTGATGTAAGTTGTTCTTATATTGTTAAGAGTACACAAAAAGTAAGAAAAAGCAAACAAGGTACCCAAATGGACTGGGTGAGATGTTGGAGACTGGGGCTAATGCTTTGAATCTGCATGTCCAGATGCCAAAGGCTCTTGTCCCCAGTTGTATTTTGATCTATCAGTAGAGATGCCAGTGACTAATAGCAGAGCATGGGGAAGACACTGAGAGTGGCACCGTAGGACACAAGAAGAAGAGGAGGAGTCAGGAAGAAGAAGCAAAAGCAGTAGCAGCAGGAAGTAAAGCCAGCCAGCCATGTAAGTTTTCAGGGAAGTGGCCAATGGCCATTTACCCGATTGGGCCTGGCAGGGAAAGGTTTAGGAGTGCCCAGTCATTGAGATAGACAAGGCATTTTAAGGGGAGCTGGTTGTGTGGTGTGTGTGTGTGTGTGTGTGTGTGTGTGTGTGTGTGTGTGTTTCATTCATGGATCGAAGATAGCTCCTGGGCTGGGAACTCAAAACGGTGTAGCCCAAACTACACACTACATCTAATGATACCAAATGCTATATAAATCGTTATTAAGTTGTTTTGTTTAGGAAATTAGGAGAACAAAAAGGTATGCACACATTTGGTACAGATGCACTTTCCACTGATTATATTCAACCTGAATGTGGCTGAATCTACAGATACGGAAGCCAAGGACAGACTGCTTATTGTCTGCTCCACCCTTGCTCCACACGTAAACATCCCAATGTATAACACGCAAGGACTTTTATCTGATTTGTTCATTGATGAATCCTCATGGTTCAGAGTACGTGCTCATGAGTACGGGAAGTTTTTAATGAATAAGCAAAAGCAAGAAGTCTTCTTTGCCCTGGACCGACAACATCCTCCCCTGGGGATGGGAACGGGCCCTGAGTGTTTTCCATGGGTATCTGTCTGTAGGAGGCACAGTTGCACTTTGGGAAGCATGAGACATATCCTATCTATCCAGAGCTGTTCTACCTGCGCTTGTAGTTTGATCCTTTGGCTTTGCCA
This sequence comes from Rhabdomys pumilio, assembly GCA_030674055.1. Lineage (NCBI taxonomy): Eukaryota > Metazoa > Chordata > Mammalia > Rodentia > Muridae > Rhabdomys > Rhabdomys pumilio. The sequence continues at coordinate 40,974,630 of JANHMN010000007.1, read as the reverse complement.
GTCTTCTGGGTGATGTCCAATCTCCATCATCTTCTCCTTCACCACAGACTCCAAGGGAGGTTGTAGGTCACTTCCTTCCTTGAGCGATTCTCCAATCCTTCAAAGACATAATGATTAAAGGGTGTGGATGACTCAGTTGCTCCTCCCTGGGAGGAGGGGGCTCCTGGAGAAGTTACTGGGGTAAGAAACCTTTTCCTCTTTCAAAAGCAACCTGGCTTAAGTTCGAAGTTTTACAAGGTTCTACTGATCTTAGAGAGACTGTGAGCGTGGAGTTCTTCTGAAGCTCCCAGGAAGCTCCAAAAGCTAGGTCTCTATAACCGGCTTTTACAATTCTTCCTATATGTGCATAGAAAGAAAGAAAAGACACAGCATTCTGTACAGCCCTCCACACTTTTGAAAGCATGCTCATAATTTTACTGGCTATCCTAGCTGTAAACTAGGAGATGATAAACAGGCTTCTCCCTGCTGAAAAGAAGGTCAAAAGCTTAACTAGTTTCTCATCTTGGATAAAATGCTGACAAACGTCTTTTAAGGACATCCTTCCTCACTCCAACTTTGGGATTTGCTGAGAAATTAAAATGTTTATATTGGGATGCTACGTGGTTGCCTTAACAATGTGAAGTGGTGTCATGTGAAGGCCTTAACTTTCTCATGCCAGGAACATTAGCCAGAGATCAGAGGTTAGGGGATAAAAGCCCCCCAGGAAAAGGAGCCTGAGGATGGGGGTTCTGCTTTACAAAGGAAGGAAGGTCCCGGCACACAGGCATAAGATATGTATATATAGAAATGGAGAGGTTTCTCAGTGGTCGGAACATGTGCTATTCTTGCAGAGGACCTGGGCTCAGTTTCCAATACCCACATGGTAGAATACAAACATCTGTAAATCCAGATGCAGGAAATCTGACATTTTTATGTTGGCCTCTACAGGTGCACATACATGCATGCAGGCAAGTTTTCATACATATAAAATAAAAATTCAAATATTTAAGGAGTTGTTCCTTGACTATTTGCATCTATTGTATTGCTAGTCCCTCAACCTAGAACTGACCTTAATACTTACATGTAATTAAAATAGTATAAAATCCAAAAGGAGGAGGGGGGATGGGATAGAGGTGTTCTAGAGAGGGGAAATGGGGAAAGGAGATGACATCTGAAATGTAAATAAATAAAATATATAGTCTGTTCTCTCTCGGAGCATCAGGGCAAGACCAGATATAAGCACTCGAGGACAGAAGGCATGAACAAACATATCCCTCCCATCTCAGTCTTCATGCTTGGCACACTCAGAGGCTGCCAACCTGCCTGTACCTTTCTTCCTCGTCGCTGCTGGTTTCTTCTTCATCTGTCAGCTTCTCTAGGCCCTCTTCTCTGGGCAGTGTCTGAGAAGGTTTCTTTGGCCTTGAGCATGGATCCTAGGGCAAACATAATGATAAGATGAGACTACCTGAAGTTCCTGAATTTAACCTGGCTTGTTAAACCAAGAAAGCAGAGGAGGAAGAGCCTGCAGAGATTCACTGGGCACCCTACTGGCAGCTGTAGGAGGGTAAGGCTTGGGATGGTGAAGTACCTAGAACACAGCCAGATGTATGAATAGCATGAGCTCCGATTCCTGTCAGATTCACAGTCTGCAAGGTAATTCACGCAGTTGTAAAACAAACCCAAGAAAGAGTAAGTGCCTTGCCTAGTCCTCGAGATTAGTGAGTCATGTAATGAGATATGCAGTGGAGCCTTCTCACATCAGGTCTGAACTTTTCCCCACATTATGAGATAGTCCTGAGGGTGTCACATAGATGGGCCTTCTTGGGCCTGACCCAGGGAGTCATGGGGAAGGTCAAGAGAAGTCCTAGAACTCAGTCAGTGGCCAGTGAAGGGAACTGAAGTCATCACTGTTGCTATACACATGCTCTAGACTGTAGCATGCTCCCTTCTCATTTCACAGGATTAGGAAACATGGAACTTGACAGATGGCTAGAAGTCCTGACAGATGGGGAATGGGAAGAGTGGAAACTATTCCTCACAGTGAGGCCACAGAGTGTTTAATCAGTTGAGTCTGTTTGTGCTATCCTTCTCTCCTTTCCACAGGAACATAAGAGGGCAAAGTCTTTTTTCATTTCTCTGTTTATTATGAGAGCCACTGTCCTTGAAGAACATAAGAGGCTGGACAGATTTATTCTCAAGTTTTATCAAGTGGTGGTAAGTTGCAACCTGATTATTTTTCTTCCAAGATAGTTGCATGGCCTTGACTCAGGGTATGCTTTTTTGAACTTATTTGTCATTGTTGTTGTTGTTGTTATTGTTATTATTATTTAAAGTAGACAAGTATGTTGGCTTGCACCTGTGATTTTCAAACTGTTCTTGGAATCCTAGGAGGTGTGAAGAGCCTAGGATAGGAAGAGACAGAGTGAGCTGCAGGTTGGCCCTTGGGCTCCCATGCCCAGCTTAATCTGGAACAAAACTGTCTTCTGTGTTTTCATGTACTGTAATGTCTATTCAAGTCCACAATGAAAGGGTGGATCACTTGCTCATGGAAAACACATGTTCTCATGGCTTAGCTAACTGGATGTCAGTGGAATGTGGACTGTCAAACCCCTCTTTCTTTCATGTAGGAGTCTGCACATGGCCACTCGAAACACACATGTCCCACTGGTTATTGCAGGCCAGGGAACTGTAATCCTGTCCTGGGCTTTCTCTGCCCAACCTTACACTAGCTGCCCTGGCCCAGTGTCCTCTGTTAAAGCCTCCTTTCTGCCCCAGACCTTAATCTTTGAGCTTCCCTACTTTTTCTAGACTTAGAGACTCATCTAGTCTCATTGCATTAACTCTCATATGGATCTTGATGCCATGGAAAGACAAACAGTACGCCAGTCTCCTTATTCAGGAAGCAAAAAGTTCAAGTTAAGACAGTGGGATAATGATTCCCAGGGGCTGTGGTGCTGAGATGGAAGTAGAGGGTTTCATTCAGGTGAGATGGCACTCGCCTAGAGATCTGCTGTACAAGACAGTGCCTTCGGTCAACAATGATGCATAGTACCTGACAAGTGTTCTTACACCACCACCAGACAGATCAACCTGAGATTACATGGTGCTTAATTTCCTCATTGAACATGGAGATAAACTCAGAAGTTCTTTCTGTTTATACTTATTGATGTCCAGCTTAGTGAACATAGGAGACAGATTTCTATTGGGTGTGGTTTGCCCCTAAGAGTTCCTATAAAGGTCCCTATGTTGGAAGCTGTCCACAGTTGGAGATCATAGGAAATCATGGAACCTTTAAAAGGTACAGCCTAGCAAAAAGTTCTTGGTCACTGAGATACAAGACTACTCTGAGAAGGGAATACTGGTCTCATTGAGTTTTGGAAAGGGCAAGCATTGACAAGGGCTCCAAACAGTTTTTCTCTGGATTCCTGTTTCATAGCTGAGTTCTTGTTTCTGCACATGCCTGGACCCTCTTTCATAGACTTCCACTGTGACTGAGTCACATTCCAAAATTGGCTAAATAAAACTCTTTACAAGGCTGTAAAGATGCCTAAGGTATTTCATGTAACACAAAACAGACTAACACAGCTTCTTTCTCAAAAAGAAAAAAGACCATTTCTTCAACACCAGTGATTAAAAAAAAAGAAGAAGACCCAAGGGTTCCTCTAAAACAAAGGTGTGTTTTAGGAGTTTTCTAACCTAACCTTTTAATTATCAGGACTAAATAATGGCCTTGTCTGTTCTAATCATTCAACTGTCATGTCAGATATAAGTTTGTTTGAAAGGTGTTGAATATCAGCCATTTGCAGGTACATTAGGTGTTGAGAGAATAACCAGCATTATTGTTCCCACAAACACGTGGTCCAGCATGGGGAAGGGACACATAGCTTGACAACTCTAAGAGATCATAGGGAAAAAAATCCCCTCTTGTCCTGAGCTTGTGCACCTGGTGTTTCATGTCAAACAGATCATTCTAAAGGTGGTGCAGGGTGGGCTGGGGAGATGGTTCTGTTGTTGCTTTTTTAGAATTGCTTTTTTAGAGGACCTAGGTTTGATTCCAAGCAAGCACATTGTGGCTCACAACCATCTGTTGCTCCAGTTCCAGGGAATCTGACACCCTCTTCTGGACTCTGCAGGTACCAGATACACATGTTGTACACAGACAAACACACATATACATGAAGATAAAATAAATCTTAATTAAAAAGGTGCCAGGCTAACACTTGAGTATTGTACAAATAGACTTTATTGTGGGGAGCATTAAGGGGTGGCTGAATGAACCCTTCCAAGTCTAGTGACGCTGTTAGAATAGAGCAGGTCTCTGAACTCCAGGGGAGGGCGGCTGTTTTAGCTGTCCATTTATCTGAACTCCAACTGGAATAGACTCTTGCTATTCTGCATTGTTACAAACTTGGCATCCCAGCAAGCCCCCGGCAGGAACAGTATTCCTGGCTAATGAGACTGAAGCTATCACATGCTATTTGCCCCTGGATTGCTCTCTCCTGCTCTCCATTGAGTTCTTGGGTTTAGCTTAGTGCTCTTTCCTCTGCTACAGGGGCCTGAGTACAAACAGTGCACGCAGAGAAACAAACAACTCCAACTGTTTCTCCTCCAAAATGTCCAGCAGAGAGCTTCTTCCCAAGCAAGGGTGGCTATTTTAAAACTTTTTCATTATTTAACCTCATCTAGATTTTTTTTTCTATTTTAAAGAAAAACTTACCACCAGGAAATCTCTAGGACAGGAACATTCAAAGTCATTAAAGTTCAGCTGACAATCTTTCAAAGGTAGCATTTTGTTCAACTTAAAATAGAACACCTAATGTATTTGTGTTTGCTCAAATGAGTGCTGGGAATTGTAATAGATACTATGAACTCACCTTACATTTATTGAATGCCTAATGGTTTCAAGAAATGCTGTCATATGGTTTCTGCTGTCTATTACCACAAGTCTCTGGGGTATGGTGGAGAAGGGCTATTGCTGCCATTTCACTATAAGAAGTAGCATAAGGCCTCATTTTTTATGCATAAAATGAAGAGAGTACTTGAATGTGCCTGGAGGTTGTTGTAGGCCTGTAGACACCAAGTCAGGTTTTTCTCTGTGTTTACCATTGTGATATATGTTGGTACTGCTCTTGAGGAGGTATTCAGACTTGCTTGTGCTCCTGAGCAGAGCTGGGGTAGAGCTGGCAGAACCTTTATCTCAGTCCCAGATGGGAGCTGCTGCTCTGCCCCATGCTGACTTCTGAGGTTCCAGAGCATCTCCACTGATGCCAGGACTCTCTCCAACAGGTGAAATCAGCCCCCCTTGTTCCCAGTGTGATGGGACTAGACCCCCGAAGTAACACCAGATGGACAGTGCTGGCTCCTCACAGCCTGAGGATACTTGAGACAGTGTAGTTGTTTTCCTCTTGGATAGCTTATGGTTTGGATTCATATAATCCTTCAGGCATGTGTCCAGCAAGTCACGCAGGGCTTCCAGTGAGCAAAGGATGCTTCCTAGGCCTATGTTACCCCCTTTACCCATTTCCACAGTCCTTGGGATCTCATCTTGTGATTTTTCCTGGAATAATTCTTTCTGGTGGCATCAATCCCAAATCCCAGTGTCAGCACATGTCAGCAGATGTTACTCTTCTGAAATACCGTCTTAAATCCTTCCAGAGAGCATGTGCTCTCTTACCCTCTCCTCCCTCTTTCTCTTCTTCTCCCCTCTCTCTTACTCACATAAGAAGCCATGCAAGAGCCTTTCTGCCATTATTGTAGGACTAATCACACCATGGTATTCTTTAAATAAATATCTATTTTTACCTCTTTGAATTCGAGCCCTCCCAGGAGAAACCTGGGCCTCACTCAGCTTGGCATCTAGCCCTATGTATGTCTTGTACAGTGAAAATACTCACACACTCTTGGAGTGAAATGACTTCGGTAACAGTAACCACAGCAGTTTTCCTTTCCTTCTGCTGAGAATGAAGGCATGGGCTGCTATAAAAGTCTCTTCCCCTCTTTGTCCCTAACTCAGTATCCATGTACCAAGAGGCTTCCAGAAGAAAGTTTTCAAAATTGCAAACACTAGACTGGCTTTGTGAAAACCAATGAACAACATCATGGGCCTAAGAGAATCACAACACTGGACATAAGAAACAAGGAACTGGGTTTAGTCGGATATTTAACTAGCCTTGGTGGGTATGCACCCCAGAGCCACACCTAGGTGTGGCAATCTTTTCTGCATGCTTGAGGAGTAAGAAATCTGCCCTCAATTAACATCGTTATTTTTATCACTCTTGACTAACAAAGATACTTTGGCTGGACAACCAACAGCCTAAATTTAAATCCCTGACTCTTAAATTTTATAGACCTCAGTCTAACAAGAATGATACTGGGCAGACTGGCATTTAACAATGTGCTTTGGTGTCCCTGTGCTACCAGCAGAACAGTCCCTCTAAGGCTATGTATGACCTGTCTCCCTGTATCATTCATGTTGTTATAGATTTGGCTGTAATACAGCATGTTGATGTTGGGTGCATGAAATCTATCTGTTTACAAAGTTTCTCTTTGGGCTCTCATGAAAATATTTGAACTAAACTTTAAAACTCTGATTGGCAATGTTCAGAAAGTTTTGGAAGTCATCCTATTGACATAATGTGTTAAAATAGCCACTTACACATGCTGCTGATGGTAGTATACCCTGGACCAGTATCAGTGGGAAAATGCATGGTGCTATCTACTGGAGTTAAACCTCCATACACTGCAGGATTGAGCAAGCCCTGTAGCATGAAGGGTTATTACACATGCTAAGTGCTGCTTCCAATACTGGATATATACAACTTCTTTTGGCCTTCACAAATCCCTCAGCTTTATTTTATACATGAGAAAAATTAAGCAAGTGTATACTAAATATCTGTCCAGAATTATCCAACCAGTAAGAACTCAGGCGGCTGTTTTGTCAGCGAGCTTGTGTACGTACTGCATATACTATATGCCTCTACTGTGCTTGCCACTGAAGAGTGTTCTTACAATCTACGTCCATCAGAAGAAAAAGAGGAAATATATTGTGGTTTCTTTTATAAAGGAAAACTAAACAAGTTGTTTTTAAAAGAATGAATCTGTAACATGTCATGTATTGATGTGCTATAAATTCCAGGTATATAAAGTAAAACAAAAACCAAAAAAAAAAAAAAAAAAAAAACCAAAAACAACAACAACAACAAAAAAACAGCAGACCAACAAAAATATGCTATGGTTGGTGAAAAATATATTCACAATTAAGTGAGCACACATGCATTACATCTCTAGAAAGATATACAAGGACATAAAACAAGTAGTTATCCTGAGCTAAGAAACATGGGATCGAGGAAAATTTTCAGTCATATAGAGAATTCTATACTATGCTCAAAAATTGCATTTTGAAAAAGAAAACTATTTGAAAGAGAATGTAACACCTTCAAGGTGCAAAATATTTGCCTAATAGAAATCATGATGATGAGATGCTTCAGTGTATTACTAAGGGTCTATATCATTTTAAAGGTATTTGTTTTACACACTTCTACTATCCCATCCAGCTTGGGAGCCAGCACTTCCTAGGTATTTCATGATGAATAAATGAGTGACGTACATAATGAATTAAATCAAATAAAACTGACATTTGTGGAGATCTGTCTTGCAACTCTATGTCATAGAGGACTGCACCTCCACATAGAAGCTGAGCTTAGTCCTGGACTAAGATTAATGAGGTCAGATGGGGACTGGGTTTTATGTCGAGCTAACTTACATCCCTTCCCATGTATGTGTACTTTTAACTTTTCTTTTCTTCTTTTTTTTTTTTTTTTTTTTGGTTTTTCAAGACAGGGTTTCTCTGTGTAGCCCTGACTGTCCTGGAACTCACTCTGTAGACCAGGCTGGCCTCGAACTCAGAAATCTGCCTGCCTCTGCCTCCCAAGTGCTGGAATTAAAGGCGTGTGCCACCACCGCCCAGCCTACTTTTAACTTTTCTAGGATTTTCTATAGAATCTGTAACAGTAGTTCTCAGCTGGGGCAGTTTTTTCTGAGGAGACATCTAGTGGTGTCTGGAGACATTTAGTTTTGGAGGGTATACTACTCTTACTTGGTGATTAGAACTAAATTCATCTGACAGAGCATAGTCCATCCCCACATCAAAATATTTTCTACCAAAAAAAAGCCAATTATTGAAATAGAGACATCTTGAATTGCAATGACAGTACTAGCTTATGTACTGGTGACCAACGCTGTTGGATTCTTGTTCATCAAACTGGTTATATGCTGATACCCATGTGTTTGCATTTTCTCTCAAAAATACAGCATGCTACACTGTCTTCCTAAACTGTATTGGTGTTTCATCTTTAGATTATCTGCCTTATTTTAAATCTAATCTCATCAGTGAGGAACCCAGACAATTCTGTTCTACCTTCCTGCAGCAATCACCCAGAGGAACTGGGAAATACTAGAATATTCATGGAGCAACTTTTCTTAGCAGTCCTGGAAAGAACCTGTGAAAAGATCAGCTGTGTGAGGGAATTATTCTCTTGAATGCTGGGTAATAAGGCTAGTTGCTAAGGAACTATGGAAGAATAAGAACATCTCCAGGTTTCTCAGGCAGAGTGGGTGAGGACAGCAGGAGAGCAGGAAGTACCCACCCTGGGGAAGACATAGTCTCCGGTTCTTCAGGCTTCTTTTCTAGCATGACATGAGGACAGAAGGGCTGCTGAAAGGTTCTCTGCCAGTCAGGTACCAGAGGTAACAGACAAAGTCCTGCTCACTTGAATCCCAAGAGAGTTGAGGCCTGTTTTCCCCAAAAGGTTTGAGGGTATGTTATACACTAAGAGCATGACAAGGTCAACTCCAGTGGTTGCTTCCTGGCTCGGATGCCAGGGATATGGGAATCACCTAGCTACCCTCACCTCCATTTTTCCCCTCTCTAATATGGATTGATCAAGACTCTAATGAAGTCAAAGATGGAAACAGGGCTTTATAATTGACCAGTTCCAGTCCAAATGTTATTCAACCCACAGCCACTTGATTCTTGGTATATGTTTTCCCCGGTAAATATATGTTTAATTAAGGCTTACTCTGTTACAGTAGCACTGGAGACCCATTAGGGGGAAAGCTGTTATCTACCTGCTAACAGAATAGAAGCTGTCTCTGTGTAGATTAACTCCTTTAAGAATTAATTCAGTTGGGTAGGCCAATCACCGGGCTAAGGAAAATCACTCTAGTGATCTAGTATAGAGATTTATTTAGATAACTTGAGAAGAAAATGCAGAATGCTGTTCACTGGCTCATCTTTTTCTAGAACCAAGCGAGCTGCTAATTGGTAATGGCTTTTGCAGCATCCTGCTTAGAATGTGTCTAACTGACCCAGGGGAGCTGAGTCCCGGATTAATGACCACATCCAGGAAGCTGTGTTTTATCACCCGGGTTCTCTTGTTTTCTGTTTCAGGTTTTAAGACTAGAGGAATCTATTCAACAACATAAGGCACCTCAATGGGTAACTGAGGCACAGCCCTAGAATTTAAGTTGTGGTACGGTAGAGAGCCAGATAACTTTTATATTTTTGTGCATTGATTAGGGATATTTCTCTTTTCCTTTCCAGCACATCTACATCCCCAGTGAGACGTGCTGACGTTAACAGTCTTTTTTATGTGCCCCTCAGCAGTGCCAAATGCTTAGGGAGAAGGAAATCAGCAAAAAAATCCATTTGCAGAAACCATGAAGGAAATGGAGTTCGAAGGAATTATCCTTGTGGCTTCAAAAAGAAAAAAGCTTGTCAGATTAATGTCCTTCTGAGCAGGCGGCCTAGCAGAGGGGAAAATGTGGGGGAGGGAGCCTCAAACTCATCCAGTATAACCACAATAATCGCCCCCAGCCCTCCCTGCACACCCCTGTTTCTATTTCCTGTCACAGCGATCTTGCTGATGTCACTTGCAGGTACACCTAAGGGTGGAGACTGGTCCCGTGAGTTGCATTTGTAGAAAGCTGTATCATTTGCCTAGGACTGCAGTGATGAATTTCCACTGGTTCTTGGCTTAAACAATAGAAATGTATTCTCTTCTGGCTCTGGAGCCTGGATGTCTGAAGGCAAAGTGCTGGCTGGACTGGTTCCCTTTTCAAGCTCTGAGGGCGAACCTGCCCAGTCTATCCATCATCTAGGCTGCTGGCAATCCTAGCTTTTCTTTGGTTTACCAGACACATTATTCTAATATCTGCCAGTGGCCAGCTGGCTTCCTTCCCCCAAGTATTTGTCTTCACATAGCCTTCTTCTAAGGCAGTGGTTCTCAGACACATTACTCTACTATTTGCCCATGGTCAGCTGGCTTCTTTCTCTAAGTATTTGTCTCTACATAGCCTTCTTCTAAGGCAGTAGTCCTCAACCTTCCTAATGCTGAAACCCACCATAAAGTTATTTTCATTGTTACTTCATAACTTCAAAAGTTCTGCTCCTTTTATGAATCACAATGTAAATATTTGGGGACATAGAGGTTTGCCAAAGGGATGGCAATCTCGGGTTGAGAACCATTGTTCTAAGAACAATAGTCATTGAACCTAGGACCCACTCTAATCCAATGTGACTTCAACAGATTGCTTCTACCCAGTCTATATTCCCAAGGCCACCTTCTCGGGATTGGGGCTTAAGATTCTAACACGCCGTCCCCAGACATAACATTAACCCACAGAAGAGGCACAGTGTGGCACTCTGTTAACATTCACATATAATTCACAGGTAGAACTCAATCAACAAGTTACACTTAGTTGGCTATGCTTTAGAACTTGGCAGTGCCTCCTGGACACAATTCTCTCAGTTCCTCTGTCACTTCTTCTATGCTGTCATTTTGCCCCATACATTTTTCTGAAAGGAAATGAAGGAACCTGATACTTATGTGCCTTGGGCCTGTGATAACTTTTGTCTCTTCTTCTCTTCATTAGAAAAGGAGAATGAAATAGAACAGTGCCCTCCCAAGACTTTCCCTTGGAGTTGGTGAATAAAGTCCTGACTAGAATAACTCTTGGTTCCTATTTTGGCAGCAGGAACCATAGAAAGTCACACCTTTAGTGTTACTTATTTAATTACTGCTCTGTTTTTTTTTTCACACTTCAGACTCCAGGTGGGTGAATACTATATAACAGAGCCTGAGTCTTGACCCCTGGCCTCCCCAGACTCCCTTCGCCCATTTCTGTATACCTTGGTGTCCTATGTGTTATCACCCAGTCCTCCAGGCACCAGTCCTGTCACCAATTCTCAGGGGAGACCTTGCTAAGATGGTGACTGGAAAATTTTGGGAGGCCTATCTAGTGTACCACACGTTAACTAGAAAATTGGGGGCCCTTCTAGGGATTCTTAATCTCATTAATGGAATTTAAGAACAGATGGAGTTTGTGGACCATTTCATTAGAGTTTAAAGGAAGAAATCCAGAGTAGCCAACCTAAATCTAAGCAGCTACCCGTGAGAGGGAGATGGAGAAGGGGAAGAATTAAAACCATGTCATTCACAAGCAGCCACATGACACAAGGAGGAAGCGATAACTTAGAAAATTAATGAGAAAACCCCCCATATCTGGGAACATCTTGGAAGACCTGCTTTGTTTTTGTTCTCTTTTTCTAATAAAGAAAGAAAAAAAAGAGACAAAAGTTATCATATGCCTAAGGCACATAAGTATTAGATTAGATTAAAGAAGTACATAGCTGTCTAGACGGCACTATTAAAGTATAAAGCTTTAATTGTGGTGATAATCACCAGCCAACTAATTGTTACTTGTCGATTAAGCAGATTGTTTTTCCCTGCAGACTCTCAGGAAAATGAGGCCAATAGCCATAAGAGAAGCTCAAACACTGGTAGCAAACCTGAGTGGCTCTCATATTTGTCATACACCACCATGGGCACAAGAAGGAAAGGGAAGGGACAGACTATATGACAATGAAAATGGTTGCTGTCTTTAAGCCTCTCATTTTGAGGGAGATACAGGTTGATAACCATAGCAAACCTGATGCAGACATGTAAACAACAAAATGCCACCTTTAATAGTGTATTTATGCCAGTAACATACGAAAATATTTATGGTGGTTTGAATGAGAATGGTCCCTATAGGCTCATGTATTTGAATATTTAGTGCCAAGTTGGAAGAACTGTTTGGGAAGCATTAGGAACAAAGCATTGGCTTTGTTGAAGAGGTGCCACTAGGGTGGGCTTTGAGGCTTTAAAAGCCCACATCTTTCCTAATTAGTTCTCTGTGTCTTGTGCTTGTGGATCAACATGTAAGGTCTCAGTTTCTGCTCTTGCCATGCCTGCCTGCCTCCTGCCAGGATCCCAGTGTGGCCGTCACTGACTCTAACCCTCTGTAACTATAAGCCCTACATAATCACTTTCTTTTGTATGCTGCATTGGTCGTGTTGTCTTTTCACAGCAAGATAAAAGTCACTAGGACAGCATTTTGGTTTTATTAGATGTTTCCCTCCTCATGACACCCATAGTGATGCAGGTAGTACTTTCTAGAATTTGAAGCAATACATTCTGACTTCGGAAGGCTGGCAACTTTAAGGCCATGAAAGGTTGGATAGGAATCTGCCAGGGGCAAGGGAAGGAAAGGAAATTCTAAGAAACAAGATTAGCAAGTAGAATGGGGGAAGGATAGGTAGGTTAGAGTAGCAATAACAGCCTGTTATGGACTCTCTGGCCCAGGTGAGGGGCTAGCATTCCAGCTGTGTTGAAACAATTGCCTGGCCACAGAACCACCCCTAGGAAGGCAGGCTCACATTAAGTCGTACTAAAGAGATAAATAGAATAATTTTTCCTTTAATGAGATACTGTTATTTTCTTTCCCAGAATTCCTGCTTAGTCTCTTTCATGACACAGTCTTCACAAGAAGCCACAATCTTCGGTCACTCCACCTGTCTAAGGCCTGAATCTGAAAGGTGCAACCGTTCTGTTTTTCTGTCTTTCTTTCAGATGCAGGCCAGAATGGTAAGTGTGCTTGCTCTGATACTTTGAGATTCTTTACTCTTTCTTTGAAGCACGGCTTCCTGAATGCATCCACCAGCTTAACTGGTGTGGCTGTTTGCCTTCTCTCTTCTGTTCTTCTCCTGGCAGCTTCTGTGGTTTGCAGCTTGCCTGTCCTGGGGCTTTTCTCTTTTAAACTTTAATAAAGTTGTTCTTCAACTTCCATTTGAGTTTATTTTAAATTTGTTTCATTAATGAGACTAAGAATCCAAATAGGGGACCCCAAATCCTCTCCGTATAATTTGTCAACCATGAAGGAACACCAAATTTCCAATGACAGAAGGATGGATGCACAACATAAGGCTCCAACTGGTGGCTGGACACATGACAGTAGTCAGGGTTGGGAGAGTCTGGGGAGTAGTGGTTGGTGGTAAGTTAGGTTGAACCAAGATTGGAAAAAAAAAATAGGGATTGCAGACTTTCAGGAAGGAGGAATGGGCCGTCTTATTGCCGAAACCTTCAGAGTGTATATTTTTTCTAAGTTTATGAAACATAAAATAATTCCTTTTTTATTGTTGTTGTTTTGTCATGTTCTATTTTAAGAGCCAGGATATTAACTATATTGCTCAGGTTGTTCTTAAACTCCAGGGCTTAAGCAGTCACTACGCCTTAGCCTCCAAGCAGCTGGCACCATGGACATGGACCACAATGCAAACATAGCCTGTAACGATTTATGTAACACCTCTAAGTAATCTACTGATGTATACCATTCTGAGAGTCTTGACCAAGATATTGTGTAGAAAGCAGGGAAGAGACAGCCAGGCTTGAGCCAGAGGACCCACATGACATGATGAGTGTCTGTAAGAGTGGGGTTAGGAAGGGACTGGGGTTGAGAATGAGAGACCTGGGAGATGTTAAACCGGCCCAAGATGAGTCGCCTAAGATACCAAGATGGACAACCCATGTGGGAATGGGTCCCTTTGGGGAAATGGAAACTGAATGTTCTGCACTTCTCAGAAACCACGTGACCCTTATCTCAGCAGAGCAGCTTGACCACAGCATCCTGACATCTTAATGACCAAATGCTCCCGCAAAAAGATTTTGCTCACAATAGTAAAACAATAGTTTTATTATTATTATTATTATTATTATTATTTGTTGTTGTTGTTGTTGTTGTTGTCGTATTGCTTACAGCAGTTCCTTTTACCTTAATGTTCTCCTATCTAACTAAATCTACCCGATAAAATCTAAAACTCCCCCTTTGGTAGGATTGCTCTCCCTTTTTTGGAGCTGGCTTGGGAGGTGGCATGTGTGTGAAGTCCACCTGCCAGAATAACAGGGCGTGCTCCAAGGCATGTTTCCATCTCCAGTCCTGAAGAGTACTTAGCACCATTAGTGTGGCCAAAAACGTTGAAGCCACACTTACAGAAATCAGCTCTGTCCATGGTCATGCTTATGACTAGTAGCCATTCAGATCCTGAATGATCCTCAGTCACTAGAGGTGACACAGAGCTGCAGCACTGGCCTACAGACCAAGAGTAGAGAGCAACATTCCCAGAGTGTGAATCTCATGCGTGCTACTTACTAATTATGCATTTGGGGGGAAGTAGATTTACCTTCTCTCTGGGTCTCTGTTTTCTCAAGTTCAAATTAGAGATAATAATAGCATCTATGACATAAGACAGTTGGGGGCAGAAAGAATTAATACATGCAAAACAACCCAGTCTCCTGGTTAAGGAAACAGTTCTATTAGGTAAGCCAGTTTTCATGGTGCCCACCGGTGTCACATACATAAATAAAGCCACCTTAAGCTCTGCAGAGCACAGTAGTCACTGGAGCACTAAGAAGGTGAGAGACACTGAGGGAGGGAGACATAGAAGGAACATTGGGGAGAAAGGGGGAGAAATGAGGAGAGAGAGGCCTCACAATGCATCTCTGCAGAGATCCTTTCAAAGGCATCTTGACATTCTGAAATAATGGGGTTTAGACAGGACACACAGACTCTTGAGGTCTTGAAAGTACTCAGGGTTATTAGGTGTATAACTCAGTAGTTTGAGTCTTATACTTCCCCACCTCCCCCTACCCCGCAAGCCATAGGTTTGCTCCCTAGGGGTTGTGGTATATGGGCAGGGCTGAGGAGCAGCCTCAGAGCTCCCTGAGGGCACAACACAAGTTTCTTTAAGGTTTGATGGATGGCAAGGAAAAAGAGACCTCTATATACATTTTGGTCTAACCAGGTTCCAAAATGTCTCTTAGAACCTATTATCCGCCTCTTGCACTAATTCTCAGTACCATTAAGAACCTGTGCTTTAATTTCATTTAAAATCGAAAGAAAAATCATCATTAGCTTGAGTTACATTTAATCTATCAATACAGTCATACAATTTGAATATACTTGTTATAAGAAAAGGGGGCTGGGAAGTCAAGGGTGCCTCAGACCCACAAAGGAGACAATGCATCTTGGAGCAGAAGGACAGGAAGAGTCACCAACCCTGCAGTCACTTAGCTCCAGGGTCAGCAGCAGTCTCCCACTTGCCGCCTTTATACAAGGCCCTAAAGGCCTCTTTGTCTAAGACTCCATAAATCAGACTCTGTGACTTGCAACTAAATTTATGCGCCACCTCCCTTCACCCCTTGACAGCCTTCCTGCCTGGCTGGCTGCCCTTTATTTTGTTCAGAGGACACAGGGAGGTGGTGGTGAACCTCCAGATCCCATTTAGCCAGAAACTCCCAGGGGTCACAACCTCCATTCCCAAGCAGTGAGTTTTTAAGATTTACCTCAAGTAGAGCATTCTGCAGCTTCGCACTGAGGGCAGCTTTCTCATCTTCTAGCTGCTTTATTTCCCTTTCGGATTTTGTCTTCACTTCCTCCAATTGAGCTTCCACTTCCTAAATGAGGATTAGAGGATTAGCCACACAAGGTAGGAAAACAGGCCACTTATGCATTCACACCTTGCCTTATTCCTGAAGGGGATCAAAGAAACTCATACAGTAAAATGCAGTAAGAATATACATGATAATAGAATAAAATGCTGTCAGGACACATGATAATAGAATAAAATGCTGGCAGGACACATGAATTTGAAGTACATAATCAATAAAAAGAAACGAGTGTTAACTCGTTGCATAGCCTGGAGCAATAAGATGGAGTGGGAGGTGGCACGCAGAGCCTTCTCTAACATTTTCTAGCATCTAATAAGAAAAGGAATGTTCCAAGCGTCCTATAAATAAAAACCAAGACAAGCCAACCAAAACCACCCAACTACATTTTCATGGCATCTCCCTATCTCCACAGGACCCATACTGTAGCAAGAATGATGTCTCCTTCACAGCACCTCCCTCAGCCTTCCAGTATCAGTACAAAGCACAGTGGAGAGACCACGTGAGAAACAGTGCAGCGCCTTAGCTGTGTCGTACCGAGCACATATCCTCCTGTGTTGGGTTGTGTTACATGTTACATGCTTAGCACAGTAACAGCTCAATAAACAAGCGTGTACTCATACCTAGGGATGCCTCGCTTTTCCAGTATGGCTT
The DNA here is from genome assembly GCA_030674055.1 of Rhabdomys pumilio. Lineage (NCBI taxonomy): Eukaryota > Metazoa > Chordata > Mammalia > Rodentia > Muridae > Rhabdomys > Rhabdomys pumilio. The sequence continues at coordinate 40,958,176 of JANHMN010000007.1, read as the reverse complement.
AGTTTATGGAGAAAGTTTCTAAGTATTAAGAGGAGAGGAAAAGGCAGTCAACCCATGTTGTCTTCTTCAGGATTTTCTGTTTGGGAGTGCTTGCTTCTTAAAGACAGTATATAAATTACCTTTTAAGTTTAAAAAAATTAAGATACTATCTGAATCCCTTAGCAACACATTCTCATTCTCTCTCCCTCTCTCCCCCTCTTTCTCTGTCTCTCTTTCATAATAATTTCACTAATTAGCTCCTCATTCAAAAAAGTTTTTATTGAACAAATTCCAGTTTATTATGCTTACTGGTCTGGAAACTAAGTCTGCCAAGACACTGCAAAACACTTAGCCGTAATGACTTTTGTCATAAAGGAAAGGCACATTTTAACATTATGCAGCATACCTTTCTGGTACATATAATCAATCAGAGTTTCCGCTGGTGCCTTGACAGATGGCCCTAGAGTGAAAACTCAAACCCCTACAGGTGGAGATGTCAACTGATGTCAGCAATAACTTTCAGCATTAATAAACTTCCTCGTAGACTCAGGGTCATGTGGGCTACTGTGAGAAGAAAGCTGAGTCACCAGAGTGCCGAGGGCAGGAGGACAGAAAACACTATGCTCAGCTCTGCTCAGCTCAAAGTGACCTTGGGGGATTTCAACAGAAGCATGCATGTTCTCCCTACTCAGGTAGACGGGGAAAGCAACCACAAGGTCAAGGGTACAAGTAAAGGGTCCAGTGCTTTCAAATAAGTGAGTCAAATCACCCCTGAGAAGGGGAGTCCATGCACTGGGGATTTGTCAACTTCAGAGTGCTTTTCTGAATTCAATTTCCACAGAACTCATATACCCAGTGTAGGTTTTACAGGGAACAAATCCCACAGCTACTAGGAGCAGGACACAAGCAAGAGTGAGTCTTTTTTCCTGTCTTTTTGTCTACAATATCTACAGTTATTGGTGATTTAAGGAAAGAAACAGTTGTGGTGTACTCCTGAAATCACAGGAAGCTCAAGCAGGAGCTGGAAGGCAGCCTGGGCTACATAACAAAACCTCCTCCACTTCAAATAAACAAAGGTGGGAAAGGCAGGCATGAAGGAAGGGGAAGACAGACGGAGGAGCCACTCTGTCCTAAGTCTGTTTTCTGTTGCTAATAACACAATTCCAATGACTAAGTTATAAAGGGAAAAGGTTTATTTTGATCCAAAGTCAAAGGGCCAAATCTCTTGACTGAAAATTCAAGGCCCTCCTTGGCTACAGAGTGAATTCAAAACCAGCATGGCAACAAAATGAGATGCTATTTCTAAATACAGTGTAAAAATAAAACCAGGGATTCCACTCAGTGGTAAAGTAAGCATGTGCTGGGCCCTAGGCTCCATTCCTGGGATAACACACAAGTGTACTAGGGGCAAACACACATGCAACATGTCCAAACGTATTTATAAATGGGCTAGAGAGACAGCTCAGTGGTTCAAGCATGTATTGCTCTTATGAAGCAGCAGAATTCAGTTCTCAGAACCCTCACTGAGAGCCTCACCACTGCCTATAACTCTAGCTCAAGGGAGTCTGACAGCTTCTGTCCTCTGGTAGGCCAGGCATAATGACACACACCTTTAATTCCAGCACTTGAGAGGCAGAGGAAGGCAGATCTCTGTGAGTTTAAGACTAGCCTGGTCTATATCCCAAATTCCAGGGCAACCAAGATGACATAGTTAGACCATGTCACAAAAACTTATTTTAATACAAAAGGAATACACCATAGAATTTATAGTGTAAAGTAAACTGTATGAGAGCAAACATTCAGAAGGCAGGGAAGAAGAAATGGAAAATATTACTATAAAGATTTCATATGTTAAGAAATACATCATTTGAAAAAGACTGTGAAAAATTTAAAGATTCATATTATTTTTAGTGCAAACATGAGATCTCCACCAGCAAAACCAAGTCAAAAGTGGAGATAAAATAAAATACCAAAAATACTCCGTGTGTCAAAAATAAACAGTAAAAGTGGGAACAGTCAGCAAATGATAGGAAGATAAAAATATCAAGGTAGTATGCTTAAGCATCAAATAAAATATAAGTGCTGTATATTTATGTATTATAAACATGGACAGTCAGACTGAACACACAAGTAGGACACAGCTATATCACTTAATGTTGTTCAGTGGATTTGGGACATTAGCATTTGTTCGGTAGCTGCCAAGTACATTCCCCTGAATTTACAGAAAGGTACCTACTAGCCTATATTAAATTCCTGCTAAACTGCCCAAAGGATCTAGGAGCCTCAGAAGGAATCTGAACTGGTACAAATGAGATGAGACATGCAGACATGTTAAACAGATCTTGGGAGAGCTCCGTAAATCTGTTTCCTTTCCTTCCCAAACAACCACTGTGTGCAAATGGTAATTACAGGACATGCACTAAGTTCCATCTGGCAAGATAGCATGAGAATGTCCTCTAGTCTTGTGACCAGGAAAGACATTCAGTCTTCCAGGCCATCCTGCTGTTTGTTCCTGTTTGTTAGGTAAGGGTAGTATTTAGTATGTGCTCTCTACCCATACCAAAGGCTCAAAGAAATAAGGCAATTTTAATGCTACAGGGATAACTGTGTCTATTTTTAGCTCGTAAACCCTGGAGGCCTCTCCAAGTCTTTGCCTCTCCCTAACCCATGTTGCCTCTTTTATGGTATCTATATTCCCCAATTCACATATGAATAAGAAGTAAAACAATGCCAGGAACTAAACATGGTTTATTTCTGTGTGACATATTTCCCAAATGGACTCGTGACCTGATTAAGGTTGAAGCAAGATGTGTACACTGAGAGCCAGATTTTCCCATCAGGTTACCAGGGCAACCTGAATTTCTGTAAATTCAGCTTGAAAAAGTCAGTGTGCCTCCTGGTGATGCGGGCCCAGGATGGAGTGTTAGTCTGTTTGTCTGAAGATTAGATATGTACAGCTCACAGAAACTCAGATGAAAAATCCTTTCAGAATGACTGTCTTCTCCTTGGGAAGGTGGGGAGCCACAGGCTTTGGTGACAGGCTGTTGGGTTTGAGCCGAAGCTCTTATACCCACTATCTGACTGAAAGATACACCGAGTCTCTAGATTCAGTTTCTTACTGTCTAACATTGGAAAGATTCAATGTGTTTTTGAGCATTCAATGGGAAATATAATTAGTACCTTATAGTATTTTTATTTCACATGCTGTCCAAAACACATGGTCATTAGCACTAGCTGCTATCTGTTGAGCTGTGTCTGCACACTATACACCCAGCAAAAGGTTCACATGTAACGCCATATTTAAATGCACTCAACAAACACTGTTTTAGAATTCAGCCTCCGGAGAGGTTAAGGCACACAGTCACAGAGCTTGTGGAAGAGCCAAAGCCTAGGTCTAGGGATAGTATGGGTGTTTCACACAATCATATTAATTTGTTCAATATATATTTATTGCATACTTAACTGTTTTTAATTAATGCATAGCACTGTCTTACAGTGATATCTGATTATCTTTTGGAGAACGCTCAACACAGGTACTTCTCGAATCACATAGACATTTACCTCATAATCAAATGACATCTTTACCCATGTTCATAATAATATTGATTTATACCGCATCCTTTTTTTGAAACAGGGTCTCCAGGTATAGCCTTGAATTCACGATCCTCCTGCTTCAGCTTTCTGAGTTCTGAGTACTCTTTCCTACAGTCCTCATGCATGTGACACGTTTTTCCCAGCTAAGAGGAGAGGAGGCTCCCTCCCACACATTCTCCGTGGAGAGGTGTCTCATCTGTGTGAGGTTAGCACACGGAAACTAAGGCAGGATGCTAGCAGATGCTTTGCTTCTTCACAGGATTCCCTTCTGTAAAGAGTTCTGTTATCACTATCCATGTATGGATATTTTGGATATGCAGAATTTCTGAGAATAGGTGGGAGGGAACAGGTAAATAACTTCCAGTGGGCAGCAGAGTCAGAATTAGGGTTGAAGAAGTACTGGAGCCCCAAGTTTGCAGTTAGTGGAGTTTCTCCGTTTTGGTCCTGTAAGCTGAGTTGCATTTTTTTTTGTTTGTTGGTTTTTGGTTTTTGGTTTTTCAAGAGAGGGTTTCTCTGTGTAGCCCTGGCTATTCTGGAACTCACTCTGTAGACCAGGCTGGCCTCAAACTCAGAAATCCACCTGCCTCTGTCTCCCAAATGCTGGGATTAAAGGCGTGCGCCACCACTGCCTGGCAATTTTTCTTTTTTTTATTATAATATTTTAATATTAACATTTCAGATTTTATCCCCTAACTCCCCTTCCCCCCACCACCCAGGAACCTCCTATCCCATCCCCCCTCCTCAGGCTTCTATGAGAATGTGCCCCCACCTACCCCCCACTCCCACCTCCCCACCCTCGAATTCCCCCCTACTCGGTGTTCATCCTTCATGGGACCAAGCATCTACTCTCCCACCTATGCTAGACAAGGCCATCCTCCCCTTCATGTACAGATGGAGTCATGGGTCTCTCCCTATGTGCTCCCAGGCTGGTGGTTTAGACTCTGGGAGCTCTGGTTGGTTGGTATTGTTGCTCTCCTCATGGGGCCACAAACTCTTTCAGCTCCTTCAGTCTTCTCTCTAACTCCTCCATTGGGAACCCCTTGATCAGATCAGTGGTTAGCTGTGAGCATTGGCCTCTGAAGGTGTCAGCCTTTGGCAGACCTCTAAGGAGACAGCTATATCAGGCTCCTGTCAGCATGCACTTCCTGCCATCCACATCAGTGTCTACCTTTGGTGACTGTACCTGGGATGGAGACCCAGGTGAATTTTCTTAAGTAAAATGTCACATGATGCAATCCTGCTCCCCAGAAGCTCGTGTGCGCCTGTCAGGTTGTTTCCTATTATCATCCCCAAGAGACCTATGCTCCCTGTAAGCGGTGACCATTTTCTTTACCTGTCATAAGAGATCCAGCCTCGACGTGCACAGACTAGGAGCACAGTAAATATTTGGGTAACAAAAGAGGAAAGGGAAACGGAAGGGGGTGGGAAAATGCAAAACCCCAGTACGGTTTCTGCAAACATGCTCACTTTCAGCTTCTGTCTTTCCACCTCCACAGAGGAGCGCACCGACTTCATCTCCATGGTGTGCTTCTTCACCAAGTCTTCCAGGTGCTGCCCCAGCTGCTCTCGGAGCTGCTGCTTCTCCTCTTCAGTCTGATGTCTGACTTTACGAAGGTCTTCTTCATATTGCTGCTTCATGCGATCCATGTCACCATTTACCTCTTTCTTGGTCTGTTAAGGGAAATAAAACTTCGTCAGCAGACTGCTAGGGGGGAAATGAGGTCCATTTCCCTTTTACACATTTACATTCTGATTTCATAGCAAGAATCAGAAGGTATGAAGCATTTCACAAGACTATATATATTTGATATTTGTGAGACATTTCACTGTGTATAGCATTGGAAAGGAGATTTGTACAATACTGTAGTGGTCACAGAATCGGTTGTTCTAGCACACACTATAGTTTCTAAGGAATACATTGTTTGTTTTGAGTAGAAATAGGAGCTAAACAATGTCTATTTTCTTTGCTAAATACAAACTTGGGGAAATTCTGCTGCATTTTTGTTCTCCTAAATTTGAATGACCTGGCAAGAAACCAGTGGTGGTCGTGGTGGTGGTGGTGGTGTTGGTGCTGGTGGTGGGAGCTGGAGAGATGGCTCAGTGGCTAAGAGCAGTAGTGGCTTTTCCAGAGGACCCAGGTTTGATTCCCAGTATCCATATGATGTCTTACAATCATTTGTAACTATAGTTCTAGGAGACACAATGCCCCTTTCTATACTCTGCAGGTATTTTTGCATGCAAGTGGTATACAGACATAAACATAAACACAGGCAAAGCATCCTTACACTTACACACACACACACACACACACACACACACACACACAGAGAGAGAGAGAGAGAGAGAGAGAGAGAGAGAGAGAGAGAGAGACTGGTGAGACCTCTGACCTCTGATCTTGCTTTGTTTATCCCTGGATAGTGGGGCTTGAGATTCCACGTGGCTCTACTGTGGTTAAGGGAGAAACCTCTACCTGAAGCTCATGCCAACTTCCTGTGACTTCACCTTCATGTTCCCCAGACACTACCTGTGTTTCTGAGCCTTCATTCCTGCAGTGACACAAGTTGGGAAAGCCTGGTTCCTGCTGAGGATGTAGATTACAGTCTTTCAGGTCATCTTTTTTCCCCAGGACTCCGTCCTCAGTCTTCACGTCATCTGCAAGTGTCAGTTTCAAGATCAACCGAGATGTTCGTGCTAACGCCCTTCTGAAGTCAGGTCTGCTAATTAACCATCTTGCTTACCTACATTTTGCTTTACTACATAAAGAACTCCATATGTGGTGCCTGCTAGACGGCCTATAGCCCTCAAGTGTGTTCAGTGTTGCCTTGTGTGCTCAATTGTGGTGCTCAATTCTTGTCTTTATTCAATTCAGTATCCTGAGCTTAAATAACAGCCACATTCACCTTTCCTGAATAAAAAAATGTTATTTCATTTTGTATGAGTTAAAAAAGTCGAACATGTTCTCCAGCATATGCATATTTATGACATTTATTTTACAATTATTTATGGAAATTTTAAGGGAAAGAAATAATAAACTATAATTGCTATCTTCTTTTTTTTCTCTGTACCCTGTACCCTATGTCTAAACATTAGTGTTCTAATCCCTCACCACTCCTCTGTTTCCAACAGAAACCTCTTTTCTTCACCCTTCCAGCCTAGAGACTGTTTCTCTTTTTCCCAGACATCTTGGTCCTCTGCTTCCTGGGTCACATCCCTATCCCAAAGCACAAGTGGGCTGCAGTGGAACAATCTCTCAAGCTTCCCAAAGGCAGTGCCCATGTTTCCAGCCTTTCCCACCAAGCCTGTCATAGCTCAAGCATTCCAGAACTTTTTGTCATGGAATCCTAGTTAAAGACACTTAGAGTCAGTCAGAGATCTTTAGATCTAAACACTAGCTTTTATCACCAGACACTTAGCCAACCTTCAATCAGTCATTGATCCTCTCTCTGCCTCAATTCATCATCTGTAATATGGGAGAATGACAACACCTGCTTCGCAAAATTATTGGGAAGACCCAGTAATGGAACTCTGCAAAATGCTGTTAAAAATACAAAAGCTTGGCAGTCACAAAGAAGAAACAGTGGAAGTCCAGTCACTGTGGAAAGTATTGTGAGGAGGGTAAGGAACCTTTGCATCAAAATTTTAGATATCAGGCAGCTCCAGGTGAGGAGCTGGTATTGGCTCATCAGTGCCTAGGATACCTTTGATTCATCGACCCTGCAGGTCAGATGCACTGGCCCTATTTCTGCTCCCTTGGTCTTAAGAGTGTCCCTGGGAGCCAGAGCTAACCTGGCCACTAATCTTGCATGTTTAATGAATAAATCTGGGGCATCTCACCCATTCTCTGTGTCATGTGACACTCCTGCAGCATCAGTCTGTCTTTGGCAATAGCCAACTTCTCGCCGAGTTTTCTTGCTGTGCTCTTCAACTCCGAGTTCTCCTGCCGAGCCTCCCTTAGCTGCACATCAAGATCCTAAACAGAGGGAACATCTCACTTTTCTGGATGGATATGCTGAGTGCACAGAGCTGCTGTTAGATTAGAAGGGTGGCTGAGGGGCATAGCAGGGGTCACGAGGAGGCTCTAGAACTAGCAGCTGGTGGGGGATCAGCACTACTTACCTTCTAATGGCAGTGTGGTCCTGGGAAAGCTATTTAACCCTTCTTCAGCTGGAACAGGAACAGGCTAATATAAAGTGTGTGTGTGTGTGTGTATATATAATATTATATATTATATATAATATATATATTACTTGGATATATATATATAATCTATATATAACAATATATAGATTATATATATTACTTAGAGACTATTACAAATGCTAATTGTAGCTTTGAGAAATAGGTTTCTGTACTTCTGTGGGGCTTACAAAAGTTGGCTTATCAATGGGTTTGCTCACTTTGAACTCAAATATCCTAGGGGTTTTAGGAGAGTCAAGTTATCATAGAATGAACACAGAAAATTAAAATGATTTAGAATTAGACTAACCAGAGTTGAAAATGTTACTTCTTGCCACCTTCATAAAGAGAAGATAACCTGTAGGGAGGGCTTTGCGCTCTCTGAGGCTAGGGACAGAGTGCATCTAGCTCACCGCGCAACCCCTAAGCATAAACTAAGTACTAGCTCAAAATAAGTATTCAATAAATACTTGTTGAATGAATGTGGGAGAACTGATGCCAGAAATAATATTGACCTCGGTGGAAGTGGAGTGCTTAGCACAGTATCTGGCTTGTGGTGGGTGTTTGAAGTAGCAACTTTGCCTATTATCCCCTTGGGGAGGAAGAAGAGGCTTTACCTGGATCTTTTCTTTCAACTTCTGGGCATACTTCTTCAGATCACTTATCTTGCGCCCTCTATGCTCCAGGTCCCCTTCCAGCTTCCTGACTTGAGCTTGCAGGGCTGACTCCTGAACCTGGAAGTTCTTTCGGAGACCCGACTCTTTCTCCTGCCACTGCCATAGGGCCTCGCTGACTGACTGCTGCATGGCCTGACGGATGGCCTCATTTTCCCTCTCATAGGTGGCCTGTAGCTCCTCTGCCTTGCGGGCATAATCCTGGCTCAGCTGCTTATTCTCAGCTCGCAGTCGCTCCACCTCCAGCAGGACCTGGTGCATTTCCGGTCGGTGGCCAGGCTCTGATGTGGCATCAGGGCTTTCCTGGGAGAGCTGGCCCCACTGGGGACCCTCGTGGCCAGTCAGCAGCTGGAGCCTTTTCTCATAATCAGCCTTGAGCTCCAGCATCTCCTTGGAAAGTATCAGGACTCGTTCAGCATGCTCGGCCTCTACCCGGAGCTCCCTCTCTTTGGTCTCCAATTTACAGGAGGCTGACTCAGCCAGGGCCTCCTGTGTCAGCCTCTTCTGCATTTCCAGGGCATTTTCCAGGGTCTGGATGCGCTTCAGAAGGGCCTCTGCATCTTCACTGGTGCGGCCCTGATCCTGGAGGAGCCTGGTCCTGGTTTCAGCTGCTGTGTCCTGGAGCTCCTCCTGGTGGGCTTCCCGTAGTGACTCCGTGCTGGTCTCTACCTCATCCTGGCGGGTATTGAGGGCATAAATCACCTGCAGGACAGCAGAGAGAGCACAGTTAGAGCAAGGAGGTGGTACCTGGGACCTGGTGCTGACTGTGACCAGAGATGCTTCACCTTGACACTGAGGTCCTTTCCCATGGCTGTGCCTAAGAAAAGGATTTTCAAAGTGGCAATGACATTTTGGGAATGGTACCCAGGAGATGCCAGTAAGAAGGCAGGGAAGTGAAACAGGCAGGGGAGTGGAACCAAGGTCAAGGAGTAACAATGTACAAAGACCTGGGAGAGAATCTTTGGTGGAACTTTACAAAGGATCTCCTGAGTACAGTAGGAATCTACCGAAGGGTTTGAAAAGAAAGAAGTGATATGATCTCTTTGTTAAAAAACAATGATCTGGGATGCAAAAATCTGGTAAAATCTTAGAGGATTGAATCCAGCAATATACTTAATAGGTACAGGAAAGACATTTGAGAAAACCTGGCATTGCCCTTCCCCCACTTTCCCCCACCTAACACCCCCAACTCCACGAACCCTGCCTGACAGGGTTTCTCTGTGTAGACCTGTCCTGGAACTCACTCTGTAGACCAGGGTGGCCTTGAACTCAGAGAGCAGCCTGCCTCTGCCTCCTGAGTGCTGGGGTGAAAACTTGACAGAACATATGAAAATTCCTAGTTACTAATTATACTCAGTAACAAAGACTGACCACTTTCCTCAGAAGAGCAGGAAAAAGGCAGAGGATGCTTGGCATGCGCAGTGTAGAATGGGGCCTAGAACCCAGTGCAAAGCCCACAAATTGAGAATGATGTCCAGGAGGCTGATCTGAAAGACAGGTATCTGTTTACTAAAACTTAAAAAAAAAAAAACCCGTAGAAAGGAAGATCTGTCAGTTTGAGGCAAGCCTGGCCTACATAATGAGTTCCAGACTACCCAGAGCTACATAGTGAGATTCTGCCTCAAAATGATGATGATGATGATGATGATGATGATGATGATGATGATGATGATGATGATGTTAAAAACTGAAGATAGTGTGGGTATGTCAAAGAAAACTAGAAGTTGTGTTCAGTAGTATTTGATACACCTCTAGACAGGCTGATGAAGAAGGCACCAAGGTAAGAACTCCAAGGAGAAAGCCTGAGCTACAGACAAAGAGCCACAGAACCAGAAATGATGCAGTTGTTGCTGTTTACTTTAGGAGAGTCTAGAACATATCTCCATCAGATCCACTGACAGAGAACCCCAAAGCAAAGCTCCAGGCATAGGTAATACATGATCAAATTTCCTGAGGAGGGTGTCTCACAGAGATGGGTCTTCTGCAAGAGACAGAAAGGGAAGATGGAGGCAGCTTTATGGCACCAGTGACAGGAGAGTGAGAAGCTACCACAGTGCAGTGGTGAGAAGGTAGCATCTACGTTCTCAGCCAAGAACAAATCAAGGTCCCCAAATAATGGTGCTAAGTTGGACAAGAAAGGAAACATGGGAGGTTTGAAGAGTGAGAAGTTGTGAATTATTATTTTTTTTTTAGAAGAATGAAGCAAATAGTCTACCTGGCAGAGAAGTAAGGCAAGATGTATTTGATTAAAATTCTGATTTTCACCAGGTGTGTTCATCAGAATGAATGCAAGGACGAGATGCATTGATCGTCAAGAGCTGGGTTTCTCTTGTTACGTCACAGGAGAGAAGGTCAAGGGAGTGGGAGTATTTTCAAAACTTGATGAACTGGATGGAGCAGCGTCAGATTTTTTTTGTTGTTGACAAGGTCAAGGGTTTGGTAAAGAAAAATTGTGACTTAAGTAAGAGGAAAAGATTACTGGTGATTAGCAAGCCAAGAGATGGAAAAATCAAGAGGCTGGGCAGTGCCCACTTGAAATGTCCTCACTGACAATAGTTTAAAAGAAGGATCCTGTGGAATTTAAGATAGATTCTCTCTGAGGATTCCCACCACACACTTTGAAACTTACCTTGTGTTTCCTTATGTGTCTGTCTAGAGAACTAGACTCTCATGCCATGGTCAGAGTCCTAGTAATGCTTCACCTAAGCTTTCAAACTGTGGCCTTATTCTCTTGACTTCTTTGTAGGTTGGGTGTCATTTCAGGGTGTTTGGTAGAGGCAAAGCAGGTGGTGACCCTTTCTTCAACTAAAGAGGAATAGCATTTACACGAGAGATTCCATTTTATGTACTTTAGGAAAAAAAATGGTTTTCATTGCCTCTTTTTTTTTTTAAGTTGAAACACTTAATTATTAAACTGAAAAAAATCTGATCAGAAAGAGTCTATGAGAGGAAGTTATGACTACATGGTCTTTGTGTGTGCACATATTCATAATTACAAGACAACTCATAAACAAGACCAAATGCACCACCAAAGTTGGTCAGCCTACCTCGCTTTAATAAGCATTTACTAGAGACCACAGACCTTGAAGAAAGAGTAAGTACAGGATATAGCTAAGATCTGATTTTACATTGTGTTCATATGTTATTGCTATTGAATTACTTCTTGCCTTTGCTAACAAAATGCAGGCTTCATGAAAGAACAGTTTGATTTCTTGTTCATCATGTTTATCCCCACTGCCTGGCTCTAAGTGGATATTCTCAAAACATTCTCAGTGGGTAATTGAGAGGGAAGCAGCCAGATTGAATCATAAAGTCTTGAGAGAACCATTTTCATCTTAAAAACCATGATCCGGCATCCTGTGTGTTTGTTCTTGTTCCAGCCCTCTCTCCCTATCTCCCCCTCCCTACCTCTCTTCCTTGACCTCCATCCCCCACCAAGTCCTGCTCAGCCATGGCAGGGACAGTGTGATATGATTCCTGCCCCTAGAATACAGCCAGCAGGGCATGGACCTCCACAAGTGTCAATGGTTGCTATGTGTGAGTGTAAGGCTTGTTTGTGTGTCTATGTGTGTATATATATTACATGTACTCATCTCTCTTTCTCTCTCTCTCAATATATATATAACTTTTATGATATATATATATATATATATATATATATATATATATATATAACTTTTATGTTCCTCCTTCAGAAGAAAGTCCTCTCTGCCAAGGTTAATGGATCCATGATAATCAGAGACAGTACAAGTAATGAATGTGAGGGTGTGTTCTAATGTCTCAGCAAAATGGTAAAATGCTGTGACTTTCAGGACAGCTGTTAAGGCTGTGGGAAAGAACTATGAAAACCTGAGTTTGAAAATATATAATTTCTCAACTATGCAGAATATAAGGATACAATATGAATGATTGCATCTCCAGGGACTTCTCAGACCTAGTAAAACAAAGGCAAATGCACTATGAGCCAGCTTGTCAGAAAGATACTAAGCAAGGAAATAAAGAGATTTATATGATGGCGATTGTAGGGCAAAATCTACCCAGCTATGTTTTTTTTTTTATTAATGCTGACAAAGGCAGGCAGATTCCTGAGTTCAAGGTCAGCCTGTGACAGAAGGAATTTAGGTCCAGGTCCAGGAATGGCAGGAATGATAATTTTAGGGTGAGGTCCCACCCACCTATTTTATTGTCTGTGCGTGTACTTGCTGTCTCTTTCTAAGAATCAAGGGACTGGGGTCATGGGATGCTAATTCATGGGATAATCAAAAGGGGACCTGGGGTAATGACTGAATTGAATCGATATGTCAATAAAAAACTGAGTTTTTGATCTGCAAGTGATGAGCTATCCCAAGAGTTTTTATTATCACAAGAAAAAGCTGTCTTGAGAGAGAGAGAGAGAGAGAGAGAGAGAGAGAGAGAGAACCTGCAAAGCCATCTTGAGCAGAACATAGGTAGTCATCTTGGACCCACAGTTTGACTTCGAGTTGTTTTGATGCTCCTAGATACCCCTTCCTCAGAACTCCTCTCTCCAAGCCAAGGCTTGTCCTTGGAACACCCCTTCCCCTACTCTTCAAGGAAGACTCCACAATAAAATGAAACCACTGTCTCCCCAAGTTCCTCCTCTCACAACACTGTATACCAGGTACAGTATTTAGCCACTTCTGGTAGTTTCTGTGGTCTCCTAATGACTTTTGTCTAATGCCATATCTTTAGTAAGTGAAGTTGAAATTGATATTCCACTGGTTGTGATTTGTGTTCATAATAAAAGATTATTTTGTGCCTATTCCATGATTAGTTACTGGATGTGCATTCTCATTTCAGGAAATTCCATTGGCGACTCTACAATGATGTTATTTTTCTTCTTGTTCTACTCCTGAGATTGAGTTTCAGAGAAGTTCCCCCAACTTCTAGAAAGCCTACAAAGCTCAGGAATATACACTTACTACCCAGGATTACGGTGTGTCTCACTCACTCTTTCAGTCATTCAATTATTTATGGATTTTTTTCTGCACATCAGGGAAGAACTAGGTTCTATACAAGGCGGTGGAAAAATATGTAATTGAATTTACAACCTTAAAAATAAAACTTAAGGGACGTTGGAGATGATTTAGTTGGTAAAGTACTTGTTATGAAGACTTAAAATAACTCCCCCATACCCTCATAAAAGCTGCGCATGATGGAGACACAGGAGACAAATAAACTATAGGATCCCTGGGTCTTTTGGCTAGTCTAGGTTAATCAGTGAGCTCCAGATTCAATGACAGAGCCTATTTAAAAAAAAAAACTAAAATCTAGCTGAGATTCCTACCAGTGGGGCATATGGAGAGTCCCATAGCCAAGTGGAGGGAGAGGGAGCAACCCACCCACAAAACCTTCAACCCAAAATTTGTCCTGCCTACAAGATACACAGGAATAAAGATGGAGCAGAGATTGAGGGAACAGCAACCAATGATTGTCCCAACTTGAGACCCATCCTATGTGAGAAAGCCAACCTCTTACATTATTAGTGTTACTCGGTTATGCTTACTGACAGGAACCTAGCATAACTGTCTCCTGAGAGGCTTCATTTAAACAACTGATAGAAACAGCCAAACATCAGGTGGAGCTTGGGGAGTCTTAGGGAAGAGTCAGGGATAGAAGTGAGTGAGACGGAGGTGTCAAGGACACTACAAGAATACTTACAGAATCAACTAACCTGGGCCTATGGGAGCTCAGAGAGACTGAACCACCAACCAAAGCATGCAGGGGCCGGATCTCGGCTTTCTACACATGTATAGCAGATGTGCAGCTTGGTCTTCATGTGGGTGTTCTAGCAATTGGAGCAGGGGCTATGTTTGACTCTGTTGCTTGCCATTGGATCCCCTTCCCCTTCCCCCTACCTGGACTGCCTGGTTGGGCCTCAGTGGGAAAGGATGTGCTTAGCCATGCTGGGACTAGATGTCCCAGGGTGGGGTGAAACCCAAGGGGGGCTTCCCCTTCTCTGAAGAGAAGGGGGTAGTAGGAGGAGAGATTTTTTTAAAAGGTGGGACTGGAAGGGGGCTACTATCAAGATGTAAAGTGAATAAAAAAATAAATTGTAAAAAATAAATAAATAAATAAATAAATAAATAAATAAATAAATAGTTGAGTCAGGCCAGTATTAGCTCTCTTTGGATTCAAAGCTGTTCTGGTCTACACAGTAAGTTCCAGGCCAGTCAGAGTTACATGATGAGACAGACCTTGCATCAAAAACAAAACACACAAAAAAGGTAGAGAGAGATTGAAGGAGAACCTGACATTGATCTCTCTCTCTCTCTCTCTCTCTCTCTCTCTCTCTCTCTCTGTGTGTGTGTGTGTGTGTGTGTGTGTGTGTGTGTATGTGTGCATGTTTTTTAAAATACATACTAACAAGTGCCATGAGAGGACTACAAGTTACTATAGAAACAGAGTCAGGACTCTGATAGGAAGACCATCCAGAAAAAAGTGAGCCTTCTTGTTTCTTTAGTCTTGAGGTGTCCAAGCCCCGCTTTACTGTCAATTTTTGAATGCACAAGAACAATTTCATTTCTATATGTTGAGGCACAGCACTTTATATGAAGAGGGGGGCACAGTAAGCCCATAAGAAGTGTCTATTGCAGAATTGCAACTGGCCATCAATAATGCATACCTTCTTCCCACAAAGAAGAATTGCTGCTAGGAACAGACATCAAAGGAGACAGCATTTCCTAGTCACCTGCACCAAAGTGAAGCCATATTAACAGAATTTTGGTGGATGGGATGATCTGTTTTATCTTAGGGCCAGAATAGGGTTAAGATTAACCAAAGGTGTATACCCTTCCCAGTCCTCCTGTTACCATTCACAAACTCAAGCTCAGGATTTAGAGGTTAAATTTAAAATGAAAAGCATCTGAGACCTGAATGATGAAGAATGGTTTCCCTACCCACTGGGAGCACTAGACACGTGCTAGAAACGAACTATTGAGCTATTGAGCGTCTGACCTCCTGATCTTTGTCTCTCATGACATTTGGTAGTTCCCCTGATGTGACAGAGGTTGTAAAGACTACCCCAGGTTTGATGATACTCTGGAGGACTCACAAGCTCAGCACATATTCATCCTCATAGCTGTGATTTACTGCAGCAAAGTCAGCTAAGGGAACAGGTGCCTGAGTGTAAATTTGAGGGCCAGCTTTCTTGCCTCTGTCTCTGTCATCAGAGCTAAGCCACTTACTGAGAAGTTGTGGCACTGTATGTGAAATAAGTCGCCCTGGATCTCTGAACAAGGATAACAACAGACACGCTAAAGTGCATGAGGAAAGACTATGAAGTATCTATCCTACACAAAGAACTATGAGCAACCAAGGAACACTAGAGAGTGGGGCAAATAATCTTCCAGGGGGACGGCAATTAGTTTATCTACTGCCAAATGGTCAGCCCTGAAAACAAACTTAAAAGTAACATTATACAGACCAAACAGGTTGTATTTAGGGATATATATATAATATATTAATAACAACAAAATAGAGGGCATAAATTTGAAAGAGAGCAAAGAGGGCTCAGAGGGAAGAAAGGAAAGGGAGAGTTATTATGAATATGTAATTATAACCCTCAAAAGTAATAAAAAAATATTTAGCAACCAATATTTTTACTGTTCATGTAAACAACCTCTCCCTGACATGCACCAAAGTTTTAAACTCAAAGAAGGAAGGCAGGTATTCAGTAAAAATGACATTTGAAAAGACCCTTTGGGAATAGTGGGAGTAGCTCTCACTGTTTTGAGTAGTAGGCTCCCTTTGGAAACTGGTAATTTCTTAGATACCAGCTGAGGATCAACCTTGAAAGCAATGTATTCTTAAAAAAAAAATTAAGCCTCACACTGCTGCATTAACTCTTTCTGTACATTTAATACCCTCAAATGATATAGAAGGGCTTTTATTTCTCTTTAAATGACTCTCTTTAACAGAGGCAAATCTTAAGGTGAGTGGGTGGTTCTTGTGGAAAAGAACAAGTATCCTTGAGAAGATTACTCCATGAAAATTAGCTTTGTGGGGGCCGCAAAGATGACTCAGTGTGTAAAGTACTAGCTGTGTAAGCACGGGGGCCCATGTTCACGCCTCTAGAACCCACATAAATGCTAGATGCTGTCAAGTACCTGGAATCCTGTACCGAGTGAGTGGAGACAGGAGGATTACAGGTGCTTTCTGGTCAGCCAGCCTAGTAGAAACGGTAAGCTCAGGTTTAGTGAGAGACACAGCTTTTAAAAAAAAAAATAAGGTGGAGAACAATATAAGAAGACACCCAGTGTTGGCCTCTGGCCTTTCCATGCATGTGCATGGGCCAATGTAACTGCACGCCTAAATATATATCATATACCCATACACAATAGAAAGAAGATCGCTTTGTGACCTTACTCAGGATGAAGTGAGCATACTGATAGCAGTGATTTGGGGATACTGGGTCCTTTAGATAGAATCAAAAGCAGCTGCAGATCCCATTGCCCTGACACAGCCAGGAAAACACTCAATGATCAAAAACCATTCAATGTCACACCAACTTGAGAGAGATCCAGGGAGGAGGGAGGAACTGTATGTTCAAGAGAGGACCTATGAACGTTTGTCCTATGTATCCACTCCTCCACGAACATATAATCAAGTTTTGGGCTAGAAGTAGCAGAGAGAGTCCCAGATTGTGTGCACAAATTGTCTCAGAGCAGTTTGACATAAAAATATTATTCCTGGTGTCTACCTGAAGACCCTAAACAGTCCTGGGTTTCTCCAAACTACTCTGTTGTGCCAAGATCTGTCTAGATAGCCTCTGGCTTTCCAAGAATGCCCATATTCAATTGTTACTGCCCTCTATTTGCCCCACCTCACCTATAAGGGTACTCACTCACCCAGGATAGGACTCAGAAACAAGGAAGTTAAAATAGCTTTAGCAAATTCAAATCTTCATAATCAGTATAAGATCCTTAGGAAGAGATGAAAAAAGGTATGTTCTTGTGGAAAGTGAGTGACAAGACATTTTGCATCATTGAATTAGTTTGAAGAGTCTGTAATCTATAAACATCAGTCTGATTTTGCCACACACCAGGAAATATGGAAGTGTATGTAAATATGCTTGAGCTTATCCAGGACAAGGGGATTCCTTGGACTGCCACAGTGGTCACAGGCCATTTTCACATCCCCTTCTTTTTTCCACCCTTTCTTCTTTCTTCTTCTTGTCTTCTTGCTTTCTAAGATAAAAATCTTTATTCCACTAATCTCATCCTGACTTACGTCCTTTCTTACCTTGGATTCCATGGTCAATTGTTCCTACTGCCTTCCTATTTATTCCTTGAAATCCTCTTTCATCATCTACCTCATTTTAATATCACATCTTTGACATTATCACCACCTTATCAACCCAGTAACTATTACATAGTAATTTCTACTTAAGAGTTATGACCTCATCTGCTCTGTATAGGATGCCTTCCAACTCACAGTTCAGCACTCCTTTTCTGGGGATCTGGGATCACAGGGATGATTTCAATTTTCTGCCATGTTTGTTATGACCCAAACCCAATTCCTAGCTTCATTATGCTTTTAGCACTGAGAAATGGGCTGATTAAGAGCTTGGACTTTAGAGACAGAGTCCCAGCTTCATGGAATTTTAGCAGGAAAGCTTGGGCTCATGATTTAACCCTACTGGAGAGAATTAGTAAAGTTTAAAAAATAATAATATCAGTATCTTAGGGTTGTACTGGGAGCCAGCGTACAGGGACATAAGTGCTATCACCTGTCTAGGAATAAATACTTGGACTTACGCTGAGGAAAAGCCAGTGTTCAGTGTACTCAGTAGTATTTAGTCATTGTTGGGAGCGTCATCAACATGATTCCATGTCTGGAAAGTACAACGAATCAGACCATTCTGCTGAGAAGCTTGTAGGTGAGTAGAATGTTGGCGACTGCATTGTTCATCAACATTTTTGTTTCATTCTCGCTTCCTTGCCATGGTCCTTCCCAGTGTGTAAGTGGAATTTACTTCTTTTCCATAATAGAGTTGAACTGGACTCTGGGGATTGGAATGTGGACTTGTTGCTAGCAGAGCCTTTAAATGTATTAATGCATCTTGGCTTGCCTTCTTCTGCTTCTGCCCTTTATCATGGGAAAAGTATGTACAGAGTTGCTATTGGTCCAAGAATGAGAGACATGTGGAGTATGCACAACCCCAATTAACAGACTAGAATTAACAGTGGCCAACCTCAGCATGAGGCCAAACACTGTTGCAGGCATTGAGGTTTTGAATCTGTTGTTAAACAGCTAGATTAGATGAAAGTCTCACTGACATACAAGAAGAGATTGACTGTAAGTCAATGCGTATACACAGTGGGTAGCTGAAATGCTCTGCCTGACATCTGCAGAGGCACAGAAAAAGGCAAGGGGGAATAAGTGCTCTCACCTGTCTGGTACTTCTCCCCGTCCTCCCATACCAGCATATAAACTTGCCCTATGTTTTGTTGTTATTGCTTGTGATGGAACTCACTCACAGCCTGATGTGGTTTTGAAATCACAGTGATCTTTCTATCTCAGTCTCCTCAGTGCTCAGGTTACAGACCTGTGCCACCATATCTGGCCCTACTTAGCTCATCATTAATAAAACTCATTCTTTTGGTCTCCCCTCCTGTATGTTCCTCTACTGGTTATAGCAAATTTCTCTAATATTTTATCTATTGTCACTAATTTCTCACCTCCTCTTCCTTCATGAGTCCTTTTCAATCAGCTCTTATGCCAACCGATCTACTCCCTTGTTCATCAAGGTCACAATGACCCCCATGCTGTTAAAGCTATTAATACCCAAGTCTCAGACTTCAACTTTTCAGTAACATTTGACGTAGTAGTAAATTATCCCCTTCTCTTTGGAGTATTGTCTTCACTTGCAATATTTCCTACTGATCATAACATATCTCCATCTCCTTGGTTAGTCATTTCCTCCTTGTTTCTCATCTTTCAAATGTGACATCCTCAGAGCTCAGGCTATGGGTGTTTCCCCTTTCTAGGCACCTTCCTTGAGATCCTATCTAATCTCACAGGCTGTGCATCTTCCATTTGCTAGCAAGTCCCCATTTTATTTGTCTATGCTGTTATATTTGCCACCTAGCTGAATCCAGCTCCTTGCCAATATCTCAATGTAGAGACCCCATATGCATCTCAATTGAATTGTGCACTTTGCATTCACAAACATCTCTTTCAGCAACATTCCCCATCTCATTTCATATCAACTACTTTCTTTCATCCTTTTAGGTAAATAATAATGGGGTTGATTAATAAGCACATGAAACTTCACTTAATGTCTATAATAATTAGGAAAATATAAACCGTAACTGCAATTTTATGGTATTGCATACTCATTAGAATAACTATCATTAAAAAAGAGAAAAAATGATGGCGAGGACATGGAGAAATAAAGCCTGTATATATTGTTGGAAGGAGTGTGAAATGGTAAGATTCAGAGTGATGGGACAGTGGAGCCAGGTGTATAGCAAGATATAACAGTGGGCAAGTAGGCCTGGTCAAATATGCAGGGTATGTGGTGGTTTCAATGAGAATGGGCCCCATAAGCTCATGTGTTTGATGCTTGGTCCCCAGTGAGTGGAACTGCTTGGGAGCAATTAGAAGATGTGGTATTGTTAGAGGTATGTTACTAGTGGGTGGGCTCTGAGGTTTCAAAAGCACAGGCTAAACCCAGTCTCTCTCTCTCTCTCTCTCTCTCTCTCTCTCTCTCTCTCTCTGCTGTCTGTCTGTCTGTCTGAAATTTGTGAATTGATGTGAGCTCTCAGCTACTGCTCCAGTGTCATGGCTGCCTCCCACCACGATGCTTCTTGCGTTGATGTTCATGGACTAACCCTTCTTTTATAGGTTGACTTGGTCATGGTGTCACCTCATAGCAATAAAACCATTATTAGGAGAGGGTCCAATACCCACCTAAAAGAGCTTAGTAGGTTTTATTCTGTTGATGTAGCAAATAGCCTACATAAAGACTCTCAGGTCTTGATCCAGAGATCTCGCTCTGGAAGACACATGAGTGCACGCATATTTTGATGATCTGTACTGTGAATTTCATGCAGGAAGTTTTTCTCACAAGACTCCAGGATAGGAAAGCTAGATCAGTTCAGAGTTAAAGAATCTGATATGAGTACAAAAGTTTCCAGCAAGGACAGAGCCAGTGATTCTCAGGTATGGTGTGTAGGAGAGGTAAGTGTCCTGAGCATTCTCTGTCCTGATGACTGAGGAGATGACTATGCCACCCCAACTTGGAAGCACAGTCTTATAAGACAAAGGAACAAAGAAAAAGCCAGTCTATTTCTTGTCACCAAACTTTGAACTCATAACATTATACAAAGAGAGAATCCTGGCACCAAGTGAGGAAAGAGAATTAGCTAATTCTTTAGAAGGAACTCTGAATTTAGGTAATGAGCTGTTCAGAAAAGCAAAGGTCATGGACTTGCTGTCCCTTCTTTTGTGAAAACAGGTTGGAACAGGTCCCAGACAAGGCTGGGCTCCTTCAAGCAAATTAGCTTGGAATAAATTTCTAGATGGATCCAAGATGCTAATTAAAATCTCATTATTATCCATCAGAGAGCTGTTGCTAGGTGCCTGATACATGGCATTGAACTGTGAGATATAAGCTTCTCAGTAACTGAAACTCAACTGCTTCCCAACCCAATTTAAAATGAGACTCTGTTGAAAGCTGCGGACAGACTCTCAGCAAGGCTCTTAATTACAGCCACTGCAATATTCATACTTGGAAATAGCCTTCTTTCATTTCATGGACTCTCACAGAGCCATGAAATGGCTGTAGGCTGTAAAATTTGTGAGACCTGGAAAGGAATCATTTCCTCCATCTTAAACCTCAAATGATGTGTTTAGAGCTTTCCCTTGGCTGTACAAACTGATCAACCAACATGTACAAGTGTGAATCATAATTCTATTGTGACTAAAGAGAAAAGTTAACACTTTTCCCATGAAGTAATCCAAGCAGTGATATAAGACCCTGTAAACATAGAAACACAATTGTATGAACCAGGGAGGTAGTTCAGCAGTTGAAGGCACTAGCTGTGCAAGCCTGGTATCTGAGCTTGGTCTCTGAAACCCATATAATAAGCCTGATGTGGTGGCAACCATCTGTGATCCCAGCACTCCTAAAAGATGGGATGCAGAGACAGGAGAATTTCTTGAAAGCTCCAGAGTCAACTAGCTTAGAATACATAGGACAGCAGCAGAAAAGAGAGAGATCTTGCCTTGACAAGTTGGAGGGTGAGAACTGACTCCTGAAAGTTGTCCTTTGAGACTTTATGTGTGAAATGGCATGTATGTACTTGTATGTATGAACAGATATTCAAATAACTAACCAACTAAGTAAATAAATAAGCAAATAAGCACAATTTATAAGAATAATTGTACAAACACAAAAGTAGACATAGTTGCTCTTCAAGTTCAATTAGCTACATTACAATTTTACATATTTAAAATCTAAAAGTAGGCTGTGGTGTTTTGAATGAGAATACCTCTCATAGGTTCATGTACTTGGTCCCTAGTTGGTGGAACTATCTGGGAAGGATTAGGATGCGTGACTTTGTTGGAGAAGCTGTACCACTCTGGGCAGGTTTCCAAAAGCATTTGACATTCCTACTGTGCTCTCTGCCTCCTGTTGTGGATTGAGATGTGAGTTCTCAGCTTCTATTCCTACACTATGTCTGTCTGCTGCCACAATCCCACCATGACGATGATAGACTCCTATCCCCTGTGAATTATAAGCCCCAAACAACCACTTCCTTCTATAAATTGCTTTGGTCATGGTGCTTTATCACAATAGAAAAGTAGCTAAGGTAGAGGCTTTGACTGCATACTTAAATAGGTAAGCACATCCACTTTTCCAGTTATGTAACCAAAGCAACTAAGAGTGCTAACGTTACTTGTACATTGCATTTTCCAGGCTACATGTAGCTTAGAAGGAAACTTCACAATCTGATAAATATGAATATTCTCAATGCTCATCCCAAATTGTTTTCTCTACTATCCTTTGTGTTGGGGTGTGGGAATTGCCACACAAACCACACAAACACCAATCTCAGTCAAATAAGGATGGTTTATTGAACATCACACTCCAAGACTGATCAATAAGGGCCGTAGGTCAGACTCAGGAGTTGACTGTGACATTGAATTAAGATCTTAAAGAGTTTTTAAACCTAAAATCCACAAACATCTATGCCAAGTTATTCCACCAATCAGGACTTAGGGAAAGGAGGTTTCCTTAGAAACATGTCTTTGTTGTACACTGATCCTGCTCTCGTTAATACCCATTGAACACCACATCTGGGGTATTCAACTGTGTCAGGGACTTGCCTTGTCCAGCATCCATGTCTTAACTTGCTAACCAGGATGTCAGTTACCAACATACATGTCTCTTTCTGCCAGGTAGAATGCCAGTTCCCAGGGAGGTCTTTGGAATTTAAACTTTACTTCACCCCTACTCCAAGTGGAAGTCTTACTGTAAATAGATGCAAGTGTCTCTCTTTTGTTGGGGTCCATCCCAGGAGCAGCTTATAAAAGCAAATACCATAAGGGGTTATACACAGGTATAGGAAGTACTGCTGGGTGGTTGGTTCAGGTCCAAGTTTATTGTGGGTAACTATAGAAAGCAATTCTACTGACTCCAACAGTTCCAGGTAACAGTTACCTAGTCCTTACCAATCCATCTAGGCTTTAATATTTTACCTAGGTCTTAATACCATGGGACAACATTTCAACATTTTCTCTAAACATTACCCAATCTGTTTACTATAGCTTTTGCAAAGCCATCAAAAAGACAAGAAGTTTCAGGCTACATATCCTTGTTCAAGCATCACTTAACAAAGCCCAAGCATGCACTTATGATCTGGTCACTTTGG
This sequence comes from Rhabdomys pumilio, assembly GCA_030674055.1. Classification (NCBI taxonomy): domain Eukaryota; kingdom Metazoa; phylum Chordata; class Mammalia; order Rodentia; family Muridae; genus Rhabdomys; species Rhabdomys pumilio. The sequence continues at coordinate 40,934,853 of JANHMN010000007.1, read as the reverse complement.
CAAACTGTTCTCCCACTCAATACTGGATTCTTTTGCTCTGGCTCCATGTGGCCCCAAGAGCAACAGAGGAGAATTCTGCTAAGTGCTCATTCATAACTTTAATGTGTGGATAACAGAACAGATGCATTTATCCTGCAAACAGGGGCCTCTCTGGGTTGAGTTTATGGCCAGTCTATCTTTTGACTGCCAGAACAATCTGATCTGTAAGAATATAGTTCTTGCCTGTTCACTATGACAAGGACTTAAAAACAAACAAACAAACAAACAAAACCAAACAACCGACAACAAGAATAGATTGAGTTAAAAATGCTAGTGCATATAAAGCTGATGCTAATGATTTTAAATTCTAATAATTAAAATAGTACAATTTAAAATTATAAGGACATGCTTTCACTCACGTGAATGTGTGTCAACAACAACAACAACAAGAGGGTCAAGTAGATAGCAGAGCATGACTAGGCATCTTTGGATGCTACCGATTAACTAGTCTTCTCCCATCTTGTTCTTGTGTGTTTCTCAGTTGCACTGTGATAGATGTACTTCAATCACAACCAGGAAGAAAATGTTCTTTTATAAAGTATGTTTTGTATCACTTAATCCTCCAGTATATGCGCCTGAGCGACAAGTCCTGGAAGGAGAAATAAATTCAGACAAGAAAGGACTGACTACATTCTAAGGACCTGACTACATTCTAAGCCCTGCGAGATTTGGCTTCAGTGAGCCTGCCTTCTGCCTGGCTGCTGAAAAACAAAAATGATCTGTTTTGGTTTGAGCAGTCTAATTACCACAGATGTGTTTTCTTTAGCATTAAGGCCCTTGGTTTCACAAAGAAGGGATTAGGAGAGTCTTGCTGTGACATAATGAGGCATGAAAGGTGTTCCTTAAACACAGGCTACAGACAAATAATGGAGCTCATGTTGACTATAGCTAACCTCATGCCTGCAGTTCCACTCCTGAACTCACAGTAACACAGGCCTCTCCAGGGAAGGAATGCCGTAAGGACATTAAGCTTTTATAATGTGAAGGGCAACATTGCTCTTGACACTGCCTAGAAATGTACGTGATTATTCCCCTAAACAGCCCTACCTAGAACTGTTTCACTTTACCTTGCTTTCATCCCTTGCCTATCTGGAGTGTTCTTTATAAACCAGTGGCTTACTACACACTCATTTAGCAGTCCCTGAAGTCCTTTCAAGAACCACACTTGAATGCAAGGCACTGTAGATGAGAGACCCATCAAATGCAGAGCCTGCTGGCCATTATGTAGGGTCACAACTTAGTCATTCCTGTGTCCAGATGCCACACACAGGGCAGACAACTAGCAGGGTCTAGTAGGTCCTGTACTAGGTCCTTAGTGGGAGGTACTAGTGAGGACTGTTTGCTATTAAACAGTGTAGCCTCATCACCTAGCAGACCATGATTAGTCAGCTGTGTGGTCCTGAACTCAACAGATGGTAGGTAAATCAACCAATGGGGTGTGGAAAATAAATTTTGAGGGATAGTTGACACAATTAAATGTGAAGAGATTTTGTTTGCCGATATCTAATGTATTTATTTATCTATTATTTTTTTCTGAATGCAACCCCTTTTATTTGTATGTGATGATGAGGATTAATACACCCAGCAACTCCAGTGACTTTTGTTTACCCCACTGAGAAGGGGCTTAACAGGGTCTCTCTCCACAGCAGCACTGTTCTTTAAAGGGGCATTGATATCTACGCAGCCACCTGACCTGGATGGTTGGGGCTCAGCTGAGATGGGAGACTTGGGTTTTCTCAGTAGGGGGACAGGTCCCTAAAAGCCCACCTCTAAAGATGCTACCGTGCCTGGTTCTGGACCAAGTCTCCTTGTTAACCACTTACAGACAACACCAGCCCTGGCTCTCCTCTGTGGACCTGATCCTAGCAGAATGTTTTCTTTTTCAGAGTTGCTCTTTTAAAATCAATGATAGAATGACTCCATCAGAACACCAGACACCTCCCCAGATGGAACCTAAATTCAATCAAACATAAACTGGGATGTGACTACACAGAATCGTAAGGACGGGCAGTGAGAAGACACCCTAAACTTCTATCCTAGCACAGCTGAGAACTCCCTATGAGCGGGTAGGAAGGACAGTGGAGAAACAGCACGAGTTACACAACTTAGTACTGTGGAGGGCCCAGGACCGCTGGCCTCCACAGCGCCCCTACTTCCCTTCCAGCTGCTTGTACAATTTGGGCACATAGTCACCCCACTCTGCTTGGTAACTTGTGCGGCCACTGGGGCTCCCAGGTTGTACTTCTTGTGGAAGGTCTCCACCTTGAACTTGGCACCGTTGTCTCCATACGTGGCTAAGCATGGGCTTGTCGCAGCTCAGAGGCTACGCCTGCTCATACACCAGCCAGACATAGCGGTGGAGACCTGTGCCACTGAAAGGCCAGGAGCCCACGTAACCGGAGAGGACAGTGCCACTGCTAATGTCATTGCCCTTCATGTTGACCACCAGGAAGTGGTGCCCTTCCCTGAATTTGGGGTTCTTCCTGCTGGGAGCATCCTGGTCAGTGAGGACCAGGGTGTAGATTTTCCCAGGATCAAGGCCATCCCATGAAATGCTGCTGGGCCTATTCATAACCTGGGTGGGCGTTAGCAACTTTTCCCAGCTCGTCCACCATCACCCCTGCATAGTCGACCTGCAGGGCGTGCTGGAGCGGCTCATTCACCTCCTGCAGGCATAGCTGCCGACCCACTGTCTGATGTCCGCGGCCATGGCAACGAAGAAAGAGATGGGGGACGTGCATGCGCCAAGTCCCGACTCTATCTAATGTATTTAATGAAAGAGAAACTTTCCGCTTTTAAGGATTCTTCTTTACATTCATACCATTGGAATTCTTTTTATAATCTAGAAGCAAATCTGTACATGAGAATTATGGGGGGAAATAAAAAAATCCGTTCTCCATTTCAACAGTTTTGTTTTTCCTTTTGCTCTCTCTTTTCAGGTGTACAACTGAAAATGTCAGTTGTACAATGTCATAGGCACAGGGAAAGGCATGCTTAGTCATTCTGCCAGTGATATATCGTAAGAATAAATGGAAAGGCAGCAGGTTGCCTTAGAATACAGACTGTGCATGGCAGTAAACTCCTGGCTGCACAGATGCTTAGAGAGTCCCAGAGAATAAGGCTGAGTGATTGTTTAGTGAGCTTCCTAAGTCTGAGGCTCTCACCATATCTATTTTATGAGATCTGAAGAGACCAGTGATGAGACAGTGATAATGATCTGTGCAGCACTGCTAGTAATTATATTAGCAATTAACACTTCCTCAGGGTTTTCAAGATGTCACGGTAACATTTTCATCTATGTTCTTGCATCTAACACTCATAACCATCCCAGCAGGTAAGTCTCATCATTGGTCCAAGTGTGCAGACAGACAAAATCAGCAAAGATGGCGATGTTCTTGAGGTTGTCGGGATGGAACACAGCCAAACCAGGATGCCCACTTAGGTAGCAATGAATCCTCACTCTGTGGTCTGTTTAGTCTTGAGTCAAAGTGATCTCTAATCCTAAGATTGGCAGAGTTCAGCCTAGGATATTCTAAAAAGATTTTGCTGCCTAGATATATGCTAAGCAACATAACATAACGTACATGTTAAGCAAAGTGAAAATTTATTCTTCCCTTTCTTAGAACAATCCAAATAACAATGGTAGTGGTCATAAATTAAGGCTCTGAGATGTGGCCGCTGCCTTCTGTCATACTTCACTTACCCTTCCATTGACACTACTGGTATCGAGCCTAAGGTCACTGTTGTGGCTGTCACTATTCCCAAGAGGAGGAAGTAGAGATAGTTCTGCATGAGCAACCTACGCTTACGTTGGGAGTGACTGAAGGTGCACACTTCACCGTTCCTCACTTCTCTCTCTCTTATACTTAAGTCCGTGTTCACATCCAGCCACAGAGGCCGGAAAACAAACAGCATCTCTGGCTGGGATTTTATTTGTCTAGCAGAAGCTAAAGATGGTTTATCTGCTGAGAGGGAAAAGGGGAGACAGGAAAACTGTTGTTTTGTGGGAGTGCCTCACAGAGTTAAATTTAGAACTAGCCTTTTATCAAGTCTGTGCTAGCTCGGTTGTGTAGCAATCAAAAAGCTGAGCCTGAGAGAGGCCAGGTAGTTTTGCCAACATCCTTCATCTTGTTAAAGAAGAATTTCAGGATGTTTCTTTTCTAAATTGAGTCTTCATATAAAGTTGAAAAGGAAACCATGAAACTTACATATTGTGCCAGATAAACAGTGACATTTAACAAGAATGATGCCTGAGTGGAACATTGCTCAGATGTTACAACAGAGGGCCAAAGGGAGCTGATAAATGCTCACAAGAAAGAGAAATGCGATCATAGAAGACACCACCATGATCATCTTCCTCACTGCACAGATGAGGTGGCTTTTGCCCAGAAGTCACTGATTTTCACACAGTCACAGTCTACATGGAAGGGCCAGATTTAGAATGGCCTTTATTTCTGGCCTTCCAAGACTCCTTCCATAGGCCTTCAAAGTCCCTCATAAGGATAAGGCTTCTGGATCTTAGTTTTGGAGTCTAAGAAACTTCGTGAAACCCTACTCCATCTTCTGGGGGCATTATCTCCTAAATTAGTATTCTGTGAGCTAGGTCAGGTCAACAGCCACTTGCCAAAGCCTTTCCTTTCATGAGGTACTCTGGAAAGACATAGAATCCTCTGTATCAAGGAGCTCAAAAATTCCACAAACAATAATCAAAACAAGTACCATGTAGCCATGTAAAGTGGTGCCACAGGTGAGTCTGGGGTAGTGGCTATTTTATTTTCCCAGAAAACATAATGATCCACATACAATCAGGGCCCAACAGACCACGAGCCCTGGCCATCTAGATGAACTGATTTTCCAAGCTGTGTCCATGAGAGAACTGTATTCCTTGACCACAGGGACTGGCAACGTGAACCAAGATAGGCCAAGCTGAACCTTTCTTGGGTATTACACAATGAGGTGGGAGAAAATCCACTTTAGTTGATGAGGCTGGAAGAATGTGAGTTAAAATAACCTGTGATATTGTTCTCCATCCATCAGGGAAAACCTGTTAGTAAGAGAGAAGAGTGGCTTCCTAGACAGACCAATACAGAGACACATATAAGAAACTGAGACACAGAGTAACAGATACCCATATCTGTGCATGGTCATGATGATCAGAATGAATGCATCCAGTGCACCCTTGTGCCAGGATGCTTAAATGAAGTGCATGCATTGGGTATGAGAGCATCAAACAATAATGGCAGCATCCACACAGTTGCAATGGTTTTATTCTCTCCTTACACATTAGTAAACTGAGAAACAAAGAGGATACATAACACATGGGTTGTTTTGCTGTTTAGTACTGGAGACTGAAGCCATGGCTTCACACATGCTAGGCACGCAGTCTGTCTCTGAGCCACAGCCCTCCTGTGAGGACAAATAATTTGCTGCTGGTCACAAAGCCCATGAACTTTAATTGTCTTACAAATCTTACAATTAGTTTTTACTACAGTATAATACTTCATAGTTACAAGGAGGTGGCCTTTGGATTAAGGCAGCAATGTTTTATATATAGCTAGGATTCAATTAAGTCCTCTACATGGCTGAATTTGACTCCAGACGGGCATTCTCCATGTGATTCCTGAATGTCCCTGTTCCATCTCACTGACCATAGGTGGAGATCTTTTTATAGGCAAGAGAATTGCAAGTCCTGTCCCAGGGTAGATACTGGATTCTGCCTCTGCAGTTCCCACCTCTTCCAGGACAGAGAACTACCTATATACCTGTGACATCTATAGAGCAATTCCTTAGGTATTATTTATTCTAGGCTCTTGAAAGATGCCAGGTTAGCCATGTAGCACACAGCAGGATAAAGGACATCAGGCTAGAGAGCACACAGAGAATCACAATAAAAAAATAGACTGACTTCCACCACGAACATTTTCTACCAACCTTTAACTTTCTTCCTCTAGACTTCCCTTATGTAATATAGAAAACCATTTTTTTCTAAGTTGCGGTTGTTTTGTTGTTGTTGTTGAACATAGCCCAACCTATTCCTATTTAAAAGTTCCTTTCTCAGAGGCAGGTAGATCTCTGTGAGTTTGAGGCCAGCCTGGTCTACGTAGAGTGTTCTAGCCAGCCAGCCAGAAGAGACTGTGTCTCAAAACAATCAAACAAGTTTCTTTAGAAGCATACACATGCACCAATTCCTAACCCAGAAGCAGTCTCAAATTGATAATCACTTACAGGTGAAAATTTAGTTCTGTCAAGGGAGTCTCTTGGGGGTAAGTACTCTTAAAGGTAAGCTTCGTAGTACTCTTAAAGGTAAACTGCGTGCCCAGCAGTAGATGGCCAACACAAAATGAACTCAATAGCATCTTTGGCCATTCCTCGTCTCATAATGCCATGCCAGGGCTTTTTCTTTTCCTTTTTAAAAAAATTATCTTATTACTTATTATTTTTATTTTATTTATATATTCCTTCTCTCTTTTTACCCTCATGTCTTTTACAAATATACTACTGCTTCCAGTTTAGTGTTTTCATGGGATTCCTGAGTGTGTGAATGAGAGGGTTGTGTGGTTTTGTGGTTTTGTTTTGCCTTCTTTGGGGCTCTTTTCCTCCTGTTTGTTTTGTCCTATTCCTCTGTTAGTTTTGCTTTATCATGTCATATTTTGTTTTATTCTCCCTTCAAAGCCTGACTGTTTTCTAATGAGAGACAGAAAGGGGTGGATCTTGATGGGAGGGGAAGTGGAGAGAAACTGGGAGGAGCAGAAGGGAGTGGAAAACTGTAATCGGACACTGGAGAGGTGGCTCGGTGATTAAAAGGACCTGAGTTCAATTCCCAGCACACACGTGCCAGTTCACAACTATCTGTAACTCCAGTTCTAGGGGTCCCAAGCCCTGACACAGACACATGTACAGGAAAAACATCAATATATCTCAAACAAAATAAATTGATTAAATAATCTATTTTCAATAAAAGGAAAAGGGTTTCTTTATCTTGATCCCTTTTCTGTCTCCTGTAGTTGCATGAAGACTGACAATACAAAGCACCTGTGCAGAATAAGTGGCTCTACAACAGACAACAGAAAATGAGTCTTAGGCATATGCATATAAAACATAAGGAGATGTCTCACTGTGGATTTTAAAACCCAGTTGAGTTGTTGCTTACATGTCTTCCTTGAAAGGAAGTCTATCTTCTCTTCCTGGGAAGAGCTGCTGTTAGACTGGCCTTATTGTGTAAGTCACAACAGACAGACAAGGCAGAGCGGTAGCTGCTCCAGGGAAGGCAGAAAGAGTAAGAGGTTTTATGGTTGTCCTTACTTAATATTTATAAAAGGTAACTGTCATCAAGAGCCAAGCCTTAGCCCCCCAGGTTTTTCTGCATCAAGCCTTGGAGGGGATCTATGTTCTGTATCATTGGTTCTTTTTCTATCCCAGCAGGCTTCACTGTCAGCTCTGCATAAAAACATCAGGTTGCCCAAACCTTACAGTCTCTTGCTCTGGACTCCTGGAGGAGAGGAAATGAACACCCCACTATGTTTCTAAATATATGTACCACCAATTTCTTTGTAAAAAGAAAGATGATAATGCCCTTAGGAAATATGTCTTTCTTTATGCATCCTTTCAATCAGGCATTTAGTAAATATTTAAGTGGACACACACACACACACACACACACACACACACACTTCTTTTTCTTATTTAAAAAACTGGAACCAGATGTGGCATTTCTTTAATCCCAGAACCCAGAGGCTGAGGTCTCTATGAACTCAAGGCCAGCTTGGTCTACACCGAGTTCCAGTCCAGCCAAGGCTACATAGTGAGACCCTTTGTAGAACCATTCTTTCTCAAAATATTATTTTTTTTTTAAAAAAACTACTGGGTGCTTAGGTATCAGCCATACTATATTCCAGTTGCTTTAGTCATTTTAATTTTAGCAACTGCTTGGATTCAGTGCAAGCCAAAGCTTTCTTTGTATATGATGCAAGACACTTGTAAGTGTCATCATATCTCATTTGGAGTTCATCTACAATTCTCATTTATACAGGAGTTCATCTACAATTCTCATTTATACAGTCTGACTTACAGTAGATTATTTCTATTCTTTTTAAAATACAAAAAAAAAAAACCAAGGCATTGTGATTCACACCTATAATCTCAACATTTTGGGAGGCAGAGAAAGGAGGAACACCACAAGTCTAATTTACTTAGCCATTTCTAGGACATCCAGGGTTACATAATGAAACCTTGTGCCAAGAGAGAGAAGAAGGAGGAATACATACATGTTTTGTATAGTAAGCTGGTGATATCTTGAGCCTCCTCTTACAGTCCAATTTTGGCATATGATTGTTAGTCCCTATATAAAAGCCATACTTAAAAAAGGAGAATGGCACACTGAACCTTCAGATGTTCTTTCCCACATTAAGAACATGGCTCTTGGGGATCAAAGTGAAAACTAAGCGTTGTTGCTACCAATTAACCATTGCTGGTCCACTAATCTGCCCCGCCACTCACCAACTTACCAAATAGCCATTCCTTACCTTTCCCCTCTATCCAAACTTCTTCTTGACCACTCCTCTGCCCATCCGCCTTCCCTCACATCTACCTTTCTTTCCTATCCAGTATTCACCCACTAACCCACGTTAATCATGGGATCAGAATCCTTCCTGAGCCCCTGCTTCCTGGCTGTTTCCATCACACCTTGTACTCTGCTCAAGATACAGCAGCACTGGCCCTATCAGCCTCTACTTGTTCTCGTCCAACCACACCACTAGTACTAAAAATACCCAACTGCAGTTCTTCCCATTGATCACAGAGCCAATGACTGTACCAAGAGCTCCTGTCTCTGTCTAAAATGTTTTTGGAGTCAATCTCATTATACTCCCACCTGTCTGGACTTAATTGCTTTCTTGCTTAGGGCCAGAATAAGTTCTCTGGTTTTCTCTCTCTAGATTAGCATTTGTTCAACAAACTGAAACACACTGGGGATGTAACTCTGATCAAAGATGATGCTTGTGACCATGGTCTTGCCTATCTCTCATTCTTAGCTATTTTACTACTTCTAAGTAGTGTATTACCTATTAAATTGGCTCCTAAAAGCCAATTAACATGATACATGACAGAATCTACTTGAGAAGAAGGGTTTCTTTTGGTCAGTAAAGGAAATCTTTTTCAGATGTCTGTGTTTGCTCAGCTCCTTTGGCTCAGGACAGAGTTCTGGGTACAAACAAAATTCAGTTGATATGAATGGATGACTACAGAGCCAGCAAAGCCAGGCAACATTACATGAAATTCATCCCTTAAGTTCATATTAGCAAACTTATGGCTATGTTAGCAAAGAGTAGATAAAAGCATTGAGAGTACAGAGTATCAGATCTAAGCTACTGAGTAAGAACTTAACATTGGAATGCATCCTGAACTAATAGAGCTGTGTGTTTTCCATCAAAACAGTGATTCTCAGTCAGAAACTACTTTCTCCTGGGTAGTTTAGTAGTATTGAAAGATGGTTTTTGTTGTCACAACTAAGGGAGTTACTGGAATCTAGAGATGTTTTCAAATCCCTACCATGCACTAAACAACCAACAGTCTTTCTCCAGTGCCAGCAGTGGGGAGGCTGAAACTTCTCATTAGCTGGATGTCGAAGGAAGTTCTTTTATCACAGCAATCAGAAGGCAGAGGCAAGAAGATATCACGCCCCATGCCAGTCTGGGTTACACACAGAGACCCAGTCTCAAAAATAAGAAAGAAGGAAAAGGGGGAGAGAAAGGGAAATAGGAGGTGGGGGAGATGGCAGAGCCAGTGAAGGAAAGAAAGAGAGGAGGAGGGAGAGGGAGGAAGGGAAGGGAAGGGAAGGGAAGGGAAGGGAAGGGAAGGGGAAGGGAAGGGGATGGAAAAAATGAATCATGCATAACTGAAATAATGAAACTGTTCCCAAATGTTTGCAAACACATAAGCTTATTTTTTGCATATGTGTGCCATTGATTTTTAGTGTCTTACTGGCATCTCTGAGAATCAAGGTCCATTGGATTAAAATAGAATCATGAAAATTTAATCAAGATTTTTTTCTAGCAGTGAAGATTAAAGAATAAAATGTACCATAATAGTGAGGATATGTATGGTACGACACAAACTGTTCATAACAGTGATAGATAAAAATGGTAAAAAGGCTTTGCAGAAGCAGTTTAACGACGTGCATGGTAACTCTTAAGAATGCTCACAATTCTTTCACATTTGAATTCCATTTCCGAGAATTTATCCTAAGAGAATAAATAAATAAATAATAAATAAAACCAAATAAATAAATAAAATCACAAACCAAAAACCTTTGATGCAGATCTTTATTTGAAATACCTCTTAATTTTAAGAAAGCAATAAGAATGCAATATTTCCAGCAATAGGGTATGAGTAGCAAGAAGATATTATTGCAGCATATGGCAGAACTTTATATCAGCTTTAAGTGTGATGTTTATGAAGAAAGACACATTGTCCTGGTAAGGTAAAAACTAACAACTAAACGTGGTGTAACTTTTAATTTTTTCAAACCTTATTTTTAATGATTGTTCCTAAACTCTTTAACTTCTCATTTAGCCCACTGCTCACCAGAGGCAGTGGGGAAAAAAAGGTACAGGGGTAGTGACCTGTTTAGAAATGGTTCTTTGGAGCAAATCCCATCTGTGTTATCTGGAAATTGGCAGTTCAGTTCATGGGTCATCGCTCAATCCAATCACAAACACTTCATGGATACACTAGCAGTCCAGTTCGTTAGAGTCGGGACGGCAAACATGAATCAGCAGCAGTGGCATGACCTAACAGAGACAGCTGGGCCTCAGCCAAATTGGCACAGGTCAGCAGGAGGGATCACATCTGATTAGTAAGGTGTAGGTAGATAGAGAATGAGACTGGGTGTGATGTGGACTTGTGAAACCTTAAAGGACATCCCCAGTAACACACCTCCTCCAACAAAGCCATACCTTCTAATCTTCTCCAAACAGTTCTACCAGTTGAAGACCAAGCATCTAAACATAACGACCCTATGGGAGCCTTTCTTATTTAAACCTCCATAACTCCCCTTTCCAAGCTTACCAAGCTCTTGATCTTGCTATGTTCCCTCCTATTTCAGTTATGAGAACAAGATTTAAGCTGGGCCAATCAGAATCTTTCTTTGATTCAGTCTTCAAACACTAGAAAAGAGACATTTTCTTTTTATTAAAATAGAGAAACTATTAGTCACCGTCTTCACTATATAAAGAAAAAATAAGTCCTGAATGATAGAAGGAGAGGTGCTGACACTAGCTACCCCTTAAAGCTCTACTGGGTACTTACAGCTCCTTCTACCCCAGTGCTTCCTCCGACACTGGGTCAGTATATTCCTTTCACTTGATGTAGAAGGCGATTTCTAAGATGCCTCCAAGTTACCAGTTATACTGATCTAGTGTTGCTGTGAAGGATTAGGAGTTATAATTAAGGCACCAAATAAACTAACTTAACGAAAAGCAGATTATATATTATGCCATCCAATGTAATCACATGAGCCATTAAAGATCATCTAGATATTAAAGATAAAGAAATCAGACTTGGAGTATGAAGAACAATTCAGAGAGGAAAATGGTGATGCTATATACAAAAAGATGCAGTGACCCTCCAGAAGCTGAGATAGACCCCTGATGACACTTTTCAGGCAAATTGGAATTGAATTAATGAGGCTTCTATTCCTTATTTCCTCTGGATAAAAACACAGCCAGGCAACTTCTTGGCTTCATTCAGTCTACAAAGCCCTAAGCAAAGAATTCAACCATGCCATATCCATACTTCTGACGTGCAGGTCTCATTTTACACTGCTACACTGGTGGTTTGTCAGCAGTAGAAACACAATACGCTTGAATTTGTTTTATTTATACCTGAAGAGGTCCTGACTAATCTTAAAAAAAAATTTAAAAAGTTAAGTTCCTTTTACTGCTGTGTGAAGACGCTTAAAGCCTATCATTTTTTACTGCTTACCTTTTTCTTTTCCTTTTTTCTCTCTCCCTTCCTGCCTCCTTTCTTCCCTTTCTTTTTCCTTCTCTCCCTCCCCTTCCCTCTCTTTTCACTTTCTTTTTTATTTTAAGATACTTTATTACAGTAAGAACACTTAGCATGGTATCTCACCTCTCATCAAAATTTTAGGTGTGCAGTACATTGTTGGCTATATGTACAATATTTACCACGGATCTCTAGAAACTTAACCCTTCTTGGTTGACTGAAACTCTAATTGGCTCACTTATCATCTCATTTTCACGTGCCCCAGCTCCCAGGTAACTACCACGCCACCCTTACTTTTCACAAATGCGACTCTTCTAGATTCTGCATGGGTGGAATCATGCACCATTTGTCCTTCTAGAACTGGCTTATTTCCCTCAGCATCATGTCTACCAGGTTCATTGCTGTCTAGGAATTGGCTCTTGGACTCTTCCAGAAGCACTAATTCTTCAGATGCATTGATTCTCACACTAGCATCCTTGCCAGGACTTCACTGAAATGTTTCTTTCTCAGCAAAGCTCTCCTTGACTTCCCTGTGTAAAAATATAACTCCCCCACCCCGAATTATTCTTTCCTGACTTACTCTGTTAGCAATGATTTCTGCCTAGCAACTTGCTTGCTTTACTTACCTAATGTTCATTTATTTCATTATTTTCTGAGTTTTTATAGAATGTTAGCTTTATATACACACCAGGGTTCCTACTGGTTTTAAGCACATGTGTATGTGTACATGTATTAAACTATACATTATATACATTAAAAGATAGCATCCTGATTTTAAAAAACCACATGTAGTATATAAGTTAAAGCTACAAAATAATGTAAGTTTTCTTTTAAATAGGGTTTCTGAAACAGGATTCAATATGAACACTGACTACATAGTAGGAGTTTCGGTGAGTTTTTTTAATATGCCAATGCCATTGTAGACATGCTATAAATGCTTAAGATATATGTATATATGTGTATATATACATATATGTTAAAACATGTATAGCTGAAATAAATTTTGAGAATGATATAACATAATAGGTTTTAGGGAGCAGATATTAACCCAATAAGCAACATTTTCATGCATTGGTAATTTTTGAGGTTGAGCAAAGGGGCTTGAAAGGTACACTAAATGGTTTTCTGTAATGCTATGCTATCAAACTTTGGATGTCATAGTAAACTATGATATAAACAATTACCTTGTCTAAAAGCAAATGACTTGAATGATCAGAATTAAAATTTATCTGCAAGTACTTCTGAGAAATATTATTTTCAGTTTTCCAGTCTGCAACAAACTCTAAATTTAATATTGAAAATGTGTGTGTGTGTGTGTGTGTGAGAGAGAGAGAGAGAGAGAGAGAGAGAATCAATGTAAGCATTCCTTCCCAAATTTATAGCTCAACCATGACCTTTCACTTAAACAATTATTAAAACCTCCCACTCCCTCCTTGACATGTGTACTTGATGTATCATGGGGATCCCAAACCCAATGTGTTAGAAACAGAACTAATATCAAACTCTAAGTAAGCTTTGTGGTATAACCTCAAAGCAGCCTCTCAGTCCCCTACTTCCCAGCATAGGGACTAGGAGAAATCATTAAATTATCTCTATGTTATTTCCAGTTACTTCCAGTACTTCCAGGAACAGAAGAACCAAAGCTTGCTTTGTTTTGCAATTACCAACACACACACACACACACACACACACACACACACACACACACACACACAGAGAGAGAGAGAGAGAGAGAGAGAGAGAGAGAGAGAGAGAGAGAGAGAGAGAGAGAGAAAGAGAGAGGCCACTTTAAAAATGGTGTCTAGTTTTAGAAGCAGCAGTATTTCATGGTAAATGGTTGTATCCATGCAGGCATCACTGATCACAAACTGGTGAAAAGATCAGAAACCCATTTCCTGCAATAGCCAGGGAGTTGTCTGATGTTAACAATATTATTTAGATGGTTGGCTTTCTCCAGACCAGCTTTTATTCCTGCTTTAGAAGTGTGACAGGTATAAGTTTTTTCCAAGGCAAGGTGATTTGACTTATAGAATCCATGGAAGCATCTATAGAAAGCTTCATTGTGGTGGTCATTGCCTAAGTGGAGGTGATCCACAGTAAAGTTAAAGGAGGAATAGATACGGTTTTTGGAAGCCTGAGTGTCAGCTGTGCACTGCTCAGGAATCACAGACAGCTTTGTCTTTTCCAGGACACCCACAACCAAGTAGCACTGGCATAATACATGGTCATTTACTCGATTTTAGTGTTTTCTGTATAGGCAGTGGGGCAAAAGTCAATGCAACCTAATACAAGTGAAAACGAAAGGCTGTTGTGTAGGGTAGAGAAAACCAGCTGCTTTTTGTGATTTCAGAACTCAACCCGAGAATAAAGATCGTGAATTTAAAATCCATTTGATCTTCTCTCTGAGGTACTGTGGGTCTAACTTCAGTCTAAGTATCAACTTCCTAGAGTCTCAAAGGAAATGTGACCTGAAAAGTCATTAAATGTTGCTGGGGGATCCTAATGCCATCCACCAGGGGGTGACTTTCTGTCCCTACCAGTCTTTCCTAATGCTTTTAGGTCTTGTTTCAGTTAGTGACCAGCTCATTTCCCCAGATACTGCACTGTTTCTACAAACACTGTCCCTTGGTGGTTACCTTCTGGAATCCACTTTACCAGGGAGCACACTTTAGAAACCTAGGGTGGCAGACCCTCCTGCTGTATTGGTAAGGTGTGACTCCAGAAACCATCAGCACCCACCAAGCAGCTGACACTTGGAATCAGGCTTCTTAAGAATCATTTTTAAAGTCTCCAGCTTTTTCTGAGATAGAGCCAGTAACTATGCTATTCCTACTCTATTTGCCAAGGGGGTGGGGGCTATGGTTCTAACACTGGTTAGACGAGGAATCATAGGGATGTGGTGGGTAATTTTAACAGTCTCTGTATAGCACACGATGTGATTCCACCTTGACTACACAGCTAGGAGTCTTTCTCTTGGGTCTCCTTGGGTTCCCTAAACATGTCCATATTTAATGAAATGCTTACTTTACTAAAGATTCATACATAAATTATCTTCTAAGCCTAGAACACCTTGAGGAGAATCTGGAGAACAGTACATTCAGTACTACCTTAATCAGTTTTGCTGTGAAGAAATGAAGCTTGAGAGAAACAGAAGTTCCAAAGCACAGCTCAAATCGAGGCCTCCTGGCATCCACAGTACCCCAGCTCTCACTAGTCTCTATTTTTCCACATAAATAAACCAAGAATAAACCTTCTGGACACAGGCTATGCTTGTAACATTGTTTGCTGTTGCTAGTTAGGCATAAAACATTCTTTTAATCGCCAGAGCACACAGAATCCTGAAGGCCTTCTGGGAAGATGGGAGTCTACTTCTTAGGTCCTTCTCAGAACATTAGGTTGATAAATAGAAGCCATCACACTGTTGTATATCTTCTAAAAGCTTTTTGATCTCTGGAAGAAATGTCCTTTCTCCAGAAGATCCTGAGACTTGTATTGGGCCCTGCTGTCAAAAACTGGGGGCTATGCAAAGTCAATGCCAAGATTACTTCAGCCCTGAATGAACAAGGACCTCACCCTAAGTCATTTGTTCTCATTGGTTGATTTGTATAGGCTATGCTCAGGGGGAGTCCAGCAATGTCTCTAGACAGCTTGGATTGTCACAACTGAGAGAAGGCTGTGGGTATTTGTATCAAGGCCAATGCTGTTGAAATTCCTACCACAAACAAGATGGTGCCTACTATGAGAAATTAGTTTGCTCAAAAATGTCAAAATTACTCAGGCTGAGACTGCCTACCTTAAATGTAGAGAGATGCATAGGCTTCATGCAAGGCCACAGGTCAGCAACAAGGGAGCTCAGGATGGGTATGTGTTTTGCTGTCAGCCTGGGCTTTCAGAAATTTGAGAAAGTAGGTAGAAAGCCAGAGATGCACTTAGGGCTCCTTCCAGGGAGCACCAACTCAAAGGGTACAAATATCTTCCTTCTCCAGGAGCCCCTCTTTCCAAAAAGAGGCACCCCTGCCCCACAACCACAACAGGAGGAAACAGGAAGTGGACAGTGTGGAAAGTTCACAAGAAGTTTCATTTAACTTTCTCTTGCAAAAAACTTGAGGTAGGTGCGTAAGCTGAGCACCATGCATATTAGACAGGTAGAGCAAGGAGACCTGGGAAAGCTCAGAAACTCATCTATCTAGGGGTAAAGCAGGAGCTAGAAACAAGCCTTTTGATGCTGCAATGGGTTGAACTGTGTTCTCATTATATTCCACATTCATATGTGGCAACCCTAACCTCCAATGTCACTGCATTTGGGAATAAGACTGTAAGACTATAGGGAGATAATAATCTCTCTCTCTCTCTCTCTCTCTCTCTCTCTCTCTTCACCCCCCCCGCCCTGTGTGTGTGTGTGTGTGTGTGTGTGTGTGTGTGTGTGTGTGTGTGTGTGTAAAAGGACAACTTGTGGGAGTAAGTTCTCTCCTTCTACCATGTGGATCTCTCTTTTCTCCTATGAAACATAGGTCAGAAAACTTGGTGGCAAGCATTTGCCTTTTACCTACTGAACAATCTGTATAGGCCCTGTTGAGATCCCCATAGGGAGGTTAAATGAAGTCACAAGGGAGGGAGTAGTATACTCCTATAGGAAGAGGAAAATACCTATAGCTTCTTTCTCTCCATGTGAAGACTCATGAAAGACCAAGTGAAGAAACAAGATACAAGGGAAAAAACCCTCACCAGAAACCACTCTGCCATACCTGTATCTTGGACTCTCAGCTTTCAAAATAATGAGAAACAAATACTCAGTGTTCTAACCACACACCTCATGGTATTCTGTTATGATAGTCTGCATAGATAACCACACATCCCATGGTACTCTGTTATGGTAGTCTGCATAGATGGAGAGAGATGCCAACAAGCTCTGCACCAGGCTTTTTCAACCTAGCTCATCACTTATCATCCCAGCAATCCTAGCTTATTCCTGATGGTAAAGCCATCAATTCTGATTTTATGACTTTCTTTTTTTCAGATGTCAGCTCACTTCATTTCCTTGTCCTACCTACTAACAGCCAGCATTGTGTCCTTTATGAAGGTCTTCTTTCCTTGTTCCTTGGTTTTTGAAGTACCACCTTCACTCTGAGTCCTGGGTTCCTTTCTAGGTCCTTTACCATTGGCTAGCAATCTTCAAAATCCAGGTTTTGATAGCATTCTCTCCTCTCCCTGAACATTCTTCCTGGGAAAGTTGCCACAAGATCTATTTCTATCAGGATCTTAGTGTCTTCTACACTGAGGAATTCACATAACAAATTTATTTGAAAACATCTGCTGAGTAAACAGATAAAAGGACAAATAAATATACTATCCTTTGTGAAATGATAACTTTAAAAACCAAATCTAGCCTAGACATCTTTTCTGAGTCCTAGACTTAGTATATCAATGATAACCCATAAAAATGCCAGGAAACAAGCATCTCCCCAAATTCAATGATCTAGACACTGAGAAGCATTTATGCTCATGTAGGTTAGCAATGGTTGAATGATGGTCTGCTCTCAGTATCATGAATTGGATTGTTTGTACGCTAGCTAAGAGCTGAAGTTGGATGCATGTCTGCTCCCTTAGGGCCAGGTGGTAGCAATGGTGGCCCTCACAGCATGCTTTCTCCTGGGGATGGCTAAGCTTCACAGACTCATTTAAAGTCTCTGACTATGTTCATACTCTCTAATGTTTCAGAGACCAAATTAAGTCTCAGAAAGAAGTCTATCATCATCAGTGGGATGAGGAAGGATCTGTAGGTTGGCGGGAGAGTAAGAAGATGTAAATATCTAATCACTGAAACAACTGTGCAGTGTACAAAGTACCTGCCCATTTAAATATTTTATAAACTCCTTAAATTATCTGTGCTTCTGCTAAGAGTGAAGTTGGGTCATCATGCCTCCATTCCAAATTTGGACAGAGCATCTGTTTCTGTCCATTCCACTTCTGGAAGCCCCCACTATTGCAGTCTACATAACTGGAAAGCTCTCCCCCTACAGACATATGTGTGACTCATTCTTATGTTTTCTACACTTCTATAGTGATGGCACTTCTAAATCCACTTCCAACCTTTTGTTCTATTTGTATGTTATCCTTGTTGGCCTCAGCTACGAAGGTTTCCTCATGTTCTCTAAGTGGCAGTGAGGAAACTGGACGCTGGGCAGCCCTTTTAAACCTTGATGAAATAATCTGTACATTAGCTTTTGCTAGTGACAGTAAACACTGGATTTGGCAATAAAAACTGACATTAGGTTCCTCTGAAGGAGAGAGAGGTCAGTTATTGCCTAGTTTTGCTTTTCTGTGGATTGGTTTAGATAATATTTTAAGAGTACATGTGCACACAAACACACACACAAACACAAGCAGAAACACAAATACACACATATACATGTATATATCTATCATCTATCTATCTATCTATCTATCTATCTATCTATCTATCTATCTATCTATATGTGTGTGTGTGTGTGTGTGTGTTGTGTGTGGAGAGAGAGAGAGAGAAAGAGAGAGAGAGAGAGAGAGAGAGAGAGAGAGAGAGAGAGAGAGAGAGACTATACTTGATTCTAATTTTTTGTCTCATATTTATTTAGTTTGTTATCAGATAATTTGATAGTTTTCCACAGGACAAATGGGTCTTGCTCCCAGTGTCTGAGGACAGGAATAGCGAGTCTGGATGAATGCACTTTGGCAGCACAAAGAGGAAAAGCTTTGCAAGATGAATGTTGGCAGTATTGCTGGCTCTTGCCTGCTGTATTAATTTCTCCCTTAAAAGAAAGCTGACCTAATTTTTCCAGCCCAGAGCCCTAATGGACTCTTATTCAGAGGCCATCCTTCTCCTACATAAAGAGCTGCATTGTATTTAATGATAAGCCTTTTAATGGAATTTGCTATTTCTGGGTCTCTGGGAACATGTCATTAATGAGCTTGCAAGTGCAGGGAATAGCAGATGCTTGGGGGGCATGCTTTTCAAGGACAGACTGCCCTGGCAGGAAAATGAACAAAACCTGAAATGGGTCCTTTCTTCCACCCTTGGAACTGGCTTGGCTTTAAGTAAACTCTGATCTAGATAAACTTAGGTTTCAACATTTGAATGTGCCACGCCCCATCGACTTATTCTCTAGCACCAATCTGTGTGTCATTATCTACAAATGTTTCTGCTATAAACCCACCGCATCTTCATCTGCACAATGTAAAACTAGACGAAGAGACACATATAAACTAAGAAGCCAACAACATTCTCCAAACTAGTTTGCTTATTGCCCATTTAAAAGCTTGAAGAGAACAAGAGGAGAAAGATGGGGGAGAATGGTGTGAGCTAAACCCTTTAAGTGCCAGAAGCTACTTAGCTCTGGGTCCAAATCTGCATCTAAATCTACGTTACTGCTTTACACAGTAAAGTAAAGCCTGTTGCTAACCAGAGATTCCCATTTCACAGAACCGCATAGTTATCATCATTTATTACTCCACAAGGCAATTCTAAGTTGTACTTCCACAGGAGAACAGCTCACTGAGGCACTGAACCACATAAAATACTCATGGTGGAGGAGCTCTGCCATCTGTGCATCTCTTGGTGTTTACAGTGAGCTGGCATCCAGGAGTGACTTAGCATCCCTTTTCAACGGGAATTTTGCTTACATCTCCACTCTTTAATTTAGATCTTACTGGCCCTTCCTTGGGCCCTGACATCAATGGTGGTACTAAAGATGTACTAAAAACTTCCTCATCTGGCAGTTTAAAGCCATCAGTTCACACTGTTGAATGAGTTTCCAGCAGCAGCAGTGTGTTAGAAGCTGTTGGTAGTTTAAAGAGGATGAAGGTAAAAGTCAAACCACATCCAACAAACAGCCATAAAAACAACAACAACAATAACAAAAACCTTGATCATCTCAAAAAAATAGTCCAACTATAGTCTGCAGTGTCACCTTGGAGCTTACTTAAAATGTGAGTTCTCAAACTGATTCTGATGATTCCTAGGGAATTTCCATAGTGACGTGAGAAGGAAGAAGCCTTTGGTGACAATAGAGAGATGTATTAAACTGCTTCCTGTGGTTGCCGTATCAAAACACCCCACACTTGCTAGTTTAAAATAACAACTTTATTCTCTCAGAATTCTAGGAACCAGAAGTCAAAAGTCCACATTACTTTAGGATTTGCTCCCTCTGAGCCTCACAAGGACAATTTATTCATTGATTCCTCCACTTTCTGGTGGCTGCAGGCATCCTTTGATCTGTGGTGTATCTCTACAATCCTGCCCCAGTTTTCACGTGCCCTTCTCTTCCTCTGGACCTTCTCCTATTCTGTCTTAAATCATTGTCTTAGTTATGGTTTTATTGCTGTGAAGAGACAGTGTGAACAAGGCAACTCTTCTAAAGACAAACATTTAGTTGGGCCTGGCTTACAATTTCAGAGGTTCAGTCTATTATCATCATGGTGGGAAGCATGGCATGATGCAGGTGGACTCAGTTCTATATTTTGATCTGAAGGCAGCCAGAATGAGACTCTTTTTTCCATACTGGGTGGAGCTTGAGCATAGCCCACCCATACAGAGACAAACTTCCTCCAAACAAGATCACACCTACTGCGATAAGGCCACACCTCCTAATAGTGTCATTCTCCTTGTGTCAAGCCTTTCAAACATATGGCGGCCAAACCTATCAAACCACCACAATCATCCTGTCTTTCTCTAATAATGATGCTCGGCTGGGTTTAGGGCCCAGTCAAATAACACAAGTCTATCTCATCTCATTGCTTCATTATATCTGCAAATGCTCTTTCTTCCCAATAAGGCAGCATTCACAGGGACTTGACATAGACACTGTGTGTATGTGTGAGAGTGATTCTTTTTTAAGACTTTCATAGTCAGTATCAAGAGAAAACAATATCCACCAAGAATACAGCAAGAAGGAAAGCTTAGTGATCTTACAGGCTTGCATTTCAATGAAGAAAGTGTCTTGAGGCCAAGGAGCAAAGTTTCACAGAGCTCTTTCAGAATTCAGCAGGGGAAATATATTCTTAGGAAAAAAAAATTTTGCTCTTAAGACATTTGTTACATCCTAGAAGTTTGGAAAAGATGATGTTCTTGATGATACCAAAGATGCAAAGGTGGGTCTTCCTATTTCTTGTTTTAATGATCTATAGCTAAGAAAAGACTTTCTGGAGAGACCAAGGTCAATGATTTGCCTTTCATATACTTGCTAGTATGTTTGCTTTTATTGGGTCTGAAATATGAGAAAGGCATTTGTTTCTCTGATACTTCAAATTACCCTAGAGCACTTTTCAGGTATATTCTCTTTCCCTGGAGCTCACAATAAACTAAGTAGTTTCAAAAGGCTCATTAAATAGTCAGAGAGTGAGTCAAAAGCCTGGGTTGTGATCATGTCAAAGTAGTTTGAAAGTAATGATGTTACTGGGCGTGGTGTTAAACACCTTTAATCCCAACACTCAGGAAACAGAGGTTGGCAGATCTCTGTGACTTCAAGGCCAGTCTGCTATAGTAAGTTGGAGGACAGTGAAGGATACATAGAGCAACTCTGTATCAAAAACAAAGTAAAACAACAATAAAAATGATGCTATTGTCTCTATAACTGTAGTCTCTTAGAGATCTTTTTTTGTGTTTAGATTATGAGAAGAGAGTTGTAATAAATGTCTTTTTTTGAGCCTTATAATGAACAAATTAGGCTCTCAGGAATGTTTGCTGTTGGAATGTTTGAAATGTCATTAAGTATTTTTCCTTCTATGAAGTTTCATTTCTATCTTCCTCATCTTCACAGGCATCTACCTGTCAATGTTGAGCTCTGCTAAAGGAGTCAACCTCCAGGAAAGAATCTGGCAGGTGTGCAAAGGTAGAGAGTCAAAAGAGTTAATAAGAAAGGCATATTAGTGACTATAGTGAGGAGAAACTAGAATCAACCGAAATGCCTGCAGGGACTATTTCAATGAAACTTTGTGATCATTCAGACTACTAAGGCTTTCCCAGTTCTCTCTTAGTAAATTGTTAACATTTCTGAAATTTATTTCTGTATACAAACAATAGATGATCTTTCAAAGGTTCCCATTCAATCCCCATTTAGAAAAATGGATCTTTTTCTTGGGTCCAGAGTTGCCTGTTTATACCAGCTTCATTTATTATTATAATTATGCAATTTAATGCCAGATTACATCAATTGTTATTTATGTGAATAGAAAGTTCTTGCTGAAAGCTTCTGATAGACCTAAAAAAAGACAAGCTGCTAACAAAACAACACTCACACATACATACCAGCCAACCAAAGAAAACCAATACAGTATCAAATTAGGTGTTACAAAGAAGTAAAAAAGAATAGCAAGTAGGTTCAGATTCGTATGTATGTTATATTCTCAGTTTCCATATGAAAGACACCAATATTGGAAAAATTGAGATGCTTTATGTTAAGAGTTTTAGTTTTATGTTGCTGTGATTAAAATACCCTTTACAAAAGCAATTTAAGGTAGGAAAGGTCCCATTTGGCTGGGGAAGACACCTGGATAGTCTGCTCCATGAAGACACCTTATCCTGAACCTTCTTAGAGCAGCTGGTAAGAACCCTATCCCACAACCCTATGCCCCAGAACTGCAACTGAGAGCCTGGGGCACTCTGGACCCATCACCAACCCAAACCATGCCCCACCGGAATACCACTGCCATTCTGCCCCTTGCTTGGTCCTTTTGGCTGGGACAGACACTTAGCAGGTCTGCTTCTGTGAAGACACCATATCCTGAACCATTTTAAAGCAGTGGTAGAACCACTGCCCTCAGAGCAGCTGAGGAACCACTGCACTCAGAGCAGCAGGATTTCAGGATCCCAGGGGAAGCCTGAGTCCCAGGAGCTCTTCCACCTAGGAGCTCAGGATCACAAGATCACAGAGACATCTAGATTCTGAGGAGTTCTGACACAAGGAAGATAACTGGAAAGACAGTCTCCAGTCAGAGACAGTGGGTGAAGGTAGCACTACAGTTAACCAGATGGCGAAAGACATGCACAAGAATATAAGCAACCGAAACCAAAGTTACCTGGCATCATCAGAACCCAGTTCTTCTACCACAGCAAGTCCTGGACACCCCATCACACCAGAAAAGCAGGATTCAGATTTAAAATCACTTCTCATGAGGATGATAGAGGACGTTAGGAAGGACATAAATAACTCCCTTAAAGAAATACAGGAGAATGCAGGTAGAAGCCCTTAAAGAGGAAACACAAAAATCCCTTAAAGAATTGCAAGAAAACACAACCAAACAGGTGAAGAAATTAACCAAAATCATCTAGGATCTAAAAATAAAAGTAGAAACAATTAAAAAATCTCAAAGGGAGACTACCCTGGAGATAGAAAACCTAGGGAAGAAATCAGGAGTCATAGATCACCAACAGAATATAAGAAATAGAAGAGAGAATCTCATGTGCAGAAGATACCACGGAAAACATTGACACAACTGTCAAAGAAAATGCAAAATGCAAAAGCTCCTAACCTATCCAGAAAATCCAGGACACAATGAGAAGACCAAACATAAGGATAATAGGTACAGATGACAGTGAAGACTCCTAACTTGAAGGGCCAGTAAATATTTTCAACAAAATTATAGAGGAAAACTTTTCTAACCTAAAGAAAGAGATGCCATGAACATACAAGAAGCCAAATAGACTAGACCAGAAAAGAAATTTTTCCCATCACATAATAATCAAAACATCAAATGCATAAAACAAAGAAAAAATACTAAAAGCAATAAGGGAAAAAGGTAAAGTAACATATAAAGGCAAACCTATAAGAATGACACCAGACTTCTCACCAGAGACTATAAAAGCCAGAAGATCCTGGAGTGATACCGTACAGACCCTAAGAGAACACAAATGCCAGTCCAGGCTACTATACCCAGCAAAACTCTCAATCATTATATATGGAGAAACCAATATATTCCATGACAAAACCAGATTTACACAGTATCTTCCCAGAAATCTAGCCCTACAAAGCATAATAGATGGAAAACTCCATCACAAGGAGAGAAACTACAACATAGAAAAAGCAAGAAAGTAATCTTCCAACAAACTCCAAAGAAAATAGCTATACAAACATAATTGCACCCCTAATAACTAAAATAACAGGAAGAAACAATTACTTTTCCTTAATATCTCTTAACATCAATGGACTCAATTCTCCAATAAAAAGATAAAGACTAATAGACTGGATACATAAACAGGACCCAGAATTTTGTTGCATACAGGAAACGCACCTCAGTGGCAAAGACAGACACTACCTCAGAGTAAAAGGATGAAAAACAATTTTCCAAGCAAATGGTCCCAAGAAACAAGCTGGAGTAGCCATTCTAATTTTGAATAAAAATGACTTTCAACCAAAAGTTATCAAAAAAGATAAGGAAGAACACTTCATACTCGTCAAAGAAAAAAATCTACCAAGATGAACTCTCAATTCTGAACACCTATGCTCCAAATGCAAGGGCACCCACATTTATAAAAGAAACTTTACTAAGATTCAAAGCACACATTGCACCTCACACGATAAAAGTGAGGGATTTCAACACCCCACTCTCAGCAATGGGTAGATCATGGAAACAGAAACTAAATAGAGACACAGTGGAATTAACAGAAGTTATGAACCAAATGGATTTAATGGATAGCTATAGAATACTTCATCCTAAATCAAAAGAATACATCTTTTTCTCAGCACCTCATGGTACCTTCTCCATAATAGACCATATAATTGGTCACAAAGCAGGCCTCAACAGATACAAAAATAGTGAAATAATCCCTTGCATCTTTTCAGATCACCATGGCCTAAGGTTCATATTCAATAATAACAGAAACAATGGAAAGCCCACATACACGTGGAAACTGAACAATGCTCTACTCAATGATGACTTGGTCAAGGAAGAAATAAAGAAAGAAATTAAAGACTTTTTAGAATTTAATGAAAATGAAGGCTCATCATACCAAAACTGATGGGACACAATGAAAGCAGTGCTAAGGGGAAAATTCATAGCTCTAAGTGTCTACAAAACAAACAAACAAACAACTAGAGAGAGCATACACTAACAACTTGACAACACCTAAAAGCTATAAAACAAAAAGAAACATATACACCCAAAAGGAGTAGAAGGCAGGAATAATCAAACTCAGGGCTGAAATCAACCAAGTAGAAACAGAAAGAACTATACAAAGTATAAACAAAACCAGGAGCTGGTTCTTTGAGAAAATCAACAAGATAGATAAACCCTTAGCCAGACTAACCAGAGGGCACAGAAACAGTATCCAAACTAATAAAATTAGAACTGAAACAGGGAGATATAACAACAGACACTGAGGAAATTCAAAAAATCATCTGATGCTACTACAAAAGCATATACTCAACAAAACTGGAAAATCTGGATAAAGTGGACAATTTTCTAGACAGATATCAGGTACCAAAGTTAAATCAGGAGCAGATAAACCATCTAAACAGTACCATAACCCCTAAAGAAATAGAAGCAGTCATTAAAAGTTTCCTCACCAAAAAAAGCCCAGGATCAGATGGTTTTAGTGCAGAATTCTATCAGACCTTCAAGGAAGACCTAACACCAATTCTCTTCAAACTATTCCACAGAATAGAAACAGAAGGAACACTACCCAATTCATTCTATGAAGCCACAATCATGCTCATACCTAAACCTCACAAAGACCCAACAAAGAAAGAGAACTTCAGGCCAATCTCCCTTATGAATATAGATGCAAAAATACTCAATAAAATTCTCACAAACCGAATCCAAGAACACGTCAAAACAATCATCCATCATGATCAAGTAGGCTTTATCCCAGGAATGCAGGGATGGTTCACTATACGGAAGTCCATCAATGTAATCCACTATATAAACCACATGATTCAAAGAAAAAAACCACATGATTATCTCACTAGATCCTAAGAAAGCATTTGACAAAATTCAACATCTCTTAATGTTAAAAGTCTTGGAAAGATCAGGAATTCAAGGCCCATACCTAAACATAGTAAAAGCAATATACAGCAAACCAGTAGCCAACATCAAACTAAATGAAGAGAAGTTTGAAGCAATCCCACTAAAATCATGGACTAGACAAGGCTGTCCACTCTCTCCCTACCTATTCAATATAGTACTGGAAGTCCTGGACAGAGCAATTAGACAACAAAAATAAGTCAAAGGGAAACAAATAGTAAAGGAAGAAGTCAAAATTTTACTATTTGCTGATGATACAATAGTATACTTAAGTGACCCCAAAACTTCCACCACAGAACTCCTAAACCTGAAAAACAACTTCAGCAAAGTGGCTAGTTATAAAATGAACTGAAATAAATCAGTAGCCTTGTTATACTCAAAGGATAAACAGGCTGAGAAAGAAATTAGGGAAATGACACCCTTCACAATAGTCACAAATAATATAAAATACCTTGGTGTGTATCTAACCAAGCAAGTGAAAGATCTGTATGACAAGAACTTCAAGTCTCTGAAGAAAGAAATCGAAGAAGATCTCAGAAGATGGAAAGATCTCCCATGCTCCTGGATTGGCAGGATTAAGTAAAAATGGCCATCTTGCCAAAAGCAATCTACAGATTCAATGCAATCGACATCAAAATTCCAACTCAGTTCTTCACAGAGTTAGAAAGAGAAATTCTCAAATTCATTTGGAATAGCAAAAAACCCAGGATAGCAAAAACTATTCTCAACAATAAAAGAACTTCTGAGGAATCACCATCCCTGACCTCAAGCTGTACTACAGAGCAATAGTGATTAAAAACTGCATGGTATTGGTACAGAGACAGGGAGGAAGATCAATGGAATAGAATTGAAGACCCAAAATGAACCCACATACCTTTGGTCACTTGATCTTTGACAAAGGAGCTAAAACTGTGCAGTGGGAAAAGGACAGCATTTTCAACAAATGGTGCTGGTTCAACTGGAGGACAACATGTAGAAGAATGCAAATCGATCCATTCTTATCTCCTTTTACAAACTCAAGTCCAAGTGGATAAAGGACCTTTGCATAAAACCAGGTACACTGAAACTAATAGAAGAATATGTGTAGAAGAACCTTGAATACTTGGGCACAGGGGGAAAGTTCCTGAACAGAACACCAATGGCTTATGTTCTAAGATCAAGAATTGACAAATGAGGCCTCATCAAATTGCAATGTTTCTGTAAGGCAAAGGACACTGTCAATAGTATGAAATGGCAACTAACAGATTGGGAAAAGATTTTTACCAATCCCACATCTGAGAGAGGGCTAATATCTAATATATACAAAGAACTCAAGAAAAAAAACTCCAGACAACCAAATAACCCTATTAAAAATGGAGTACATAGCTAAGCAAAGAATTCTCAACTGAAAAAACTCAAATGACCGAGAAGCACCTAAAGAAATGTTCAACATCCTTAGTCATCAGGGAAATGCAAATCAAAACAACCCTGATATTCCACCTCACACCAGTCAGAATGGCTAAGGTCAAAAACTCAGGTAATAGTAGATGCTGGCGAGGATGTGGAGAAAGAGGAACACTCCTCCATTGTTGGTGGGATTGCAAAATGGTGCAACTACTTTGTAAATCAGTCTGGCAGCTCCTCAGAAAATTAGGTATATCCTTATCTGAGGACCCAGCTATACGACTCCTGGGCATATATATACCCAGAAGATGCTCCAACATATAACAAGGACATATGCTCCACTATGTTCATAGCAGCCTTATTTGTAATAGCCAAAAGCTTGAAAGAACCCAGATGTCCTTCTGTTGAGAACTACTTTGCCCACGTTTGGGGGCCAAAAATGTTGCAGCCCGCTCTGTCAATGTTGGAACCTGCACTGCCAAAAGCCTTGGGGGCTAAACTGTTAGAGCCCACACTGCCCCAAGCTGCTTCAGTCCTCAGGTCGAGGGTCGGGGTTCAGCAAGAGAGTGAGTGAGGACTGACTCGAAGAATGGAGACCAGACAGTGTGATTCAATCCTGTTTATTCTTCAGTCTCTCTTCTTAGTCTAAGTCTCAAGTCTTGAGTTCCTAGTCCCTAGTTCCTAGTCCCTACTTCCTCTAAGTTCCAAGTTCTTTTTCCAAGTGCCAAGTGCCTAATTTTCTGTTGCTTTTTTTCTGTCTGCCTCTTGCCTTTTATATGTCTCACTTCTAAGCCACACCTTTAAGCCACGCCTTTAAGTTATATCCTTAGGTCTTATCTCTAAATCTGATCTCTAAATCATGCCCTTAAGTCACACACCTTTAAGTCTCACACACCTAAGGGAAAATCCTGGGTATCTAAAACAAGATGTTATCAGAGTGTGCTCAACTGTGTAGGTTATTGTAATCAAGTCTCTTGTCTGGGTACATGGCTCAAGATGGCTGCAAGGATGATATCCACCTTCTGTCGGCTCCCCACACCCTTCAACAGATGAATGGATACAAAAAATGTGGTACATTTACACAATGGAGTATTACTCAGCTATTAAAAACAATGAATTTGAGAAATTTTTAGGTAAATGAATGGAACTAGAAAATATCATCCTGAGAGAGGTAACCCAATCACAAAAGAACACACATGGTATTTACTCACTGCTAAGTGGATATTAGCTCAGAAGCTTGAAATACCCAAGATTCAACTCATAGACCACATGAAGCTCATGAAGAAGGAAGACCAAGTGTGGGTTCTTTAGTCCTTTGTAGAAGGAATAACAAAATACTCAAGGGAGTAAATATGGAGACAAAGTGTGGGACAGAAACTGAAGGAGGGGCTGTCCCAAGACCATTCCACCTGGGTATCCACCCCATGTGCAGTCACCAAAGGTAGATGCTGATGTGGATATTAGGAAGTGCATGCTGACAAGAGCCTGATATAGCTGTATCCTTAGAGGTATGCCAGAGTCTGACATATTCAGAGGCAGATGCTCACAGCTAACCATTGAACTGATCAAGGGGTTCCCAATAGAGGATTTAGAGAGAAGGAGCTGAAGGAGCTGAAAGGGTTTGTGGCCCCATGAGGAGAGCAA
Source organism: Rhabdomys pumilio (assembly GCA_030674055.1). Classification (NCBI taxonomy): domain Eukaryota; kingdom Metazoa; phylum Chordata; class Mammalia; order Rodentia; family Muridae; genus Rhabdomys; species Rhabdomys pumilio. The sequence goes on along the minus strand of JANHMN010000007.1, from coordinate 40,905,795 downwards.
CAATACCAACTAACCAGAGCTACCAGGGTCTAAATCACCAGCCTGTGAGCACATAGGAAGGGACCCATGGCTCCAGCTGTATATGTAGGGGAGGATGGCCTTGTCGGGCATAGGTAGGAGAGGAGATCCTTGGTCCCATGAAGGCTGGAGGCCAATTGTGGGGGAATTTGATGGTGGGGAGGTGGGAGTGGGTGGGTTGGTGGGGCACATGCTCATAGAAGCAGGAGGAGGGGGATGGGATAAGGGGTTTCTGGGTGGGGGGGGGAAATGGGGTAAAGGGATAACATCTAAAATGTAAATAAAATATCCAATAAAAAAGAAGTATTGTACATCCAAAATGTAAAACCTGAATAATTTCATTATCTTTGTGCTATACATAATATAAAAAAGTAAATAAAAAATCATTTTTGTAAAAGAAAAAAATGTAGAAAAGGTCTATTTTGGCTTACATTTCCAGAGGGATATAGGCAATCAGGCTTCAGAAAACATGGCAGCAGAGAGGGAAGACATGGAGGAGGTAACAGGAACTTGTCTGGTCACATGGCATCCATACTCAGGAAGACGAGAATAAACTGAAAGTAGAGACTAGCTCTAAAACTTTAAGAGCCATCTCGAGTGACCCACTTCCTCCCACAAGGCTCTACTTCCTAAAGGATCCTTATCCTTCCCGAACAGTCCCTCAAGTTGGGAAGCAAATGTCCAAACACAGGAGCCTACGGGCAACATTTCACATCCGAACCCAGCAATAGGTGACCTCACAGTTGCAGGTCCGTAGGAAAGCTGCTGTGGCAGAGGAGACTTCGGCGTAGGCAACAGCCACTTCAAGTAAGTGTGGTAAATAATTTATTATAGACAAACAACTTTCATTCTAAGTGAAAATGAGATTTTTGCTTCAAAAGAAACCCTTATTGAGTTTTAAATGTTGTAATTATCTGCTTTGGTTCACATTAAACGATCATTCTTGCGACATTATGAGGGGCGAGAATGATCATTGAGAGTGTCACAGCAGGAGTTGAGGGCCAGAGTTGAAAACATAAACTAGAATGTGGGGGTAGAAATGGAGAATAGAGTAGACTGATTTTTATATTTTTTTTTTAGTTTATTTTTTTTTTTATAAAAGACCTTATATAGATAGCTAAATGGCATTCAGTATATTTAGTTATACAACTATCACCACATTCAACTGCAGGACACTTTCTTTTACCCTCAAATAAAACCCTTAGGCTGAATAAGGTGGTGCATGACTTTCATCATAGCACCCAGCAGGCACAGGAAGGAGAATCTCTGAGTTTGACACCAGCCTGGTCTACACAGTGGGTTGTAGGCCAGTCAGGGATACATAGTGAGACTCTAAAAAAAGAAGGGAAGGAAGGAAGAAAGGAAGGGAGGAAGGGAGGGGGGGAGGGAAGAAGGAAGGAAGAAAGGAAGAAAGAGAGACAAAAGCCCTTAGTTCCTCCCCATGTCATATTTGAACTGTGTTCCTTAGCACGTTATACAGCCAACGATGTATTTTGTATGATTTATTCACCTACGCCTTGGTTAGCACACTTTTAGTTTGTTTCTAATTTTTAGCAACACAAGTAATATCTCTATGAACAAACACTCATGGACCAATTTGTATGGAGACAGGAGTTTCCATCTCTCTTGGGTACTCAGCAATGTAACTGTTGGATCATGTAACATTCATCCAACTACTTAGGGGAAAGATAAACACTTTTCGAAAGTGGTCACGTCATTGTGCATTCCTACCAGCAACGTAGGAGGGCTTGAAATCGCTCTGGTTGCTACTGTGTGGAGAAAAGCCTGAAGGAAGGCTGTGGGGTGGAGGTGGGGAGGAGGGAGAAGACTAGAATAGTAATGTAACATTGAAACATCTTAGTGGGAGTCAAGGACACTCGGGTTAGGGAGCACTTTATACTGTTTTACAGATATGATGCAAAGAATAGTGAGCTCTCTTTACATCGGGGGTTATGTCATTAACTTATAAGATTCCAACAGTGTGGGCTTGTTAAGACAAATCTGTAGTTCTCAAAGGACAAACTGCTTAAACATCTGTCCCTAACAAGCTCCCACAAGCACAAGAATATTTTCAGAGAAGTAGATGGAGTCAAGTCAGAGGACGTAATAAAACCTGTACTCTTTTTAGCCAGGAAAACACAGGGCTCAAGTGACAGCCTGTGATGGAGGATGTCTTTGCCAAGGCACCATTCCTATTGCCTCACCATACTTCCTGGCTTCCAAGGCCAGACAAGGGCTTCCTTTTCTCCCGTTTACTAGAGTAACAGTTTACTTCAAAGTTTACTGGGCAGCTGTGTTCACCCTCTACAGAGCATCAGATGGAAGTCAAACAGCTGCCAGGCCTCAGATCTGCTGGCACTGGGTTACAACATCTCTTATATTAGGAAGCCTCAAGTCAAACTACCAGAGTTGATTCCAGTTTAGGGTCACCACTCCATTGCTTGAATGTGTATGTGTGTGTGTTTTTACTGGGAATCAATCTAGGGTAGTTGTATATGGTAGGCAAACATAGTACCATTGACTTACATCCCAAGGCTAACTAAGTTGCCTAGGCAACTCGTTATGAAGCTAGACAGGCTTGAGCTTACAATCCCTTGCCTCACCTCAGCCTCTCAGGTAGCTGGGATTACAGATATATGCTATAATAATATCCAACAAAGTACTATATTGTTAAAAGCTCTCCGGGTGATCTTCATGTGTATTTTGGATTGTTTGATCATTTACTTACTAAGCTACCAGCTGTATGTTATTATATATATAATATTATTTGTACGTTATACTAGGAGATATATCACTACATTTCCTTATGAATAAGTATAATATGAGAAATCTTAGCAAAATATATGGGAAGACATTTTTTTTAATGCAATAGCTGTTTTGTCTGTATGTAACTACCTGTACCAGGTGTGAGGAGTACACTCAGAGGCCAGAAGAGGGCTTCAGAGACCTTACAGATCCCCTGAGACTGGAATGACAAATGGCTGTGAGCTGCTTTGTGGGTGTGGGAGTCAACCCGGGTTCTCTGAAGAGCAGATAGCACTCTTAACCACTGAGCCACCTCTCCAGCGTACACATGGAGAAAATCTGAATTTAACCAACTTAGTAAGGTTCTATTTTGTGCCTGTGACTTTATCAACCTCTAGAGAAACACATGGATAAGAGAAAGGAATTACTGTATTATAAACACACTTAAAATAAGAAGGTTTTCAAAGGATTTTATTTTTAGAGGAAGTAGAACTTAAAAGTTAAATATGATCGAATTTTTAGAAACAAGAAGGAAAAGGAGAGGGATGACTGTGTAGTCACAAAAGTCAAGACATGAAATACCCCTAAATGTCCACTAATGGGTAAACAAAGAAACTGTGTTATCTATTCACAACAGAGGACTATCCACTCGTACAACAGAATAAAATCCTGTCATTTGCCGCATCGTGAATGGAGCTGGATGGCATCAGGGTAAGTGCAGTAAGTTAGGTGCAGAATGATAGATACTGCATGTTCTTACTCACATGTAGTAGCTAAAATACTTGGTTTCATGAAGGTAAAAAGTAGCATAGTGGCTCCTAGAGGCTAAGGAGAATGAAGAGGAAGGTGACAAACTGGCTATTGAATATAGTGGAGCAGTTGGAGTAGGTGGAATGCCTTCTAACGCTGCAGGATAACTATGGTGGGTGACAAATAATTGTGTCTTTGCAAATAGCTCAAAAAAAAGTTTGAGTAGTATCAATGCAAAGAAACAGCAAATAGTTGAGGTGATGGAGACACCGATACCCTGGTCTATTGTGTACTTGAAACTTCTGTATCCCACAAATACATACAGATTTTATGCATCAATTACAACTTTAAAATGAGCATTAAAAGTGAAAGATTTCGCTTTTCAGTATGCATCCAAGGGCACATAAAGACTTGCATATGGATTTATCATGTTCATAGCGGTACTGTTTATGATAACCACAAAAAATGGAATCCAAAATTATCAATTGGTAAATAGATAAATCAAGATAAGCCAAACATGAGATAGCTATATAAGAGACAGAGGCATATGTGACATTATGTGATAGGACATGGATGATCCTCAAAGAAAAAGCCAGAAATAAAGGATTAAGTATTGTATGATTTCATTTGTTTGAAATACCCACAAGAGACAAACCTGGATATTCGAGCTGGAGGGAGAGATGGCTTAGTGGCTCAGAGTGTATGTTGAACAACCATGAGAACAAGAGTTCAAATCCCAGCATCTATACATCCAGCTCTCACACCAGCTCTGAAATGGGTAGAAATGAAAGGATAACTGGGCTTTACTGGCTGCCAGCCTTGCTGACAAAACTAGAGCCTCTTGGTTCAGGGAGAGACCTTGCCTCCCTCATACGAACAGGCAGAGAGCAATAAAGGAGGACACTTGCTGTTTCCTTCTGGCCACCAGCATGTGCACACACAGTATGTGTGTGTATACTTACTCAGACACACACACACACAAATTATTAAGTAAGTAATTGTTTCAGAAAAGGATAGAAAAGAATAAAAGGTTGCTTAGTGAGTGATGGGGGTGTGAATAGGAACTACCTTCAAATGTGCATGAGAAGTGGACTTGTTCTCCAGCTAGGCTTTGTGAATCAGACACAATTGTGTTCACTAAAAACATGTGGAATTGCATTAACAGGTGAAAAAAAAATCTCGTCTGTAGGAAAACCCACTTTAAAAACTTCAGTAGAAAACATCATAGTTAAGTAACTATGTTGAAACACGAATGACAGTCCTGAGACTGAGTTTAAAGCCTCGAGCTCTCAAGCCAGTCACAGAATGTAAATCATTTTTACCTGTCTTACAGAACATGGGAATGGAGACTGAGAAAGCACAGGAGAAGAATGGCAAAGGAAAACCACAAATTATGATGGAAGAATATTAGAGATCACCTGGATTAAATTCACCTATCAAAGAAAAACTCAAAAATACTAAATGTGTAAATGTAGAAAATCTGCACCATACAATAGTAGGCAAAGAAGAGTGATTTATTAGAAACAAAATTCTTTTTTTTAAGGTTTCCAAGGTCTCCTTTAAGATATATATATATATATATATATATATATATATATGATATTTTATTTACATTTCAGATGCCATCCCCTTTCCCCATTTCCCCTCCCTAGAAAACCCCTATCCCATACCCCCTTTTCCATTTTGCTTTTATACAATTTTTTAAAATGTTAATCAAAGGCTTTATAAGTATGGTAATGCTCAATCAGAAGTGTAACCCAATACCCAACCTAGATATATAAATTATCTTTGACTGGTGGAGACACGTGAACTTCTGCCTCCATGAAATTAGCATGAAAAGTGATACTGAGAGGCACTACATAGTAAGGATCAATCGTGACTTATACTGGAGAATATACTCTGAGAAATATTGCTGATTATGTACCAGGGATGGTGTTTGCCTCCTGTATTGCTGGGTCTTCATGGCTTAGCAAAATAAGTATTCCATAAGTATTACAGAACTGAATCACAACCCAATCACATTGAAATGGTCTATTTATGTGTTTGACATACCACAAAGGAAAGGGTCATGCTTTTGTTAGGCTTTCTATTGCTGTAATAATTTTATTTCATCTTACAATTGGTAATCCATCATCCAAGGAAGTCAGGGAAAGAACCTGGAGGTAAAAAGTGAAGCAGAGGCCGTGGAGGAGTGCTGTTCATTGACTTGCCCAGCCTGCTTTCTTACAGTACCCATGATCACCTGCCCAGAAATAGCACCGCCCACAGTCAGCTAGACACACTAACTGTAATTTTAAAAACTACAGACTTGCCTACAGGGAAATCTTATAGAGGTGTTTTCTCAGTTTAGAGTCCCTTTTCCAAAATGACTGTACTAGCCAGGGTAGAACCTGCCTAGGGTTTATTGCACCAATATTCAGTATATGGAACTGGTGAGATGGCTCAGTGGTTAAGAATATTTGCTGCTGTTACAGAGGATCCGAGTTTGATTCCCAGCAACCACATTGGGTGGCTCTCAGTCACTTGTAACTCCAGATCCATGAAAGCCCACATCTTCTTCTGGCTTCCATGGGCGCCTACCCAATGGGGTATATGTACAGTTAGTTACACATGTACATATAAATAAAAGTGATAAAAATACTTTAAAATAGTCAGTATTTTAAATACAGCAGGCACCCCATAGATCACCACCATCACAAGTCAAGGATAGTTCTTTCATAAATTTTCCCTTCTTTCTACACACACCGCCATACCCTTTGTTTCCACTTTCAGAGGCCTCCTAACTTGAACTATCACATGTAGCTCCTGTTCTGAGTTTTTGATTGCTCTTGCTATTTCAAATCTTGCTTCCCTTCCAACAACAAACAAAAACTTTAGATTTTTGAAGACAAGGAAGGTACCAGATACTATAATTGCCTTTTCAGTACTTCAATCATTTTTATATAATAAACTTAAGCACATACTCATAGAAGCAGGAGGAGGGGGGATGGGATGGGGGTTCCTGGGTGGAGGAGAAAATGGGACAAGGGGATAACATCTAAAATGGAAATAAAATATCCAATAAAAAAAGAACTATTGTACACCCAAAATGTAAAACCTGAATAATTTCATTATCTTTGTGCTATACATAATATAAAGAAGTAAATAAAAAATCATTTTTGTAAAAGAAAAAAAAAGGTAGAAAAGGTCTATTTTGGCTTACATTTCCAGAGGGATATAGGCAATCAGACTTCAGAAAACATGGCAGCAGAGAGGGAAGACATGGAGGAGGTAACAGGAACCTGTCTGGTCACATGGCATCCATACTCAGGAAGACAAGAATAAACTGAAAGTAGAGACTAGCTCTAAAACTTTAAGAGCCATCTCGAGTGACCCACTTCCTCCAACAAGGCTCTACTTCCTAAAGGATTCTCATCCTTCCCAAACAAGTAAGTTTTTTGGTTGGCGATACCAGACAACTGTGGGTTAGACATCATGGCACAAGTTGTGGCTTCCAACTGAGGACTGTCTGGAGACAGGCTGATGTGCAAAGAACATGAAGACGTCAATGGGAGGTCAGGAGAAGAAAGCTAGTGCTGTTCTGTTTCAAGCTGGTCTTGTATTCCAGTGTGGTAAGGATGCCTACCCATCCTTCAGAAAAGCAGGTATGGAAAGTAAGAGGGAAATGTTTAGGAAAGAAAGCAGAGTATGCCCTTCATTATACTCTGGGACAAAAGCCTGAGCTAGTCGTTACTAGTAGGCATTGTGTTAGGAGTTTGAGGCCAAAATGGAAAATACTAAGTAAACAACTAATTTAAACCACTCAAACCCTACAGGAAAGACATATCTACAGATATGTGGAGGAACCTGTAAGGAGTTTTTCCTAATTGGGAAATAGCCGGAGATTAACAACCTTCCTTGGCAGCACCTCAGCTACACATTCTGGATATATCCAACCAAGATCCTGAGATGAAGTAGGGATATGGACTGGCTGACCTCCCAAGGTCTTTTCCGTCACCACAACCATATCCTGAATCCTACCCTTTCCCATTTATGATCGGACATATGCCTGTAGTCAGTTTGATAGTAAGTCCCCTGGGCTGCCTTCCAGATTTAGTACTATGCCACGAAAGGTTGCTAGCACTCAACAAATGACTCAAATATTTGTTGAATGAAGGAATAAATGAATCGTGTTTAAATAGGTCTCACATGATCTCCCCAGCTGTAGAGAATAAAAATCACAACATTCCAGGCAGG
>JANHMN010000007.1:40784274-40898036 GCA_030674055.1 Rhabdomys pumilio | reverse complement strand
CACACACACACACACACACACACACACACACACACACACACACACACTCACACACACTAACCCTCTAGCCTTGGGAAAGCAGAGCCCACCTGCTCAGCAAGCAGGCTGCAGGAGTTTCCTTGGCAAAGAATCCCGCCTACTGCTTCCAAATGCAGTCTCCAGAAGGTCACTTCACCCAGATATAGAACAGCTTCCCTTGGTTTCCGAGACAAAGTTTGTCGGGATTCAGTGCGGGTCTCCCCTGGGGTGCTTCTACACTCCCACCCCTACTCGGGTGCCTCTGGCACACAGCTGGTCCGCCCGCAGCACCCCGCCTTACCTTGGTGAGCTGAGCGATTTTCTTGCACATTTTCACGTGCATCTCGGAGTCACAGTCCATTCTCCAGCTCGAGCCACCGCGGGCGTCGGCTGTAGAGCTCGCGCAGGTTCCTGGCGGGTGAATTTTGCTGTTGAGGGCAGATGCCATCGCTTATAGGAGCCCTGCACTGAAATGCTCGGACTCGCGCTCTCACTGCTGGCCGTGTGCACGTGCGTGAGAGCTTTCTCCAGAGAGGTGGCACTGCAGTCCTGCCAGCACAGCCGCGTGGCTCTCTTTCCGGAGGTGTCTCCTCCCCAGGCCCACTCGCGCACCGCCTCCCTCTGCTCGTGCTCGTTCGCGGGCTAGCTGGCTCACGGGCACCCGCACCCTGCAGCGTAGCGCTGGCGCCTTGCACGTGAGGTTTATCATCTGCGGATGCTTCCGAGAGAGTGCGGGCTACACCTGCAAGAGGACAGCTTCTGAGAGAGTGTTGGGGGACAGGGGGGTGCCCTGGATAGTTTTTTGCCCCTTGGCCAACTGGGTGGCATGGAGCTTCCAACTCCACTGTGAGCGATTCAACCCGAGGTGGATAGCTCAGGCCAAGAGGAAGAAATGCTGGCTTTAGTCCCTAGCAGACTGGCAAATCAGAATGAAAATATTTGAAAATCCTGTAGTAGTAGATGGGACAGGTGAGACAGTGGGTTTAATTCCTGCAGCCCTGATGCTTAGAGCTGAGGGTGAAGATAGAGGAGGAGGGATGCTGAAGATCGGGGGTGGGGGTGAGGGAGCTAACCACCCGGATTCTAGGAGGTTGGGATCTGGAGCTCAAAGTGGGCTAGAGCTGGAACCTCAGAACTACACGGTGGGACTAATTCGAAGCCCCCTTCCCGACCTTGGATAGGAACCTGCTCAGTGTGGAATGCTAGAGATCTCTCAGCATCGTCCACTCAAAGGTCACTAGTGACCGAAACTTGGGGGGGGGGCACATAACTTAGAGTAGGGAAAGGGTTAGCGACAAGGAGAAAAAGTCCTACAAGAGCTAAAAGGGTGGAGGTGGGAAAGGAAGGCACAAGGAGCATCAGATGGGGCCGAGAAGCCAAGCCTACCCAGTTAAAGTGCAGCGGCTCATCAAACCTGTGCCATTACCTCAGACAGACCCGAGGCTGAATCTTGTCACATTCTGAAGTTGCTGTTCTTAGTTTGGGAAAGGAGGTAGGTAAGGAGCCAAATTTTTTTCTGGCTTTCTTTGGTTTTGTACATTGGACTTTGAAAAACAAGACAGAACCCTGGTTAGATTTTTCTAAAGTGGGAATAATACCATTATTATGAGTTTGTCCGGCCAATATATTTTATTTTATAAACTTCTCGCCCCCCAGGTGACAATACTCATTTTTATACGTGAGAAAAATTAACTATTTGATCGGGTGATTACAAACAGCAGTTGGGTGTGGAATGGAGACACTGATGCCACTACTGTGGACTCCTGCCCTCCTCACCAGGCGTTATAGAATAACCAGAAGAGCAACCAAGAGAACCTTAGGCCTATCCCACAACTCCGTGAGACAAAATCTCTGGTGATCAAGGTCACAGGAGTCCATGTATTAAATACAAACTCCCTATTTATTTATTAATGGTATAGAATGCCATCTTTAGTATATAAATAATACACTTTTACAGGTATTCAACCACTGTGAGAATGAGAAGAAAATCAGCCTTCGTGGAACAAGACTATTGAACCAAAAAGTATTCACTATTTTGAATACTTTTTGTATTCAAAAATAAAAGTATTCGCATCAGCGGCCCTGTGACTCATGGTATTTGAACGTGAACACACACTTTGCCACATTGCTGGTGAGTCTCCTCGTGTGCAAGCACCTGAGGTTCAGTGTCATGGAGTTAGTCACAATTTATAAACTGAAAGACAAGCTACGTGATTTAATTTCATCCCTTTTATTTCTTATATGCCTTAATGTCAAGAAATTAAACCAATTTTCAAACTGTATGTTGGGAATGGGTATGGTGGCTTACTCTTGAAATCCAAGCCCTCTGAGCCAGGAGTAGAGTTTCTCAATCTTCTCTGCCAAGGAAGCTACAAAACCAGCTTGTCACAAAATAGCTACATTTGCACTGAGACTTCATTAAGTATATTGATATAACAGCACGGAATATGCCATTTTGTAATAAAATATGTTGAGGCAAAAATACAATCAGGTTATATAAAATATTAATATGATCATTAGGAGGACCACAATATATTTTGGAAATGCCTGCCTGTAAGTAGTTGGTAATATTGTTTCCAGCTTCCTACCTTAAAATTGTGCTAGTGGCAATAGACATGAAACCCACTGAAAAAAAGGAGAGTCAGGCACACTGGCACAAGCATTTTCTCAGTGCAGGTAACACAATCAGTTGCAAAATACACTTGACTTTTGAATACACTGGGAGGAATGGATCTGGCATTAATATAGTTTTATTTATGGCCTTTTTCTAGAATTTAAATAAATGGAACTCTCCAATACCCAAAGAGGTAATGGACTTTAAGTTCTGTTTGTAACAAATGCTTCTCACTAAATAGAAAAACAAATCTCTCATAATTCTACTCCAAAAGGGTGAAGCACATATTTTATTACACTTATAATTGTGGCAAATAACTTAACCTTCTTTTAAACAAAGGTAACATTCTGTATATTAACTGAAAAACTTTTAACAGAAAAATGTAAACTTTATGGAGGCAAGAATTCTTATCCGTTTCATGTACTACTAAAGCTGCAGTGACTAGAACAGTGTTTAGCATACCACTATTAGATTCTTAAATATTTATTAAATGACTAAAAGAATGAATATTCTTCTATAAGAAGTGGCATTTTAATAGTAGTATATGAATTCATATAGATCATGATTTATAATCATATAAATGTATTTAACATCAGTAATCATGAAAATATAAGGCCACAATAAGAAGCTACTACACCACTTAGAATGTATAAAATAAAGAGCAAATGTTTACTAGAATGTATAAAATAATGAACAAAATATAAAGTATTTACAAAGACACATGATAAATAAACTTTTACCTATTACTGGTAGAAGAGTAAAATGATACAATCATTTTAGAAAGTGTATGGCAGTTTTACTACAACTAGATCACACATCACTTATGACATCAATTTGACTCCTAGGTTTAATACAAGAGGATGTGTTTGTACACATCCACAAAGATATAGAATGTTTAGGACAACCTTATTTGTAATAACCCAAATGTGTTAAAAACTCCAGTGCTAACAATTGGTAAAAGATAAATGAATTGTGGTAATCCATGTGATAAATTACAGAAATAATGAAGTAGAATGTTGAAGGAAGAAGATGACTATAATATATCACATAGTATATGATCCATTCACATGAAGTTTGAGAAAAAATAGAAGTAACAGACAAAATAGAAGTAAAATTAGCTATTTTGGAATTCTGTGTAATCAGAAATTTTTGTGCTATATTCTGAGTGTATGTATCTTGACATTATACATTTGTGAAGAAGCACCAAGAATTAAGACATGTGGTTTATGAAAACCCATTTTTCATTTTATGTCAGCAAGGCACATGTGACTTTGGTAAATTATCATTAGAAAATATTATTATTTTGTATTTTTCTTTTTTCATGCCTGATCAAGTGAAAGGCATATGTTAGTCTTTATAAGTTCATTTGGACTGAATGACCAAGCTGTCTGTTGAATAAGGGGATATTTCTCCTCTCAGGAGGTCTTTCCTGTTTGAATCTCTTCTTTATCAATCTTGATATATCCATAGCTTTTCTTCTCCTGTGAAAACAGAGACAAAAACTCTTCCCCAATGTAACACAATTCCAGGTTTCTGTTCTAAGGATTATACACTAGGTGACATATTATATACATCAACACATCTCTAAAATATACAGGCCGGTTTAATCCAGCAGTTTTTTTCCCTATTATTTAATGTCTCTCCACAGCTGTTGTATGGTGCACATATTTTAACTTTCCAAAGTCTGCAAAATGAAAAATATCCATTTGACAAATTTCATTTCTTTGGGTACCTGTGGTGTTTTGAATATGCTTGGCCCAGGGAGTGGCACTATTAGGTGTTACCTTGTTGGAGGAAATGTGTCACTGTGGGGGTGAGCTTTGAGAGCCTTCTCCTAGCTGCTTGGAATACAGTCTGCTCCTGGCTTCCTTTGGATGAAGATGTAGAACTCTCAGCTCCTCCAGTGATGCCTGCATGCTACCATTCTTCCTGTCATGATGATGATGGGCAAAACCACAGAAACTGTAAGCCCTCATCAAGTCTACAGAATTAGGCACATCCTCTCCCACTGAGGTTAGATGTCATAGCCCTCTGCTACATATCTGTCAGGGGCCTTGAATCAGCCCCTGTATGCTCTTTGTTTGGTGGCTTAGTCTCTGGAAGCTTCCAGAGGTCCAGGTTATTTGCTCTGTGAATGAGTTTCCCAACACTGACAGGGAATGACTGAATCCAACTTAATATGAGGAGGGGCTACAGGAGGCCCCCTAGGGTTTTTGGTCAATAGCAAAAAAAAAAAAAAAAATTACCTTCCTTTCCTGTTCTTTGTTGATCTGCATTAAATAGTCTAATGTAGGCCTTTGCCATAACTTTTGTATACTTCAAAAAGCTGGGGCCTTCCTTTTGGAGTATCTCTAGGAAAAAAAAAATAAAAACATTGTTTCTAGGAATGCCTTGCCTACAATCTCTTTTCACATGATCTTCCTTACAACAATTAAAACATCTGACATTTTTTTTAATTTTTAAAAATTATTTCTTTTATCAAAGTAACATCATAAACATGAGATCCAATATTGCTGTATTTCTAATCCATCCATCCATTGGTATTGGTCTTGCCTTGAAAGGCATAATCAACTTTTGCATTCTGAATTAGCATTTTCAAAACACAAAGATTTGACTAATATTTATCTGACTTCTGAATCTGATACTATTCTATTTACAGCTGAAGTCAATCTTTGCAAAAAGAAAAAAGAAAGAAAGAAAGGAAGAAAGAAAGAAAGAAAGAAAGAAAGAAAAAGAAAATCAGTGAAAATAATCAGTGAAGGCTTATTTTGGGCCTTGCATAATTTTAGTAAATGGCACAACCCTCGTTCTTGATTCTTTAACATAAACAGAAACCCTAAAATAATGTTCTTTCTGGTATCATTTTGGAAGTCACCAAGGAGTAATTCATTCTGATATAATTTTCTTTTTTACTATATCCCTGACTTAATGTTCTACTTTCTGAATTTTGTGCAACATTTTTACATTAAGATTGAGAATTTTAAATTCTAAATTTTTCTCATAGCTCTTTCTGGTTATTTCATGAATGTAGTATGTTCTCCAATGTTTCTGAGAATATTCTAGATTCTTTGGTAGTTTTATGTTCAGCTTTCATGTTGGAGTTTCCTCAAATGTCTGGTGATTCTTAGTTGTCAGTGTATATTGAGTTCAAGTGACTATAAGCTGTGTCATAATGAACAGGGTTTGTAGTCTTTGGGTCTCACTATAGCGAACAGTTAAATGTCAAATTATTGTTCATCTTTTCTGGATGGGTTCGGTATGCCTGGGTATATACACCTATAATAAGCAGGTAGAGAATGCATGCAGGCTCACACTCACAGTGTTCTTCATCATGGCATTCTCTGTTGCCTTGTCCTCAACATAGTTTTGATCCTGTGTTTCAGTTCTCAGTATTGTTTGGTTTAGTTTCTCCAGTAAATAAGCCTTCCATAATTTGCTAGAAAGAGTTAGTTGCCTGGCTAAAGAATGGCAAAAATTAGTTTCAAAAAATGCCCCTGCTTTCAATTTTGCTCCACGTGTCTACTTTCAGTTGTCCCTTTAACCTTTGAATGGTGTGGAAGCAGTACTGTCTTCTAAATTTGTAGACGTTTTCTTTATCTAAACATTTGTCTTTGTTATTTTTTAATTGTATGTGTTTGTGTCTGTGTATGTGCACAAGAAGACATTGGATCCCATGGAGACAGAGTTTACAGGACAGTGTTAGCCACCGGACATGGGTGAGAAACCAGCAAAGGTTGTCTGTAAGAGTGCTCTTAGCCACAGGACTGTCTCCCTAGCTCTTCCTAGACAATTTTCTGCTGTGGAAATTAAATGAGCTTAGCTGCTAGAACACTGCTACATACACTTTTTTTCCCTAAAAGAGCTATAAACTGACCTTTTTCTCTCTGAAGAATATAAGTACTTTAAAGCCCCACAAATAAGGATCCACAAAACACAACCTCTTCTATGTATGATTGAAGACAGCACCATGAATATTAGAAATGATTTAATTGTTAATGTGAGTTATTTTGGCTCAATACCATATCTCTTCAATAAAGTCTCTGTTCTGCAATTAGGCTTACTCTTTAACCCTTCAACAATTCTAACTTTGGGACAACTATGCATGAACCTCCCTTACTAATAACTAATTTAGTATTTTATGACACCAAACCAGGCACAATGCCATCATCATATTCACAGGAATGACAGATAACATAGAAGCCAGTGCATTCTGATTTTTAGAGTTTTTATTATAGCTCCCTTATGTCATCATTTACATGACATTCTATTGTGGGAGATATTTGCAGAGCCACCAAAGGTATAAATGATGACACTGAGTCTTTTATATAGTTTAAAGCTTAGGCCTTTTGCCAAGGACCAGCCGAGGGTGGGAGGTTTGTATCAGTGTGAAATCAGTGTCTCAGGCAAGGATGCAGGTGTAAGCTGATAGGTGACTCACTGTTATTCTGAAACTGCACTTGGAGACCACCTTCAGGCTTTCTCTCTCTCCTTTCTGAGTTTACCTCAGCCTTTTATTGGTTACACACTTCTTTGTTATGCAATAATATATAATCAAAAGCCTTTACATTATTTTTCTCAAGCCGATTATTTTTACTGAAAACCCCACATAACTGTCACCAGAAAGCACAATGCACACTCAAAGTCATAGTTCAGTATCTGCAAAAGCAAGTTATACATTAACTTTTGACTCTCAGAGAAACCTCCAAATCACAGGTCATCTGGGCATGAACATGTGGCTACAGCATTAGCAGAACAGAAGGGTGCTAAACAGGCCAAGGTAACGTCAATATTTTTACCTTGTTTAAATTTGCAGAATCTTTTCCTCCAAGTTATTGAGCTCATCCTATTATCTGTTTCTACAATGCCATTCAAACCTGTTTTCATATGCAATATTTATTCCCCCTTTTCCAGGGCTCCTTCACAAGCCTGAATTCTATCTCTTAGAACTTATACCCTAGTTTCCTCAGGCAGGTGATGCCAGGGGGGAGGTCAAAGTCTTTCCAGGAAGGTCAGTTCACTAATCCTACAGATCGCTTGTAGGGTCCAAACTGTTATACCCACCCTTTATCCTTTTTATTATAAATATATCTTTCGATTTTCCCAACCATATTTCTGGAGCAATGGGGGCCCTCATCATCGCTCACTAATCTAGTAGATGCAGCTATTTCTTCCTCTACCTTGTCCCTTGTATTTTCTATGGCCATCCCTGTCCTTAGTGACCCGAGCCCAGTGTTTCTTTCCCTTGGGGTCTTCAATTCTCTTAACTACTAAAACTTCAGATCTCTCAAAAACATTTCCTGCTTCAAACATTTCCTGGTACAACTTAATCATCATAAGTTGGCCAAAACTTCCCAGAGAACAATTAAGGCAGTCAGTCTCCGCCTCCAGAACTCCTTGTCCTGATATATCTGGGTTGACTGCTTGAATGGCCAGGGCCAGAGCAGTTTGTTCCTAATAAACATGAGAGCCGTTTCCTTCTCTAGTAATGCCCGCAATCACTTTCTCAGAAAATTTTACTAGAGTTGTATTTGAGGACAAATATGGTATAGAAAAAGGCAAAACAGACAAGCATGCAAGAAAAAGCAACGCCATCTGTATACTAGAAAGTCAGAAATGCATGATTCAAGTTGTTGGTGCTCCACAGCCAAAACTGTGTCATGCAGTCGTGTTCACAACCATGTCGTACCTTACAACCTTTTGCTGGGGCAGTCTCCCAGCTACTGTTCAAACCTAACCTGATTATTCTAGCCTATAACCTGCCACGAGGCTAGCTCTATACCTCTCTGTTCCACTCTGGTCCTGTCTGTTCCCCTCCTTGTCTGCTTTCGAGTCTGTCACATCTATTTTTGTCTCCCTGCATCACACTCTCTGCCTGGAAGTGCCACCTTTCTCCTTCCTGCCCTAGCTATTGGCCTTCAGCTCTTTATTACAACTAATCAACAGCGAGACAACCTCTGATACATCTCTAGATTGCCTTTAGGTAGGTGAGGAAGGATTAATATTTACAAAATAGAAAACCTGGTGATGGGCCAGAGAAATAACAATACTAACATCCTGCTAGTAGTTAGCTCTCTGCCAGTACAGAATCAACAATTGAAAATACAGAGATACACCTTAATACAATGTGAGAAAAGGTCATTCCCAACAACACTTAAACTTATTGTGTGTACAGTATATATTCCTTTCTCCCTCCTTCCTTTTATAAAGTAAAAACAACTTTCTCCTCTAAACACTTTATTTTTACTTGCTAACTTTTGCAACCTGGCACATTTAAAGAAACATGTGTATTAAGTAAATGTGATCAACATAGTCAAGTTGTGTCCCAAGAAAGAACTTTGGCTCTGAATCATAGCTTTAAGCTACTATGAAGTCATCTTCACTTCACTAGGGTCCAACATGGAACATACTTAGCCAAATTTCTCCACAAAATTCACTGGGTTGAGGTCAACATTAATAGCCTTCAACACATAAAGGAATTTTGATTCTTTACATAGTTGTTGTCCCTTTATTCATGTCACCAGAGCAAACACCCTGTCAAAATGTAAGCTTATTAAAGGTACAATTGTAAAAGTCTATCTGTAGGGTCTCATTGGTAGAAGATTTATATCCTTGTACCCTTTCTGAAACATTCACAAAGGGGAATTGTTTTTAGTGGAATACTGTCTAGTTAACACACTGTAAAACAACTGGTGTTACATTGCCAAGACCTGTTGCACAGCATAGATGGGAATGTAATATTCGGCATATGCTTAGCTGGTAATCTAAGCATTACTCTCTACCACTAAAATAGAAATACCAAACCCTACTTGCTCCTTATTTTACTAATTTCTGTGTCCTTCATGGATCTAACTAGATGTATCGCTTTGGCTGGTTTACTAGAAACTACTTTAATCTTGTTAGGCCAAGCAAGAATTTGATCTCCTGGAAGAATTTGATCTACTGGTTAAATATTACCTAATGCCAAGAAATCTCAGGATTCTCATGTTGTCGCGACCACCCGACCAGCAAGCAGATGCAACACGGTTGGATTCTTCTCAACAGCCTTTATTGCAGGAACCCTTGATGCATTCTACGGGGACCTCGAGCAGCCGGAGAGAGCGCTGCTTATATAGAGGAGAGAGGGGGCGTGGTTCTCTCTGATTGGTCACTCTGCCAGAACCTAATTTGCATAGACCCGCTCAGGAGGGGTTGGCGCCAAAATCAGGCTGGCGCATGCACAGAGTACTTGTTTACCAGAAAAGTCTGACGAGGCAGGCAGGAAGTCGGTGCCATCTTAGGATCGGTTACCGACATCATATCACATGGCAATCATCTAAGTTTTCTCACATAACTTGCTCCAATTTGAGTCAACATAAAATCCTAGTACAGTCTTCCTGCTATGTTGTTATTTTTACTTTATTTTATATTATTATTATTTCCCAAATCAAACATTTCTTTTCCTTATCTCATTGTCTCATCGACACACTCTCAACTCATAAGAGATGATAGGTAGTTAATGGTATATCATTGAGGTTTCCTTGTCTCTCTTCTTGGTTTTAATCCCATGTGAGGGTTGTAACCAATTACAACAGTGTGAGGGTCACATGATTATAACCAATATGAAAAGCCCAGCCAATTACATACAATTATTAAACTGTATTTTTAGGTATAGTTTACATGATAGGAGTCGCAATACAAAACTCCCTGTTGGGATCAAGGCTGATCCAAGGCTCTTAGAATCCCTGATGAAAGAACAAAGGGAATATTAGTTCTGTGTTTTTGTCCAGGGCTAGATTTGCCAGGGTCTGGCCTGCTGCTGGGGGCTGGGGCCTCTAACGAGTGAAGGTTTCAGTTCCAGGGAACATGACTTTCCCCTTCTGTACAGACTAGGGTTATCAGTCACAGGGCTTGGTCTGTGATAGACTTGAGATATCCCATATTCTCTTTAAGTAATATTGTTTGATTAGCTTCCTACTGACTCTGTTCCATTTCTCCCTCTGCATAAAGTATATAAGGTGCTGACTTTCACAATAAAGTTGCTTACATGAGCCATCAGCTTGAGCAAGATCTCTTGATCCCAAACTTTCCTGTCTTTGGTTTTCTCTTCCAGGAAGAATGACCTTTTGGTCCAGGTTACTATCATTTGTATTCTTCCCGGGTATGGCTTTTCAATTTTCAGAAAACATGAGATTAAGCCATGATTATGGATTTCTACAATCCAAGATTATCTGAACTGCTTCAACAAAAGACTTGATTTCCATTAATAAAGATAAAACATCTTGAAATACATTATTGATGTTACCTAGTTGGAAAACCCTATTATTTCATTCCTGTGGGAACTATATTCTCCATATTATATATGTTCTACAAATATGGTATAGTTCTACTTTATCCTAATTGTAGTGAATGCATTTAACCAAAGCCCACATAAGGAGAATGTGAAACTGGTTAATTGTCATTCCAATATTCATGCCTCTGATAACACATAAATAAGCAAAAGTTTAAGGTTTTCATTTTGTACAGCCTAATATAAAAATCAAGAAACAAATATGCCTTCATTTTTTTTCTTTTTTTCTTGGATATTTTATTTATTTATATTTCAGATGTCATCCCCTTTCCCTATTTCTCCTCTCTAGAACCCCCTAGCCAATCCCCCTCCTACTTTTTGCTTTTATATCATTTGAATTACATGCAAGTATTAAGGTCAGTTCTAAGTTGAGGGTCTAGCAATACAATAGATGCAAATAGTCAAGGAACAAGCAAGACAATAAACACAAATAGTCAAAGAACAACCAAGGTAATAAACAACATTTCTTGAACACTCTTGTGATCACTGTTTCTATGGGCTTATTAGGATGACCAAATATCTGAGCCAACTTCCCTGTCCTAGCCCAAAGTCATTTTCATGTCTGAAGCCTACTTCCTTGTTCTAGCCTAAGATTTAGATTCCTGTCTGAAATTACTTCTTTGTTCTAGCCTAAGATATAGATTCTTGCTAGAAATTACATTTTTGTTCTAGCCTAATGTCAGATTCCTGCCTGAAGCCCACTTCCTTGTCCTTGGCCTACGTCAGATTCTTGCCAAACAGCCCCAAAAGCTCTCTGCCTCTCTCTCTTTTTTATTTCATAAACAAGACACTGCTTCTACAATTGCTTTGACACAAAAAGTTAAGACAGCTACTTTTGTTAATCATTTAGCAAAAAAATGTTACTAATGTGTTGAATATACAAGAGGATTTAGATAGGCATTTGGAAGAACGGACTGATGCTCTTTATCCTATTCAAATTATTGGAAGGAGGTTCAGATTTTAAGAGTAAGGAGCTATCTCAAGCATCATGCCAAATACCATTGGATTTATGTTAGTTCTATAATTTACAGTGGCAGTCATTATAATTAGGGAAAAGTTTAAAAGACACTTGTAGTGTATTTGGTATAATTCTAACACCTCTTTGGATGTTTTAACTTTGCATAGTGAGCTTATTAAAGAATGCTGCTCTGCTGATTGTTGATGTGTCAGATACCGCTGATAAAATTATCCATGGCCTGAAGTCAGTATTTCTATTTTGGTCAAGCTTCAAGAATGGCATATATAGCTTGATCATGCTAACCCTTTTTGTCCTGGGAATAATTTTATTTTTGCCCATCGTGTTAAAGCTTGTGTTTAACAACATCAACATGTTGGCAGCCAAAGTACCTGGTTTGAAACTGAAAATGGACCCCCAGACATGGGTTATTAAATCAACAGGCTGGCAAGCCAAGGATGTGTAAGATCTTGCACAGAGCCTTACCAACCTAAGACATAAGCGCACTGCTTTTGATAATGCATATTCCACGACAGGTAAGGAAGGCCTTCTTGGCAGAATGACCTAAGACACTTTCTTCAGGACTATTTATTTTCTAAAGATGACAAGACACTATCATGAGTATTGTCTGGACAGTGTTTCTATTAGCTGTATTCAATACTAAGGAAATCTAGAATATGTGTAAGGCAAATAGGATCTATCTCATTTGTTGAGGACAAATGGCCACCCTTTGTTTAGCATGTACACAGGTGTTGGTTTATTCAGCTGCCAAAGTTGGGGAAAAGTTTCCTTTGAAGCGAATATAAAATAATACACTCATGATCAAGGAACTTTTATATACACCTTTATATACAGAGAAATATACACACTATGGATACACAATCATCAACAGTTTTAATTTTCAGATCTTTACCTATTTCAACTTCACCTTCTCTGAAAAAAGGGGAAAAGGTTCCTTTAACACTAAAAGAAAAAAAAAAAACAATTTTATAAAGCATCTACAAAAACAACTTTCTGACATATTGCTATTGTTTGAAACCAATAATCTCCATGAAAAATTTTCTTTTATTCTTAAAATTGGCTCCTTTATACTTAAGACAGGACAGAATGGCTCAGCATTCTTTACTCTCCTATAATTTGCTAAATTTTACAGAATTAAGATTCCATTACTGTTTCAATTTTACTTATCTTTGTGCTCAATGTTGGAAATACAAAAAAGCAGAACTAAGACGAAGATATATATATTTTTAACAATCTGTTTTGATTTACATGCTCAGCTATCCAGAATCACACAAAATCTTACTATTTTAGGGTATGTGAAAAGATTTATCAGTCCTATGCAGTTTCTGTATGCTGATACCTGTTTTGACTCAAGCATAGCTAGACACATTTATAAGGGCACATACCATCCTTACTCAGCCTCCCCCCACCAAAAAACCTGAAAACTAATCTACTTAGAAAACAATGCTACTAATGAAACTCTTAATTTCAAATCAGGATAGTTTCATAGGAAGTTTCTTTAAAATTAGAGTATTTCTGAAGTGTTTGCAATGAATGTTGGTGCATAAATTTCTCTTCCAGAAAATTTTGACCATTTTGCAATTAACACTGAAAACACTAGTTTTGGTGAAAATCGGTTCATTCCATAATTTGAATATATTTATTTGAAAAAGTCTTGATAGCAAGATTTAAAAGACACATTCCATACAGAAGTCTATTTAAATCTAGGGTATGATTTTACAGGCCATATTAGCTAGATGTATTCATGAAGTAATTGGAAATAGCTTTATTAGGCTTGGAGTAGGATAAGCTAGAAACTACACCCCCATGAGAAACATGAACCTTCAATGGGTGTCATATGAATATATCAGTTCTTTCTATAATTATTAGGTAATTATTAGGTAATAATTCTATTACCTCCCTAAAAATAATGTCTTAGAGGGCATGCTCAAATCCTACATTTTCATTGAATGACAAGATCTTTGGGTCATTAAGTATCAGGTAATAATTTTAGCAAATCGGGGAATATTGTTTGGTTGAGAAGGTATCAGTTTCCCAAATATAGGTTGTGTGATTTACTTTGTAGCCCTTAATTTTTTTTCTTTTTATTTATGCATAATGGTTCTACCTGCCTAAATGGATCATGAGTACTACATGCATGGCTGATACACAAGGTAGTCAGAAGTGTTGCATCTTCTAGAACTGCAATTACAGACACTTATAAGCCACTATGTGGATGCTGGGAATTGAACCTCATCCTCTGCCATAACAAACAATCTTAACTATGGAGCCATGTCTCTAGTCCCCTGGACCCTTCTCTAAATACAGACCACCACTTATCAAAGCAAATTCTGACTTTTATAGTAAAGTAGTTAGGAGTTTGATAACTGCCTTCTAGCAATCAGTGCAGGCTGTGTCCTTAACGACATTTGTCAGGCAGTCACAGCAACAAGAGGAAACATAAGAGTCTGGGAAATAATTTAGAAATTCATGTTTGGGAATGGCTTTACTCAGTGTTCAGCTTAGTTGTTTGATGGCAAACTCTATTTAAAGTAGCATGATCTCTAGAGAGCTGTCTGGGACTTTTAAGGTGCTTTTGAACAAGTGAGACTCTACAAGAGGCCAGAGGAGGCAATTCAAGAATTGGCTCCAGTTTGGGGACACAATGGGAGAGTCTTAGATTCTTGAAATATATAGACTGGATTATTTTGACTTGTTTTAAGAGTTCAACATAATACAACCAGGATTTGGGATTAAAAGTTTTCAAAATTTAGAATATTTTAAAAGGTCCTTAACCTGGCATGCAGGACTCTCAAGAGGTGTTAGGTTGGGCACAATGGGGGTCCTCTTCTTCAGAGAAATCTCACCGTTCTTGTAAACAACCACACAGGTAGACTAGTCTTTCTTTCTAATTCTGTTAAGCAATCAGAAGATAAAAATTTGGAATCCATTAGAATAAAACAGAAAAGGTGACAATTTAAAGGCAAAAAAATAAACCTTTAACAATGGTAAATAGAAAAAAAAATGTCTTCATGAATTTTGTTTTACACATATGAGGTATGTCTCAGATCTATACTGTGTAGCCCTTAAAAATTATGCTGTGTACTACTCACTTACAGGAATGATCTGTTCATTCTCAAGACCAGATCAATGTATAAGTTAGTCACTTACCAGTGAACTTCCTTCAAACCTGGTTGTTGGGAGCTGACTTTTAGCAGAAAATGGCTAGAAAGCAGCTATCAGCTTTGCAGCCATCTTAAGCCATATATCCTGACACGAGACTTGGTTTTCAACAGCCTACAACAGCTGAGCACACTCTGATAAATATCTTGTTTATCCCACATATCTTGTTTTGCTGTTTAGTGCCCACAGCTGCAAGGAGCACATGGTATCCATGCCTGCAAGGCATGGGTGCACGTGCTATCCATGCCATACATGCCCGTAAGGTGCATGTGCTGTCCACGCTATACACACCTGTAAGGCTTACATCATATCCACACCTGCAAGGCACGTGGTATCTACACGCCTACAAGGCACATGGCAAAAGCCTACAAATACCCCAGATTTCCTTTCAATAAATGAGACTTGAGACTTAATCAGAACCTCTGTCTTGTCTCCATTCTTCGAGTCTCTTCCCCCTTCCCCCCAATCTCTCTAGACCATGACAAGTGGCAGCTTGGGCCGCAACACCTGATTACTCAAGAAGAGTCCCGATCTAGGCAAGCTGGTTCTTTTAGTGGTCTCAACTGGTAGAGATACTACATGAAAACACTGTGTACTTGTTTTTGTTGGCAGTGATATTGTTTCTTCTTGACAATTAAAGATCATTAGTTTTTGGGCTAGGACAGGGAAGTAGGCTCAGATATTTTGGTCATCCTGATAAGCACTTAGAAATAGTGACCACAGGACTCTGTTTACAGCCTTGCTTGTTCCTTGACTATTTGCATCTATTGCATTGCTAGTTCCTCAACCTAGAACTGACATTAATACTTGCATGAAATTAAAATGAGGAAGGAGGGATAGGATAGGGGGTTTATGGGGGGATGGGGAAAGGGGAATGACATCTGAAATGTAAATAAATAAAATATCCAATAAAAAAGAAAAAAGTAGATCAGTAGTTATTTTGGCTGTCTGCTGGTATTTTGTAGTAGTAGTGTTCTGGTAAACTGTCAATAACATCTGATGTTTAAAGATCTAATGCTTCCTATAGATAATTCAATGCCCTTTGAAATGGTGTGTCAGTAATCTGTTATGATAGCTTCAATGTGTGAATAAAACTTGAGACATCATGCTAAGGACTGAATTTACTAGGTAACATTACTATCTATGTATCTAATTTTAGGGCTTTCGAGAAAATGGATGCTGGGCAAGAAGTCTTATAGATGTCTCTCTCTCTCCCTCTTTCTCACTTTTTAATTAATTAATTATTTTTTTTTTTCAGACAGGACTTCCCTTTGTTGCCTGACAGGCCTGGAACTCACTATGTAGATTAGGCTGCCATCAAACTCAGAGATGCACCTGACTCTGCCTCTGAAGTGCTGGGATCAAAAGCCAGTGTCACCACACAAAGGCCCCATTTCTATCTTAGAGACTAAGGACATTTTGCTGTTGTGAATAGGTCTTAAAATCACAAAACTGGCCGAGAGTTTGAGTTATTTTATTCCTTTATTGATTTCTGGATTAATTTTTCCCCTTACCCCAAATTATTTGTGTAAGGGCACAACCCTTATGCCTCAAACTCTAATAAACCAAATAAAGGGCTTATCATTTTGCCTTTAGATGTGTTTGTTGTTATGTTTTAGGGAGCCTATTTTATCCCGTTAGTAGAAATGTTGATCCTTGTTGTGATATCTGAAGTAGTAGTCATATGATCAATTTTATATAAGCAGTTGGGGTGTGGGGGAAGTATAAATGTTCACCATCTCCTTCTAAAGGAAAACACATTAAATGTAACTCTAGAGGCAAACCAAATAAAGGTAAGCTCATTTTTACTTACAAAGCTCTAGATACTACTTAACAGAGTAAAATAGAATGTTATATTCAAATAAAGGGTTACCTAAGAAAAGAATGCAACTTTGCAATTATTATGTGTCAGAAGCCATCTAGGAAAGGTTATGACAAGTAAATGAGTTTTCTAGAAATGGACCACAGCTTTGCATGGCTACAATGGGTTCGCTCTGAGATGCAGGGTCCTCAGGGACTTCATCCCAGGATTGCCTCTCACCGCTGATATGCCTTTCCTGCCACTGCTGCAGAGCCTAATGATTCCTGGGCATCAGCTCACCCTGGGCAAATTTCCTCAAGATCAACATGAAAATGCACTTTCATGTAGTAATGTTGTATAGATGAACTGATAATTTCATTATTCCTGATAATGATTTTCTAGAACTAAGTTGATACAAGTAATTTTAAACCCCCTGTAGAATAAAAGCTGCAAATAGAGCCCTATAAACCTTCATGCATCAAGGGTTAATTGTATTAGGAAAAGAAAAAACAGGCTTGAAACAGATTTACAATCTAGGAAAACACTCCTAGGTTAGGAATGAGGCCTCTGTTTGGTAATTAAACTGGGAATACAAACTGGGAATAGGGGCAAGGACATGGAAATAAATGATGGACTAGTCTATTTACACAAGACTTCAAAATAATACAACACAAAGCAGACAATTTATCTCATGACAAAACCATGCTAACTTATGACATAAAAATTACTGCTTTAGACTTATAATCAATTTATGGTGCTAGAAAAATATAATGAATGTTTAGTCAGATACCAGTCTTAATGGAAAGACATGTAAACAATTTTGCTGTAATGCCTTACACCTGTGTTGACCTATGACATGAACGATTGCCTTAAACTTACTATGAACTTATGGAATGTAAAAATGCTTTAAAAAACTATGTGATCAATTATCCTGAGAAGGTATAAAAACTAAGAACAACAATAAAGTGGTAGTGTAGCCCTTTCCTCCTTCATCCAGTATGCATGTGTCTAAGTGTGAGCGCCTGACTTTCTTTTCCTTTCCTTTTCTCTCTGGCTCATGAGGAGTTAAGGAGCTCCAAGCCCATTGTCTGGTCAGTAAGTGGCCCGAGTCAAAGAGTAAAGAGCCCAAGTAACTGAGTTTTCTTCATTCCTCCGCTGCTATCAGCAAGAGTAAATTGCCAGAAGCCATCAGTGTTTGGCCCCTGAATAGCAAAAGATGGTAAAGCTGCCAGAAGTCATCAGATTTTGGCCCTTGCAGATGTCACCCTCACTGCCTTCCCAAGGTACATGACTGTCTGGGGTGGAACCCCAGCAAATAAGGCTGACCAAAATCTTGATGACTGACAGTCTGATATATTACTAAAAACCTTAGTCAATGACTTAAATAAAGATAACAATTTCACAGGAAGAAAACCGAACACCCAAGTCTATAAAGGTCACAGAAGCCAATGAGTAACCAGTATCTTAAAAGACACAGAAGGGTACATATTCCATGCTCTCAGATAGGATAAATGAGTATTATGAAGACACCAACGTTCTGTGAACAGAGGAATAAAGGGCATATTTGCTTCTATAACAAAAGAAGGCAAAATGCTTCCAACTTTACCTTTAAGCAACAAACATAAAGTGCTCTCAAACTTAGTTTATACCATTTACTTCATTTAGAAAAGAATACTTTGCTATTGTCTTTCAAGTCTGTGTTTTACTGAGGCAGGAGAAGCCTCTCCTGCTTTTAATTGTCCTGTCCTTTTATATTTTTGTTGTTTTCATTTCAAACAGACTGCATCTGTTAGATTGCTAACTGAACCCCTTTAAAAAAATCAACAAGAGTTGTATTATAAGATATACAAACTCTACATACACAAATGACTCTATTGCTATTTTTCTTTTATATTTCATGTATATATATTTTCATATCAAAACAAATTAACCACATCTATTCTAAACATTTTCATGTATATTTTTTTCAAGAATTATAGATCTAAAATTTAGAATTCAATAACCTTATAGTATACATATCATTTAGTTTTTGTTATTTTCTTCTTGTTTGTTTGTTTGTTTGTTTTTAGAGACAGGGTTTCTCTGTATAGCCCTGGCTGTCCTAGAACTCACTCTGTAGACCAGGATGGCCTCGAACTCAGAAATCCTCCTGCCTCTACCTCCCAAATGCTGGGATTAAAGGCGTTCGCCACCACTGCCAGGCTAGTTTTTGTTATTTTCTAAACTAAAGTTTATCGAAGACACAAATTTATTCCTATATGTATTTGCTCTTTCTCACAGAATAAAAGAATCAGGAATTATGTAAGCTTTACAATGAGACTATGCTGTTTGAATTTCATATAGCATACTGGAAAAGTTCTAAGATTATGATGTTTAAAGCATTTCAAATCCATACAGCACTCACTACTAAAAGCCGCAACTCTAATCTATAAAAACATAGTCATACTGACCTCTGGTGGTCAGATTCCTTATATTTCACTGATGGTGAAATAGATAAAATACTGTAAGGATATATCATGAAACATTTTCTTTTAAATCAACTAAATAATAAAGGTAGCAGGCACCTAAAATGTAGACAGATTGTCACAAAAAATTATGTTTTAAGTTTTAGTTTGTCTGTTTACATTATAAAGGAATGACACACTGGTTCTCATTTTCTTATCATTTATTTAAAGTTTTATTTATCTTGTATGTGTGGTACATGCATGTTTAGGTCAGAGACTGACAGGGAGTGTTTCACTAATTACTTTAGACATTAGTGTTTGAGACAGGCTTTCAGTGACCCTGAAGCCTGCTATTTTGGCAGACCAATGAACTCAAGATCCACTGTCTGGATCTCAGCACCCTCAAGTGCTAAGGCTACAGACGGGTGCAAACCTGATATTTCTGTGTGAAATATCAGGGATGTGACTTCAGATCCTCATGCTTGTCCAGCAAGCACTTTACCCATGAATCATCATCTCCCCACGTCGTCCTCTAGGGATTCCCAGCATACCCACAGATTCTGTACACAATTCTGTATGCTCACCAGCCACATGAACCTAATAAGCATCTGAAATGACACTATTGCAAAAAACAACCTAGAGATCCAGTCTTAGCAAAATAACAAAAAGGATGTAAGTTATCTTAATAATGTCTAAGGATTATATAGCTAGGAATTTTGTATATTTGCCTAAAAAATATTAGTTTTCTAGGTGCTCTATCTCTGTGTCTCTCAGAATGCACACTCTTAGCTTGTTTTCGTCCCGTGATTAATCTGAACTTTCTCAAATTAGAAATGTTGATTTCAAATTACAGGCCCTTATCACCATCATAGTCATCATTTTCCCAGCAATTAGTTGTTTATCTATAAATTTTCAGGAACTAGGAATGAAGCAGGAGAATAATTATGGCACATTCCTAGGATGGAATCCCATGGCACCCTGTCTGTGTCTCACTTTAAAAGGAGACTCATTCTAAAAGGAGATAGAAATTAAGGATTAAATGAAGTAAAGAGATCTGAATGGTGTCTGGCACTTGGAAGAAGTCAGTAAAATTTGTTAGTATTAACATATATGGATAAAGCTGAAAACCAATAGGGACTAAAAAAGAAGCCAGTTACATTTATGGGTATTTATAAAGTGGATAGTTAAATATGAAAAAAAAATCAGTTCAATACTCATTCAGGAATTTACTCATGTGGATATATGTAAAAATCTGGGTGATGAAAAGTAAAGCGTACATTTTAAACGTGACATGGGAAGGTAGTAGTAACTCAAAGGAGAAAAAGGCAACCAATCGGCTTTGCAATGTTCTATTCTGCTCCCAGTGAATGCTGAAGTGCAGGGAAGAAAAAAAAACCTTTCCCTTTATTCTGAGTCTAAGTTCTTCGAATAAATCAAGATAAAACTAATTGCAGGGAAACAAACAAAATCACCCCAAAACACTGACAAAGGATTGCTGGAGACTACGAAATAAGAGAGATCTGGTGACCTAGGCATGAAGTCCATAACACAGCTACAACGTGTGTGGAAAGAAAAGTCTGAACAAACAGATGAAGTCTCCAGTTGAGAATTTAGTCTGGGGGCAGTCTTCTTCCAAAGACACTTCACTAATGTAGATTTCCAGTATAGATGGACTAGGTGGCTGCATTTATGTTTTCCAAGTTATCAGGCAACACGCCAAATAAATTTCACGTTATTGGAGTGGTGTGTCCTATGCCCCAGCTGAGGCATGCATTTTGAGATAAGAGTTGTTAGGCAGATTTGTAAAGCAGACCTGTAAAGCTGGAGCATCTCCAAGCGGCTGCAGCCTAAATTGACCCTGCCTTTCTCTTCCCAGGTCGGGACCCACTGCGTCCGAAGGACTGAACAGGCCCTGGTCCAGAACGTCCTCCGGAAACTTTAACGTCCCCAAGCCCCGAACGGGCCCCGCGCGACATCTCCCAAACGTCTCCTTCGCTCGGGATTTACCCGTCAAGCAGCCGGGCGGGCTCCTTGTTCTCAACCCGGCAGTTCTCCACTTTCTCACTTCACTCCCAACCGCAGGATCTGCAACAAATCTAGCGCCACCAGTTTAACTCAGAAAGTTGAACGCCCACTCCAGGTGCGCTCCTCGACAGCACTACTTCCGGTCGTGCCCACGCTTTCACATAAACACCTCTTCCTATTGGGCGACCGTCAGGCCACACCCCAGGCGCATGCGTCCCAGCAGCGGGGGCGGAGCGGAGGGTGGAGTCAGATGGGGGCGGGTTAGTCTGGCCTCCACTTTCGGACACCACCTCCGGCGTAAAGTCTCACGAGATCTCGTCCTCTTGCGAGAGTTGTTTGAAAACTCTGGCGGTAACAACTCACTTGACTCTCGCAGGCCAGACTCCCGGAAGCCGAGGGAAACTGAGTCCTTGGCGGATTGTGAGCCACAGCCACAACCACTCTCGGGCAGTTCCCGTCCCGGAGCCATGGCAGCGAAGAAGCGGCTTTCTGTGAAGGAGGCTTTTCAGCTGGCGCAGCAGCCGCACCAGAACCAGGCAAAGCTGGTGGTGGCGCTGAGCCGCACGTACGGCGCGGTAAGCGGCCTGGCCCCCGCTCCCGGGCTCAGCCTTCTGCCCTTCACCCCGCGTCGGAGTGACCTGAGGGTCAGGTGCTCTGAGGCTTGCCCGAGGTCTCCTGGCCCCAGCCAGTGATCGGAACTTCTGGCGTGGTCCACACGGAGTCTCCAGTTTCTCCATCCCCTCCCCTCTCCCGAACCCCCAAGGGGGCGGTGGGTGTAGCGATCCGTTATCCTTAGTTCCGTAGTGACTTGGTCTGCGCAAGTCGATCTTAGATGCTTTTATTTCGTTTGGTGGGGTCTCTAGTTCATCTCAGGAAACTGATCAAGTTGTTTCAGCCAACTCCTAAGCTTAAAATCAAATTCATTTCACCAACTAGCAAAATCATAAGGACCTAGTCTTCCCCGTTCATGTTAATTATGTGTCAAGTGGAGCCGTGGGAATTACAGGACAGCGAATGTGAGGAAGAGAAATTGTTTTGGAGTTCAAGGAAGGTTAAGTACATATAAAAGTGAGCATGGAGGAGGATGTGAAAGTTACACCCAAAGGAAATTGACGGATGTTAAGGCCTAAATAAAGTAAATACAAAGCTGTTGATTTTGAGTTATTCATGCCGAAGCATGTTTTGCATTAATCTGGTAAGAAAAATATCGATAACCTAAAGGTGTTGAGAGAAAAATGAGATGATTTTTACACTGTTCAAATTTATGCTTTGTGCTTCCTCAGGTGCAGATTATATGCTGAAGAGAAGTTTGTGCAGATTTATTTCCCCTTTTTTGGTTTGGATAATTGATATTTTTTAAAAGAAATATTACAGTTTGACTAAAGAATTTTTATTAATGCAGCTTATGGAGGTGTTTCTTCTGTCTTTCAGATGGATGATAAAATGGCTTTTCAGGAGGAGTTCATACATTACCTTAAATATGCTATGGTGGTTTATAAACGTGAACCTGCTGTGGAGAGAGTCATGGACTTCACAGCCAAGTTTGTCACTTCATTTCACCAGTCTGATCAGGAAGAAGAAGAGGAAGAGAAAGATGGTGGCATTTTAAATTACTTGTTTACTTTTCTCTTAAAGGTACCGTGAAAGCGAATACTTTGGGGAAGTAAATATATTTGGCTACCTTTGTTATTTTCCACAGGGAAATATCAGTGATAGAGAAAATGTATGTGAATAAGTCTTTTATGGAAACCTTAACTGCCATTCAAAGGGTAACTCCAGCATTAAATTTTTAACTGTTTAAATTCTCACTTTTGTTGTAAATGTTCTCGTGATTAAGTAAAAAAAAAAATTCCTACAGAAAGGGATGCTTATTTTGTGACAGCAAATATTTTTTCAGACTACTTGAGAGTATAAAATCTATCTAGTATGGATATGCAATATAACTTCTCTGAAAATACAGAGTTACTATTGTCTTATTTTTTTTCTGTAGTGCTAGGGTTTAAACCTAACTTTACACATGTTGGTATACTAATATACCTATCCTTTAAGTGTTTTATTTATGTTTGTGAGTGCACTGTTGCACTCTTCAGACCCACCAGAAGAGGGCATCAGATCCCATTATAGACCTGACCACCCTGTGGTTGCTGGGAATTGAACTCAGGACTTCTGAGTGGGGCAGTCTGTGCTCTTAACTGCTGGGCCATCTCTCCAGCCCCTGATCTACCTATCTTTTTTACTCTGTTTT
Organism: Rhabdomys pumilio; assembly: GCA_030674055.1. NCBI lineage: Eukaryota > Metazoa > Chordata > Mammalia > Rodentia > Muridae > Rhabdomys > Rhabdomys pumilio. The sequence continues at coordinate 40,874,425 of JANHMN010000007.1, read as the reverse complement.
GAGACAGGATTTCTTTAAGTTACCCATATTGTCCTTGAACTTACTTTGCAACTCGAACAGGCCTTGAACTTGTGGTTCTTCTCTGTGGTATTGTAGGCCTATACTATCTACCTGGGTGTATTGTCAACTTTTAATTTTGAACATAAAGTTAAAACGATACTGGCTGTTTAAGAATGGAATATGACTAGGAGTAACTTTTTGTTTGTTTTGTGTGTAGTCTCATGAAGCAAACAGCAGTGCAGTCAGATTTAGAGTATGCCAGCTCATTAATAAACTTCTTGGGAATATGCCAGAAAATGCCCAAATTGATGATGACTTATTTGATAAAATCAATGAAGCCATGCTTATTAGACTGAAAGATAAGATTTCAAATGTCAGAATACAAGCGGTTTTGGCTCTTTCTCGACTCCAAGACCCCAAGGATGATGACTGCCCAGTAGTTGATGGTATGTATGCTTTCCTAAATCTTGTTTCAGTATGTTGACTTTGTTAATTTTTCAGTATTTGGATTTTATGTGTATATATACATGAGTGTATAGGTGTGTACTTTCATGTAGAAGCCAGAGGTTATAATCAGATGTCCTCAGCATCTGACTTTTGGGGTTAATTTTCAATCACAGTATATTTAATAATTTTTAATTTTATTTTCAGAAGGAAATGCTAATTTTTTTGCTAGAAGTGAATGTATAAAAATAATCTCTTATTTAAAAATAAAAGAATATAGAACTTCTATGACTTAACATCTTTAACATTTTTAATGTTAAAATGTATTGCTTTATTTTTTAGCATATGTTACTTTGATTGAAAATGATTCAAATCCAGAAGTTAGGCGTGCAGTTTTATCTTGTATTGCACCATCAGCAAAGACTTTGCCAAAAATTGTAGGACGGACAAAGGATATAAAGGACACTGTCAGAAAGCTGGCTTATCAGGTAAGCAAGTGCAATGCCTTCTGTAGCCATGTTTTTCAAAGAGGAACCATTTATGGTATTTTGGAAAAAATTTGGTAACAATGATTTTTTTTCCCAGTTAGGACTTTTGAATAATATAGATAACTTCTTATATTAAGCATATTAACAGACAATTTAAAAATTGGGTTAATTTACAGAAGAATGCAGTATACGTAAATAGACATCTCTAAAGTGTATTGAGACTAATGGCCATCTTTTGCCTTTTTAAGGTGTTAGCTGAAAAAGTTCATATGAGAGCTATGTCCATTGCTCAGAGAGTACTGCTTCTTCAACAAGGTCTTAATGACAGATCAGGTAAAATACACATCTTTGTAAACATTGGATTTTGAAATGAGTCTTGGATTTAATAAAACTAAATAAATTTCCATAAATAAGTAGAAACATTTAGGGGTTAAAGATCTTGGTGTTTTGAAGGAGCAAGGCATTTCTTTCAGAGTTTTGTGCTTTATGGAGGGGAAGACTATTCTAAATCTTATGCAGTTACTTCTGCAAACATCTGATAAAATCTTTTTACCCCATCTTCTTAAACAGTACTGTCCGGTTTTTCTATAATGTAACAAAAATGTATTCTGTGCATCAGAAACAATTAGGAAGAACTGTATAATGCCTACCCTCTCATCTGTTAAACTAGAGAATTTGCTTTTCTGAAGGATGTTCTAAAAATTCTTAACTCTTATGAAGCCATTTAGTCCCAGTTTTGCTGTACCAAGAAAGGACACTTGAGTTTGTGAGTATTGTCAGAGGACTGACTAGGATGCCCTTAAATCAGCAGCTATCAACCTGTGAGTTACGGCTCCTTTGGGTGTCAAACAACCCTTCCATAGGAGTCACCTAAGATCATCAGAAAACACAGATGTTTGCATTATGATTCATAACAGAAGCAGAATTATAGCTATGAAGTAGCAATAAAAATAATTAAATGGTTGGGGATTGCCACAGCTTGAGGAACTGTAGTAAAGGGCCACAGTATTAGGAGGGTGGAGAATCACTTCTTAAATGATAAAAATAAAGTTTGTTTGGTAAACTATATTGTGATTCAATACTGCAAATAGAATTCATGTAATAGTTGGAGTCAATCAACAAGTGAAATGATAGCTTTCACATATTCTGATGCATGATGTTCAGTGAAGAGACAACATAAAGACATGTTTCCTTTGGTGATGTAGGAGTTTGTTTTTAATTGCTGAATTCCATTTGCATTTTGAAATAAGCATTATTATGACTTTAGTAATATTTTTCATTAGCATGCTTTGTTCTACCTATAATTTCTATTTGAATTGTAAATTCAGTGTTAACAATGATTTAATAAAAGTTAAGATGGGGATAAACAGGGAGAAAAGGTCTAGAATGTGCATTGTGTAACTATTTAAATGACTCACCAGATGCTGTGAAACAAGCAGTGCAGAAGCATCTTCTCCAAGGCTGGTTGCGTTTCACTGAAGGAAATATCCTAGAGTTGCTTCATCGGTTAGATGTGGAAAATTCTTCTGATGTAGCAGTCTCCGTTCTCCATTCCTTATTCTCAGTGACTCCTCTCAGTGAGCTGGTGGGAATTTGTAAAGATGATGATGGCAGGTATATATAAAGACTTCATTATTTAAATTGTACAGAGTATTTAAATTGAACCTGTGCACTTAACATGACTTTGTCTTCCCTGTATTTTCAGGGTCCCTCAGTACCTTTTATCTGTCCCTCTTCTCTTTAATGGGTGTCTTTCTTCCTTCGGGTACAAGGACTCAGAACTTTTCGTCAGGCATTACTTTAGTTGTGTCCTTTCATTTTACAACTTTGAGTTTTGCACTACATCCACTGAAAACACCCAAATATACTTTCTTGCCATGTTAACTCATTTGAAGCTTTCTTTTCTTCCTTTTCCAGGCTAAGTTTTTTTTCATTTCTTTTTCTTTTAATTATTTTTGGGTGGATAAATTAATGACTTAGTAATTAGAAGACTTTGTAATTGAAAAAAATCTTCATCTTATGTCCATTCTTGTTCTGTTTTTCAGCTGCATGTAAAGATAATGCTTTCTCTTATTCTCTTCTATATGAAGGAAGTTGATTCCAGTGGAAACATTAACTCCTGAAATTGCTTTGTACTGGTGCACCCTTTGTGAATATTTGAAATCAAAGGGAGATGAAGGGGAAGAGTTTTTAGAGCAGATTTTGCCAGAGCCTGCAGTATATGCAGAGTACTTACTGAGGTAAAGTTTTTCTTTTGGTTTGAACTGTACTTATGTTACTTTATTTACCAGTTTCATAGTTTTCTTATTCAAAGTCATTAGAGGAAATAATTTAGAAACTATTTTTGTATAAGTAGGTGTGAATGAGTATGTTTATTAAGTGTTTTGAAGAATCTGTTGCATGGTTAGTATATTGAAAGTGTATAGTCAGGGCCTTACTATCCCAGTTACAGTGACTCAATATTAACAGCTGATTAGTGTAACTTTTCCCTGATAAAATTTCACTGTCTTTTTTCTTGAATTTTATCTAATATTCATATATAACAAAGTTTTTAAAAATTATTCTTTATTTACAAGCTATACAAAACAGGTATCATGATGATTAGATTTGGTGCATGGACTAGTGTTTTAGGGTTTTACTGCTGTGACGAGAACACCGTGGACACAAGGGAACTCTTGTAAGGAAAAGATTTAATTGGGACTGGCTTACAGGTCCTAAGGTTCAGTCCATTATCATCAGGGCAGGAGCATGGCAGCATCCAGGCAGGCATGGTGCTGGAGGAGCTGAGAGTTCTACATTTTCATCTGAAGGCTGCTAGTAGAATACTGCTAGCAGCTACAATGAGAGTCTTAAAGCTCACGCCCACAGTGACACACCTACTCCAACAGGGTCACACCCTCTAATAGTGCCACCACTCCCTGAGCCAAGCATGTACAAACTATCACAACTAGTTTCAGAATCAACCAGGTGTAGATTGTATGGTCAGTTTAATATATTTTTCAATTAATAACATACTACAAATGAAATAAAACTTATATAACTTTAAAACATTTATTTTTCTAAATTATCTGTCTTGATATACCTGCTGACCAGTTTTATGCCAATTTAACCTCAGCAGAAGTCATTTTGGAAGAGAGAACCTTAGCTGGAAAAATGCCCCCAGAAGACTGGTCTGTGGGCAAGCCCATTTTCTTAATAGATGTTTGATTTGGGTGAGCCCGGTTCACTGTAGGTGATGCTATCCTTGATCTGGTGGTGCTGGGTTTAATAGGAAATCAGGCTGAGCAAGCCTTGGGGAACAAGCAAGTAAGATGCATTCTTCCATAGCCTTTGCATCAGCTCCTGCCTCCAGGTTCCTGCTCTGTGTGAGTTCCTGGCATCACTTTCTTCAGTGATGGACTGTGATATGAAGCAGGAAGTAAGCCATTCCCTTTCCAGGTTTCTTTTGGTCATGGTGTTTTATCACAATAGAAGTCCAACTAAGACGATATAATTTCTACTTCACTGTAAAATTTTATAAAAAAAATACATATTCTTGTCAGAATTCAAATGTAGAGGTAAATTTATTCTTTGTTTCTCTAGTACCGTCAATCATTGTAGAGTTAAACAGCCAAATAATTAAGGCTATCCATTGTCAACTCTCTTTCTATACATGTTTTAAATGCACATGTAGATTTCTTTTTTGAAAATATACCATATTGTATATGTACTGTTTTCTGGTTTTTAAAATTTTTGAACTTTATGTAAAATCATGTGCTGGTATATGGTATTGCACTATTTTGTAGTGTCTTATGTGTGCTATGTAAGTGCTCTTCCGCTGGTTGACATCTACTTTACCAAATCTGTTTGCTTTAGTTACATCCAGGGCTTCCCAGTAGTTAATGAAGAACAGAAAAGTGATTTTGCCTACATTGGAAATTTGATGACAAGAGAATTCATAGGTCAGCAGTTGATTCTAATTATCAAATCTTTGGATACTAGTGAAGAAGGAGGAAGGTATGTCTAAATGTTAACATTTGATCTAATTTTCTTTAGTTTCATATATTTAGGAACCTACCTTGGTTTAATTTTTAAAAGATAATGACTCTGATTTTAATTTTTGTGTAACTACCAACAATGAAGATGATATTATATGCTTTGATTAATCAGATTTTTAAAACAATCATTTTTATTTGATAATTTTATACATATATACAATATATCTTGATCTTATCTACCCCAAGACTGTTCCCACTCATTTGATACTCAACATGTTCCTTCTTCTACCTTAAGCTCCCCCTGACCTTTTTTTTAAATGACCTGAGCCCAATTATAGTTGTCTGAATGTGCCTGGGTATGTGGCCTTCCACCAGACCATGGGCAGCCTACTGCTAGCTGTACTCCAGAAGAAAAAGGATTTTTTCTCCTTTAGTAGCTATTAACTGCCAGTACTTTCTCAGCTTGGATATTGGGCCTCAGGAGTCCCTATCCCATCCATACTGGAATGTTGACTGGCAGTTCTTAATGCAGTTAATCATACCTGCTGTGAGTTCATGAGTGTGAGTTTTGCCTAGAAGGTGGTATTATTAATCCTCCCCATCTGGCTAATTTCTTATATTTAAATACAGTTTTGTTATGATTTGGTTAGATGTAACTATCCTAGCTCTCTAAAAGTATATAAATTGTATATAATTGTACTACACTTGTATACATATGCCAGTGTGTCTTTGTTTATATCTGAATTACCAGAGAAATGCACTGAAGTACAGCATTACTAGGGCTACTATATCATTGCATATTTTCTAGCTCCATTATGATTTTCTAGGACTTTCATCAGATTTGTGGTCTAATGTTTACTGAAACATCATGTGGCACATGATGGAATATGTATGCATGTATGTAAGGGTATATAGGTATATAATTCTAGTATAATTACTAAAGAATAAATAATTTCAGATTTTTTCATGTAAAATTTTCTTTTTAAAAAATCAGGGTATAGAAATACATTTATAATTTTTACATATATTTGTAAATAAATTTGTAGAATATGAGTTTTTTTTTTAATCTAAAAGTCGTATTATAGAATTTCTTCCTGTACTTACAAAAAGAAGTAAAAACTAAGGTAAAATAAAAGAAAATGTTAGAAGAAATTGTAATTTCAGGTGGCAAGGTGGTCATTGGGTAATGATGCCAAATCCAGCAGCTTTCATTTGATCCTTATGACCCACAGCGGAGAAGGAGAAAACTAACTTTTACAATTTCTTCTCTGGTCTTCACATTCAGGTGTGTGTGTGTGTGTGTGTGTGTGTGTGTGTGTGTGTGTGTGTATTTTTATCATATTAGTTAAATTAAAATGGATCGTTTTGATTACAGGAAACGACTGCTGGCTATTTTGCAGGAGATTCTTACTCTGCCTACAACCCCAATATCCTTAGTTTCTTTTATTGTTGAGAGACTCCTCTACATCATCACAGATGATACTAAAAGGACACAGATTGTAAGTGCTCTTTGTTTTGCTGAAGATAAATTTGGTTAGTGATATTAAGGAGTTAATTTCTCTTCAGCACCCTTGTATTTAGTGTATTAGTGTTTATTGTCCAACATGTTGCAAAAATGAAAAAGAGTAGATCTTTCTCACACACAGTTTAAAATGTCTTCCTTTCTTAACATGCCTGTTATTTGTTGAGTCAGCACAGCAGGTGTGAGAGGAAGGAAGAAGGGGTTTGCTTAGTTATTCTCAGATGGGGAGCCGTCATTCTGAACTAGTGAGCAAGTAGCTCTGAAAGGAAGGTCATTATTATCATTGCTTATTATTACTTATATATTTGGTATGCTTTTTTTCTCTACAGATCTGAGAAAGGAGTTAAGAATTTTAGGCAGAAAATTTTAGGTATAGAGTAATCTTAGGGTGCAATATTTCATTTTTACTGCACTAGTATTTGTCTTTAGTATTTATGCAATTTAAAAATTGTTACTTTTTAATCAAATAATTCATCTGACTAGATGATTCAGTTTTATTGTTCAGTCTTTGTAGTAGTTGCTGTCTTGTTATGACGATAAATACCTGTAGTAATAATTACTATTGTCAACTTGACAAGGTCTAGAATAAACTAGAGTACAAACCTCTGAGTATGTCTGTGAGAGATTCTAGGTTGGGTGAGGTGTGAGTGGCCCATTTTATGAGCCATGGTTCTGAGCTTATAAAGGAGAAATTAAACTGAATATCAACTTTCCCCTTCCCTCCCCTCCCCTCCCCCCTTCGTATCCCTTCTTTCTTTTTCTTTCTTCTTCTTTTTTTTTCCTATAATGCACTATGACTAGGTATTTCTTGCTCTTTTGTCTGGTCCATCTTTTCTATAGTGGCCTGCTAATTCCAAACTGTAAGCCAAAATGAATGATTCTTTAAGTTGTTTTCGCCACAGCAATGAGAAAAGTAACTAATACAACTGACAAGACGCAACTTAGGGAGGAAGTGGGGAAAGGAAAGAAAAGAAGGAGGGAGGGAGGGTTTGTTTTGGCATGAAGGTACAGCCTATTGTGGTGGCAAAGGCATGATACTGAAAAGAGTTCTAGCTATGATTGATAGACAGGAACAAGAGGCAATTGCTCACTCACATTTTGTTGACAGGAAGCAGAGAGGTGAGTCTAGTGCTCAGGCTGTGTTTTCCTTTTGCCTTTCTATTCAGCATAGTACTGCAACTCGTGGGATACTCATGCCCACATTTACTCTTCACTCAGGTAAACCTCTCCGAAAACACCCTTGCTGGTATGTCCAAAGGTGTGTTTCCTGATGAGTCCAAATCCCGCCAGGTTAGCAATGTAGGTTATAGGTTAACCTGTATTGTTATATATATATATATATATATAACAATATACATATACATATAAACAATATATATATTGTTTAGAATTCGATGTTGCAGTTTGCATTTGCTGCTGTAAAGCATAGATTACAGCTTGTACTTTGAATTATAACTTTATCAGGTCACAGAAATTATCTCAGAGATTCGTGCACCCATTGTTACTGTTCATGTTGATCCATCTGATACAAGAAAGAAAGAACTCAAGGTAAGTCTCTTCTAAATTAAAGAAGTGCTTTAGTAATGCCATTGTTTCCTCTTGCTATACTGTTTTGAAGTATTTTCATAAAGCCAAGTCAATAGGTATTATACTATAAGGACATTCAAATTCTTACCAGATTATAACATTTTCTGATCTGTTTCAGGAAAATGAAATCTTAATGTTTGATTGCTTAAATCTTGAGTCTTGAGATATTGTGACAAATTTTCATATTAATTTTTATTTAGTGAAGATGATCAGTTTCTTTTTATTTAAGATGGCTGAAATAAAAGTTAAGCTTATTGAGGCTAAAGAAGCTTTGGAAAATTGCATTGCTGTACAAGATTTTGATCAGGCATCAAAATTAAAAGAAGAAATAAAAACATTGGAAGATGCCAGAATAAACCTGTTAAAAGAGACAGAGCAACTTGAAATTAAAGAAGTCCACACAGAAAAGGTATATGTCAGTTTTCATACTAAATTGTAACTACTCTTATCTCAACAAACATTATTTTTGTAAATTCACTAAGCTGCCGAAATTTATTTACTTTGGAGGGAGTTGTGACAATACTATGAATAAAAATGAAAAAGTAAAGTTTATTTTTAAAACTTCTGTTTTATATTTTTAGATTTCTGTGTTTGAGACAGTCTTACTATTTAGCCCTTACTGGTCTGGAACTCACTATGTAGACCAAGCTGGCCTTGAACTAATAGCTATCCACTTGTCTATGCCTCTGTCTTCCTTGTGCTGGGATTAAAGGGGTATGCCACCAAACCAGGCCAGACAGTTTTGTACTTTGAAAGCTAACTTTAGTTTTTATAGCTAGGACTTGTTTCCTTGTCTTACGAATCCCTGGGATTTGAATAGTTTTCTTCCTTCTTGGGGAAACTAGTTTTCTAGTGGTTTACTTGGAAGTTTTATTTATTTTTCTTGAATGGTTTAAAAAGAAATTGTATCCATCTTTCATTTTTGTGGGAAGTCTGTAGACTTTCTGTTGTTGTTAAGAAAAAAATGTCTTTGATAAAGAAATACTTTAACTGAGATTTGATTTCTTCCTTGGTACATGTGCAAATGCATGTTTAGAAAAATACTAAGTAGGTGTGTTTTTTTAAAAAAATTATTTATTTGTATTTTAAACATTTTTTAATGTGTATGAGTGTTTTCTTGCATGTATGCATGTGCACCATGTTATGCCTGGTGCCCTTAGAGGTCAGAAGAGGGCATCATATCCCCAGGCATTGGAGTTCCAGATGGCTGTGAACTATGTGGGTGCTGGGAATGGGACCTGGTACTCTGCAAAAACAGCAAGTACTCATAACCACTAAGCCATCTTTCCAGTCACAGCTTTGTTACTTATTTTTAATGAAACACTTGATATTTAGTAGAATTTGAAGGGCTTTGTTTTTGTCTTAACTTAGTTGTTTGTCAAAAATTTATCCTCTTAAAAGGCTAATGACTTTGCACATGAATTAATTTAGTCCAAGATAGAATGATATCAATTTGTGAGTTTTATATTTTTAAAAGACTTGTCTTTTATTGAACATACTGTTTTTTTTTTTTTAAGATTTGTTTATTTTATTTATATGAGTACATTTTAGCTGTCTTCAGACACACCAGAAGAGGGCAGTAGATCCCATTACAGATGGTTGTGAGCCACTGCTAGGAATTGAACTCAGGACCCCTGGAAGAGCAGTCAGTGCTCTTAACCACTGAGCCATCTCTCCAGCCCATTGAACATACTTATAATTGCACTTTGATTTTAAGAATGCTTAAGAAAATTCTGCATAGGAAAGTTTGCCATATAAGAGAGTTTTAGGATTGTGTATCCTTTTCTAGTCATAAATATATCCTAAAATAACATCTCACTTTCCCAGTGAGAATGACTCATTTATTTTTATAGTTTATTTATATTACATATTTACAATCTGTGGCTTGTCCTAGGCTTTAAATTTGAGAAACAAATTTAAACAAAAACCTAAGAATAAAATTAAAGATTTTCAAATTAAAAAATATTTGGCCAAATGTGGTGGTGTCTACCTGTAAATAGTACTCTGAGTCAGAGGGAGAAAATCTGGGTCAGGGCCAGCTTGGGCTACGTAGGTGAGGCCCCCCTTTACACATCCAAGCAAAGGAAAGGAAACTCCGTAACGAGACTGCTTACCTAGCGTATGGAAGGCCCTAGGTTTGATTCCCAGCTCTGCCCTAAACCCATCTGCCCCACAAAAGATAGATAAAGCATTTGTAAATCTGGTCTGCCTGGTTAATTTGATTAATAATCTCTTTTGAGTTCCTTTGAACATTTAGTGTCTTTTGTGTTATCTGAGAGCTACAACTCAAATATAATTCTAATATAATAGATGATGTAATCAGGAAACTATAGAAATGTGTTTGAGAGGTATGTAATTCATAACCTCATGTAGAATACTTGTTTTTCTACAGGAAGAAATAGATTAACTAGAGATGTAAATAAAATTAACATGTTAGACTTTTCAGTGTTGTGAGATACTAGCTAAGAAAAGAGTTGGGAGATGTCTTAGTTAGGGTTTTACTGCTGTGATCAGACACCATGACAAAGGCAAGTCTTATAAAGACAACATTTAATTGGGGCTGGCTTACAGGTTTAGAGGTTCAGTCCATTATCATCAAGGTGGGAGCATAGCAGCATCCAGGCAGGCATGGTAGAGGCAGAGCTGAGAGTTCTACATTTTCATCTGAAGGCTGCTAGCAGAATTATGACATCCAGGCTGTTATGATGAGGGTCTTAAATCCCACACCCACAGTGATACACCCATTCCAACAGGGTCACACCTTCTAATAGTGCCACTCCCTGGGCCAAGGAAAAACAAACCATTACAGGAAGGAAGAAGGGTTTATTTTAATTAATATTAAGAGGTTTCAGTGAATGAGAGTTAAGAGGGTGTTACAAAACAGAGTGGCTCCCATCCTGACAGGGAGCAGGCTACCTATGCTGTTTTTTGTTGTTGGTGGTGGGTGTGTGTGCATTTTCATTTACTGCTTTGTATTTTTAGACCTCTCATCTATGGGATGGTGCCACTTGTATTCAGAATGGATCTTCCCTTCTTTTGATTGTCTTTGGAGACACCCTTACACACATCCAGTGACATGCTTTATTAATGTTTACTAGCTGCTTTTCAACCTAGTCAGATGGCAATCAAGGTTAAGCATAGTACACCTAGTACTGTATAACACATAGTGCAGCCTAGTAAGTTAAAGGATGTTTTCCTTGTGGTAGTCTAGTTAGGTGATTACTTCATCAAGCACTTCACAAATGTGAATTCATTGTTCTTATAGTCCCCAAGTCCCACTGGTTTCAAACTTAAACAATAGTTACTATATATTTATACTTTCAATGCACTTTGTGTTGTTTCTCTTTAATGAGTAGTTAAGGAAATGTAGATGTTGTAATGGTAGGTATGATGGTACAGAGTTTAAAATAAGATGCTTGCTGTGCTTTAAACCTGACAGTTCACATGGAAAGAGATTTGGAGAGGTATTAGGCAAATAAGAGGAAATGTTATAGGCCAGATAAATCTAAGGTCTTGGATAGTCAGTATTAAAGAATCTGCCTTATTCAAAGATGATGGTGGATACAAGGATATTTTAAAGAATAGGATGAGTACTCTGTAATACAGGGTATTGTTTGAAAATAGATTAGAGTCATAAATGCCATCATACTTCTGGGCAGTTTCAGAAGTATGGCTTGAATTGATAGCATTGTGAACAAGATAACGCTGAATACAAGTAGAAGTGACATATGTCCGTGTTACTTAAGGTTTAGTAGTAGGAAGAGACAATCAAATCAAAGAGTTTCTTAGGCCTCTTTTGCTTTGGACAAATGAAAATAGATGGCCATGATATGATGGAGTATATGAGTTAGAAGCTTGGTAAAATGAGTTAGTTCCATTTTGGGTGTGTTGAGTTTGAGGAGTCTGTGAAACATGCAAAAAGTATGTTACATTAATTGATTAGAAGAAGTTGAAAATTTGAAAGTAACTGGGTATTATGTGGAAAAACTTTTCTTGTAGAGACTCAATGTACACATCTACTCACCTCAGATAGTGATTCCATGATAGACTGAAGTTTCTGCTTCTTACAGGCAGCTGTTGTTAGAGTTGTCTTTGTAGGTGCCTTGTCTGAAAAAATTTTCAGCTCTTACTACTTACTCTCACAGGGGAGGGGCCTAGTGAATCTGGTCAATTTCAGAGACTTCCTGAATCTATTTTGAGTTGTTTGACAATCCTGATTTAAAGCTTCCTTTTAGAATGGAATGTTTCAATCTAGGAGGAAACTGTTATACCAAACTAGGCCAGCTCATAAATGAAAAATAGAGTTGCATGATTGACTAAGGTTGCCAAAGGAACAAAGAGTAACTTTATGCCACAGAAAAAGTCAAGAGAGCAATTGTTTAAGGGATGGTCAAAAGCTATTCTTACTAATGATGGATATTTTGTACTTTATTTTAGAACGATGCAGAAACATTACAGAAGTGTCTTATTTTGTGTTATGAACTGTTGAAACAGATGTCCATTTCAACTGGAATCGGTGCAACCATGAATGGGATCATTGAATCTTTGGTACACTGCTGGCCTTTGAGACCTTCTACTCCTCTACTATATTGTATAATAATGTTCATTATTAGTTAATAATTTAAAAGTTAATAATTAAAAGACTGCCACTGTAAACATCAGATAAATACAGTGAACTGTGTATGTCCATAGTGACTACTTCATAGTAGGAATAATTGAAATAATACATTTTTATAAAGGCACTTTTAAATAAAACATAAGCTACTCATAGCATGTTTTGAATGTATATTATCTAAGAAATGCTTGAAATATAGTGTACATAAAATACAAAACTACAGATAGCCATCCTGGATCTTCTGCTTAAGTGAGGGCAACATTGTTAAGAAATAGAATATATATGTGTGTGTATATATGTGTGTATATATGTGTGTGTGTGTGTGTGTGTGTGTGTGTGTATATGTGTGTTTATATATATATATATATACATATATACATATACATATATATATATATATATATATATATATATATATATTTACTATAACAAAAAAGAGGCCTTCAGTGAGGGTAAGAGGGTCATGCGATGGGAGGGAGTGGACATGAAAGGTTCAAGGGAGCAAAGGGAAGTGGGAAAAGTGATGTAATTAAAATGTAAAAAGTAGTTACGTAGACTACTTTGACACTAGTTATGAAGATTTATATGGTTATGAATGAGCTTAATAATTGCAGGCTTGACCTATTCATGGAAAGTGATCCTTCTATGAGATTTAAAGATACTATGTGAAAAAGAGGGAAGAAGATTTTCAATAGTAGTTACTAAAACAATGTAACTGTTAAAACTTACATTGATACATGCAGTTTTAGAGTTTATATTCTCCCATCTCTAAACACAGCATTTTTAAAGACGAGAGAACATAAATTTATCCCACTACTAATTTTTATTATTTACAGTCTATAGCAATATTTTGAGTATATAAGATAAACTAGGCATTAAAACCAGAACAGTTGAGTAGTGCTTAAAACAGAGTGAAGCATGGTCTGCAGTGAAAGTGTATGTAGTACAACCCATTCTATTACGGAGTTTTGTCTCATCCTGTTAGTGTTGAGAGTCCTTGAATCAGTTTTAGCAGATATGGGAGTATACATATTGATATGAAGGAAAATTGTTCTGGCTATGTTCTGTTTTATCAACTTTATAGTTACCCCTTTCATTTTTTTTTAAACTGGTGAAACTTTGTTAATAGTCAGTGTGGAAATACCCTTACAAAATCATATGGGAATTATTTTGACCATGATTTTAATATGGCATTATAAATTTCTTGCCTTGGTTAAAATTATTTTAATTTTTACTTTGTTGTAGATTCTTCCTGGAATAATAAGTGTTCATCCTATAGTAAGAAACTTGGCGGTTTTGTGCTTGGGATGCTGTGGACTACAGAATCAGGATTTTGCGAGTAAACATTTTATGTTGTTCTTACAGGTAGGATATATTTTATGACCATGTGTCTATTTCTTGAAATGCTCAGTATCTTTGGTAATATGTTAAAAGTTTGGGTGTGTTCAGATGCTTAATGTGGATAATCTTTAGGGTTTTATAAAAATTTCTCCATAGAAAAAATGAAATAACAATTTAAGATGAGTCATGTAGCTTATATGAGTGCATACTATATGCTATCACTGTTCTTGTCTTAGGATAAATATAGTGGGTAAATAATGAAGAGAACCAGCCTGAGTTTGTGCTGTTGGAGCTTGTTTTCCTGAAGAGGAAATAAACAGTATGTATGTGTTATGCCAACTAAGCATAGACAGCATAGCAGCAGCAGTACTGGGAGTGAGTGAGACAGAGTGGCTGTGCCAGTGATGCTGGCCTGAGTCTTACTTTGACATTCAGACTCAGAGGAAAGTTAAAAGAGTAATCCTTATAAATACTTGAAAGAATACTGTCTTTCTTTTCTCTTTCTTTCCTTTTTTTCTTTCAGAGATTTTATTTTCTTAGGTATGTTGTGTGTATATATATATATATGCCATGTTTGTGTAGGTACTCATGGAGGCCCAAAGAGGGCATTGAATCACCCCTGCTGGGGTTACAGGGCAGCTGCCTGACACAGATGCTCATGTGAACTGAACTTGTGTCCTTTGCAGGAGCATAACTACTCTTTACTGCTGAGTCATCACTCCAGCCCAGACATTTTATTTTCTTAGGAAAGAATAGAGGAGAGAGGTCTTAGGGGTAGGGCTGTACTTGGCTTGTTTGAGGAACAAAAGGACATATGGCTAGGAAAGTAAGCAAAGTGAAATCTACCAGAAGAAGGACTGTGTGGGATGCCCATGTTCCCCAAGAACTTACACTGTAAAAATACAGATTCCATTATGAATGATTCAGAAAAGAAACTTGTTTTTGTTTTTCTTGTTTGTCCCCTCCCCCAACTCTCCCACTGCATACCTTCTACCTCTTATATCCTCCTTCTGCTTTAATTTCATGTGTCTATTGTTTTTCCAAACCTTCCTTTTTCTTGTTCATAGCCCTACCTCATTTATATACCTACATATAAATACTGTTATCTTGGGATATGAAAATAACTTAACCTCAGTTGAGACAATCTGACTTGTTGGATCTGACTTTTTTTTTACAGTTAAAAGTATTTGGATGATAGCAGATTCAAGTGCAGAAAACCTGAAGTTGCCTATATTTTGTATACTATTCTGAGGTGTGATTTTTAATTTTTAAAAATTTTTTATTTATTGTTTAGCATTTAAAAAAAGTATACAACAAGGTCCATGATCAAAAGAAGATAACTACTAAATAGATTCAATCTTGCAATCTTTATAAAAGTTTTTTTAAATTGATTGTTTATTTTTGATTCTTTTGAGACAACGTTTCTCTATGTAGCCTTGGCTGTCCTGAATCTTGCTTATAGATTAGGCTGGCCTTGAACTCAGAGATATACCTGCCTTTGTCCCTGGAGGGCTGGTATTAAAGGTGTGTGCCTCTATGCCCTAGCTCTATAAAGGTTTTTTTTTTTAAATAAGTATTCTCAAGACTTCATTGGAAGGTTTTGTGTGCGTGTGTGTGTGTGTGTGTGTGTGTGTGTGTGTGTGTGTGTGTGTTTGTTTGTTTTTTGGTTTTTTTTTTAGATTAGTCTATTTTGGGAAGACGATTTTTAAGAAAAATTGTTTAACTGTTAGTAATAAAAATATAATGTATAAAAGGTCTGTTAGAAAGGCAGAAGAGGGGAATTATTTTGTTCTAAAATCTCATGAAAATTGAATATTGGCAGCTATTGTTGCATGCAAAGGTCAGTGAGAGTGTGATGGAAACAGTCGGCACTGAGCTAGCAGCACATTTGGAGTCCCAGAGCCATCATAACAACATGTTAAGAGAAGTTGGTTTTGGCAGGTTTACCGGGCCCATTCTCAAAACATGGAGTGGATGTATTCTTTACATAGTCTTTCAAAGTATTGAAAAGAAATCATTTTTCTAATTACAATAATTTGACCAACAAAGAAGTGATTTTTGTGTATTTTAAAGGCCAGATTACATTGTATAATATAGTTAATCTTTCATAATAGGGTCACTCTGCCTCCATAGTTTTGGAATTTGTTGTGTAGTTTTTAACTCAAGATAGACTTAAACCATTTGTGTGCATATACAGAGATCTATTTTCCCCTATCTCTCTTCTAACTCTGACAAGGCTCTCTCACTGAACCAGGGCCTCCTTGATTTGGCTAGGTTGGTCGGCTAATGAATTCCAGGGATTCCCCTATTTGCCCCCAGTGCTAGGGTTACCATTGTGCACTGCTATGTACCTAGCCTCCTAGGTGGCTGCTGGCCATCTGGAAGGAGGTCCTTATGCTTATGTCTGACAGGTGCTTTACGGAGTAGGTCATTTCCCCAGCTCCCAAAACTATAAAGCGTCTACTTGGTAACTGAATTCACTGTTAATAAAATCTGAATTGCTAAGTGATGAGAAAAATATTTCTTCAAAGAAATGTAATAGTACTGACATTGTACCAAAGGTTTAAATTAATTAGAATGTACTGTATTAATTTTTTTTGATAGGCAGGAAAACAATATTTATAACAATGCAGTTTTTCTGGATCTTAGAAAAATGATAAAGCTCTATCATAGATGGAATTATTTTTTTTTTTTTCTGTTTTGTTATAAAAGGACCAAATAATAAAATCCATCTGGATACTGACTCTAAAACATTTTTTTCACTGCAAAAATTAATTAAGGACTAAAGCTCCAGATGTTATGAGATAAACATACTTCTTTTTTAAAATTAAAACTTTAAAATTACAGTTTTGAAAAATGTTCATACTTAACACTCATTGGGATTTAACTAAGAAAATATACTAATATTATTTAGGTTACAGAATTAAGTTATTTTACTGAAATTATTGGGGGGGGTCATGTCTAATTGTAGGTTTTGCAAATTGATGATGTCACAATAAAAATAAGTGCTTTAAAGGCAATCTTTGACCAACTGATGATGTTTGGGATTGAGCCATTTAAAACTCAGAAAGTTAAGGCCATTCACTGTGAAGGTGCAGAAATAAACAGTCATGATGAAGAAGAAGAAAATGATGCCGAAGAGACTGACACAGCTAAGAGTGTTCTGAAGCTCCTCTCAGACTTCTTAGACAGCGAGGTAAGAAACCGGCCAGCTCTACAGTTGTGAAACATTTGCAGCATGTGTTTATGTTCTTTGCTTTAATTTTGTACTTGTTTACTTTTGACACAATTTTATTTGGTTTTAAAAATATCTTAATTTAAAATTTAAATTCACATCTACTATAATTTTCTTTATCAAATTAGTGTTCAAAGAACTAAAAGTGTTTTTGTCACAATGTTTTTATTACGGTAACAAAAACGAAATTAGAACAGACTGTATTGTAAATGAACATAGTTTTTCTTTTTTAAAAATATTATTTAAAACAAATATTACATCTCTTTGTTTTTTTCTTAATTTTCTTTTTTGATTGTTCACTGCTGTAGTACAGACACTCAGCTGAGATTTGTTTGTGTATGTGTTTAACTTTGCTGAATTGGCTTATTAACAAGTAATTTTGAAAAGGAAATTCTTGGGCTTTTTCTCTGTAGAACCATGTCATTTCTGAATAGGTACAGTATTAATTCCATGTCTTTTACTTCTTATTTAATTGTTCTGCTTCATCTAGTACAGTGTCGAACGCCAGCCATTAAGTGTCTGAAGCAGATGTCATATTTGTGACTTTAGGGGAAAAGTTGTGAATCTTGTTAATAAATGTGTTGGTTACAGGGTTTTCCATAAATACCGTTTATCATTTTGAGAGAATTGCTTTCTATTCTTATATCCCTGGCTATTTTGTGTTCATATCTTAATAAAAAGATGTTTAATTTTGTCAAATGTTCTTTCTGCTTCAGTCAATATTGTCATGAGGGATTTTCTTCTCTTTGATATGTTGGTATATGGTATCAAACATTACCTGATTTTCCTATGTACCACCAGTGGATTTCTGGGTTACATTTTGCGTGCTCACAGTGCGTAGTCCTTTCACTGTATTGATGAGTTTGGTTTTCTACTATTTGGATAGAAAAAATTTCAATTACTTTCATAAGTGATAGTCATCCTAGTTTTCTTGTGGTATCTGCTTTTTTTTTTTTTTTTTAACCATATCTTCTATTGTTTACCTCAATTTTAAATTTTGTTTCCCTTCCAGTCAGAGTAATTGCTCTTTTCTTGTCATTAAGGTGTAATTTAGGCTATCGATTTGAGAGTTTTTAATATGGGGATATTTATTACTACAGAACTTCCGTGAGCACTATTCATTGTAGTCCTATGAGTATTTTAGTTTAGTTCTCATTTTTGAGACAGTGACATTCTGTAGCCCAGGTTAACTCAGAACTTACTATGTAGTCAAGTCTAGCTTCAAACCTGCAGCGATCCTACTTTTATCACATACATAATAAAATTAATGATTTTAGGATAGTTATTTTTAAAATACCACATATAAGTTTAAAAGGAAACTAGAGATAAAAACGTTCTAATGAGTGTTATTTTTGCTAGGTGTCTGAGCTCAGGACAGGAGCTGCAGAAGGACTAGCCAAGCTGATGTTCTCTGGGCTTCTGGTCAGCAGCAGGATTCTCTCTCGTCTTATTTTGTTGTGGTATAATCCCGTGACTGAAGAGGATGCTCAGCTTCGACATTGCCTGGGAGTGTTTTTCCCCATGTTTGCTTATGCAAGCAGGTACTGAGTCACTGATAAAATCTGATTTAAAGTCAGATTCAGCTCTCCCCCTGAATTGTATCTATGCCATTTTGTTCTTGATACCCTTAAGGTTGATGAATGATAAGAATGTAACATACATTTTATATATCCAAATTTTATATCTCCTGCATGTATAAGATGTAAAAGGAACTATATCTCTTCAGTAGAGTCACTTTGTGCATATTTTAGAATTAAAACTTTTCTCTCAAATAATGTTTTGCCAGCTTGCTTATAATTGGAGGGGTTTGTTTGTTTGTTTGTTTGGTTTTGTTTTTTGTTTTGTCAAATCATTTTCATTCAGCAGTTTTAAGTTAGAAATGGCAAAGAGGATAGTGGAATCTGAAGTCTTCAGTGGGGCAGATGTCCTTGGCCTTGTGCTGAAGGTTCTGATTGTTTTTCAATAGGACTAATCAAGAGTGCTTTGAAGAAGCCTTTATTCCAACTGTGCAAACACTGGCCAATGCCCCAGCGTCATCTCCTTTAGCTGAAGTAGATGTCACAAATGTTGCTGAATTGCTTGTTGATCTGACAAGACCAAGTGGATTAAATCCTCAGGCAAAGAATTCTCAAGATTATCAGGTGTGTATGGTAGCCTGTGGGTAGCAAATACAATTGCATGAAGATCATTGTTGTTTGATTAAAGAATCCTCCTGGGTTTTTTTAAATCATGATGATCTACATTTCTATTTTAAGTTTTGTTTTTCTGGTATATGAAACAGTTACGGGAGGCAGGGAGGGCGTCTCTGGGCAAATGTGGAGAAATCATGAAAACGGAAGTGATCACTGCAAGTGTTTTGCAATCTAGAAGCTACTAAAACCATCATTCCTATTACCGTCCTCCCCACTTAGCAAGGTAGTCACTTAAGTCATGGCCTCTGTTACTGCATTTGCAAATGTTGGCCTGCTTGTTGTGCTGCGAATACTGAGGAGGGAGGACAGTTTAAAGGCATTTATCTCAAGCGTTCTTTTTTCTTTTAAGTGAAGCACATAAGAGAACTATGAAATTATCTATAAATTATAATTAAACTGGGTTTTAAAATTCTTTAATGGCATTTGTTTGAACACTTAGAAATTTGATGTGTTAATGATTTCAGATGCCAAGTTGACAGTTTTGTTGTGTTTGTATATGTATTTGCTATTTAATGCCGGCTCTGCTTGAGACACATTATATGTTATTGGGAAGATTATATTACAAAGGACATTAAGCAAAATATATTAAAGAACAGTGATTAGCCATCAAGTACTTTTGGACTCCAGAAAAGTATAAGATTCATTATAGGAATGATAAATGTATCATTAGTTTTATTTGCCTTTTAGGGTGTTAAGTGTTCTTACAGGTGCTAGACAACTGTTTTACTGCTGAACTATATCCCAGCCCTCTTATTTTTAGACATGGTGATCAGGCAGGCCGTGAATTTGCAGTTCTACTACCTCCGCCTCCCAGGTAGATAGGACTGTAGGTGTGTGCCGTCAAATCTGGCTGGGTTACTAGTTTGAAAACCCATTTGAGTTTTAAAAATTCACTTGGGATTTGAGAATGGTTTGAGTAGAAAGGAAAAATGTATAAAGATAATTAATGTACATGATTATACAAAGGCTGGAGTTGGCCTTATTTGCAGTGTAAGACTTAGTATTAAAGGGTTAGTAGGATAAGATTTAGTTACCAAGAAGGCTCATTTAATGTTCATTTATGGTTATATGAGATGAAGTTGAGAGGATTTGGGGGAAGTTTGAGAAACAAATGAGATGTTGAAATCTGAGAAAAGTCTACAGTCTTAAGTAAGTAACAGCAGACTTCATAGAAATCTTGGGAAAGTGAACAAAGTAGGCTGGATTGAACTGATAATGTAAATCAGAGTTTCAGTTGATTGTATAAGGAGTTCCAGAACTGAGATGTTCTTTGACTTGCTGAACATTGAAATAAGCTGCTCTGTGGTACCTTTGCATTGGGTGACTGACTAGTCACTTGGTGTGGACTGACCTTTAGGGGGAGTGGTGTGAGTTTGGAAAAGGCCCGCTTTTCATCAGCCTAGATTATTTCAACAACTGGATGATACTTCAATCCTAAAGGGGGTAGACCTGGACCTTGTAATAAAAGAAGGAGCTTCTTTTGCAGGCAGGGAGATCTAAATTTAGGTTTAGACACTATGCAAATGAGACTTTTGCTAGAAATATTTTTTGATATATAGAACTGTATTATTGTGATGAAAGCAATTTTATTTTATAGAGCTTTTTCTGTTTAATTTTCTTTAGGACTTAACAGTACATGACAACTTGGCTATAAAAATTTGCAATGAGATCTTAACAAGTCCATGCTTACCAGAAAATCGGGTTTATACAAAAGCTTTGAGTTCACTAGAACTCAGTAGCAGTGCTACAAAAGATCTCCTGCTTCTACTGGATGAGATTCTAGAGGTAAAGCAGTTCTTACGACTCTTGAGTAGTTTGTGTTTATATATATCAAGGTGGAATTTAGCTGAATGTATTAAGTAATATATATTCTGCATGTTCATTTGAAATAATTGTTCATGAATTTCATGTAATTTAAGAATGTTTTTGAACTTGATATTTGTATATAACTTTGAAAGACTACTTATTTTCCATTTCCCTCATCTCCCATTCCCAGCAAGTAACAGATAGGACATGTCTGAGAGCCTTGGAGAAGATTAAGAATCAGTTAGGAAATGGAAGTAAAGACCAAGGTGTGCTAACGCAGGATGTCAACACAACTACAAGTGTTCTTCAGAATGAAAACGGTAAATACATATTGACCTGAATATCTATAAAATTATCTTTTTCTTTTTAGTGAGATACTTGTTTGATTGAATTTCAGAAATTAACAAACCCCTTTTTCTTAATAATCCTCTAGATAAAAGCTAATCATGTGTTTATTCTACCTTTCAATTTATTTGAGTACATTTCTTACTGTCTTGCCACAAGCTTTTACTTTGTAGTATTCACACTTTTGGAATGGTGATTCACTATAACCATTCAATAGCTGCTAAAAGGACTGTTTTTTTCTGTTTGTTTGTTTTTTTATGATTCCACATATGGAAGAATACATGACTCCTGTGAGGGATGTAAAACGAACTCAAGCATCAAAATCTACACAAGGAAGAACTAACAGAGGTAACGTGTGCACTGACTGCATCTTCAAGTACAGTTGTTTTCAAGTGAAAATACTAACTTTGCAAGCTTCTTTATCTTTAGTTTCTTAGGAATAAAAATTTTGAATGTTTTGGGAATGTATAACTGTTTTACTTCCTTCAGATGATGGGGATTATTTCTTTTTTTGAAGATTGTAGGGTCATTGTTCCATATGCTTTTGAATAAAAATTCAAAGACATATACAGTAAAGGGCTCTTTGGGGATAAATTAAGAATAGGTTAAATTGCCAGGCATGGAGTACATATCTTCAATCCTAGCACTTGGGAGGCAGAAGCAGGCAGATCTCTGCGAGTTTTTAGGCTAGCCTGGCCTACAGAGTGAATTCTTGGACAGCCAGGGCTATGTAGAGAGCTCAGTGTCAACCAAAAAAGGAAAGAAAAAAAAGTTAAGTAAGGGTTGTATTTGTAGTATTGGTCTTAGAAGTGTTATTATTTTTTGTGAGTGAGCATTTTTTCCCCTCCCAAGATTTTGCATTTTGTTTTACTTCCTTCTCCCTGCCTAATTTCATTTTTCTTCCAGTCAGTTTCCCAAGGGGTAGCCAACAGTAGAGTATTTGCTGGAATAAATACATGTTTACTACTAGGGGACCACTTTGAAAAACATCTGAAATTCAAGGCTTTTTAAATTGTTTTATTAATTCCTTATTACAAAAGCAATGCATGCTTGTTACAGAAGAGTAAGAAAGTACATCCAGGCAGACCCACCATCAAGAACACTGATAGTCCCACCCATGAGCCAAACATGATATTAATTACTGAAAATAGTTTTATGGCTCTGTTCTAAGTATATTTAATCTTTTCTAGAATAGAATCTGGCCATAACACTGTTTCATAACAAACCAGTTATTTAAACACCAATTACTGGATATTGTTCCAAATTACTTCCATATTTTTGGATGTTTTCTTGGGGATAAATACATTATTGAAAACAAATAAAATATGAGAAAGAAATATATAACAATGAATAGGATATACAATTTTCAAGTAAATTGTCAAATGAACAATTGACTTTGATTAGATTACTTTTAGTTACAGAATAGAGTATGAAAACTCCATTTTTTAATAGTCTAAACTTAATGTATACATGCTACGTTCTATTTCTATAAGTGAAGAACACTGTAGGCCAGATTTATCACGTCTCTTTAGGTTCTCATATATTCTAGGGTAGCCTCAGAGTCCCTATTTTGACCTTGAACCCTGATTACAGCGTAGGAATACAGGTGTTGTCACCATGCTCCATTTTACATGGTTGAACACACCAGGATCTGTACATGCCAGGCAAGCACGCTGCTCACTGAGCACAGTCCTAGTCCTTACTTTTCTACCTTGTAGAATATAACAAGCAAACCCTGGTGAATAAAGGTTCTTATTTTTTTAAAACTTGGAATTATATTTACGAACACATTTGAATTTTCTACGTATAAATTTAAGTATTTTACAAGCAACCTGTATCTTGCTGTTTAACTTTCTTTTAAAGCCAGGTACAATAATGTCAGCTGTAATAACAGCTGTTCTAGAGGCTGTGTGAGGATAGCTTGAGCTCAACAGTTTGAGGCCAGACTAGCTAAGCAATGTAGTGCCTCAAAGATAAATATATACAATACAGTTTCATTTAGAAACTGTTCATTGATTGAGCTTGCCCTTGTAATATTTTTGCTAATTTTTCCATATTAACTCTACCTCTGCTGTAAGAGAAATCTGTTTTATATATGTGTGTGATCATTCATTTATGTGTGCATAAGTGTTCATGTGGAGGCTTAGTCAGGGTCTACTTATATTTGAGACAAGAGTTTCTCACTGGTCTGGAGCTCTCCAAGTAGGCTAGGCTAGATGGCCACCGAGGGATCTAGGCAGAGCCCCTGCTTGTCTTTGCCTTCAGTGCTGGGATTGTAAGTATGTGCCAGCACACCTCACTGTTATTTGGGTTCTGGCACTTAAACTCTATCCTTAACAAAGCCATAACTTTAACAAATGAGGTGTCACACTCAGTCTGAGATGTTTTTGTCACCACATGTGGTGACCTAAAGCTTACCTCTTTGTTCTGTATTTGTAGTGCTCATCCAAAGAAATGTACATAAATGTTAATATTTCCCCTTCCACTGTGTATTAAGAGCATCTGAGTAGATAGGTGTTAGGAAATGTGTTGAAAAAGACTGTTGTGCTGAAAGTAAAAGATTTAGATGGCTTGGAAACTAGATTTGGAAACATGAAACCATTAAAAATTTTACAAGTAAGTTATACTGTCTTTAAGGACGTAGAAAAGCGCCAGTTTCATCTAAGACCAACAGGAAACGCCAGACTGCTGGGACTGACTCTGAAAGGTATGTCATATATTTCTATAAGACATAGAAGATGCCAATCAGTTTCATTTTGCTCAGAAGTAGAATATTGTAATTTTCTTGTGAGAAACTTTGTATACTACAAGATAGTAAAAACCATAATTTATCGGTGATCTTGGTAAATAGTCTAAAATTATTTAGAATATTTGACTTATGAAGAGGTGTATATTTTTATTAGTTGGTATCAGCTTTAGTAGTAGTTTAATATATTCTCTTTATATTGAGACAAGAGTTTCCATGTATTCTCATGTATTTCCATGTATTCTGTTTAATGACCTTATATACATGACTCTTATCTTGATTTTAGATAACATTTGGATTCTTTCAGTTACAATTCTGCTTATAACTTTAATGTACTAGTGGTTCCTGTTAATAGTTTTGTGGTTTTTTTTGTTTTTTTTTTTTTTTTTTTTTTAGTCACTATCAAGCCATGGTTGAGCTTGAAAAGTTTGTAGCTGTCTTACATTTGTTTAGTCATTGGTATTGGACCCTGCATACTTTCTTAGATTAAGTCTTGGTTAAAGTGCTTTTGGGTGGACTTTACAATGTTTTAGTAATATACTAAGATAACATAGTACTGTTTTTTTTTTTCCCCACTTGAATTCTAAATCCTTTAGGACAATTGTATGGTCCTTATGTAATTAAAAGGTTCACTGCTTTGCTTCTTTTCCTATATGTATGACATCAGGTTTTACCAGTAGATTAAAATGACCAGACTAGTTAGGTTTTCTGATTCCCTTGGCAGGACAGCCATCCAGCCATTGTTTTTTGGTTATTGCTTGAAATTTTAGTTTTAAGCTTAGTTATTAGACTCAGGCTATCTATTACACAATATTGGAATGTCAGAAACCAAAAGTTTTATTTATAAATATTCTGATTTTTAAAGCTTATATCTAAACGAATGTGTTTTTAACATCTATTTAGTGATCATGAACCACCATCAGAAATGAAGATGAGATTACCCAGACGAGCCAAAACAGCTGCGCTACAGAAAAGTAAACTTAACCTTTCAGAGTATCTTAATGAAGATTCAAGTTAAGAGAGCTGATAAGGATAGAATCCTTTGAAGTTGTGCTTATATCTTTGCTTTAATAGTTATTATAGTAAAATCAGAAATGCTTGCTGTGTTTCTGGAAACATGAATGATGCCACATGACTTCAGCCTGTGTCAGTGTGATCTATCTGCATGAATCCAGATTGGTTGTTATCAGAATGTTAGGTGGGCCTAGAAACCTGCTTTTAAATAGGTTCCCTAGGTGAACCCTATGAAACTATGACATTTTGGAAAGATTTATAATTAGCCCACTAGCTTATATTTGAGAAGCTTAGACTAGCTGTAACACAGGTGAATATGTCAGACACCAAACAAATGGCATTCGAAGGGTAAAGTACATATAGTTACACAGAAAGCTGCTCATGACCACTGAGGACCAGTGTAATGAGCCAAAGCCCTCCTGATTTACATTAAACAATGGCTTTGAGAGTCACATCATTCCTAGACTGAGTATTTGTTTGATAACTTTACCTCAATGGGTAATTTCTCTTTGTAAGTCTTTCCATATAGGAACACTAGTTTATGAATGATTCTACATTAGGGAGCTGTTCACACAAACATTAATCATAAAAGATACATTGGTTTTTGGCACATCAAAATATATTCTACCTTGAATAATAAACAATACTAATGGGAAAGAAAAGTTGTAAGAAGTCATCTTTATGTACTGACTTATGAGCATAGTTTCTTCACTTAATTTCAGTTATCTTTTGAAGTTGTCACTGTTATGAAACAAATATTTTGAAATTTGCGTTGTATAAAAGTAGTCCTTTTTCTGCCAAACCCAGAGAAATACCTTTTATTCGGATAAAAATGTCCTAAAATGAAATTTTTATTAATTGTGCTTCTGCTTCTTTAAATTTATTTATCAGAGGCCATTTATTTTAACAGATGTTCTGAGATGGAGTGAAAGGTAATATTGCTGGCTTTTAGAACGAAAAGGTTATTCTATATACATAACATGTGCTTTATGGAACTCAGAAAAGGAGTCAGAGTTATAAAGCGAGAATGCTTATTAAGCAAAAGGAAAAGGCAGATATGGTAATGACATAAACCAGTGAAAACGCTGCTGTTCTTTACCCCTTGGCTTTATGTCTTTTCTTGTGCTTCATATTTCTTATTGTTACAGTCTTTGCTAAGTTCCTGCCTTAAAGTAAATTTGTGAGGAATAGGAAGTAAGCAGGGTTCAAATGGCACATCAGAGTGGTGTAAGGGAAAGCTGCTAGGAATGAACTGTCATCTCATTTAGACATGTGCAGAGCAGCCAGAAGGAAAGAAGCTATGATCATGTAGACACTACCAGAGTTTCTCTGACTTTAAGCACCGATCCATTAGTAGTAGTTTTACTACTCAGATTTTCGACAATAGCTGTGGCTGCAGGTGTACCTAGCATCATCAGCATTACTAAGGAATAGTGTCCTGCTTCTACAGGACACCCCTGTAAACTTTGGAGAAACTGCTAAAATACAATAAAATCAACAGGTATAGAAACAGATACTTTTTTTTTTTCATTCAAAATTGTGAACTAAACCAGTGTTCTTGTTTACCACTGAGGCACAAATGTGCTGAAAAGTAAACATGCAATTGTACCATTGCTCTCACGGCCCACGGATGAGAGGTTACATTACAGAAAGGGAACTGGTAACCCATTGTTTTTAATGAATGAAATCATGCTATTCGATAAGCTAATCAATCTTTTTCTATACATATATAACTTTAGAAGAGATACACTTCTAACTGATACCTTTGCCTTTCCCAGTTTGCTTCGAGGTAGTTAGCATCCACCTGTTACACAACTGTTCATGGGTTAGGTCATTATCACACATCTTTACAATACTAGGTTTCTAAATTACAGAATTTGTTATATGCGAAAACTGCACAGAAATAGAACTGGGCCATTACATATTTAAGCTGAGGGCATTAAAAAATTCACCGATAAAAAGAGAACATCAAAATTTGCTTTTGTTGCAAAACCCCACAATGTCATTTAATGTATGTAAAAACAGAAATATAATAAAATGATTAATGCTAATGTCCTAATATAAAGACAGATCACAAGACTAGAAATATCTTAGTATCAATTGGTTTTCATGAGAAAGAATATTGACATAAAAAATAAAGATAGTGCAAGGGCTGCAGACTAATTTTCTTCATTTTTGAGATTTTGGTTATGAACTGTACAGCTTGCTAGAGACGCTGCTGTTAGGTTCCACTCAATAGGATGATTAAGGCACATCTTAATGGGGCTCAATGGGCAGCTTGCTGGGTTCCCATCAGACAAATCCACTTTCTCATCAGTTTTCATTTGTAGCATGCTGTAAAAAAAAAAGTGTAAGGCATTTTAAGTTTAAATTTCAAATTGTCAACCTTGTAGAAAATTCTGGAATATTTTTTTGTACTCTAAAGCAACTAAGCGAACTGTTTACCATCCTGACACCACTAGTTCTATAGGTGTCTCAGTGAACTGAACGTGATGAACTATATCATGTGTAAATATGTCATGGGCACTCAAGATACCTCAGTACAAAAGCCATCAATCACAGCATTACATTAATTTAAATAAGAAAGGCATTTAACTTACTGGCAAGGTTCAACCCTTTAGCATCAGAACTACTTTTAAGAGAATGAACATTTGTTAATTCCTGCTGGGTTCTAAGCTCATTCACATGCAATAAATAATCATTTTAATTTCAGGAAAAGGCAGATATGGTAATGATATAAACCAATGAAAAACACTGTTCTTTGTCAGTGATAAAACCTCGTGTCTGAAAGTACAAATACGAGTGATGTCATTGTAACTGTGTGGATCTAGAAACATCATTTTCCTCTTCTCTTGCTTCCTCTGTTAGTTTTCTAGTAGACTGATTTCATTAAGACTAGACAAAAATATAGGCCTGTTTGGTAGGGGAGTGCTGAGTTATGCGTCCAGTCTTGTCTCGTGGCCAGCTCAGCACAGGAACACAGGCAGCACCTACAGGGTGATCAGCATGCTGCTTGCCGATTACTCTTTTTTCTTTTCTTTGCTTGCTCTCCATCTGTTCTTCCTCCCTTTGATTTCTTCATTATGCTATGTCTTACCAACAATGGCTTACAGCCTCAGTGCTCGTCTTTTTCCCCTTCAGGCACAGTCTTTTTCTACTATATTTTTATTAGAAATAAAATTTAAATTATGTAAAATTTCAGTTTATATAATTAGATATTAGTAAAATAACAATTATAAGTTAGCTTAGTTACTGGATGTATTTAATAAATATGAATATATTTTTAAAAAATAACAAATGAAGAAAGATCTAAATGACAATTACCTGAAATGTTACAATTTAAAAAAAAACTTGGTTTATTCGTTAGACTGAGGTACCTAGGTATTTCATGGTTTTTTTTTTTTTTTTTTTTTTAAGTTAGTGAGACAGTGGTGTCTTTCTTACTATAAGGATTGCTACTAGTTTAAAGAAAACTAAAAATGGTATTTTTATTACCTGAATTTTGTTTGTTTAACTGTATGTGCTTTGTGTACAGTGCATATGTGAATGCTGCCTTTCAGAAGAGATTATCAGACTCTCTGGAAATAGTTACAGTTCTTTGTGAGGTGCCTGACTTTGACTTAGAATTGGGTCCTCTGCGAGAGGAATATGTCCCCTTTACTGCTAAAGTATCATCTCTCTAGCTACAGAAACCACTTCTTTGTTATTAGAGGATTTTTGTTTTCTGTTTTGTTGTGTTACTGGTTGGGGATTGACCTAAGACATGCTGTGTTTGGCAAGTGATGTGAGTGAGTGGCAAGTGCCAGTGAGTGAACTACTAGTTAAAGCAAGTATGCAGTATCCTTCTTTTTGAGAATGTAAGGCAAGCCACAGAGATATGTCAATGGGAGTGGACTGGCAGCTAACATACCAAGTTTGACAATGATGCATTTATCTAAGGAAAGTAATATTTTCATAAGTATGTTATTCTTTTCAATACTTTAACGTATCCTTGTCTATTTTTTATTTGTATGAAAAAGAATACACCTTGTCAACTTAAGCTTAAGGGCAATTTAAAATGCTTTAAAAGAATATGGAGCTATATATCATCTAAAACGTGTAGCACTGAATATTCCAGTCCAAGGAGGAAACTGG
Source organism: Rhabdomys pumilio (assembly GCA_030674055.1). Lineage (NCBI taxonomy): Eukaryota > Metazoa > Chordata > Mammalia > Rodentia > Muridae > Rhabdomys > Rhabdomys pumilio. The sequence continues at coordinate 40,844,979 of JANHMN010000007.1, read as the reverse complement.
AGGAGTTACTTATCGTAAGTCAGGTTTCTTTCATCAAAGCAGCCAACCTAACTGGAGGTTGACTGAGACATAGGGACTCTCAAGTGGTTATGTAGGCATCTCATGCTATTTCCGTATTTGTAATCTCTCAGGTCCTAAGACAGTTTAGAGAGTATGTATGTGCATTTGTAATTGTGTTTTGAGGGTCATGGAATTTCAACTGCTTGTGATAATGACTATTGAAAATTCTAAGGATAAAGAAAATTTAGTATATCCAACTTTAAATTAATTTAGGCTTGCTCATGACTAGAACTGTGGTATGACAGTAAATTGCAATTTTGGTTATATGACATTGGCTCACAGTAAACTTTGTTAGCTAGACAACATTCAATGACAGTAAATTTTCATGTGATCTACGTGTCTGAAAATGTCATTTCTAGAACAGTTGCTGTAGTCCAGGCAAGCTCTAGATGAAAAGCCTTTCCTCTGTTAGCTCACTCCCAATCACCATAGACTGAATCTACTACCTTAGTTCTAATTCTGCTGTGATCCCCTCATGTTAATAGCTACCATCTAATTCTCACAATTCTTGTATATAGGTTTATTAGGCAGCATTAGTCCCATAGGAGAGCCATGTTGAATACATGAAGTTGCATTGCAGCATCAGCTAAATACAAAGCTTGATTCAGTTCTGCAAAATGAGAAAAATGTTAGGGCACAGACAGAAATGGGATCCATATCTGTCTCTTCAGAAGGAGTGAGAAGTCACTATGCACAGAGCACAGAAAAGCTGGATTTTTGGATTGTGTAATGACTGTAGTGTGCTTGGCAGCATCAGATCTGAGCTGGACAAATGCATTCCAGACAACTGAATAACTTTGCTCTAAAAATGTTACAAATATTCTAAATACTTAATATGGCCAAGCTTGAGTCTGTAGTTTACTGTATCCATGAATTTATCCAAATATAAAGTTGTCAAGATGTGCAGTCTTACATTTCGGATTTACTAAGCAGTTAATCAAGTGAAGGATTTTTCGTGTGCTGGAGTATGATTTTGGTAGTCAGCACAAAGCAAAGCTTTTCCATTCCATGAGGAGCCTGCATATGCTCACCAGCTGGTCTATATGGTGACTTTAAAACTTTAACCAAGATCTAGTATATTAGGAATGTAAAACCTGTGGGTCTTTCTTCAGAGTTTGAAAAGGACACAGGGGAAGAAGGTATTGATGAATTACCAGAAAAATAAAACAAAACTGTAATACATCAATAAGGACCAGAGAAGCAAGCTCATGCCAGCAGAGTGGGAAGGCTAAGGTAAGACACACTTGAGAAAGGGCTTCGAGGAAGATCTTCATTGAGGGCAAAGGAATTTAGGACTCCAGTTCTGATCCCATGCTTAGCTGAGTGCACATTGTTTCATCTGTCCGCTTAATGGGATGACTAAGTGTACTTATGTCAAGCACAGGATGTATGTAAAATTTCTGGGCCACTGACTATATACAGAATGGTTCCTCAATAAATGTGAACTGATGTTACTCCTGTTAAAATCAAAGGGTGTAAGTGTTTTTTCTCTCATGGTAAAAATATGGTCGATTCATGTGTCATCTGTTTCTGTTCTGTCTTTAGGTAAGGCTTAATTTGTGTGGTAAGGGAATACAAGGAGGCTAAAGGGGAATCAAATAGAAGAAAGACATAAGATCTAAGCTGTATGCTTGGGGTTGCCAGTGTAACTGTGAACACTAATTTGAATAAGGTTTCTTGGTTGGCATACTGAAAAAGATAGTATTTTTTCTTTAATGTCCCAATTTCAAGTACAAATTTCCACTGAAATGGCACTGAGAAATTATAAAGTGTTGTTAAAGCAGAAAAAAGATGACAGGATTTTTAGGAGGTGGGAGGTGACTGAACCATGCTTAGATTAATTAGAAGAGATTAATGCCTATACAAGTACTTCTTTAGTATCAGTACTATGGTTTACTAGTATGAGAGGCTAGGTGTCACCTTTATATTTGAAAATTTAAAAGATATATCTAAAACTTGGAATAAATCATAAATCTAAGATTCTTGATTTGTGTTTATGTACCACAATACTTTAAAAGTAGGTACCGATGGTAAAGAAATTCATGAGAAATCTAGAATAAAGCACTAGTTTTTATTTCTGCTAAATGAAGTAACCAACACAGAAAGGGACTAATGTGGATGTTACTGTCAAATTTATGGACCTGTGTATTTAATTTGGAGTACTTGTAGGACTGGAGAAACTAGAAAGAGTATTGGTGCAGGGAGAAGGGTCTTAAAGGTGGGGGCCTAGAAGAACATAGGTGTTATCAAGAGAAAGATGGGCAGAGGGGTAAGAGGGTAGGTTAGAGGTGGTGGTGAGGATAACCAATACTAAAGACCTTTCAAAAAGACTTACGGAAACCTAGTACTTTATAAGCACATATACACATGTTCATATAATTTGAATTCATATTACCGTATATAGGGGATATGTTCTTAGAGGCATGGGCTGCCAAATAAAAAAACCCAGTGCCAGTGCGGGATGTTCCCCCTCAAGCTGTTGCTAAGAGGTGTCCTAAACTACCCCTCCCCTCCTCTGAAATCATATAGGTTATTGTCATTGCTGTTGGTTGCCCACCAGAACTTGGTGGTAAGACCATAAACATTGCTGAAGACTGCATATTGGCCACAGGACATGGAGAAATCAACTTGGCACTGACCATGAAGCTTCCTTCTTGCTGGCTCGCTCTTACTGGAATGTAAGGCACAGCAGGGTGGTAGTGGTAGTGGTGGGTAGTTATCAACAGTTTCGCCCAACCCTGTGAAATGCAGTGACTGGTGTGGCAGGGTATGCACATGGATACAATCATGTCACATATATTATGGATTTGCTGATTGGATTTAAGGCTTAATCTGTAGGAGGAAACATGTCTGTTTCTATGACTTGTGTCAAGAATCCATGGTTAGGTAGCTCAACAGGACCTATGGGTAAACCTACTATTGTTCTGGTAAGTGGATATATCATCAAACTGCTTTCTAAATTTTTACCTTTATACCCTTTGATTATTGCAGTTCTCAGACCACATCAGAGATGTTGCTTTTGTGAAGTGGACAGTGATTAGCAGAAATCTGTAACTAGTTAAACTGCAAAAAATAGCTGTCTGCTGACTGTTGAGTCACATATGGGCATCTGTATCACCTCTTACCTCTGTAATGGTCAGCAGGCATCATGAAAGTGGAGGGGGATGAATTTTAAGCCAGAGGTTGGGGAGGATCAGAGTCAACAGCATCTTCTGGACATGACAAGACTGCAGTATGCCCTTTTTTTTCCCACACAAGATCAAGCCTGTCAGCATGGTAACATGGAGGGAAGTGGTTCATGTTTGGTTTCAGATCCTGGGACAGGGACTGAGGTGGATATCTTACATATCAAAGCAGACCTGGCTTCCAGGTTCTCCCAGCATCCCTCAGTCCCTACCTAGCATACCCTGCCCACAACCCTGTTTTCAGCCCAGGGGTTTGGGCTTCCCTTCCCTCAGAGTCTCATCTCTATATAATCCAGACAATTGGTCTCCCCTGCACTCGCTCTATCTCTATGTGCACACCCTCTTCTTTTCTCTTTCCCCTCTTCTTTCTATCCCTTCCCATGGTGACTTCTCTGGGCTCCTTCCCTGGGGCCAGTGAACTCACCTGTACCAGGTGGTTTTGAGTGTCAACCTTAACACAAGCTGGAGGTTATCATAGAGAAAGGAGTCTCCCTTAAGGAAATGCCTCCATGAGATCCAGCTGTAAGGCATTTTCTCAATTAGTGATCAAGGGGGGAGGGGCTAGACCATTGTGGGTGGTGCCATCCCTGGGCTGGTAGTCTTGGGTTCTATAAGAAAGGAAGCTGAGCAAGCCAGTAACATCCCTCCATGGGCTCTGCATTAGCTCCTGCTTCCTGACCTGCTTGAGTTCCAGTCCTGACTTCCTTTGGTGTTGAATGGCAATGTGGAAGTGTAAGCCAAATAAACCCTTTCCTCTTCAGCTTGCTTCTTGGTCATGATACTTGTGCAGGAATAGAAACCCTAACTAACTAAGGCATCACCCAGGAGCAGCTTCCCAATAAATCTGCATTTGATATAATCTAATCTGGCTTGAATTGGCTCATTTCACTGGCAGAGAAATAACTATCAGATAGTGCTGAACCCAGAAGTTGAGTCCCCTGGTGGTGGCCCAGGTCTTCTGGACACATGGGGACCACTTCTGTCCCCCATCCTCTGCTAGAAACATTTCTTCTGGACTCCATGAGTATCCAACTACAGCTACTGCCCATCTGCTTCCAGGACCCTCCGGCTGAGTCCAGAGTCAGCCTCCTAAACAAAGACCGGGTCTTTGTTACGGTTAATCTTTGATACAAAGATGTTTGTCCTGAGGTTATAGCCCCCATATAAATCATTTGATCCCAGACACTGGGACACTGTTTCCACAGTCTAGGGATCTCTGGCAAAACCTAGGAGATTAAGTGTGGCTGGATACAACAGCAACAACAAAATCATGAGTCCCTACATGTAACTGAGGACCTATGGTCAGTTGATGGCTTCTGAGGGAAGTTTCTTTAAAGGTGTGGCTTCTGATAGAGCATCTGTGCTTTCCAGTAGATGGCCCCTACCCAGCAGTACATGGCTAGCACAAATTAGTCTTGGTGTTTCGGGGTTTAAAATAATACTAGCTTGAGGTTCTGCCATGACTTTGTTCCCATCTGCTTTCTCAGGAGTTATTAGTGATCCTAATATTGTTTCTCTCACTGCAAACTAAATGGCCTCACAGCTTAATTTCTTTACCTGTTTCTAAATTCACCCCTTTGCTTTCCCTATAACCAAATCACCAATGTGGCTGCTGTCAAGTGGTTTGTTGGTAATGGTGATAGCAACTGATAGGTAAACCTACTGGGAGGGTGAGAAAGTCTCATGTACCAGAGAGATAAGCCAGCTAACAGTGAAGTAGTGAGAGAGCAAAACCAAAATCAAAACACTGGCTCTGTATTTGCCAACCAGATTCATGAGTAAAGTAAATGCTTGGGGTTGAGTGTTAGTGGGAGGGAGTGTCTGCGCTCTTGGGTTTTTCGTAAAAGATCTTTTGTTAATTGGATGCTTACCACAACGGTTTGAATCAGTGCAGTTTTAACCTCAAGCAAGAATTTACCGTAAGTCATGTTCTTTGTTAATCCTTTAGACCTAGGTGCCTTAAATGAATAATCCTGTACTTGGTTTTACAATTTCCTCATGTCTTCAATAAACCTATCTGGCTTCCAGTACTTCATGAAAATAGTACTTCTTACTCAAGTCACTCCTGATCATACTGACAGTTCCATCTTTAAGTCTCATTTTGTTTTCTCACCATTCAATACTGTTGGTCCCTGCTATGTCTCCGACTCAGGGATAGGGCCTTTGGAAAGTAATTAAGATAAGTCAGAGTTGTACAGAGTAGATTAGTATCCTTCCTTGAGGAAGAGATACCAGTCTTCTTTGCAATGTAAGAGCATAGAAGGCTGCTATTCTATAATCCAGGAAACAGTCACCAGAAACCAAATCCTGCTGGTACTTGTGGGTCCCCAGCCTCCAGAACTGAAAGCAAATAGTTGCTTAAACAGTAAGTTTGTAGTATTTGTGTCAACGCAAGCAGACTAAGCTACCCCATCTTCCTTCCTGCAACAGTTTTAGGCCTTTAAGACCAGATGCATTACTGCCTTTTCCACTGCAAGCCTCTTCATCTGGAAAATGAAGGTTGGGATTCTCAACGGTGGGTCCCAGGATTTGTTTGCTTCTCAACTCTGCAAGTTCTTCAAAATCCTTACCTGTTCTGTTGTGTTCTTAAGTGCTATCTTAACCCCCAGTGTCACAAAAGATTTCCTTCTCTTTCAACCCAGCTGTCCCCTAAGCAATTCATTCTGGAGTTCAGCGTCTTCAACACAGCTTAACACTGCTTCATGGTTCTATATTTGCCCTTCCATTGAATATGAGTGTAAGGAGAGTAGGAGATCCTTGCTGTTTTGTTCACCATTCCCAGTAGCTAGCACATAAAATCTGGACAAATACTTGCTGAAAGAATAAATCTGGATATCTGCTTTGGGCACAATAAAGTAATAGGAACCAGATTTGCCTTCTTGCTCTGAAACAGCTGAAACCCAAAATTAAAATGGGCAGGGCAGGGCAGGCAGGGTAACTGATTCCTGAATGAAGACAAAGTCTTACAACTGGCTTGACATCTGGCAGATTTCCAGGCTGCATGACTGTGAGAGGAACCCAGAGGCAGATAGTTGAGAGTAAAGGAGACAGCTGAGAGCTGCTGAGAGAAAATTTTCAGGAACAGGAATATTTACTAGTGTATACCCCAGAACTACAACAGGGTATTCCCAGGTGTTTAGACACATGTGATGTGAAGAGCAAGGCATGAGTCTTTTCCAAGGCTTTGAACACTATGAGTCATCCAGATCTGGATATAATATATGACCCCACTTATTAAACTTGGGTCTCGTAGGATTCTTCATGTGAGTGTTAACATTGCTCAGATGGACAACTTTGTAATCATAGCATTTGGGAGCCACATAATTCTTTACTGGGAAGGGTCAGCCTATCATCCACTGTAAGATGTTTAACCACATCTCTGGCCTCTACCTGCTGATGCCCACAGCACCCTCTAAATGTGACAATTGTTATCTGTGGAGCAAAATCATGCCTTAGTGACTACCACTGTTGTAGACTAAGTTACTCTGGCTTTTCCTAGTAATGCTTAACGATGACTTGGAAGGATTAAAGCATTTCTCAGTAAGAGTCCAGGACATGTCAAGTATCATGAAAACCCAGTGCAAAATAACCTAAAACTCACAGTGCCTCACATTTTATACAAGTTAGTAGGCATGAAAACAGGAAAATATGATTCCTAACAACACATGATTCATTCTACAGGGACAGATAATACAAATTACAAAGTTAGCACAAAAGGATGACAATACAGGTATTGACTAAGTTCTGTAAGTTCAAGTGGAGAATACAGCGGGAAATGATGAGCACAAACAGCAAATCTGAACTGGAGGTGACGGACATAACTGTGGGGGGGTGGGTGATTCTGATGCTAATGTTCTGTTCCCCAATTGATACTTGATTGAACAATAAAGATGCCAGGGGCCAACTGAAGGGTGGAAGGAAAGAGGTGGGACTTCCAGGTCCCCTCAGGCATGCTGAGAAAGGCTGGAAGAGGAAGGGGGGTTTGGCCATGCTTTGAAAAGGTAACCAGCCATGGGCTGCTTCCCCAGGTGGGAGATTAGAAATGCAACTAAGCTGAGGGCAGATTGGGGTGGTTGAGCAAGGAGAAAGTAAATGGGACACTAAACTAGGGGCAGATTAAGAGGTGCTGAATTAAGAGTATTGGGAAGGGTACCTTAGCTGTGAGAGAGTAGAAGCTTCCAACAATTGAGCCAATAAAGCAGATTGAAATTGAGTTTCTCTCTCTCTCTCTCTCTCTCTCTCTCTCTCTCTGTGTGTGTGTGTGTGTGTGATGTCTACGTTTTCCATCCACAGATCCAATATTTTCCAGGCTGAGGCTGGCAGTGCAGTCCTCCTGGAGTTTAAAGCAGGACCATAGGAAGTACATTCAACACATAATCCATGAAGTGGGAAACATTCTGAGTGGTATTGACAACAGACTAGACAATTAACTAAGAATTGTCTATGACAGAGAAAAATATATGAACAATACTATCCACGTGGAAGAGAGGCAAGTACTAAAATCAGTATCTGACATGGGCAGAACATATATGACACACATCACAGAAGTAAGACAGAGAGATACTTAGTGAAAAAACAGTGCTTATAAATGACTAAATTCACATATTCAAGCTGCTTAACAAACACTAAGAGGAAATTGTGGATAATGTTAAGAGTCTTCATGATCAAACTGCTATTATAGGGAAACTTAACATGCAGGAGATAAAATTAACCAGAGTCACAGATGAATCTCAGGAGCAGCAAGGTAAAGTAATCAGCTTTAAAAGACTACAATTTGAAATCTACGTTAATGAAAAAAAGTAATGTGCAGTGTTTGGGATCAAACTCTAGGCCTTACACATTCTCAGCAAGTGTTCTACCACTGAGCAGTACCCCAGCACCTGCTTTCTTAACTGTCCAAGTGGCTCAGGGTGGCCTTGAGCAAGTCCTCATACAGCCCAGGATGCCTTCCAACCCGCCATCCTTTTGCGTCCCATGTAAGTTGGACTACAGGTGTCTATCTCCTTGCCCAGCTCACAAGGTACCCTCTGAAAAGGAACATAAAAAGAAAAGAATAAGGGAAAATAGCCCACAGCAGAACTGCACTACTGGAGACTCAGGAAAAACATTCAGGAAGAATGAAATGATTTTAGACAGAAATACTGGTTTGTTTAAAAACAAACAAACAATAAAAACAATAAAAATTTGTGGAAAAAAACCCTTAATTTTTTTAGATGTGCTTGGAGGGTGACTACACACTTCATACTGGTGTGGCTTGTGTGTCCCCCAAGGGTTCACATCTTCAGAAGTGCCAGGATATTGGAGGTGGTAGAGCCTCAAGCTGTGTTGCCCAGTGGGTGAACCCTATTCTCAGAAGGGATTCATGTTGTCTTTTTACAAGACCCACCTGTCTTAGGAAGTCATTGCACTTTCTGCCTCTGATTTTGGGGCCCTTGACAAAGTCTAAACAGTGGGGGCTTCTTGATCTCTAGCTTTCAGTCAAGACCAGCTAAACTTGTTTTTTATAAAGTGTCCACCTCAGGTATTTTGTTATAGCAATAGAAAATGCAACATTGTTTAATGAAAAAAACAGGAATAATGAAATTAGTATTCTAGAAATAGTATTTGTATAATTTATATAGATATAAAATATATGACAGCAACAGTATAAATACTTGGGGAAGGAAGTGGAAAAGTAATACATTTATTATTCATGAAGTGGTATAGTATTTGAAGGTGACAGAATGATAGTGTAAATCTAATAGCTCCATTTTATGTTTTACTTGTGGCCCTGGCGATGCACTGTAGGGTGTCACCCATGTACTCTACGATATATGCCCAGCTCTCTTTTAAACTTTGCAAGACAGAGCATCACTGAGTTATCCAGGAAGACCTTAAACTTGGGATCCTTTTGCCTCTGCCTCTCAAGTAGTTGGGCTTACAAGCTTGTGTCAACAGGCCCAGTATATAGCAACCATTTTTTAAAAGAGTGAATTAAGAGACTAAATAGACTATTAAAATATATGGACCCTGAGGGGGAAAAATATTAGGCTAGAATAGAAAGCAAATGTTTCAGATGATTTAAACTCATCATATTAATAATAACATGAAATATAAGTGGCTTAGTAAAGGCAGATATTATCAAATTGGGGGTGGGGGAAGACTAAGCCTAAACCATATAGAAGATAAACTTGTTTTTGAGACTGGGTCTTGAGTTTGCTATATAGCCCAGCCTGGCCTCAAACATGGGCTCATCCTTAAGTTTTCTAAGGGCCAAGATTTTCTACATTCTTCTATCAGAGAAATAACATAAACAATGAACTTCCCAGTGTTACCTAGAACTAGGAGGAGGAAGTCAATATTTGGCAGAAAATTAAACTAAACCAAAAAAAAAAAAAAAAAATGGAGGGGGCAAAAAAAAATCATTTGGACACCATGTTTTGGCTTTTTTGGGGGGGTGGTGGTGGTGGTGGTGGTAGTGGTGTGATACCAGGATGATCATAGGCAGTGAAGAAAACTGTTTATGGTCTAGAAAATGTAAGGGAAAGAACCAGGATGTAGGAGAGCTGCACAAAGAGCTCTGAGTTCTTTGTTTTTACTGTTACTCCTCTTAGATCAGAGTAGAAAAAGTCAAGCTATTGAGCACAAGGAGCCCTAGGAACCCCTCTTGAATTCGGGTTTCTTGCCTGCCTGCCTGCCTGCCTGCCTTCTCTTTCTTCCTGTTCCTCTCCCCTGCCCCTCTCTCTCTTCTCTTTGGAGGGAATTTTAGTTATTTTATGTGTATGGGTGTTTGCCTGAATGCATGTGTGTGCATCACATGAATGCAGTGCCAGCAGAGAGCAGGGAGTGTGTCAGATCCTGGGAATGCAGTGAGAGCTGGTTGTGAGCTTTCATGTGTGTGCTGGGAATTGTGGGTGCTCTGGCAGAGCAGCCAGTGCGTTTCACCGTTGAGTCATGTCTACAGTTTGAATACTGAATTCTTAAGTGAAGAAACAAACATGGAGTGGTTCAATGACTGTTATGAAGACAGCCACTTCATGGGCAGGATTTCTGTCTATATACAGAAATATATATAATACAGCATTTCTGTCTCAAGAAACTTAAACTAAAACAAACAACAAACAAAAAGGCAAGAAAGAAACACAAAAGGCAGAGATTACTTAGGCATGGTGAGGCAACAAGATCATTTGTGGCAGACGTGACCAATGAAATTAGCTTTGAACAGATGTCAGCAGCTGGCCATCAAAGAGGAGGAGGATGACCGCTGAACTTACCTCAGCTAGAAAAACAGCGCTAACAATCTGAAGGGAGAATACAGATCTATAAAATGGAAAGAAAGCCTGGTGTCCACGGTGCCCCAGCACCATGCGGCTGGATAAGGATGCACATGGCTCTGTGACACAATCACAGAGCTAAAGCAACTGTTGTTGGGAGATGGAGCTGCAAAGTTGGGAATGAACAAAAATCATTCTGATCTTTTTTTAACTAGTCATAAATTTATGTTTTCTAGCTATAACCTATCAAAAATGCAGTAGTATAGTCATCTGAGCCAACATCTAAAAAGCAAAATCAGGTACTAGAATGTGATTATCTTGCTCTTAGTGGTATTTGTCACAGCATTCCTTTACTGTGGCATGTTACAAAGCCCTTGTCATTGAACTTTTTTATTTTGTGCAGAACAGGGTTAAATACAGCACATAACTTATCTTTACAATCACATTCTTTTCTGAAACTCTTATCAGAAAACTCTATAAAGTAGTACTTTCAAGTATGGATAGAAAAAGTGCCAGAAAAAGTTTAGGGAATGCAATTTAACATGCTGAGAAGGAACTGTGCCTAAGGGGAACAAGAGGACAAACGATCCACTCCAGCCATAGGTCATAAGAGTGTCATCGAAGCTGATGTCCCCCGGAAGCTACCTTTGGAAGCATGTACAGAAACTGCAGTTTACATGACTGAGCCATGTGGGAATACTTGTCCGCCAAAATTAAAGTTAGAATAATCCATTCTGAACCTAAGAGTTTTTCCATTAAGTGACAGTTATGATGGTGAATAATGTGAACTATAATAATGTCTAATACCACCCTGTGATGATGTACCTCAGCCCCACAGATCTGAAAGAACATCTTGTGTTCAATTATCAAAGTGAGTGAATGTTCCAAGGGGAAGAGAGAGGGTGGGTTATGGCTTCAGCCCTGGTCTCAGGTAGCTCAAGGGGTCTATCATTTAAAAAACACATAGGAGTAGTGGACTTTTGTAAAATGCAGCATTCAGAACATAAAATACGTGAAAAATTTCAGTCACTTTCTTAGGACAGAAGACTAAATAGAAACTGATAAATTGAATATTTTAAAAGTTATGTGACAGTCCAAATTCTTGAATATTTATAGAAGAAAATTAACGTTTTAGGATGAGTAAAATGAGTCTATAGTATTTTCAAGTCCATAGGAGGTATAGTCTTTCCAAGTTCCTCACATATATCCAAAGTTAGTGTATGTACACCCAGATATTTAGCAATCAGGGACAGGTATGTGTGCTCTGGACTTGAAAAACAGACATTAACAAATGTCTGGATTACTACTTTTTGGTAATTACAGTCTTCAAACACCCCATTTTAATGTGGGGACTGTAGCTCAGTGGGAGTGTGTCTGTCCTGTACATGGCCCAGTGTAGCTCAGTGGGAGTGTGTCTGTCCTGTATGTGGCCCAGTGTAGCTCAGTGGGAGTGTGTCTGTCCTGTATGTGGCCCAGGTTCAAGCTCTAGCACTGTATTACACACGGAAACTACATCTCATCAAATGCTCATTTCCTTACCCAACTCTCACATCTATTTTATGCTTTTAGAAGAGTGGCAGTAATTCAGTTTGACCATGTAGTTCCTTACAGTCCACAGAATGCTGATGACACTGGACCGATCTCTTTAGCCTTCTCATTTACATGTATGAGGAACCCACGTACAATCTGCCAGCTGAGATAAAATACATCACTCTTCAGTTCTATATATCTGGAGACAGCTAATCAAACCTCATGTTTCCTAATCTTACCACACTTCTTAGAGTACATCATCTGTGAATATGTGTGTGTTATGTACATGTTTGTGTAGTATGTGGATGTGGGCGAGTGTACATGCTTGTGCACATGCATGTGACAGTAGAGATCCACACTGGGTACCTTCTGACAGCTTTTCACCTTATTTTCTGAGACAGCATCTCTCATTGAAACCAGAACTCATAATCTGGCTAGTCCGACAGGAGTCCAATGAACTCCGGTCATTTACCCTTCTCTGCCTTCTTAATGCTTAGGTACAGATGTGTGCATCTGTGTCCAGATTTAACATGGAGTCTGGGGCTCTAAATTCATGTCCTCATGCTTACAGAGTAGGTACTTTACTGACTAAGCTATTCCCTAGACAGATTACCTCTTGATTCATAAAAACATCAACTTGAGTATTTTAAGATTTCCCTCCATGGATTACTGACTTGTATTTTGACATATTATTTCCCCACGTTGTTTTAAGAGAAATAGGACAATTAGACATTTTTAAAGTTCACTTTAACTTCAGTAGATGCTTCTTGCCTTTCTACCCCGACCACTCACAGCTGCTTCTTTTTCTTTTTTCTTCTTTGCAGTCTTTTCTTTTTTACTTTCTCTTTGACCACTTAGCATCTGGCACTGAAGCTGGCTTTTACGACTATTTGTCCACACACGTGTTCCCTCCCTCACCATGATGACCTCTTGCTGCGTTTACTGAAACCACCTCAATGCTCATCATGACTGAAGCACACGGCTTTCTTAAGACATTTTCCTCCAGTCTCTGCCCACTTCTCTTATCCTTTGACTACTTCCATCAGTCTCTTTTCATGCACACCTATTTCTTGCATCCTGGTGTGACTCTGGGATCCTAGGACCCTGCAATCTTACACTGAGGAATCTCTCCTAATCTAGTGACTTTTGTGACTTGCCACAGTTCAAGTCTCATCTCTGTACAGGACTCACACCACCTATCTGCTTCATTAACATCTTTTTTAGATATCCCACTAACTTCATTTAAACCCTTAAACTAAAACCACCCCCCCTGAAATGTTCTTGATGCTCAAGGCAAAATTCTGGATGTTTCCCTTCATTCCTCTAGTCTATTAAGACACTGACTTTCAGAGTCTGAAGTGACAGTCACGGACCTTGTATGGGTCTGAGCTAGGTCCTCTGCATATCTTATGGTCCTGTAGCTTGGTGTTCCTGTGGGACTCCTAACAGTGGGAGTAGGGGCTGTTGCTGACTCTCTTGGCTGAACTTGGGACCGTTTTCTTCCTACTGGGTTCCCTTGTCCAGCCTTGATATGAGTGTTTGTCCCTAGTCTGACTGTAACTTGTTATGCTGTGTTTGCTTGATGTCTTTGAGAGGCCTGCACTTTTTTTTCTTTTTGAAGGGAAGTGGACGAGTAGTGAATCTTTCAAAGAAAGGAGGTGGGAGGAGACCAGGAGGAGTCAGAAGAGGAGAAACTACAGTTGGGATGTATTATATAAGAAAAAAAAAAGACATGATTTTATTTCATAGACTTCTGTAAAGTTTATCTTTCCTACTTTTTTGTTAGTGCCTAGACACCCCTACCCCAACTAATTGATGTTGCCTCAGCACTCGAACAGTGCCTCCCCAGTGAGTCTGTCTTCTGAGATTTTATACCTCCAACTGACCATTGCAGAGTTTCTATTTTGTACCTTAGCTCTGACAAATTACTCAATGTCCCAAACGAACCAGCTTATTGCCTACATTTTCTGCACATAATTTCTTTTACTTGAACCCCTCCCTCCACTTGTTAGCATTTAATACTTGAGATTCTTACAATTCTCACTATATAAGCAACATTGTTGGGTAAATCTGAAATTCTATATCCCTCCTTCACATTCCTGCAGGTAATTCTCCCTGGTCACATTACTCAGCCTTCAGTAAGTATTTACTTCTCTATGCTTCCTAAGAGTAAAACCTGTGGCATCAATCACTGTTTCCTTTGAACGTGAAGTAGCCTGCTTATAATATATAACAACTTTATATGAATGTTACATATTTTCTCTGTTACATATTTGAACTGGAACTTCCTGGACCTTCCACACTAAGAACGTACTGTAGCCATTCCTTCAGGAGGAGGATACAATAGCATAGGCCTGCACTTGCCTTCCTTCCCAGTCTACAGTTAACACAGAGTACAGTAAACACAGTGAAATCTTACGTATTAAATCACATTTGGACAGTTAATATGTACAAAGGCAAGATATTCATGATAGAAACAAGTATTTTCCACCAATAAAAATATTCCAAAATTTATAATATACACTGTTCTCACAATTTGTCTAGAAAAGTCCTGTAGTTAACAGTCTTATGTCTTCAGTCACTAATTATTTATGAAAGACAAAAACACATATAAAACTAATGATGAGTTTTAGTGTTACTTCCAAAAAGGCAAAAAGAAGCATGGACTACCAAAAATAATGAGAGGAAAAAAACACAACAACACTGTAAGAAACATTTAAAAATCACATAAACATAACAAATATTGTTATAAATATAACAGTAAAAATAATCTTGTTGATTTAAAAAATGTTAAAAATAAGGAAGGAAAGTTATCAGTAAAGATGAATAAACTTCAAGCAGAACAGCCAACAGCACTAGCGAATTTTAAAATGGAAAAGGTGAAAAACAATTCTTTATATGTTGCTAATTTTTAAAATACCTACAAAGGATTTTAAAATTAATTTGCAAAAGTAATATTTTAATCTACTTCATCTTTCTATTTTAGTAATCTTACATTTGGCAGGGTGAGAAATAATATTAAAGTAAAATTGTGTTCGAATGTTGGGAAAATATAATTGGTAAGAAGCTTCAAGGATAAAATACAGTTCTGTTGTAAAATGAATTAATCCAAATTACTTTTGAAAAATCTGTAACAGCATGAGATGAAAATGAAACAGAAGTAAAATAAAACTATATTTTATTCTTTGTGAAACTCATATACATATTTTAGGTGAATTATAAGCTTAAAATTTTGCTATTAGGTATTTTCCTGACAAAACATCTCTTATATTATTTTTAGCCTTCTTGAGAATCACAAGTAAGTAATTCTTTATAGTTTCCATTCACCTTTTGTAATGGAGATTATACTCTGATCTCCTTTACGCATTTAGTCATTTCATGCCAGATATTTGAAATTTTAATCATTATATGTTACACAGTAGTGGATTATGAATGTTAAAATTATTCAGTTAACTGAACTTGGGGTGGGGGTGCACATAAAGCCTATATAAAACTTTTCAACCTAATTACTGTGTTTACTATTTTAATGAAACCTGATGTTATTGACTCTAGTGAGTTACTAATACTTCCCTAAGTTCCCAAAGATTTTCCTAAGTTATACAAATGTAAAAATTCTTCTTTCTAAATATATAACTTGGCATTCTTTCATGGTGAAGACAGAATCTGTAAAGTCTCCTATCTAACATTCTACACTGTTCAGTAAGTACCAAATAAGCAGATGGAAAACTGCTATCCAGGCAACCACCATGCTCATATCATCACTACATTCAAAGGGCAATAATCTCCCTGGGGTACTGAAGCTATGTCAGTGTATCTTAAGAAGGTACATCACTACCACTTAATTTCTGATTCCATTCTCAATTTGAAATGACCCTAACAGTGACTTGCTCAGCTACATAAAGTAATTCTCCTCTTTATATCTGCACAAGTGAGCTCTGATTCATAGAAGCCCACCTAATATACTTGTTGATCATTGAAAAAAAAATTAGTATACCACCTTCTAAATAAGCAGTCTTGCAATACAAAAGTATCAAATAGAGTAACAGTTTAATGAAGATCTACACCTTAGGATTACAATGTCTCTAAATGAGACAGCCTTAGCTGTTTTCTGTATATTCTCATAGTTGGTACTTTTGAGGAGAATAAGCAAGTATTAGTCTGCAGTGGTGAATTTTTAGTTAGCTGTTTACAGTCACCTATCAAATATATTCATGGCCTATTTTCACAATCTCTTTGTGTCTCTTCTAAATGTATTTGCTGTGTTTGAATGCCAGAAACTTTAGCAGTTAAGTGCACTAATATAGCAGCACCTAATCTGACCAGTTTCATACTAGGTGCCAGGAAATGAAGCTGCTCAAATATTTTAGAAATAAATTAGAACCAGATTAGCTGTTCCTTTTCTACCTACTAGCTTATGTTTTACTCAAGGCACCTACAATGAAACTTTAAAATTAAGGAGAGAAAAACTTACCTACTTGGGATTTTGTACAATAGTTTGCCATTTGTCCACTGTTGCAAGACTGTCGTTTATGTCTTTTTGCTGACATTTCTGTGGTCTTCCATGGTGGTCTTTTTCTTTTGCTTAATTTGCTAACAGCCTCAGCATTATTGGGATTCTTCTCAAAGTTAACATGCTTACTTAACTGACTACTGTTAAGTTCATGAGTCAATCTATCACTTGCAGAACTATTTGCTTTGGGATTTTCTCTTTCTTCATTTTGCTTTTTAAGGGAATTTTGCCTTTCGGAATGGGACCTTAAACTAAAACGCTTTGATTCTTCTGGTTGTGCCTGATTACTTCCACTGTCAACAGAGTCAGGAGAATAAATTATTGTATTTAGCTTAAAAGTATTTCTGTGTTCAAGACAGTTGATCTTCCTCAAGAATATTCTACAGTCTTTTAACGTTTCTGACCTCCAGTTCTGGGAGGATACGCTTTCTAGTGTTTGTTCCTTTTCAGAGTCCGTCTGGCCACACCCTGTTCCATTTTCCTTTGCTTCGGACTTAAATTTACTCTTTAAACTAGCATGTGTTCTGAAGTCATGTACTGCCACCCTTTTTTTAGCAAAGGTGACTCTGGGTTCCGGGGACGAGGCCCACTGGTTACCTACTGTGCTTTTTCCACTGAGTGATGTCTCTGCATTTGTCTGCCCCTCCGTGTTAGTACAAGATTGATTCTGGCAGAACAATCGTAAGTTCCTTCTTTTTGAGCTCCAATCAACTGTTCTATGGCTGTACGGCCTTTCCTCTCTTCTCCACCTTTCACAGTGCAAACTCTTAAACTCAGTCCTTTTCAACCTCCCTAATGTTAAATTACTTTTCACATTTAAGAGTGGTGAGCCAACCATTTTATGTAATATATGAAATTTCCCAGTTGGTTTTGAAGGAGAAGAGACTGCAAATTTTTTAAAGTGCTTTCTGAAGGGGCTGGCATTAAATCCACAGCATTTCACCCCTAACTTAATGCCCTTGGTGCTTATCACTTCAAAAGGATTTCGAGCATTTGCTTTTCTAACTAGTGAAAGGGACTGTGTTTCTGTTGTTTGCATAAACCATGTACAAAGTTCATTCAAATTATACTTTTTCTGAAAAAGCATTTTTACAGGTGAAACTTCAAGTTCTAGAAGACAAGTCTCCAAAGGGCTTGCTGCTTTGAAATGATCACCTTTAGTGTATTCTGTTTTATGAACAAAATTTTGAGCTTCATCTCTACTCACCTGTACCCACGCATTTGTTATTTGTTCAAATCTATTGTTTAATTCCTCTAACAAGGAATCATTTGAAGCAGAAGTAGCCCACCACCTTAGTAAAGAGTTGGGTGAAATTACAGGGTTCAAGGACACTTCAGAAACAGGCATTAATTTTTTATCTTCCAAATATTTTTTTGCTTTCTTTGAACATCTAGATCCTGGAATACCTTTGGAAGCTAGTCTAAAACTTGACTGCCTGTATTTTTTCTTTGGATTTTTGCATTTATGCAAATGGAGTTTACATGATTTATGACGGAGAGCATTTTTGTAAGTAAGTGAGCCAGAAGATGCAAATGAATGTAAGAAATGCAAAGGTTTTCTAGCCCTAATAGAATGTTTCGGAGGTACAGAAGCAACAGTACCATTTGATTCATTGTTAAATATGCCAACATTGGTGTGCTTGATGTTATCCACACTACTGTGCTGTTCGTCAAGCTTTTCTTCTAGGCAAGTTTTCTCTAACATTATCTCCTGATCTAAAGGAGGTAAGCAGCTGCTAACACATACTTCTCTTTCCTGGGGTGAAATTCTATTAACAGTCACAGATATACCAGAAATTTTCACTTTTGCAGGTCTACCAGGCTTCCTAACAATTGACAAAGGCTTTTGGTTTGGTCGAATAATGTTCTTGGAAGTCTGAGGTATCATAGATTTGCTCTTGATAGGTCTAACATATTCCAAGTCAGAATCAAAAACCCCACTTTGAGTTGTCAATCTTGACCCAGCACTCCGACTTTCACCATAGCCAATATCATAAGCTTTAGTATTTCTGAGACTAGAGTTAACTGAAAAATCAGCGACATCACTGTTCAGTGAGATATTGCTGATGCTCATGTTTCCTTCAGAAACACATCTCTTGGTTCTTCTTGACCTTCCATAAACAACGGTGACAATAATACTCTTTCTGCAAACATCTTTGACTTCTGATATGACAGACTCTGGATTTTCCTTTCTAGGGCTAAAAGATTTGTTTTGGCAAACACTGACATCTGTTTGACCAGCTTTAGGTTTTGGTGGTCTTCCAATTGGCCGTTTAATCTGCTTGACAACTTGGGGACCAATTTTTTTAGGTCTACCTGGCTTTCTTTTATATGGTAAGTCAACAGCACCATTTGACTTTCCGTTAGGGTCTTCTTGTGGCTTATCATTGTTTAAACTGTCAGTCATCTCTGCAGATGATGGTGTAGCCTCATGTACACAGTTAAATTGGTTCAATTCACTTTGAAGGTTAGTATCATGATGATTAGAACTGTAATCTTCAAGGCTAGTATTTGGTATGTCTTCATTTGCTTCTCTTTTTCTTCCAGTCATCTGATGGGTTTTATGTTTGTAAGAATCAAAATCAGCATTTGACTGTGATGTGCTGACTGATGTTAAAGTGTATTTGACTCCTTCACTGCTTTTAATCTCAGATAAAAACATGAGTTTGATGGGACTACAATAGTTAGAAACAGAACTTTCAATATCTTCACATTTTGTTGGCAAACTTTCAACACTGGATGTCGAGCTACCTCTCTCTAAAATGGGTGAAGTCTTCGGATTATCAAGTGTCTTGTTCAAATCCATTACAGACATACCATGACTTCTTTTATTGCTAGATGCTAATACAGATTTTGATAAACCCTGATTTTTACAAGCCATTCTACTTAAAGTCGAATCTCTCCCAGCATTTTGATCTTGATCACCTGTTTCTACCCATTTCTTGGCTGCTCGACATCCCTCAGACAGTTCTTGACTAGTCCAAGACCTTTGAGCCATATTTATTGTATCTTCTAAACGCTCCACAATAACTTGCAAATTAGAATTCATTGCAATTTTATTTAAGTCTATATTTTGAAAACTTTCAGTTGGATCTCTGATTGGATCTTTTCTGTGTGCAGAGTCCGATACTCTTTTGCCCTCGATGAATCTTTTAGCAACAGAATCATTTGTTACATATATAGAATACCACCCTGGAGGCACAATATTTCGTTTAGTTCTGCTCAAAAGAGGAGCATCATTTCTCAAAAGTGTTGGAGTGTTTTCTACTTTTGTATCTCCCCTATTATTTTGTACAGCTAGCTTCTCAGCTGTAGACCTCTCCTGTGATTTTCTTTGGCTCATTTTCTCAAATGAAGTTGCTTTAAAATTTTCTGAAAATTGATCAAGAGCCAAGTTAGTTTCTAAACTCCCAGGAGGTACCTGAAATGATGGTGCTGTGTCATTTGGTGTAAACAATGTTTCTGCAAGATTTTCATTTTGAAAGCTTTTGGAATTTTTTAAAGGGTCTTGACAAGGCTGGAATTCTTCTTTGTTCACTGAAAGCATCTTATCATTGCATGACAATTTTCTTGAAGTTTTTTCACTGTACCTTTTCCTCAGAAAGTTTTCATCAAAACTGGCAAGTTCTCTTTTTATCTGTAAAGATTGCCTTCTGATCACAGGTGAATCGGGAGAGTTATGCATTGCAAGTAACGTTTGTTGACGTTTTCGAAACCTTGTCTGAATAATTTTATTTTCTACCTTTTTATCATGTTGACTCAGCAATTCCATAAAACTATAATCATTGCCTGTTGCACTGTGTAAGAGAGATGTTATTAAATTTCCCAATTTAAAATCATTGTCTGAATCACAATCAGTACTGGATAATTTTATGAGGTTTGATATATCTGTGGTCTCTATTGATTTTAATTTTTCATTAATACGGTCCATTAAATCTTGAAAAATTACAGCTGTTTCACCCTTTTCATGATTTGTAGTATAACTACTGCTGGCACCCAAGAGCACAGAATCAGAGTTACTAGACTTCTTAGTTTTATGTATTTTGCTGTCATGGACACATTTGTGAATGCTTATCTCTGCTGGTGTAAGAGATGGAGGCTGGTTAATGCTTGTCTCAAGTTTGTTATTTTCTAAGGCTGAAAGTTCTGAGACGATGTCTTTCCATTGTTCAAATCCTTCAGTCTCCACAGGTGATAATGGTGGGGGCGAGGGACTTCGAGATCTACAGGTATCTTGAAGAGTGACTGAAAGATCACAAACTTCCCTTGACAAAGGAGGACTGTGACAGGCTGATTTTGTACAGTGAGTCTTTGCTAACTGTCCACAACAGCACCTGTGTGGATTAGAACTGTTTTCAATTCCTCTATTCATTACTGTTTTAATGTGCTCAACAGTTACAGTTTGACAAGACAAACAATGTAATTCTTTAATACAGACTGGCAGAGGCACTAGACCAGGGCTTTGTCTCTCATTGTGTAAACAGCCTCTTTCTGCCAGTCTATATTCACAGCTACAGAACAGACCATGAGAACCATCCTCCAATAGGGGCTTTTGAGATTCTGAAGACATAGCACATGGTGAATTACAACAGCAAAGAGAAGCAGCATTCTGCTCTTGGACTAGAAATTTCAACATAGCCAAAACTTGTTGGTGGTGATGTATGCACAAAGATTCCAAAACTTTGCTTAATGCTGATTTTCCTTTTTCCATTTTAGTAGCTTCCTCTGATTTTGCATCAACAGTTGAACTAAAAATAAAAATCAAACAAAAAAAATGAATTACAGCAAAAATACCATAAGGAGTTATAATTCTTGACAGCGTCTGAATGATGTATTTTGATATTGCTGGACTCCTGACTCCTATAGGCGGAACTGCAAAGACTCCTTGGTTATCTTTTAGCAGAAACAGAATGAAGTACTGGAATAAATAATTTCCTATGACAAAGTACAGGAGTCAAAGCAAAGCCTTTCGCAAACAAAAGCAGATTACAACACACTGGCAATATTTACAATTCTGGAAATATTAATAACCTTTAATGAAAAATGCTTCAGAAGGAACAAAAGTTTTTGTAAAGTAGGCCAGTTTGCCATATTTTATATGATCAGTCCTTGTTAGTTCAAATAAGGAAGATAAGGAGTGAAATCTTATTTTTATTTAAAATACTTTGCAATGTAGTAAAAGGAAAATTTAAAACTAAAAGAAAAGTATGCATAATCATGAAGAAAGTTAACAAATTTAGGTTCCATATAAATAAGAGAGTATCTTTTTCTGAGATTAAGCTGAAGGCATTTTAACCTAGTAAGAATATAAAGAAAAAGGAAGCTATTTAAAAATTAAATCTACTTTTAACTGGTTTTAAAAACCATGGAAAAAGCACAGGAAAACTAAAGTTATTACTTACCTAAATACTAAATTTCAAGTGCTGGAAAATGCCTCACCATAGAACTAATACATATCTAGCTTTAACTAAGACCGATGTTTGCTAATCAACAATATAGAAGCTCATATTTTTTAATTCAATACCCAGTAGCAAGAAGAATAAAATATATTAAAGGAATTCTGTTTCAGAAAAGTATCCATTTTTAATAAAACATCACCAAACTCTGTAGTGGGACTAGCCCTCCTCTCCTAATTCTATGTGCCTGTCATTTGTTCCTAGTTGGCAAAAATGTTATTTAAGGTGGGAATTGGGATATATTTCTTACAAAACTGATGCAAGAGAAGAATACTTTTTAAAAATAAGGGTTAGTATATTCATGGTATTAAAAATTAAAAGATTTTCTTTTAAAATAAGCAGTGAAATCAGTATATTTATATTGTTCCCTGACATTGGAATCTACAGATTCTATATAATAATTTATTAAGTTGTATACAATTATGTTGTCAGAGTAATAAAAATACCAAAGCAAATTCTTAGCATGTGATCAAAACTTCACAGAGAAAAATAACTATCATATTTAACAAATGTTTTAGGTACAACTAACACACAATTTGACATAAAGGATCACACAAAGCAAAAATAAACCAAAATAAACAAAACTCTTTAAGTTCAGCGCTATCACTAGATAAAAGATATAATCCCAGTATCTGTTTCTTTGGTAAATATATTTTAAAATTAATTTTGTAATAGTAGAGTGTAAAATGATATAAATAACTCAAGATTCAATGTCAAAAGTCATTTTAAAAATGTAGAGCAAAGGCAATATCAAATGGTAACTACCAAATATCAGATAATTATATCATTTTCCAGCAACTCAAATTTTTGACTTCCAATAAACAAAAGTCAACATACCCTGAGGACTATACTTCAGACAGTTTCTGAAGTAATGTTATGGCCTGTTAAGCATATTTATAACTAGTAATAAAGGGGAGAGATTACAAGGTTTTAGAATGTTATACTATATTTCAAAGATCAATATCCTGTCTTAGCAATCCCTAAAATGCTCAGAGGCATTTTTCGTTAATGAAGTGATTTGTACAACTGGACGACTGTGTTTATTTATTAGCATGTCCAAGGCCAAGGGTGCAAATTTCAATATACAAATGAATTAAGCCCTATCAAAATGATAAAAAGCAGCACGTGTTTAGGAATATAAACATGTTATTGCACTTTGATTAATCTCATAAAATTATGAAAACCACTGACTTCTATCTACCTTTTCTGACATTCTAAGGACACCTCTGTTTTAAAGGAAGATTTTTCTTATTCAGTTTGCTAGTTTTAATATTGGAAATTAAAAAATACCAGTAGTTGCTGATAGTAACCCAATAATATGAACAATAATATATCAAATATTCAGGTATTAGATTTTACTTTATATAGCATGGAGGACAACTAAATTAATTAAAAACAAAATTTTAAAATATGCTTATTTCGTTTTAAGGTTTTTTTCCCCCTCATTTTTCCATCTTAGAATCTCAAAGGAAAACATAATGAGTGAATAGACATATGTGTGAATCTCCAATTCACAATTTATTCTTAAGTAATTATATAAAGACGCTAAAACTATAATTTTGAGACAGTCTCACAATGTAGCTTTGGGTGGCCTGGAAATCACTTTGTAGACTAAGCTGGTCTCACAGAGATCCACCTGCCTCTACCTCCTAAATGCTGAGATTAAAGGCCATCTTAGTCTAACTGGCTCTCATGGTTTTTATTTAGATCGATTCTTTCTAATTCTTCCTGTTTATTTATAAGGCCAAACATCTCTCTTTTTTTTTTTTTTTGTTTTTGTTTTTGTTTTTTGTTTCTATGCCCCCTTTTTGTTAGAAATTTGTTGAATATTTCTTTGGAAAAGTAAAATTCTAATACTATTTAAAACAAAACAAAACAAAACAAAAAAACTTACAAGGAATCAAATAATTCAGTATAGTCAAGTTTTACTTTACTTTTCTTTTACTGAATGAGTAAATTAACCACACACCGACAGTGTTGTAAATTTAAGTGCAAAAGCATTGAAGTGCTTTACTACAAATTACAACCTAGAAACACGTTAACTGAACAATTAAAATTCATACAATCAGATTTAGATATATAACAACACAAAGTAGGAACAAAATTACAGTACATGTACAACACACGACAGATACATGAATTCATTAGAAAATATTGTAATAAATAATTCATGAATTATAGTGCAATTGATTTATGCATAAATATAACTAATTGCCTAACAATCAGTTTATATTAACAAAATCTGTCAAAATCAAGGCAGCCACAGAGTTTTACTAAATTACTGCGACAATGGAAATACTGCAATTAAAAAAAAAAACCCACAAGTATCTGCACTGTAAACAACTAAAAAAGAAATTTGTTTCACTAAAGTCAGTATACAGTTTAATATAAAATTGTCATCAGCTACCAGAATGGTTTCAACAACTTTACTGAGCAGTAGTTTTCTAAAAACAGAGGCACTGTTTTTTTCTTTTCCTTCTTTTTTTTTAAATTTTAAATATAAAATACTTGAAGAACATTCAAATAAGTAGAAAGCAAATAAGGGTTGCTTTCATATTCATTAAAAGTCAGCTGAAACTGGATTTTTTCAGAAACTGTCAATTAAGTAGTAACTGGTAACTAAATTTTTAAAGAATTTTGAAAGTTTAACATAAAGCACATTATAATAGAACCAGTGGGGAAGGGGAACCCATAAACTTCCCTGCCTTTCCTAGTTTGTATAATTAAAAAGTCAACTCAGTAATACAAACGTTATGTTTCTTTTAAAAGTTATGGGTTGATCATTACCTATAAACTATCAAAAAATATTTTAATTTACTATTTGACCAAAAATAAATAATAAGTACTAAAATGCTGCAAATTAACTATAATATTACCTATAAAACTCCTGATCACTGTGAAGTAACTATAATATTACCTATAAAACTACTGATCACTGTCAAGTCAGTAGCAAAATGATCCCTGATTTATGAATCCTGTAAAGTTTTTTGGTCAGGTCATCTTTTAAATGATATAAAAGTGTTCTGTAAGTTTCCCTTTACTATAAACTTCTCAATCAGTTTATCAATGTAAATATAGTGTGAGGAATAAAAAAGCTCAATACAATATAAATATTATGTAATGCATTCGAGCTCCCAAAGTTTTGCAAGTAAAATTCTGTATAAAGAGGTCAAGAAAATTGTTTTTGAAGCATTTACTTTTTTAACTTTGTTTTTCAATGGGAGGAGGGGGAAGTATAATAAATAATCCATGTTCCAGTCCTCACAAAATATGGCTTAATTCTTTAAAAAGAAAGATGACCCTGACAAATGCTGTCTTGTAATCTATTAAGTATATTTTCTTGGGGGAAGAAAAAGATCAAGAGGATTCATACCCTAGTATGCAGGTAATGTTAACAGCTGAAAATGTTCAGTACAGATCTCAGAGACCAAGAGATTACCTGGTCACACATTTTCTCATTCTTCAGTTTCTTTAAATACATGCAAGCAGTTTTAAAGTTTAGTAGCTGAACAATCACATGTCCATGTGATTATAAAACACACACAAACACAAGTGTAGCAACACAAGTATTTGACAAGGTGCACTTATATTTAAATTCAGCTGTAAGAATTCCTTTTGGATTTTATAAAAAGTGGCTTAGGAACATGACCAGAACCTGAATTCTAATAGAGAAAAGGGGTATAGGGGAGGACTCTCATCTATAAAGCAAATCTCCTTTCTTTACATGGAGGTACATGCTTTATTACATTTTACTACCAAAACTGCATACTTCATAAACCCACATGAATACTCTGACCCATATTTTTAAAACTGTTTTATAAAAATTACTGGTTTCATATGAGTCTAGTAAAAGTTAAAATGCACTGCCCAGCTTCTAGCTATCCAAGTAGTAAAGAGTTACATTACTGAAAGTTCAAAACAGCGTCAGTGTTAAATATCTGTAAATCTATTCAAGACCCTGAACAAACTGCAAGTTTGGTTATTAGCAAAATGATAATGTATCACCCACCAAAATGAAATCTGTAATTCATCTTGATAAACTGAAAATATTTTGAAATGTCACAGCAGCAAATATATTAAAGTTACACTGAGGTTTTTCAGTAGGAGTGTGTCACAATCCTTAAAGTAGTCATAACATCAACTAACCAGCACATTTAACCAAAATGACCATTCTCAAGCTTGTTCTGTGCACATTATAAACATGCTCTAAGTTGCATTCCAACTTTCTTTTCTAACCTTACACATTAGCTTATTTTTCAAATGAAAAACAAAATTAAATTACTTTAATAATTAAATTTAAATTACTTTTTGTTTTTAGTATTCCATCTTATATTAAAGGATTCTATAGCTTCTGGGGTTAACTATGTCAGCTTTTTTAAAATTTAAATTATATACTTAATAACCCCAACTTCCTGCTAACTCAACAATTAAATGATAAATATTAAATTTTACTATACATATCCTTTAAGGTTTTCTCTTCTATCCTGGCGGATGCACTTTAGTGCATTCTGTATTTCATAGAATGCACTGTAGTGTATTAATACTGTATCTATTAGTTACTCTTGGTACAGAGGTAACTATTTAACTTTGATTGGTTCTTTGACATACTCACAATCATTGTAGGTATGTTACATAAAAGTGTTCACAAACTATTAATATCATATTTCCATTATAAGATGGTTCAACTGAATGGCTAGAATCTTTTTACCAATAAAAAAAAATGTTTCACTTGACAATTACTTGTTTTCCCACATTTTATGCTATTGACTACTAAAGAAAACCTGAATCTTTTTTCACCTATTTATACAAGGATTAAATACAAACTATCAGAATTAATAAGCAACTCTATAATTCTGTCCACAGTGAAAACCCTGAATAAAACTTTTTCAAAAGGCATGTAAGTGGTTTTTGAACTGTAAGATTTCATGTCTCCTGTCAGAGTGAGCATTTGTAATTTCCACGTGTGTATGTAGATACACACATACACAAAGACTCACACACCCCTGTACACATACACTCCTGCACACACAAACACACACACATGAGCACACACACACGCACACACACATACGTTCTCTAACAGTAATCTACACAGGCTTGCTGCTGTTTCTGCAGCTGCCAGTCCCTGAATCTGTCATATATAACCCAGTGTCTGGTAATCGTAGTTTCTTCTTCGGAGGAGTCTTCAGTGTTCCAGATCTTTCCTTTACCTTGTATTCTAAAGTGCTGTGAGGTACCCCATAGATTCCTTGTGCTTTGGAAACACTCATTTTTCCACTCATTACCATTGCAATGGCCTCTTCCATTATTTCATGATCATACTGTCGATAGCGGCCACGTTTTTTTCTGGGCTGCTTATTATCTTTCCGGTCTAGTCCATCTTCAGTATTCTCAGAGGTTCCATCAACTGTTCCATTTTTAGAATTAAGACACAAAGGAGAGAGGTCCCCGTGTAGAAAGTAAGAGTCAACACTTGAGTGAGTTACAGGCCCAGAACATTCTATTTTGTTCTGTTTAGGGAGTATATTTTTCAGTTTTTGGAGAGCTGATCCTTCAAGGACTGAAGAAGTTTTGGAAACTTGATACATGACATCCAGCAGACCAGAACCATCAGGTTGTGATTTTGAAACTGAATTTACTCGTAGCTGAGGAATTTTTAACTGTACAGTAGGATTTGAAGTTTCATACTGAAGGCTTTCGTTTTTTTCTTTAAACTGAGTAACCATTTTCTGTAGAGTTAACTGATGGAGGTAACTGGAAGCTGTTGGGAATTTTAATTCTGAGGTTTCAAGTAGGCTGAGTTTACTTTTTTCTGTGCGCTCTGTTTGAGCTCTTGCCCACAAGGCTACTTTTTGCAGCACAGCACAAGTTTCTTTACTTTCTTTATATGAGAAACTATCATTGAAATCTCGAGTTTTGTTTTTAAAAGATGCAGGCTTCCCTGCTGGTAAGGCTTCTAAGTGGAGAAGTAAAGTTTTTTGAGGTATGCCATAAAGTATGCCTGCTTTATTTATGTCCAGTGCTCCAGACTGAATGTCTTTCAAAGCTTTTGAGAGCAAACCATCTGCAAACTCAGCACTTCTTTCCACATAGTCCTCTCTGTTTCTGTGTAGTCTCCTGGATGGATGGAATGAAACGATGGTAAACTGATGTATGAGAGACTCTCACACAGCTATGGAAGGGGAGGGTCCACTCCTTTATTATACTCCTTGCTTAGGTAACATCACTGCTCATTGCACTTTAGGTTTGTGAGATGTAGTAGTTACTCCTTATCAAAGCAAATGCTACAGTCCTGGTAGGACAATGTGTCAATGATACGGTGGCCTCAATGGGCAGACCTTCCAAGAACATAAAATCCTAACTGAGTATTTGTAAAAATATTCTCATGATGTTGCTTTTCCTCTGAAAGCTGCTTGCAGAGCAACACTTAAAATTTTTATTTACAATTAGACTTCCATTATAAAAATACCCAAATCCTAAAGTTTTTGTTAGTAGAAACGTGACGTTACCGCTAAACAAGTAATAAAAGAGTCAACCCATTTAAAGGAAATTTGTAGCAGCAAGAATACTTCCAAACACAGACATCTCAGTTCCACAGACTCATTTGTCCTCTACATAAAAACTTAAAATCTGAAAAAAGATGTATATGAACAATTTCATTTTAGAATGTTACTACATTTCAAATGCAACTTTGTAATCTTCTAAGTCTGTTACACCTGTGATTCCAGCTCTATTATAGGCTTAGTTGAAATAAATTCATCTCAGATTTAAATGGGACAAAAGATTTCTATGCAGTTAATGAGAAGATGCAAAAGTTACAAAAATCCAAAAATCCAACAGAACAGCATTTCACTAGTAATTATTAAGTTAATTTAGTGACAGTTTTAAAGACATGAAAGGACTTTTTTTGTGGTGATACTAGATAAATGTTAAGTTGTTTACCACCACACTAAAGCAGAAACTGTAAAGCTAGTTTTAGAATTAGTAACTACAGCAGTTTTAGGGATAGTTCATCATTTTTAAAAACTACTAAAATTACATATTTCCCTTAAAATTGCCTCAAGTATTTCAAGTTCTCTTACTTGTCCTGCTTCTTAGTTTGTATCCCATGATTAAATTGATAGTTCATTTTAGTAACATGAATTGAAGTTTGGTGATTGTTCTGATAACTTTTCTTTAACAGAAAGAAAAAAGAAAGAGAAGGGACAAATGAAGAAGGCATGAGAGAGACAAACTTATGAGTGACAAAAATTCTGAGAAAGCTATGTCAGTCCTACTCAGCACAGAATTAAGTGTTCTCTGCAAAGGTCATTTATATTAATATTGAATTATATTTCCTAGATAGTGCTTACCCAGCCACTGCATTTTCAGAAGAAGGATCACATATGGATGACTCTTCAGATTTTATGCTGGTTTTCTTTGTAGAGAGATCTAACACTCCATCCCCTATAATTATTGCAAGAGAAAACACTTTATATTTGCACACAATACTAGTCCTTACATTTCCTGTCCTATTTTGCTGATGTATGAATGATATAATTCAACATTTATTCAATGTGATTTTAGGAAATGATTGGGAAGGCACTGCATTAGGACAAAGCACAGGAGAGCTGGTACTGCCCTAGGTGGGATAGGAATAAACCCAAATATGTGATTTGTTTAAGATCAACTTTTGGTCACTTTCCCACCACTGTGTTAAATCAATTGACAGTTTATCCATGATTGGCTACTCTCAAGGCTGGCACTCAGGGAAATCCAAAACAGTCCAAGTTATAAAAGAAAGAATAGAATGTGTTATGCATAAGAACTGAATACCTACTTATCTACTATTTTAAACTGCTGGAATACACAACAGTTGAATCTGTGCCTATGTTATATCTAAGACTAGGTAAAGATACTACATACAACAAAACAGAACTAGGAAAGACAACTGCTATAAAACATACTTTTCAGTACTTTTTATTAAAATGTAGTTACCACAGATATAATACTGGATTTTCACAATTAAAAAACTTAAATGATTCAGAAATTGTTAACAGGTTAAAGCCAGAACAGAATGTACTATCACTTAAAATCCAACAATAAATAATACCAGGAATAAACATCTATTTGCTCAAAAGCTGAAAAGGTAAGCCTTTGGAAAGGAATCATGGAAGAAAAAAAAAGAATACCTGTTAAAACTAAAAACCGAAGAAGGCTAAAGACAATTTATTAGCTTTCACAGTAATGAAACCAATCCATGTAAACAATTAAGTGTCTGGGGAGACGTAAAGATGAATAAATGTAACACCATATTTATAACCTCTTTTGTAGAAATGAATAATCATGCAATACGTGCTTATGTACAAATCAATGTGATAGAATGGCAGCACAAAAACAAACAAGTATCCCCCAACCCCTGAAAAAAGCCTATTCTTATGGTGCTTGGTATCAAATAAGACAATCAATCCAACATACACAATGCTAACCATCGGAGATGAGGGGACTGCTCAGGAAGACACTGCAGAGCAGGCTGAGGGTTAATCTCTTAAGCACATGTGCCCACATATTTACACATCTTTATTATTAATTGTTTTTAAAGGTAAGGACTTACTTAAGAACTTACTGACAAATCAGGCTGACCTCTAACTTGTGATCTCCTGTCTTAGCCTTCTGAGTGCTAAGATTACATGTGTGGACAAACACACCTAGCTTGTGGTAGTTCGAATATGCTTGGCCCATTTGAAGTGGCACTATTAGGAGGTGTAACCTTGTTGGAATAGGCATGGCTTTGTGTGTGTCACTGTGCAGGCTGGTTTCCAGGGCTCCTAGAACTCAAGCTCCACCCAATGTAGAAGAAAGCCTCCTTTTAACTATCTACAGAAGAGAGTTTCTTCCTGGCTGCAGAACTCTCACTTCCTTCTCCAGTACCATGTCTCCTTGGATGCTGCCATACTTCCTGCCATGATGATAATGGGCTGAACCTCTGAAAGTGTAAGCTAGCCCCAATTAAATGTTTTCCCTTTTAAGAGTCATGCCTTTGGTTATGGTATCTCTTCACAGCAGTAAAACCGTAGCTAAGACACCTAACATAGGAGGCAGTTTTACATTACTGGTGTAGAACTGTTATCTAATAGGATCTTGAACAAGTTGAGAATTACCAACTAAGCAAATGTATTGGAGAAGGCTCTAAATGAAATGCTTTGTACAGAAGGACAGCCTTATAAGATTAGTTGAGGTTTTTACATCTATTTTATTCAGTAACACATCTCTCTGTCTAGAAGAGTTCCTGGCGAAGTGATCGGAAAATATCTGCTAAATAAACAAAACTGAAAAACTGGAAAAACCTTAGTGTTGAGTTACAGGTTAGAACCCTTAGATCAGAAGAGTAAAGGAGAGAGATAAAGTTCCTGCGACATAAACATGATTATTCCAAGTACCTTGACAAGTCTACCCATTCAACCTAATTTTATGTGTAGTTTTCACTAAAATCTTGTATTTCTCATGCATCTAACCACTTGGACTTAGTTCTTCAAAAATGCTACAGGATACAGTTATTTCTCAAACTGCAAAAGAACATCCTTTCTGTCTAGGATACTCTTTACATCATCTGCTCAGCTTTTGCAGAGCTATTCTCAAGGCACAGATCTCTGCAAGTACAGGCTCCTTTCCCACGTCAGCAGCATCTTGCAACACACCACTGTGCACTTACTGACTTAGGGTTTCTTCCTGTGAGTAAAAATTATGTTTAAAACTAATTTTAGAGTTACAGATATTATGCTTAGATGTATGTCTACACACTACATGCCTGCCTGATGCCCATGGAGGTCAGAAGAGAGCATCAGATGCCTGCTACAGGAGTTACAAATGGTTGTGAGTCACCATGTGGGTACTGAGAATGGAGCCGGGGTCTGCTGCAAGAACAGCAAGTGTTTTAGCTGCTGAGCCATCTCTTCAGTCCCAAGAAATAATTCTTTAAGAGAACTAAATTAATATTCATTAAAATTAATGAATAAATAATAGGTTTTTTTGTTTATACAGCTAGCACATCTATTTTATTCAGTAATACATCTCATTTCTGTTAATTATAAATTGAAGTTTTACTATTTTAAAAACATTTAGAGCATTTTCTTCAAGATGTGACTACTGTCTGACCCCTTTTCAAGTTAGGTTTTAATATATGCAATTCAAACAGCAGGGGAGGGGGTACATTTTCCCCTAGCTCTAATTGTTAGCCAAAGTTTAAGAACAAATCAGTAAGTCTGTATAATTTTTAAATTCTGTTAGACTTTTAATGTGTTTAATTAAATTCATTAATTCTTCAAAGTAAAAAACTCTCCCTCCTCATAGCTAGTGTAATAAGTAGTGATGTTCTAGCTGAGGCAATAAAGCTTTCTTTTCCTTTTTCAAGCACCATCATATAGGGAAAGTAAAATTATACCTATTTTCAAACTGGATGAGCTATTTATTTCTAAGTCTTATTCTATTCTTTAAGAGACCTGCTCATACCAGGTTATTAGGTCCTGACTTTTTTCTCTGTAGAAGTTAAATGTGATAACACTTTTTTAGTCCCTCTCAATAACTAAGATGACTGTATTACATATATTAAAAGTCTGATGCTAAATGGATTTGACAAGGTAATGTATTATAGTCTAGCTAGTGAAAATGAAATATTCTCCAACATATTTTTGTCAGTCTATGACCATTTATATAGTAAATACAAGCTCATAATAAGTATATGCATAGATGTTCTAATATGTATTAGATTTTTAGATACATTTTAGAAATCCACAGACAATATCACATTTTCTTAGATTTACCATTTATATTAAAACAATTTGCTACTACTTCTTTTTCAAGCAAAAAGTCTGTAGATTTAAGAACTGGAGAAAATTGTCACTCCTAGGACTGTCTGAACTGGAAAAGAGAAATGTAGTAAAAACAGTGGGTAAGGAAGACAGATTTGGAATATCAGAAATGAAGGTAGAACATTTTCTGGATCCTAAGGATAATTTGTATGTTGTCAAACAGTTAGCTCCATCTACTGTTCCTGTTCTTTATGAGTGTACATATGGGAAGTACTAATGACTCAGTAGATAAGCACCATTATTCACTATGCTCTCATGAAGACATACTTGAATAAGTAACACTGTGTTCTCTTTAATATATGACAGTTTACTTTCCACCCACCTGTTAGTAGGTATTCATGTCTAGTTTTCCATTCTAGGTGTCTACTGTCTCAGAGGCAATGCTGATATAAGCACCTTACTAAGTATGTCGGCTTATATTCAAGTTCTAAGGACCTTTTCTAATTTAAACCTACAAGTCAAAGTGGTAGACAATGATCCATGTATATTCTCAATGTTAATAGGTATTTCAAATATTCATAATTAAAAACTGTGCATTTACCATGCAATTTATGTGAATTTTTAAAGCACAGAAAATTACTTTCCACATAAATGCATAAATTGGTGGCATTTCTAGAAATGTACTTGTTCTTCATGAGAAAACAAATTAGAAACACATGAATCAATACTACATTAATTAATTTTAGGTGATTGGTACATGATTATTATACTGTTATTTTTTTCTGTATGTTTAAAAACTGCCCAAAGAATAAACACAACACTTTTATTTACTAGTAGTAGACTGTTATTTAATATCAGAATTGAATTGCCTGTGACCAAACCCTACTGAAAATATTCAAAAGTAAAGGAAGGCCAACATGTTTTTAATAATGACATAATTAATTGTAAATATTATACCATCAAAGACCAATTCAAAAGTAGACTGATGTTTGAAATTTAAGCCATGATGATGCTGAACAATTTCTTCAGCATCAATGTTTTATCAGGTCTTCTGACAAAAATTAAAAATTGTTTCTAAACTGATGTCATCTTTTTCTTCCAAATTATTGACAAGGAGTATTATTGTAACTCAAAATTGTTTTCTACCCTTCTAAGGTCATATTTCTTTTCTCATCTCTTTTCAGACTTTGTTGCTGCTGTGTGGTACTCTACTAGCCTTGCTGACATCTACACACGTGTCAGCATTGTCAGCATCACCCCCTGTTGTGCGGTGCTCTACTAGCCTTGCTAACATTGCTAACATCTACACACGTGTCAGCATCATCCCCTACCTAGCTGTCTTTCACAACTTTACAGCATATTATTGATGTCAGTTCTATACTATGTCACTTTCATTTAACTTGTCTAGTTTGAAAACATAAATTCAGTAGTATTTGAGCAGTACATAGGGTTAGAATCTATCTAAGATTTATCATTAATAAAGTAAAACTACGTAATAGATTTTCTACAGTATTCATTTCTTAAAATAATGCCATAAAGTAGTATTAACCAATGATTACTATCTTCATTAATTAACCCAACATAGTAGAGCACCATACCGCATTGGCTGACTCAATTCTGGTAACAAACAGCACATATAACCAGCACATAGCATTCTATATAGTAGATCCTTACTAACGAGTAATACTGAGTTCAATGAAGTTTGGTCTCTGAGTCAGTAATACTCATCTGGGAAAGAGTGTTAGCAGTTTCTCTCAAAGAACTAAAAGTGACTTTTAACCAATTCCCTTTTTAAAAGGGAAACAATCAAGACTTTCTTCAGAAATGTCAAGATAATCATTAATGCTTAGTTGAATTTGAATATTAAGTGAAAAACGTTTGTTAGCTCCTCACAATATCACTGGCTTCCATTTGCTATACAATGCAAACCATGAGGGTCAGTTGATACTTGACTGTGAACACGAGTTCAAAAGTCTTTGAAACCACATTATCTATCATGAATACTAA
The DNA here is from genome assembly GCA_030674055.1 of Rhabdomys pumilio. NCBI lineage: Eukaryota > Metazoa > Chordata > Mammalia > Rodentia > Muridae > Rhabdomys > Rhabdomys pumilio. Next base: position 40,810,191 of record JANHMN010000007.1, on the reverse strand, counting down.
GCATACCAAAACAAATTGTGACTCATTACATGAAGGACAATGACTACAAATGAAAAGGAATATTTTCTGGACAAAGAAAATTATTTTATAAATAAATTCCACAAAAATGTTAAAATTACCACTAATAATACAACTACTGTCATAATCACTGCTTAAACAAAGTAATGTCAGTATCATTAAAATGCCTTAGGCTTTCTCATCATTCCTCTCTAGTCATGCTTTAGCTCTTCAAATAGGACACTTCCTCTCCTCCTTACCCAATATACTGCTTAGTAAGTCATTGGCTCTGCACTTTTCTTACAGTACTTAGGGGAAGCTTTATGGTTTCAGCTGTTAATCATGGGTATTTAGCTGACTGGCAGAAAATATTTGTAGTTTCATAAAATCAAACATATGAAAAGCTATAATTCTTTTCTCTGATGAAAATTATGCGAAGTGCTTTTGCTGAATTTTGACTGCATGGCTAAGGGACTTGAAAGAAGCATGACTGGAAAACTAGTGAGAAAGACATTTGAGGAACATGGATAGACCTCTTTAAATGGTCAAAGAACATGAGGTTATTTCTATTCCAAGCAAATGATCATCAAAAGGTTACGCTTTAACAGAGTAACTTAATAACCAAGTAAGCAGCATGACCCATTCTGTGCAATGAGCCTTTCTCTAGCTATCCCTGTTTGTTACGGCCCAAAGTGCCCATGAATATAGTGGCCATGGTGGAGAGATGGGGGCTATGCAAAGCCTCAACAAATGGACTTCCACTCAACAAGGCTGGCCTGACTATAGCTGCTGCTCAGTGCCAAATCATCCCACAGAAGAGATCAACACTGAGTCCCAAATATGGTGCCATTCTTTGGCATGGCCAGCCAGTGGCTGGGTGGTAGGTAAACTACGTCAGGCTACTTCCTTCATGGTGAGGGTAATGCTTGTCCTTCCTAGAGTAGATATTTATTCTGGTAATGGATTTTCATTTCCTGAATATATTGCTTCTCTGTCCAAACTACCATCCATTAGCACAGTATTCTACACAGCATCACTTTTGACAACAGAACTAATTTTCCCAGCCAGAAAAGTGTGACTTTTCTTAACATTGTGGACTCCACTGGCCATAACATGTTCTTTATAATCTTGAGACACTGGCTTAATAGAATGGTAGAATAGCCTTTTAAACACTGCTTATTGATTGCATTAAATAGGTGGCAATATCCTGGAGCTCTGGAGAATCATCTAGAAGGCAGTATAGGCTTTGAGTCAGTGTCTAATATATGGTACTGTTTCTCCTATAGCTAGGATTAATGGGTACAGGACTTTCCACTCATCACCACCAGTGGAAAATTTTGCTTCCTTTTCCTAGACTTTCCTGGTCTAGAAGTTTTGGCTTCAGAGGAGGGAATACTTCGACTAGGAACACTACAAACATTCCGCTGAACTGGACACCAAGCCTCCCTACTGGCTATTTGGGGTTTTTGATGTCCTTCACATCAACAGACTGATAAGAAAGCAACAGCAATTGGAGAGATGACCTAGTGCATACGAGCACTTGCTGTTCTTCTAGAAAACCTGGGTTTGGTTCCCATCACCCAAATGGTGGCTGAAAACAATCAGTAACTCAAGTTCCAGGGACTTCGACACTCACTTCTAGCTTCTGCAAAAGTATACATATAGACATTCATACAGGCAAAACACCCATATACAAAAAGAAATCTTTAAAAAGGAGGAGGAAGGAAAATAAAAAAAGAAGGAAGGAGGGAAAAAAAGAAAAGGTGTTAGAAGGTGTGATTGATCCAGACTACAGGGGAAAAATTGGACTGCTTCTCCACAATGGAAGTAGAGAAGATTACTCTGGAGTGTAGGCAGTCCTTTAGGGTATCTCTTGATGCTACCATGTCCTATGATTAAAGTCAGTGGAAAACAATCTGGGCAGGATGACAAAGGACACAGATGAGGCCCTCAAGAATGAAGGTATGAGTTGCCCCCCCACCCCCCAGTAAAAGAAGGAAGAGCTGCTAATGTGCTTGCTGAGGTTAGAGAAAATACAGAATGTATAGTAGAGGAAGACAAATACCAGCTAAGGCCACATGACATGCTGCAGAAACAGCTGATATGAATTCTTGTCTTACTTTGCTAAGAACATGTTTATGCACAAATACACCTATATTAAGCCGATATCTGTTTTCTTTCCTCTATTTATCACGAAATGTACCATTGAGTGAAATATAATTAGTGGTTTCTGTAAACCTATATTATTATTTTTAGGTTGTGCAAAGCTAAAAGACTAAGTACTCTTTAAAGGGTGTTGCCATCCACTCTAAAATACACTTGTGGTAGTACATGGGATAGTTATATCATGTTAGGCAGAATGTTTGTATTTGGAAACTAAGTGCAATGCAAGGAAAAGCGACTGGGTATCAAACTGACAAGAGTAGACTTGTGACAGCTAATTGTGGGTGTTAACTTGATATAAACTAGTGTTACCTCAGAAAGAGGAAACCGTTTAACTGAGAAATTTCCTCCATCCAATTGGCCTAGGGGATTCTTGTGGGGAATTTTCTTGATTAATGATTGATGTCAGAGGGCTCAGACGTCTGTGGGCAGTACCATTCTGAACAGATTGTCCTGGGTTGTGTAAGAAGGAAACTGAGCATGCCACAGAAAACAAGCAACCATGGTTCCTTCCTCTGCTCTTGCTTGACTCCCTGTCCTGATTTCCCTCAATCAATGATCAGAATGTTTAAGTCGAATATACTCTTTCTGACTCAAGTTGCTTTTGGTCATTATGTTTACCAGAGCAACAGAAAGCAACAAGGACAGTCCTGTAATTTAACATATTGGACTTTATACAACAGCATTACTGTTTTATTAATATTAGTTTTCTAGTTACAGGACAAAATGATTGATGGCCAATTAGCTTTCAAAGTTCACAAGGCTACAAGTGATGAAAACTGCATTCTCTTATCTAAGAAGTCATAGTCTAGAAACTTCATTAATCAAAATTCTATTCTGTCCAGTGTTCTGAACAGCAAATGCGCTTTTCATATTTATCCCTTAACATTTTTAAGAATGGAATAAGGTAGACACCTATTGTCAATCTCCTTCCAGGTGTGTAACTAGTTGCCTTGTAATATTTACAGAACAGGAAATCTTCCCCAGTGACTTTACTGACACCTGCATTTACTAGGACTTCAGTAGTGCCTAGGGAATTTCTGAGCTTTACTGATTTCTATTCTGACCAACAGGACCCGTTTTAATTACTGTACTGTGAGTCCGTCATGGGTCGTAAAGCAAGCTTCTCATTACCTTGATTTTATTATTCTTGTCTCCTTAAGACTTGCTTGTCAGTTTTATGACCAGGAAATCATTTTAGTAAAACCAATAAACTAGTAAAATTGACTAGATATTAAATATTCAAAATCATTCCTAATCAGCTGAGATATAAGTACTTGCTTTGAAATACTATTTTATGCCTGTTAAAAAAGTTTTATGATGTTCTCTGTAAGGTTTTACATAGTCTATTGGTTTCATTTTTTGATGAAATTTATTTAGGACTTAGAACTTATGTCTGTAAGTTTCAATTTTCCTTTCTTTTGCCATCCCTTCCTATTTACAACCATAAGTCTGTCAGACACCTAGCTTCATGTTCTATCCTATAGAATGCTCCATCACTTCTGTAAAAAAAGACACAGTATAGATAGCAAATAAAAATGTAAAAACTCCAATGTTTTACAATGTCCAAAAGTCAAAAGTAAGATATATATTTTCTTATGTCTTATATTGCAATTATATTTTACCTTTCTTAGAGCCTAATAATTTAGTATTTCTCATAAAATAACTAATACAGTCTAAAATTAGGTTTCAAATAAGGTGCATTACTTCCATCTTTTAATATTGACAAACCAGTTTCTAGAAACTGTTTCTTTTAAACAAACAGCTGTGCTCATTCCTAGAGCCATAGCACAAATACATTCTAGGATCATTTCAATGACACTTTAAAAAAAATCTTACCAGTTTCTGAGCCAACTTTTGTGAATATCTCTGGATCATTACCAATATCTTATCTCTGATCAAGCATGGGACATCTCCTCTTTTTTTTCCCCAAAAGTGATATGATCTCTAAACTATTCAAATGAAAACTACCTATTTTTCATCTCCAGACAAGCAACTTATTTGGCATCTTCCCACATTCTTAAAAGGCTTTTACTTTTTATTTTTTTATTTTTTTATTTTTTATTTTTTGGTCTTCTGTGAAGACATAGATATAAATAAACTCTATAAATACAACATGATAAGGTATCTCTGTATGTTTTAAATGACAGGAGTGTAGTGTACTTATCCCATGTACAATTTAACCCTTTTCAGTTATATGGTAAAAAAACAAAACAAAACTGGGAAGTTGGGGGGGGGGTGGTAGAGAGATGGCCTAGCAGCTTAAGAGCAACTGATGCTCTAAAAATGACCTGGGTTTGAATCTCAGCACCCACATGGTGGCTCACAACCACATAGTCTGTAACTCTAGTTCCAGAGGGTCCTACACCCTCTTCTGACTTCTGAAGACAAATGGCTTGCATGTGTTACACTGACATACATATAAGAAAAACATTCATACACATAAAACTAATATAAAAAAATAAAGAAAAAAATCCCAATGGTAAATCATTTGTTTCTCATTTCAGTTCAGCAACTGAAGAGCAAATACTAAACGAGTGTTTTTGGCTATCTACTAGAAAAACAGTTCTTTCTCATAGTATCTCTTTATACACATACTTTATGTTTTAAGTTGCTCAGTGAGAGTCTTACTGTATACTCTATTTTGAAAAAAAGCAAGAAAGACATTCAATTTTTCTTTTATAAACTATTAAAAATGTACTACAGGGGGCTGGAGAGATGGCTCAGTAGTTGAGAGCACGCACTGTTTTTCCAGAGCACCTGGGGTTGCACCCCAGCACTCAACAGTCAGCAGGCTCACAACTTCTATAACACCAGCTTCAGGTTTGTTCTCTCTCCTCCGGCCTCCCTGAGCATCTGCACATGTGCACTGCTATCATAGATACATAAGTAAAAATAAAAGGTGAATCATTAAAAGCAGTGTCACAAAGTTGTGTATTTTTATTTCTCTGGTCTATGCAATATAAATGAAACAAGGAAAGAAAGGTAACTTTCCCTATGAACATGAAACATATCCGTGTTTACATATTTTAGAACATGAACATATGTATCATATGCTGAACAAACAACTTACCTTGCTGAGCGGTTTGCTCTTGTGTCCGAGTCACAGTGAGGTCTAAGGGGCCTTCTTGCTCATCCTGAAGGCAGTTCTCTGCTTCGTTCATTTGGATACTTTTACATACGAGACTTGTTCCAATTGAACCATTTCTATTTTCTTGAATTTTACCGCTTTTTGAGATGTACTCAATTGCAAACTGACGTATCATCTTTTTCATTAATTCCTGAGCAACTAAGGGAATGTTAGGATCACAGTTCTGAGGAAGATCTGGGGAAGAAATAAATATATCATTAAAAGACAAATATGAACAACCTAGGGGTTTTACAGAGAAATGGCATTATTAGTATCTAGTGGCAGTCCACAGTGGCCAGTAGTCTCTGTGACTCAGCAACTATTCTTCTGAAATGTAACTTCTTAAAAATATTCATTTTTTACTTCTATCCCAAACAAAAGTACAGATTAAAGAATAAGGTACAGGAGCAGGACTTACCTCCATAATTAAATGTTCATTCAAACATTCTATTAGATATTAAAATTACATTAAGTATTTGAATACAAACCTTGTATGTGAGTCAAAGGTATACAATATATAATTTACAACAAGGACAAGAAGACATCTGAGCTTTAGAACTCTCTACCAATGATTATTTTTTTACATTTATTCTATCAAATGTGTTTTGTGTATTACACTCAGTTGTCATCAAAGATTTGTTTTCTTTTACACAGAAAAATGGTCACTGTATAGAGCAACAGGCAAGTACAGAGACCTAGATAGTGGCCATCAAGAGTCAAGATTTGCTAATATTCTGACACACTGCTTCCTTAAATTTATAGAGCTACTAAAGAAAATGAGCTGTCTAGAACTATGGTATTTCATTTGTTAAAGAAGAATTGCAGCAAGTGTTGTCCAGCAGTGTCCTATAAAAGGGCAGTGTTATTAACTATTGAAGATCTTGATCATACAAAGCATCTTGATCAGCTACGACCATGGTAAAGCTCTCACACAGGCCTGTGTCTGCATTCTCACCTTCCTTCCTTCCCTCCTTCCCTCCTTCCCTCCTTCCCTCCCTCCCTCCCTTCCTCCCTCCCTCCCTCCCTTCCTTCCTCCCTCCCTTCCTCCCTGTGTCTGGCAGAAACCTGTAAGATGGGGAGGGGGATCAATTAAAGGACTTTACCATATCAAGTTTAGGTTAATCACAAGGTCATCTATAAACCATCTGAGTACCAGCAAGATAACTTTGTTTGGGCCTAGTGGTAACTTTTTACACACAGTTCTGGTCTCTCTGGCCTTCAGAGGTAGAAAGAATGAAAAGCCATTAAGGATAGATAATCACACTTGAGAAGGCTTCCCCCTTCTTTGAAACAGATCTACTGGAGACACTTACACAAACCAGTACTATAGGAACAAACCTGTACTGGCCCAGAGCTGTATGAGAATAGAGGGGCAATGCTCCTTAGTTTGACAGTTCAGTATTAGTTAGAACACCTGTTAAAAAGACAAAGGAAAGTCATCCCAGCATGATAAGTCATTTACCATGATAGGTTCATGACTCTATAACACAAGAGGATTTGAAAATATAAAATTCACAGGGAGGAAAGAAAGATCCTACTTCTATCATGTCCATTACCACTTTTTGTAACAGAATTCAACTTAGGCCAATAAATTATTTAACCATGAAATATTCTCTCAGATCTGGTGGAGATACTGCATAACACATACTATTTATTTCAAAGTAAATACTTTTTAATTATGAAAAACATTTGAGAGAAGGCACAATGGGATATAGGAGCGGACTAAAGTCTTTGCTTTCATTCTCTGCTATGAACCAGAAGACTGAGCTATAGATGGGAATCTTAGCAACCTTTGTGAATGTAAGCTAGCCATATACCATCTGTTTTCTGTCTCCATATTTATTAAAGTAGCAATAATAGACAGTGGAAAATCCTAACAGGGTTTTATCATAAAATGGTACAAAAATTATGATTGTAGCTAAAATATTAAACTGTCTTGGATATATAAAGAGCTCAGTTAAGTGTGAACTGTTATCAGAGGTGACAGTTTGTAAGAATAAGACAAACAAATAGACACAGATTTAATGGTCATATTACAAATCAGAGTCAAAATGGCAAGTAAGTTCTCATACCTACAGTGATAATATACAAACTCCAGTGAGGTTTTTGTTGTTGTTGTTGTTGTTAAAAATATGATACTATTATCGTATGCTTCCTAATAAAGCAAAGTAAATAGTTTCTTTATTGGACACAGAAGTTACAAACACATTTGTTAATTATTACCTTCATAAATGGATGGCTTCTATAAAAACTCACTTTTAAACACCAAATCTTGCTTCACATTATCTGTTTATATCAGAGGAATAGTTTCAAACTTAAGGATTTTTGATAATTGCTGTGCGGCTTACTGATCAGTATCATTTGCCAATTCACAATAACATTTACCATAGAAGGAACAAAAGCAATCCGATGTACAACTAGAATTACATTTGAGTTTAAAGCTAAGTTTAAATTCTGTCCTATTTACTACATCATGTTTTGTCTCTTTCATGTCTTTATGGTATACTATGGAATATGTACACATGAGGTGGGATAAGACAAAGAGATGCTTCTTAGTTGTTGACTACCTAATATGCTTCTCAAGTTGCTTATGCAAATCTGTTGTAACTCAAAACAATATCAAAACAAGAAAACAAAACAAAACAAAAAATGCATCAAGTATAAGGGAGTTTAAGCTCTGCTTATATATAGGTAAGTGGCATCTGAGACAATGTGTCCAGTAATGTATAAACTCCATGCTGTTTTATATAAGGCTTAAGCAGCTGTGGCAGGGTGGTCTATGTAACTAAGGAAACCTGCCATTTTGCTAGAAAGGAAGAATGCTGCCACTTACAAAAGGGTTTACTGCCACTACCCAAGATGGACTTACTAAGTTTTTGCCTCATCTCTTCATTTTTCAAAGTTAGCCAAACAAATACGACATATTTTGTGTGCTTACAGACTCCTGTAAAGATTCCTGTACCATTGGACACTTAGTGTTGTGTAGTCCACTCCAATGTTATAATATAGGCAGCCTTGGTGATATCACACTGTGGAAGTATGTTATTAGACATGAGTTTATACTGACAGGTCTCGACTTCACAAACTGTTCATATTGGCATAGTTCACGCACAATCTTACTCAGCTACCTGCCTCATCCTGACCTCACTCTGTCTTCTCTAGCCTCTTTCATTTAATTTCTCTCCAGAGTGAGCAGTTCCATGGGAGTTTCACAAGAATGAGCAAAGCATCCTCACAAGTCAATCGGGTGCTGCCCAGAAGTATATATACCAAACTAAAAAAATCTCAGAAGGCTGAAATCTCAGCTGACTCTCAAATTGTGAAGAACTGTGAGCCTATCCATCCAGCTGAGATAGATGGATTCTCTGGATTAAATCTGTAAACCAGAGAAAATGTGAATTAATATATCTATATAATTTTAATTAGCTAAATTTTTGAGACAATTTGTTATAAATACTGTAGGGTTTTTTTTGTTATATATTAGTGGGATGCTATTATAATAAAAGATTAATGTAGTGACTTTAGAACCAGGCTGTGAGTGAGCTATGAAGGTAATGCCAATGAAAGGCTAAGATAACCTCAAGTTCTAGTTTACAAAGACTTATACATTTAACACAGAGTAAAGTATGTGGGAAAACCAGGAAATGATAGAAACTAACTAAATAAATATATAATTATTATGTAATACCAAACCTATTTTGTCTATAGTAACTTTCAAAGTAAAAAATGTGCCTAATGTTAGAAGATCTACTGGGGAAATTTTTAAGCAGAACACAGAAATCCTTTTGTTTGTTCTTGCTAATTAAATTAAAATTTAAAAAGGAGATAAAGAAATGTTTAAAATAAAAGCTACCAAGCCATGGTTATTTAAAAATTCTCACAGACGTAAAGAACAAATGATCAAAATTAAGGAGTGCTTATTCAGGTAGGACACAGCCAACTGCGCGTGCAAGTTTAAAGCTCTAAACACATATAAAAAGGAAGAAAATCCACATCAGTGATTTCATGTCTCACATTAAAAGTAAATAAACTAAAAACTAAATCAAAGCAAGCAGAACGTAAATAAACACCTAGAGGAGAAATCAATGAAATACAGAATGGGAAAATAGAGATCAATGAAACTAAAAAGTACAAACAAACAATAAAACCCCAAAACAACAACAGTAAAACATTAAGTAGACTGATAACAAAAACAAACAAAACCAGATAAACTCAAAATTGGTAAAACTGGTATGACAAGAAACACCACCAATTTTAAAAGAAAATACAGAAATATAAGGAAATACTATAAAAATGGTACTTCAATTAGATAACCTGGGCAAAACAATCTAATTCCTAGAAGAACACAAGCTGGCTAACCCAAGAAACAACAGAAAAAAATCTTGAGTGACTTAAAAACAAGTGAAGATAAAATCAATAAACAAACACACTCAACATAGAAAAAAATCCAGGAATAGATGGTTTCAATGGTTACTTTGCCATCAGATATTTAAATATAAATTAATTCCAACTGTTTGAAACTCTTTAAGTCAAAAGCAGCTGTACTTCTAACTCATCCTGTAAGCCTATTAATCTGATGTCAAGACAGGTCAAAAACATGCATAGAACACTATCAAAAGAAAATTATCCATTTTACACGCATACACGCATGTCTGCACGCAAACATGCACACACAGGGGATATATCAAAAAATGGTACCAAATAGAGTTCAGCAATACATAAAAAGAACTCTGAACAACAAAGTAAAGGAGCTTAATATCCCATGAATTGGACTTAGGGTCAAGAAATGAGAATCACTTAGTTATTGTAAAACTATTATTCACAGAATGCAGCACACAAAAGCACCATCTCCAAAAATGCAAAAAAAAAAAAATCACCTAACAAGCCTTGATATTAAAAACCAAAAAAGCATTGACTAAGAACAAAAGACAATTACTTCAATTCACACAACATAGGTAACACCATGTTTGCTTTTTGATTTGAGGAAGGAATAACTTCAGTTCTTTCTGAGACAGTCTCACTATGTAGCTCTGTTAGATGAGAATTTGCAATCTTCCTGCAAGTTTTCTGTTTTGCCAAACTCTTAGGGATAAAAATTAAAGAAATGGGCTATAGGGTACAGTATCTTTTTAATACTGATCTATTGAACTTAATTAAAATATCAAACTCTTTATGACAAGCTTATTCATTCATCATATTCTGGATGTTATTTTTAGCCACTATTATTTTGAGTCACTATAATTTTTGAGATTCAGAACTGTCATGGATTCTTTGATGAACAATACTTTCCTTTATATTTAAAATTCATTATGTTTAGTGTTAATATATTATATGTGGTCAGTCTCAGTACTTATTTACATTTTAAAGATTTATTTATATACAATTGTGTATATGCATGCCTGTCTGTGTGTAGTTTAGTGCACTGGAATGCAGGTACCCATGGAGGTCAGAAGAGGATGTCATATCCCCTACAGCTGGATTTACAGGGGGTTATGATCCAACTTATATGAATGCTGGAAACCAAACTCAGGTCTTCTGCAAGAGCAGCAAACATCCTAACCACTGAGCATTCTCTCGACCCCCACCCCCAGCAGTCTTTATTTTTATATAGCTTTTTATCTATGCAGAACCCTATGTGAAGAACATTTAAGTAATCAATTGTATGATACTTGATAATCCATTTTAACAGATTAGACAACTGATATTTCCATTTACACTTTCCCCACTGTCATCTTTTCTTTCAAAATATTCTCTCTTCTTACTATTTTTCTTCTATTGGTTTAGATAGATGTAACATCAATTCTTTTATTAGTCACTGGAGGTTTTTACAAGCATGCCTTTCTTATAAACGTTTATATTTAACATATTTGTCCTATTAAATACATGAGCAATTCTTTAATTCTAGCTATGCCACTCTACTTTACATGGTGGTGTCTGGCAGTCAGTCTCCTCCCTAATTCTTTCCCATCTATCATTAACCACATAGTAGCTATTTTGTTCAACACTTCCATCAATATATAGAATTATTCATGGCTTCTTCAGATTTCAGATTTTCAGAAACTCTTGCTATATGCAACATACTGTTTAAAAGTTTACATTTTAAATTCCACTGTAGTGATTTTTAAATCTCCTTGGTTACTTGTATCTCTGGCTGGCCTGAACCTCACTGTGTGCCACCATGCCTAGCTATATTTATATAATTTTTATGTATATGAATGTTTGGTTTATATGAATGTATGTGCATGCCTGGTGTCCAGGGTGATTAGAAGAAGGCATCATATACCCTGGAACTGAAGTTATGGATGCTTGTAAACTACCACCATGTTGGTGCTAAAAAGTGAACCCTGGTCCTCTGAGAGAGCTCTTAACTGCTGAGCCATCTCTATAGTCGCACATTGCACTAGTTTTTAACCCATGTTTTTTTGTCCTTAATGTTCTATTGTTTTAAAGAAAACCTCATTCCTTTTTTTGTTTGTTTTTATTTCTTTTATATACACAAGTTATGTGCATGCTTGATGGTCACAGAGGTCAGACAATGTGCCAGGTATCCCAGCACTGGAGTTATAGATTGTTTCATGCCATTATGTGTGGGCTGGAAATCTAACCCAGCTCCTCTGCAAGACAAGCGCTGAGCCATCACTCCAGGTCCAAACCTTCTCATTTTTGTATTTCAGCCTTTGACGGTCTGGTCTAGCTCTTTATTATTTTCTTCCAATACTTCTGCAATGAATCTTACTTCTGTATCCTATGATCTATTTAATGAATCTTGCTTTTGTATGTTAGGATCTATTTATTTGGGGGAAAGTAAACATTCCAAAGAACTTTGTATTTGGGAATGTTCTGAGATTAATTTTGGATGTGTTCTTTGTTTTATCAGGTTCTTGGAGTTGATTGACCCATAATTATAAAATAAACTTCAAATTTCTGTGTGAATTTGGAATCTTAGTTGTCAAGGCACTTTCTCAACAAGCATAATGACCTGAGTTCAGGTGCCCAGAATGAATAGAAAACCTGGATACAGTAACATAAGCATCTGTAATCAGTAGGGTCTGTAGGGAGACAGGACACAGAAACAAGAGATTCTCCAAAAACTTGTGGGCAAGCTAACCTAGTTTTTGCAGTAGGGAAGAAAACCTGATCAAACAAGATGAAAAGATAAGGACACCCAGAAGGCTCATGTGTTCTTCCTGATAAATTCCCAGGGAAAGTTTCCTCCTCTGGATACAGAGTTCTTTCTTGTCTAATTTGCAGTTTTTTTTTGCTTTTGCCCCTTCATTTTTTTAGTAGAGATTCTTACAGTCCTAATCTTCTTTATTTCTAGACCAAAAGACTTCCTTGATTATAAATTCCCATTATATTAAAGGATATTTTAAATTCATCATTCAAAATTCTTAAGCATTTTTTCAAACATGATTCATTTAAAATCAAATTTTCCATATTTACTATATTGTAAATACATAACTCATTCAGATGTGATAAACCCCAAAGTAAAACTCTTGGGCCATTCATTAACCCTGAATGAAGCATCTTTGTATTCCCCTTCTTTATGTCTCCATGCTCTGGAGAGCATATGGAAACAATGAAAGCAAAGACTGCATTAAGGGGGAAAACGTCAAATGATTTTAGAACTTTTCTTGCTTTAAAGTCATCAAGAGTTTATATTGCTTAAGACTAGAATAAAGAATATAGTTTCTCATTAGATAGAGCTTGGGAAGTTCTGTAGAAGAGTTGGGAGAAGGACTGAGGGCCCCAGAGAGGATAGGAATTCAACAGGAAGACCATTACAATCAACTAACCTTGACCCTTGGAGGCACCCAGAGACTGAACCACCAACCAGAGCAGACATGGGCTAGACCTACCTATCTCTCCTACAGCCTGAGAATTATGTAGCACATGTGCAGCTTTTTCTTCATGTGGGTCCTCTAACAACTAGAGCAGGGGCTATCCCTGCCTCTGTTCCCCTAACTGGACTGCCTTGTCTGGTCTCAGGGGAGAGGGTGTGCCTAGTCCTGCAGCGACTTCATGTGCCAGGGGGAGTTGACACAGGTTTCTGCCCTGCTTGAGTTCTTGCTCTGACTTTTCTCAGTGTTGGACTGCCACTTAGAAGTCTAAAATGAAATAAACTCTTTAGTCCCCATGTTACTTTTGGCTATGATGTTCATCAATTATTGATTTATCAATTATATAAAATATAATTTGATGTTTATACTGAAAATTTAAAGAATGAGCTGAAAATATATAACACTGAACTTTCTGCTCCATCCAGAAACTTAAATTCATTCTATTAAAAAAACAGATTATCCTAGGTAAGTTGGTGAGGCTGAGGCAAGAGAATTTAAAGCTGATGGCCAGCATGAATAAAATAGTGAGGACCCCCCCATCTGAAAACATAAAATAAGGTCTATTATAAAAAATTAATTTTAAAAAGATTAAATGAAAATTCTATACTTTTCCCCCCATGGTGTTCCTTAAAAAGTCACTCAGTAGATGGCACCAGAGGTCCTTTAGAATGGTGGCTCTCAATCTTTCTAATGCTGAAACCCTTTAGGAATTCCTGATGTTGTGGTGATACCCCAACCATAAAATTATTTCTGTTCCTGTTTTATAATTTTAATCTTATTACTCTGTTATAAATTGTGATGTAATACCTGATATGCAGGATATATGTTCATTGTTGTTACAAACTGAACATAATTAAAGCATAGCGATTAATCACAAAACAATATGTAATTATATATTGTGAAATATTTATTTCTAATTACAAATAAATAAAAATTTGTTTTGAAGCATGGTATAGCATGGCTAACAGTCTTAATATAACAAGAGTAAACTACACTGCTACATTTTGTGACAGTATGTGTAAAAAGCCAACGGCAGTGCAAAGGTTGAGATGGTTTCTTTCTGACCAGATCAGAAATTCTCGGGGTAGTCTTTGTAAGGGGACAATGATGATTATTTTCCATGTGTCTACTTATGCATTTAGACTTGATAACAACAAGCTGGAGAACTGTTTCACAAAGATACAGTGTTGGAAATGTAAGGAGGCAGTGCAACAGTCTCAGACAGAATAGGACGTGACCGGAAAGATTTGCTTCAGAAGTTTGTAACTAGCACTGTGGAGAAGTCAGTTCTTGCCACATTGCTGTTACTAAGCTCAGTGAGCTCTTCTTGTACTGCCTCAGGAACATCTTCACGCTGACTGTGAAAGGGCTTCCCACAGGTGCAAATGGGTGCCTTGTACATTTGGAAAAAACAATAAAATTCTGTCTGCAAGCATGTGCAAGCGATGTTTCATTTCTATCATCGTAATTCTTTTGTCTGGTTCAATGTCATGTTACTCAAAGAAAGCAGATAAGGTAGGTAACGTGTAAAATTTATTTTTATCCTTTTATTTTTTTTCCTTGCCAAAGTTTTTTCATTACGAAAAAAAACTTTTCGGACCTTTTCAGACAAATCAGGCATGTTGCATTTTGTGATAAATTTAAGTTATTCAAGATGGTAACGATACCAACCAAGCAAGCTATCTTCTGTTATTCGCTTTTATTGCTGAGAAGTGCTTCAAACTATGGTCCTGCCTTCTCATTGAAAAACATTTTGAAATAAGCCCTTAGAAACAGTGATCACAAGAGTGATCACAGGACTCTGTTTATTGTTCTGGATGTTCTTTGATTATCTGGGTTTATTGTCTTCCTTGTTCCTGGACTATTTGCATCTATTGTATTGCTAGTTCCTCAACCTAGAGGTGACCTTAATACTTGCATGTAATTTAAACAGTATAAAGGTAAGAAAAGGAGGAGGAGGAGGGCTGTGATAGGGGATTAATGAGTGGGGGGAATGAGGAAGGGAGATGGCATCTAAAATGTAAATTAAAAAAATATCAAAAAAACAAAAAACAAAAAACAAACCATTTTGAGTTCCTCACAAAGCTCGAAAACACGTTTTAAAACTTTTCATCTTGAACCATCTCACTGCAGTGTGAAATAGCAGAGCTTTGTTTGGTACATCCAACTCATTGCACTGTTTCTAAATCAGCAGACTGTTTAAAGTACTTTCTTTGACAAAACTGACAGAACGTATGGTGCTTATCGTTACTTCTTGTAACTCTTGTGGCAGTGTCTTCATTGGTAATATTTGCCAACAAACCGTACAGTGAGTTCTGATGACTTATGTTGACTCACTCACTCAGTACCAAACACTGAAATCCAGATCACCACCCTAGCTTAGCTAGGGCAGAAACCTTTCCCCAAGAGATCTTGTGCTCTTTCAAAAATGAACCAACTGTGTCAAATACATTACATGCAGAATTGTTGTTTCAGGACGTTTGCAAAAAAGAAATTCATCTTTAGAGTTGCTATCATTAATATACCTTGCGTAAATCAATCTGTAACATCTGTGAATTGATCAAGCTGGATACTGAATTGGAAGTGGAATATATTTAATTTCCTGGATTACCTGACCAAGAATATCAGCAGACATGCCATCTATTCTTCAGTAGACAGTGCGGTTAAATAAGGAAATTGCACTCAACTGTGTAACAAATTCATCTCTAATAAAAACTGGAACAATATCTTTGGCCGCTGGCAAGAGTAAATCTTCGCCAATAGTATGTCAGCTCACAGCACTAACAAGTCTGAGTGCCACCAAATAAGACGCTTCCACAGCTGTTTTTTTTGTGGTATCTGCTACCAGTGTCAAGTCTGGTTGTCTTGAGTCCATTAACTTTTCTTTTTAAAATAGTTGGTATCCTTGCCAGCAAAGCTCAGATGCTTGCTATCAAAATGGCTTTTTAGTTTGTCCAGCTTCACAACAAATATCACATCATAGTTTCTCAACTCCTGCTGTAATTACTGAGGTCAAACCATACTGCAAAAAAACTCCTTACTATATTTTTTCTTCTTAATGTTCTTCTCTACACGATCCACTGTCATGGGATGGTTTTCTAATGAGAATAATATGTAATAATAGCTTTAATAATGTAAAAGATTATACATGGCATAGTTCACTTAATATAGTTCATTAATGATTTTTCTTTTTCGTTTCTTTCTATACCTTTAACTTATCACAAGGGGGCAGTATTCACAATGGGAATATAAAAAATTAAGTTCCCATGGTATAGGTAATTTTTTTTTCAGCAGTTAATAATTTTACAGTGCATGATTTTATATTTACCCAGCAATTGTAATTCATAAAGTGTTGTTTTACCTCCAGTACTGTTGCTTTTAACACAATAGCTGTTCTCTACACATATGTGACTGGTCTGACAAAGTATCTTATAGTGTTAACTCTACCACATACCTCTGCATTTGTTTGGAGTGTCTGTGTCCAGGTAGTTATTATGTGATCTTATGTACATGTAGGCAAATCTGTCTGGAGACAGGTAGAGTGGTGTCTCAGTTCCTAAGACCATTGGAAATACGCATTTTCTGATTATCTTAGGTGACCCAACCCCTGTGAAAGTCATTAGACACCCAAAGAAGGTGTGACCCACAGGTTGAGAAACACTGCTTTAGAATAAAGAATGACAAGACACACAATGCTCCTCATAGTATTTAGTTTGAAACATATTTTTGAAATTCTGTTTACTCACTAATAATAATATGATTAAAACTCTAAGAAAGACTCTATCAATATTTCTTCTTTTAAGTGCCAGTTATTTTATCCCATAGTTAGGTACCTAGTCTTGAAAATATAGGAATTATAATTTGGAGAACTATTGGACAGTGCCTGTACACTACAGGCAAATTGAGAAGGCGCTATATGATGCTGTGTACAAGCCAAGTTCTAACTCACATTGTGGTATGCACACACCAGTTTCATCTGACACTTTCCAGCTACTAGCAAGCAAGAATTCCAGTAAACTTTTTTCTCCATACTGAAAAAGCATTCACTAAACAAGGCATGAACATATTTTAAGGTTTCTAGTCTCTTCAGGCTAAGACATAATAAAACACTAAAGCAATGTTTCTTGGGGGAAGGGGTTGAAGGGAGAAAAGGGAGAAATGATGCAAATGTAGTATACATATATTTATTTAAAATAAAAAAGAGTGGAAGCACCTTAATAATTCATCAGGCAACTAGTCACTCAGCCATGGGAGTTCATTGGATAAACGTGATATGCACTTTTATGGACAACAAATGAAACAGCCCTGACTTATAAGACAACTTATTTCCCCATCTTTTTATTTTGGATAACTGACAAATGGTTTGGTATAGGTATCTGGATATTTTGCAGAATACTCCCTGATGAAGGAGTAAATTATACTAAATAAGTCACTTTGCTGAGGCTAGGAAAAGACAGGAAGGATGTTGGCATCTATTTTCATGTACAATTACGTCAAGAGCTCCATATTAGTAAACGTTTAGAACATAATTAACTGTAAGTTGAAGAAGAAAAACACGCAATGAAACGAAGCCTAATATACAATAATAGTAAAGTGATCCATTTTGGCAAGTGACTCCTATTATATGCGAGTTACACAAAATGTGGGCATTTGTATATCAGACTGCACAAAAATAATGTATTCATTTTGATTTATAAGCACAAGTATTCACATATACCTTGGCATTATGTAGCATCAAAATTTCACTTAGTGTATGTCTATGTCTGGTACATGTATCCGTCTGTTATGCACATGTGTGGAGGCCAGAGGAGGACACTGGGTGTCACGTGTGATCACCATCCATATCACTTTTTAAAACCAGTGTGTTTTTACTGAATCTGGGGCTCATTCATTTGACTAGGTTTGCTGACACTGAGCTTCAGGGCTCTTTCTGTCTGAACATCTCCATGGCTACCACACCCAGCTTTCCCTGCATATTATGGATCTAAACTCAGTATCAATGTGTACATGGTAGGCACTGATTAAGCCATCTCCCTACTTCTATATTTTAAAACAAAAGACATGACAGTAAGAGCTGAGAAGCCTGGTCATTCATGACTTCTGACTCAGTGACTTGGTGTGTGTATGTGTAAATATATGTATGTGTGAATATACAGACAGACAGACAGACGGACGGGGACACACACACACACACACACACACACACACACACACACACACACACATCAGGAGAATAGTGCAAAATAACCAGACACTTATACAAGACCATTTGTCAGTCATACAAAACGAAAAGGTAGGGGAATATAGGTATACATGTATTTATGTACATATTTGTATGCACACATACATATACATGTACTCTGTATGGATATGAACATATATCTATAGATAATTTTGAAACAGGGTCTCATGTAGTTCAAGTTAGCCTCAAACTCCTTATGCAGCCAAGGATGACCTTGAACTTCTGATCCTTCTTACTTAACATCAGAAGTGCTAAGATTACAGGCACACATCATTATGTTTGACTTTATAGGACAAGACTTCTAGATCTACCAAATCTAAATAGGATTTAACCTAACTGTATTTCTATACAAAAGGGAAAATAAAAAGAGACAAAGCTAATCAAGGACAGTGAGAGAACTTCCAACACCACCTTATCTCTTAGGGTAAGACCATGTGGTATCAGTAAAATAAATCCTAGTATATCATGATCATTTTTCAAACTCAAATCTACTTGGTTTTTGGGTCCATATAGTTTGAAAGGCAGGTTGAGAAGGCAAAAGAAATGGTATATCTGAACTTATTGGGTTCAAACGCAATGAATATATGCACTTAAATGAATTTATTTCCTGGGTTCAGATAGTAACTATTCAAAGGACACTTTACCTGCAATGTAAAGTGGACATAAATGTAAAGGACATAGTGGATTACCTTGATTCACATTTTCCATTTTGTGCATGTTTCTAATGTTACCTGTGTTGATTTGAAAGTCAAACTATAACAATGTTTCTCATTTTACTCAATTGGAATAATTAACATAACAGTATTGTGGAAGGCTCCTGATTAGTACAAGCAAAAAAAAATCTATGGACTATTTTCCTTTATCCATATGTGATATATTCCAAGATTCCCTTTAAATGTCTAAAGTTATAAAAACCTATAAGCTGGTTATTTTTTGCTTGTGCATACATGTTTATGATAAAATGTTTATCAATGTGGTATAGTACTAGACTAAAAAGTAAAAAGAAACAGAACAATTAATATAAAATCAGAATACAAAATGGTATGTTAAACACGTTTATGATCCCTCTGAACAACTCAGACACTCATTTTACTTAACACTTGTTTCTACAACTCACGGCTCTCTTACTGTCAAATACTCTTCTGTAGTAACAACACACTATAGTAAGGTTACTTAAAACTCATGATGTATGTATTTCTATTATTTTTCACGTAGCATGATTTGAGATCATGCTAGCCATGTGCAAAAGAATCACAGAATGTCAAACCATGAATTCAGGGAACAACTTACAGTCCACATTATGTCAAGCAGATACATTTTATGTATCAATATGTTTACTAGGTATGGACCATTTTATTTTAATTTCACAACTGTTGTATGTTTTATCTTGCATAATTTTCATACAGAGCTAATAATTTTATTGCATGAGAGCCAGTATGTAGATATATGTTCATGAACCCTATGCATGAGGGTTCAGCAGCTAAAAAGCACCTGACACCAAGAGTTTCATCTCCGGGATTCAAAGGAAGAAGGAAAAAACCTGCTGTTCAAGTTGTCTTCTGACCTTAATAGAATACAAAATAATTTTTTAGATGTAAAAAATTGTTAACTTTAAATTTCCCCAAACAATTCAGATATATACATTAGGCTGGTCTTACCTATCTTATATGTTAATATCAACATAACCATGACCTGAGATCACTGGAAGGTTCTCAAGTGTTGATGACTATTGCAAACGTATTTCTTGTATGTGTGGTACACTTATGTTGGCACACTTAACACAAGAAGCAATAACATTCCTACTACACTACATGAATGAATGGAAAAGAACTCTAAAGATGATGGGTTGTGTTCTACAATCATGGTTTATATCATCAGATTTCAGTAATACAGCACAGTGAATGGTAGTATTATTAATTTAACCATTTAAAGGATTTTTTCAGAGTATAATGTAAAAATAGGATGGTTACTTATATCACTCACATTATCAAAGGAAAAGTAAACCTTTTAACTTCCCCTTTCCCTTGCATGAGTTCATGTGATAAAGAGATAAATGAAAAATCTAAAACATTCTCCAGGGAACTATATTAACGAGTATGATATAAAGAATACTAAAAGACAAAGAAAGTACACATACTTGTCTTCACAATTAAGAAATACAGCTAACATCAATAGAAAGGATATGTATATTATCTATCAATTATCAATTACTGGTAAACCTACGTATGTATTTTCACTAAAGGGTATTATAGCAGAACAAACTATGGCCCAGTTCTGTAGACATCATGAGAACAAACAGGAAAGTCATTTGACTGGAGCTAACAATCATAAATTTTATACACACTCTCTGTCACACACACATATACATACATACACACATATAATATTTTCTTCAAATAAGGTTATATATTTCTGTATGGAAGGATTATCCCTATCTAGACTAGGTTGATCTTATAAATCCTATAATCATCTTTCAACTACAATTTTATTTTATAAATATGTCAAAAGCTTAATTCGTTATACAAAACATTTAAAATACACAACTTATGTTTTTAACTCTAAAGGTAAAATTTCCACACCTCTCTTAAGCTTTCAGAGCTCCGGCCATGTTCGTTTTCTGTGGGTCTAAGTATCTAATTTCTCTACTACTAAATACAGGACATAAGCTAGTCTGTTGGAAGCATTATAATGTTAATCGACCCAACAATTCAAGTAAAAGACATAAAAGTACTTCAAAAAAAAAAAAACCCGATATTCAGTAGATACAGAACACTGATAATTATTTAACAAAGAATTTCTGTTGAGAAGTTATAAAGAATATCTACAAATCACCAATGATAGAAGGCAACTCAATTAAATATGGCCCAGAAACTCAAGCAGACTCTTTAAAAAGAAAAGTGTACAAACTTGCTCAGAACATCAATCCCCACCCATTAGAATAGGTGGTGCCAGGATAGCAGCAATGCTGACATGGGCGTGAAGCAATAGAAACCTTCATGTTCTGCTAAGGAAACAAAAATATCACGTTCTAGAGAATGGTCTGTCAATGAATTTTATTTTAAGTATGCAGTGACCCTGTGACCTCACAAGAGAATATTTATGAATTTTCCCTAGAGGAATAATATATATCCAAAAACTTGTCTAAGAGAGATCACAGTGGCCTTATTAGTGATATGTCTTGATCTTGTATCATCGTAACAATGATCATTGTAACAATCATAATGATATAATTTTGATATGTCTTAATAACTCTTGACTGAGGAAGTAGCAAAAAAGAAAAATAGCTTTTATTTTAATTTTGAGTCAGAAGGTATCAGTAGTCCAGGTTAGTGGAGACTTAGAAAGAAAAATAACAGATTTACAATAGAAAAGAAGTTTACTTTAAATTAATTTAATGCTCTTAAAATTCTTTGAACAATGTATGTCTATCTAGCAACTAACATAGACTTTGGTTAAGAGGCTGGTGGCATGTAAGCACAGGTTATGTGGTGTAGCCACTAAAGGCAGACAAAGATCCGAAAGCTAGTGCAGGCGTATATATCTGCAGGCACAGATAGGGTACTATGGGAAAGTAGGAAGATCAAACAGTAAAGGAACAAACGGGATTCGTACACATTTCCGTGCATGATTCCTTTGGCTATGTGGTGAAGTGTTCTTTCTCAGAATGTTTTAAAACCCATGGATATATATAAGAAACTAACTCTACTGAAATATAGTTAACAATGAAAAACAATTGGGGTAATTATATAGCATTCTTCCACAATGTATTACAATATAAGATCTAATAATAATCTAGTACCTATCACAAGTTCAAAGCAATGATGATGTAATTTAAAAGACATGCCATAAAAGTATCTATGATACATATTACTAGAATAGATACTAAGAGTCACAGTTGATAGCTGTCTACATTTAAAGGTGAAGATGTTAAACTTCAACTGGGCTAGCTGAAAATAAACTGTAATTATTTTTCTCCTGTTCAAATTCATGAGCCAATTAAATTCTACCGATGAGTTTTGGGGGAATATGTAGATCTCCAGACTATGAAGCCTAGAGCTAAGAAGAAAACTTGAGAGAATACAGCAGAAGTCATAACAACAAACTAGTAAACTAGTCATCTTACAATGGAAATGTAAAACTAGTATATCAATTTCCTCACATCCTACAAAGAGATCAAAGAACAGTTTGTTAAGGAAAGGAAGTTAGAAAAGATTCAGAAATTTCCAAATATTTTCAGAAAACTAATCTTTAAAAATCTATTCAAACCAGGAATCTGATAACTGCGGCACAATGAGCATTTTTTTTAATCCTCAGACCCAGACATTCCATTCCCATTCTGCTTCATCCAGTTTGTACTTGCTACACAACAAACTAATGTATTCTATTATCCAAGACAAGTTCAGAAGAGGCAATAAATAGCCTAGGTCTCTTCATCAGGCCAAACTGCTATGGTAAAGTTAGATACTTATGATACAGGACAGAAAGTGAGAACTATTCTCTCCAGATTGAGTAGTAGCCTGGCAATCTGCTCAAACTGCATTAGCTCAATACTTACTATGTCTACACACAGGATGTAGAGAAAATGTGACTAGAAAGTATACAAAATGCTGGATCACTTCTAGTGATAGGCTGTTTTCTGTCCCAATCTGTGACCAACAAGTTAGTTGTTTGAATAAGCCCTTTCCCTTTCCTACCACAGCCATCTTCAGCAAAGTATAAGTCTAAGATTACTGCTGAAGGTGCCACAAATGACAGGGTAAGTAACTGGTAAAACTTACCTGCTCTAACAAACAATGGTACTCCACACTGCATGAGTTTGTGCTATTGCTAGGCTACTTGTAAGAAAGACATAAAATCAAGTACAATGTTGTGTTTTAAAAACAGTGAATGAGGGCCAATAGGGGTTTAAAACATCTACTAAACAAGTTTAATGACTACTACGGAAATGAAAATACCGTTCACATAGTGCTTACAACAAACAACTGAAAAGGCAAAAAAGCAAAGAAACCTCATGTGCACTGTCCAAATGCTGCAGCAGCAGAAAGAATACAGTGAGTGAGGCCTAACACTCCACTATTTCTGTGCTTGCTCTTGTCTACATCTTCAATTCTGAATGGTGTAAGACCCCAGTTAAAGGCAAACAATTACTGACAAGTACTTTTTTAAAAAACTGCAAGGACACAAAGCTCTATCTTAACCAAAGCTTGCCTTTTGTTTTTATGAATATAGTTGCTATAAATCAAGTATCAAGGCTCCTACTTTTTAGTCCTAGCTACTTAAGAGGCTAAAGCAGGAGACTAAGCAATCAGAACCAGTGTGGCAAACATGAAAGACCCTTTTCTTAACTTAAGAGGTCGGGCCGGGGCAGGTAGACAGGTGGGATAGGGAAGGTGAGAGAAAAGAAAATAAAAAAGTAAGGAAAACATAAGACAGAAAAAGGACAAGTGCGCACACACACATACGCACGCACAAACACACAAATATTAAAAAGAGGCTACATAATCTGAGAAGGTGGGGATACGAGAATATCTAGAGGGAGGAAAGGCAAGTAAGTATATGATATAATTATATTTTAATCCCTAAAACAAAGAAATTTAAAACAAATTAAAAAAAAATTAAAACCCTGCAGTCCATAGAAAAATAATGACGAAATCTTCCTCATTTCCACAGTAACAAACTGGTTAGTGAGCAGTGAAGTCACTGAAGGGAATTATTTTAAAAGTACTTAATGGAGGGTTGTTGTGGATTGCCCCAGTGCTCTTTGTATTTTGATGCTAATTCTGCTTCTTCAAGAGAGGCTGCCCTGAAGAGGAGTGGATCAACTACCCAGATGATTTCCTGTGAACCTTCATCCCATTTTAACTGGTCAAATAAAGGCTATAGCCTGTGGTTGGGCAGTGGAAGGGAAAGGTTGGTCTGGAGGTTTTAGAGAGGGGAGAGGAAGGGGGAGAGGGAGATGAGGAGACTGTGGAGACAGAGGAAGATGGAGAAAGAGGAGGTGGAAGGAAGATAGAGCAGAACCACGTGGCCTGGAGAAGCTGCAAGTAGCAGGGATCTCATAGCTGAAGAACAGAGTAATGTAGAGGTAAATCTGCCCAATCTAGGCGTGCAGTTTATAAATATTATAACTGAGCAGTGTGTTCTTTGCACAGGTTTATTGGGGTTGGAGGTTTACTGTATCAAATGGTTTACAGCTTGTTGGTCCTCAATATATAAGGAATGAAGTTAGCAGCCAAAAATCTTACTATACAGCACATGCCTTTTCCACTAGTTTTAGTACTTACTCATTGAGTTCAACACTTATTACTGTGCTATGGTAAGCATTTTTATTTCTTTCATTATTCTATACATTCTTAAAATTGGAGTTTTTCTGTGAAGATCTATCCTTTCTTCCTCATTTATTTATTCACTTACATGCTATCAGCGCACACACACACACACACACACACACACACACACACACACACACAAAACAAAACAAACAAAAAACCATACATCCTTATTTTACTAAGCAGGACATAAGATAAAAATTCAATAGTTATTATCTTAATTCTGAAATTACTTCAACTCTGCCATCAACAGTCCTTTCTATCTTAATTCTTTTTTTCATTATTCACTTTACACTTCTCTTGTCCCTTCTCTCCTCTTTTACTGAGTACTTCCTTAATTATTAGAAACAATTGTTAAAAAACAAGCCCCAAAAGCAGGCTTGTGTTTTCCCACCTGAAGCAATGAAAACAAGCACTTCTCTAGGAGGCCGGATTCTTTACACAGAAGAACTGTCAATGTATTTCCATGTAAATACAAGGTCTGTAGCAAGTATCTTATATTTCCCCTGAATCCATGTACACACTATCGTAGGAAATGTGAGTCACGGACATATCGGCTACAGTTATAAGCATGGGTAACTTACTAGTTTCAAAGTTTGGGGTTGAGGAGTCAATAAACTACAAGAGAGTGTGAGTGGGTTATACAAAATATAACTAGCCAAAAGAAAATATTAAACTATACCAAATAGCTCAGTTACATGAAAATTTAAAATGGTGAGATAGTAATTCTCTCTTGTTGGTCACATTAAAAAAGGTCAGAATTAACCAAATCATAAGAATTTTGAGTTCCTTGTATAAATAATTTAGCTAAACAAGAGAAAGCAAAAAACAAATCAGTCTCTTAGACTCCAAGCTTAGTTTAGATATTCCTTTAAAATGGAATGTGAGCTGGAAGATGTGAAAATTTCATGTTACAGTGTTTGTAACAAAACACTACTTGTATGGACATCGCACTGACTGAATCTTCATGTAAAGGTAAGCAATGAAAGCTGGGGTTCTATGTATTGCCTACTACTGCAGCAAAGAGGCTTCTCTGATGAGGGATGGGAGAGCGGTGCAGCACGATCAATGTGCAGAGAATAAGACTAACAAGTGCTCAGCTTTAGTCATGACTATTATCACCCCACCCCCTATAACTCAGGAACCAGAAACACCGGAAGGATATTTTTCTTTTTATATTTAACATTTCCATTCATGTTCATAGGACGGACGGAC